>JAJOZX010000134.1:880000-1527500 GCA_023014485.1 Bathynomus jamesi
GAATCAAAACAAAAGCTATACACGTGAGTATGAAACAGGCCCACGGAGGAAACACAGATTTTGTGGTATTTCCCGAAATGACCACCAGAGAACGTCACCAAAGCCTATAAAATGCTGTTTCTTTCTGAAATCACTCTCACTTGCCATTTTCTCGTTTTGGTCGTCACGTCTCACTTTCAGCACCTTCGTCAGTAGCACCACTCGTCACGCCACCCGCTCTCCGGCGAAGGCCGGAGAGCGGGCCGCTGTTCCTTCAAGGCTCCCGTCAAGCATACACGAAATCTATCATCAAGTAAGGTCCGCTACAATTTCATCCTGCAAGAAACATCACTGCTGTAGGCGTTTTCCGTTGGCCCCTTCTCAACAAGTCTCTACCGGCCGTCAACACTCATCCTCTCGCCGGTTAGGCCAGTCCGCCTGCAGAAGCAATCACCAGAAGCCCAGGCCCTCTACAGTCTCCAAGGTCATCTACGATGAAACACAATACGGTCAAACCTTCACGTAGATCTTCAGTCTTCAGTTATCCAACGTCGCGGTAAGCCTCTTGTTGGCCCTCACTAAGCCTACGGTGTTTTTGTTACGTCGTGCTTCCACAAGCTCTGCCTAATCACGTAGGCCCTAAAAGTGTTTCCATTACCGTTCAAACTAACTCTCCCGTTAAGACCGCAGTAGGCCTATTTCAAGTGTTGTACCAATATCGCAGTGTTGTATCACCCTGTTACTGTGTTTTTTCATATAACTTTTATTTTGCATTTGATTATTTATGTGCTCCTTTAATGCATTACATTTTTCCAACCTAATCCATTTACTGTGCCATACCGTACTTTCATTATTTCAGTTATTAAGTTATTAATTGATAGGCTTCATTATTTATTCTATTTTCACTCTGCATATCTCATTAGCCTATCTGAATTAGTGTATTTACTTAACAATTAGACTGTATAACCATTCCTTAGTGCTAAGAACCAGTCATCTTTAGTATAGTATAAATGCCGTTAAATAACTGTCAATCATTATAAATATCTTTATTGAACTGTTAATCGCTGTGAACAAATAATTGATTTATTTTCCTGATTAAACACAAAACAACAAAGTAATTTCTCTCTCCTTATTAAATATTATTTGGTCTGCAAGACCTGGTGACCCTAATTTCATTTAAATTTTATTCAGTAATTATAGTGATCCGTAGGCCACTATAGATATAATCATAATATTAATTGTGAAGGTTCTAAAATTCTAGTAAAAATATAAGACACACCTTAAAGGAATATTCTGGAATGTGCATTTATATATTTTGTAAATAATTTTAACAACAGTTTTGGAACTTATAAAATTGACCATATCTTGTTAAAATACCATTTTCCCTAAATCAGTACCTATTAATCTTTTGCTAATCCTTCCTAACTATTTTGTTTACGTTGTAAACAATATTTTATTTCTTGCCATCTCCCTTCATTCCCTGACGAGGTGTATTGCTCATGCACGAAAGAATTTGGAATCATTTTGCATTTTTCCTCTGTGGGTTTGCAATAAATACACACCACACACACACACACACATATATATTATATATACTCGTATATCTTCCTTACCTGAGACAGAGCTACCCCAAAGCCAGCTTGGCATGTACCCTGCCTGTGGTATCCCCAAGAACCTGAAAAAGAAGAATGAGAAACACGTGCATTATTGGATGTGTATAAAATAACTAAGTACGGACTCACATGAATGTAAAATTCAAAAACAAAAATTATTTAAATAAAATAAGTAATATTATTAATCTAAAATTATTTTCAAACTTTAAAGTGGTATTTAGACTTACAAAAAATATTAACTGGTGTTTCAATTAGATTTACTCGAATGCAATCTCTTCAGCATACGCACGCACACACACACACACACACACACACATAAATAACCTTTGGTTAGCTTTCGCCCGAATTGCTCATTCTGACGAAGGTCAAGCTTTTCACTCCACTTAGACCTACAGTTTAACGTGGAATCCAAACCACGCCCCACCAGCATCCCAGCGTCTTAACCACTAGGCCACACAGGTATCCATTTATCTACCAACCACTTTCTTTATTGTGTGGAAGGATGAACACCACCGATTCGCATCAACAATATTCAGCAATGAAACAACATCAACAATAAAAAAAATATATATATATAATTATATGATATATATACAGGGTGAGGCAAAAGTCTGGAAACATAGGACTAATGTTAGCCTGTGCTGCAATCCAGCCCGATGTCCTGGAAAAAGTCCAGGTCGAATGGGGAAACAGAGTCCAGAAATGTCTGGAAGTAAAAGGAGAACATATAGAGCATATCTTATAACATTACTTGTGACACATGTCTTTTTGCAATAAAAGTGTCCTATCCTTTCTATGTTTCCGGACTTTTAACTCACCCTATATATATATATATATATATATATATATATATATATATATATAAATTGAGTGCGCCCTCCCGGCCCTAGCACCCAAGGATGATGGGGCTCGACCCTGCAGTCCTTGTCATCCTTGGTCTTTTTCCACTTCGACTGTCCCCTCCACCCTTTCTTTTTCCTGTCTTTCCTCTCACTTTTTCTTTGTTTTTCCGCCGAGATATGCCCTTTTAAATAGAGGTGAATCGGTTCTTCCCGAACTTAAAAAAAAAATATATATAAATTGAGGGGTCGCGCGTCTTAAGGTACCTAAGCGCCACCACAGGTGAAACTGTGCTCTTGATGGATATCACTATTTTCACCCTTTCTCTATCGCGTGGTTTGGGTTATAATGACCTTACGACACTAGAAGTATGGTTGAAAACCTTATGAAGCAAACTACTTTTTTCACCTCTGCCGCCCAGATGTGATGCGCGTCTTAAGGCCCCAATATCCCGTTCAACTGGTGGGAGGTGATGGGGGTGGGGGTGGGACGCTCGGTCTCTGGGTGGCGGGAACAGCAGAAGGAGCGCGAGCCAATGAAAACATGGCAGCCACGCCGCTCTGCTTTCTGATTGGCCACCCGCTCCACGCACCGAGAGGAACACGACACAACACAAACATCCCGCCAGTACCTTAAGACTCGCGTTGCTGTTAGCAGGGTCCTGTGTTCGTGCTCATATTGCTGAATATTGCGTGGATTATTCTATTCACACGGCTTCTAACTATTACACTGTGTAACGCTGATTCTGTTTATATAATTTTTATGTTTTTATATGCATTTGTGGGCGCTGAGTTCAAATCTGGCCTTGGTTTGTGTGTATCATCAGTGGTTTCAGAGATAATCCATTTTTCATGTTTTACCAGAAAAATCAGGAATTGTTGAGAACAATCCGGATGTTCGTTGACAGTTTCTTGCTCTAGAAATTGCCCGAAACTTCACTGTGCTATATAAAGAAGAGCGCAGAGTCTGATAAGTCAGTAAGTGTGAGCACACAAAGAAAGCAGGTTGTTTGTCTGATAGTTACCAGCACTGAGGTACTGTGTTTCTGTGCTTCTCTGTGCTGACGATTTGAGTGTTATCGATCCTTTTTTATTACGAACATTATTTCAGTGTTGTGAATACATCTTTTTTTTTGTAATCTGTAATCTGTTGCAGATTTAATAACTCTTCTCTCTATATCTGCAGGTTATGATTAATATAGTACAGTTTGGTAAAGAGAATGACAACTATAGCTTGTAAACACTCGCCGGATATATTCTGCTACGTTTGTGGGTATTACATAGGCAGTGATGGGCAGTATCTAGATACATGTATCGCCGATACGTACCGATCGATACTTTTGTATCGGTATCGGTATCGCTTTAGCTACTTGACAAAAGTATCGATTTATCGGTATCGCTAATGTCAATTTTCTTAAATGTATCGAAAAAAATCGATACTTCGATACATTAATAAGAATTTTTAAATATTTAAATAGATGTTATAATATGACACTACTGAGTTATATTTATGAATATACGTAAATAATAATAATATTAAATATTTATTTAATGACAGTACTACTCTACTGGTCACGTCGCACAGTACGGCGCAACGTTTAAACACGTTTGTACTTGTGTTATTGAGATTAATTAACCATAATATAGAAACATGTTTAGCTGTAGGGAAGAAGCTAGAGCGTTTGAATTCGGAGGCATTGCGTCATTGTCAGCCACTTCTCAATGCAGTCACAGTAGGGTTCACTAAGCGGTTTGAAAAGTTTCTGTGCCTTGATGCGTCGCATGAGTGTAAATCAGCAATACTGGCATCGTCTTCAAATCCTCTGTTCAAGTTAAAGTGGATGACAATAAAAGGCAAATTTAATACTAACATTGTCAAAAAGAGGGTTCAAGAAATGTTGGTTAATGCTGTTAAGAGCCTCAGCGAGCAGACCCCCCAGCAACAACTAAGTGATGCTGCATCTGACGGAAGTGCAGATGATTTCTTCTGTTATGAGTCTGCTTCCACTAATGTCTCTGCAACCCAAGATTCCACTGAGATGGAAGTTTTACAGTATCTGGGTGACGGAAGTCATTCTCTCCAATCTCTGAGGCAGTACCCAGGAATTCTACGGGTCTTCCTGAAGTATAACACACCACAACCATCCTCTACTCCTGTAGAACGGTTGTTTAGTTTGGCTGGTCACATTCACGCTCCATAAAGGAATAGACTGTCTGACCAGATGTTTAGCCAGCTGGTATTTTTGAAGGGTAACAGTAATTACTTTTAATTGTTAGTGTAATATTTTCAGTCATTCATGTATCCTACAAAATTAAAACATACTTTCATTAAATAAAACAATTGTTTTTATTTACATCTTTAAAACCCATTAAAATGTCGTTGATTTTACTTACAGTGCGTACAAATTACTAGTATAAACAGTAATATCTAATACCTACATATTAAATGAATAATTATAAAAATGTACCGGCGATGCATGTATCGGTATCGGTATCGCTTAAGACATCTAGAAAGTATCGGCGTATCGGTATCGCCTAAGACGTTCTTCATGTATCGATGTATCGGTATCGCTTTAGCGATTTTCATGTATCGATGCCCATCACTGTACATAGGCCCCAAGCAAGTATCGCACAAGATTGTGAAAGGCACCAAGTTCTGGATCGCGTATCGGCTCTATTTTGGTATGCCTATGGGTGACCAAGATAAGCCCTGGGCACCCCATGTGATCTGTGGAAGCTGCCGCTCCACACTTGAAGGGTGGCTGCGGGGAGTAGGCAAGGCAATGCCCTTTGCGGTACCCAGAATATGGAGAGAACCAAAGAGCCACCACGACGATTGCTACTACTGTATGGTAGATGTTTCTAAGTACAGGAAAGTTAAAGGAAGGAAGACTCTTCAGTATCCAAGCATAGCGTCGTCCATAGCTCCTGTACCACATGGCGAAGGTCTTCCAATACCACGTCCACCAGAACAGGTATCTATCCATTACTTTACCTTCTGTATTTACAGCCTGTGGGCCATTATGTGTCGATTTTTCTTAGTGCTGATGCTCTTCTACATACGTATATAGCTATGCCTATATTTTGTTTCTTTGCTTTGCAGGTTGAAAATGAGGATGCAGCTAGCTCATCTGAGATGTCGGCTGGTGAGGACAGTCATGATGAAGAATATACAGTAACTTTCAGTACAAACCCTCACTTTCCAAATCAGAGGGAATTGGACGACTTAATTAGAGATTTGGGTCTGACGAAATCAGGGTCTGAGCTTCTGACCTCCAGACTCAAAGAGTGGAATTTGCTTGGAGAAGACTGCAAGAGCACTGTATACCGAAAGCGGCATGAAGAGTTTGCAAGGTTCTACGATGTCAATGGCTCTCTCTGTTATTGCAGCGAGGTTAATGGTCTATTCACAGCTATTGGGTTAACACATATACCCTCAGAGTGGCGCCTGTTTATTGACAGTTCAACTCGGAGTTTAAAAGCTGTTCTACTCCACAATGGGAACAAATATCCATCTATACCAGTTGCACATTCTGTTCAAATGAAAGAGGAATATGAAAATGTCAAACAACTGCTCACTCAAATCAGGTATGAACAATATAACTGGGACGTGTGTGGTGATTTCAAAATGATTGGTTTCCTGTTAGGTTTACAAGGAGGGTTTACTAAATATTCATGTTTTCTTTGCCTGTGGGATAGCAGCAGAGCTGGGCAGTATTTAAATACATTTGTATTTAAATACATTTGTGTATTTAGAACTGTATTTATAAATACATTGTTTTTCATGTACTTAAATATAGTATTTAAATACTTTAATGAGTATTTAAATACTCAAAATATAAAAATGTAAATACTTTTACTGGTTTAATACACGTTCTGTACTAGCACAGTACGACGCGTCGACAGTGTAGTACAGCATGGTTCATGTTTCAACAGTTTGGGAAAACATCCTCTCATAAAAAGACTGTTCCTCCTATAACACGACATTACCATCTTCGGCACCGGTAGAGCGAATATTCTCATTCGCGGGAATCACTTTGACTCCCAAAAGAAACTCTCTTTCAGACAAAACTTTTGAAAGATTGGTTTTGATCCGCAGCAACCGTGAAAAAAGAGAATTCGTAAGGTGCCTTATGTTTATGTTTACGTCTTATGTTTACGTTTATGTCTCATCTACTCATTAATTGTTACTCATTTTGCAATGATATAATAAGTATAATATGTCACTGGTTGAACATCGTAAGTTCTAAGTTCTTTTGTTTTTGTTTTGTTCTAAAAAGGGAAATATATAATCGGAAATTAGATTGTACTATTTCTTTATCCTTTATCAAGCATTTTATATTGTTGTTACTCATGAATTAGTGAATGCATATGTTAAAATTTGTATGTATTTAAAATGTATTTACAAATGTATTTAAATACAATTGATGTATTTTGTATTTAGTATCTAAATACATTCGTAAAATGTATTTAGTATTTAGTATTTAAATACATTTCTCCCATGTATTTAGTATTTAGTATTTAAATACATTCAATGTATTTATTGCCCAGCTCTGGATAGCAGGGCTTCAACTGAGCACTATAAAACAGTTCAGTGGCCTCCACGTGAAGGACTGCAACCAGGAAAGTACAATGTACTCAGGGAACCTCTTGTGAAACCTGACATAGCTCTGCTACCACCTCTCCATATTAAGTTTGGTCTAATTAAGCAGTTTGTAACTGCGTTAGATTTTGGAGGGGAAGTTTTCCAACAGATTCGGGTCATGTTCCTTAAAATCTCTGAGGCCAAAGTCAAGGCTGGCATCTTTGTAGGACCACAGGTCAAGGCGCTGTTGAATTCAAAGAACCTTGAAGCCAAGATGACTCCGATCGAAAAAAGAGGCTTGGTGTGCTTTCCGTGATATGGTTCGTGGGTTTTTAGGCAACCATAAAGCACCAAACTATAAGGAGTTAGTGTCAAACTTGATTAAGTGCTATGGCAAAATGGGGTGCCGTATGTCTTTAAAATTACACTATCTGCATTCACATCTAGACTTTTTTCGTGATAACCTGGGCGATGTGAGTGAAGAACATGGCGAAAGATTCCATCAAGATATTCAAACGATGGAGAAAAGGTACCAGGGCCATTGAGATGCTTCCATGATGGGAGACTACGTATGGTCGCTGATCAGAAAGGATAAGAATGTTCATACGCGGAAGTCGCGTTCTTCAGTGCATTTTTAAGGAACGCACACTGCATAACGAGGCTTGTTATTCTCTTATCGGTTCTCCTCATGATATATATTATATCCTTTGCACCATTTTGGGTTTGTCAAACAATTTTGGCTCAATAAACATTAATTTCCAATAGTGTTTTTATTTTCAGAAAATATTTATGTTAGCCTTCTTTATATACTTTGCCATATGAAAAGTGTGATAACCTATATTTTTGAAACGGTTGATGATAGAGCAAAACCAATATCATTTTTGGAATCAGCGCCCCGAAATCATTAAGAAACGACAGAAAAATCACAATAAACAGAAAAAATTTCAAATTTTGTTACCCAGTGTTATCAACGTGTGCAGCAATGTCTCACCGTGCTAGTGATAGTGATGAAAAATCAATGGAATCATTCTGTGCTAGAAATCGCACCCAAAGTTCGGGCATAATAAGAAAATTAAAAAATTACAAAAATATATATAAAATATAAAATATGAAAATCTATTCCAAAAACTCATCAACATCTTCATTAGCATACTTAGAACTCTAATTTAGCCAAAAATGAACGTTCTAGCTCAATTAATAACAGAGATACTATTGCGAGAATATTGCTGAACTTTGGAGGCGATTTCTGGCGAATTTTAATTTTGGCGCTTAGGTACCTTAAGACGCGGGACCCCTCAATTTTATGTATATATAATTAAGTCTTATAAAAGAATTTAATACAACTATAATACATATAAGCAGAGTTGGGCAGGTTACTTTCTATAAGTAACGGCGTTACCGCTATGGTTACATTGATAAAAAAGTAACGTCGGTACCGCTTCAGTTACTTCTGTGAAAAAGTAACGCGTTACCGTTACCGCTACCGTTACTTTTAAGAAAAGACTAAAGAGTAAAAAAGTCTTAATAATACCAAATTATACTCTATATGACAAAAAAATAAAAAATAAACTCAAATAAAAAAATGGACTGTCCAAAAAAACTAATCTTGCAGATTTTTTAGGAGTGTCTTGTTCGATTTCAGGAACACGTTTTTCAAAATTGTCATTTGATCGTTCTCTTCGTTTGGAGGAGCTAACAGCTAATAAATGATACTAGTCAAATGATCAGTTTGAAAGTAACGCGTAGCGAGTAACGATTGAAATCTCTCTAAAAAGTAGTGCCGTTACCATTTTCGTTACATCTCAAAAGTAACGGCGTTACCGCTACAGCTACTAAAAAAGTAACATCCTTACGTAACGCCGTTACTCCAACAGTATCTAAGTACAACAACTTTTTGAAAGGCTGTATCAAATAAATAATTACTTTACACACACACACACACACACACACACACACACACACACACACACAAAGGAGATACGCAATCCAAACAAATAAGTGTGAAGGCGCCACATTTAAGATGAGGAAAATCTTCTTAAAGATAAGGATGTTCTCTTAATCCGGAGAGAATCCTTTAGCGGAAAAAACTGGTCCGAAGAATTCCTTTTAAGGGATTACCAAATAACTGCATTCGACAACTTTATATATACAGAGTATATATATATTATATATTATATATATATATATATATATATAATATATATATATATATCCCCGCAAGGGGGTTCTAAGCTCGTGCTCTTGAGTGCTCTTTGTGCTCGTTTGTACGTGCTTGTTCCTGGAGGTTTCACGTGCGCCCTCCCGGCCCTAGCACCCAAGGATGATGGGGCTCGACCCTGCAGTCCTTGTCATCCTTGGTCTTTTTCCACTTCGACTGTCCCCTCCACCCATTCTTTTCCTCTGTCTTTCCTCTCACTTTTTCTTTGTTTTTCCGCTGAGATATGCCCTTTAAATAGAGGCGAATCGGTTCTTCCTGAACTAAAAAAAAAAAAAAAAATATATATATATATATATATATTATTCGTTGATGCATTCATAGTTTGAGTGGAAGTGTAAAGAGTTAAACATCTTTTCGCATAGAGCATCATTCCGCCCATTCGGTCATTTCAGGTTATGAGCGGCTCCCAACAGCATATTTATATATTGAATTCTTTATATTTTATTCATACAGGATCAAGAATGATTTTTTATTTTTTTACCTCTACCGGATTCAAACCGCTATCAATAAAATAAAATTGAAAGGTCATCCGAGTGATAACCAAAGCCATCCCGAACAAACGAACCCGCGCGCGCAATAAGTGCAAAGAAAAAGTAATCGCACCACAGAATTTTTTTTTTCCCAATTAAATAATGTACAACTTTTACTTTAAAATATTTTTTTTAGGATAACATTTTTTTTTATTTCAATTAAAAATTTAAATCAACAATTTTTTTACTCAAAACTGCATATTACCTACTATGACTAAGATATTGTATGGAATTTTTGTATGAAATTTTATGGAAAATATGTATGGAATTTTTCACTGCCAAAAAATTCTCTGTGCGAAGAAGTTTTAAAATACAGGAAAGTACTCGGAATCTTCTTTACCTTTCTCTCTCTCTCACTCACACACACACACACACACACACATACATATATATATATATATATATATATATGGGATTGAACTCAGAATGGTCTCCTGAGGTTTTTTCATGATACACACAGACCGTGCATGGAACAAGGAACTCTTCTGGGATAATTAAATCCACTATAGTCCGAATAAGTAATGGTAAATAACAAACACTATAGTTTTTTCTTTTTCATGATGTTAGGCCGACGTGGGCAACGGGTCACTCGCAAAGAGGCCCCAAAAATATAGCTTCCCTCACCAGCTATCTGGCCAGCTATCTGTAAAGCAGATAGGATCCAGCTATGGCTTATTCGGACTATAGTGGATTTAATTTTCCCAGAAGAGTTCCTTGGTACACACAAACGAGGTCTGTTCAAAAAGTATCCGGACAAGGTGTTTATTTTTAGAACAAGGTCACGCTTGGAGTTGTGACTACTAAACATGTCTCTGCATGTCGAGACAAGTTCACTGATAGGGTTGCACTCAGTGATGGCAATGGGTTTTAGGAACTAGGTACACGCTTGGGAAAAGGAGCACACACACACACACACACACACACACACACACACACACACACATATATATATATATATATATATATATATAATATATATATATATATATATATATAAAATGATGACTTATAAGTCATCAGGAAATAGTTTTACAACCCCTGATTTTCGTCCTACCATTACTGATGCTCCACCAGTTACAACTGCAAATCGAGAAGTAGGTACACGCCGTATACCCACATGTCACCCCATTTCCATCACTGGTCACTTGTACTTCATTGTTTAGCGTCAGTCCACTGTGATGAGCCGATAAAGTTAAACTTGTTTTGTTTCGCGGCGATTCCTTATGGCATCGGAGAGTTACTCGGTTTTTCTTTTACTGTGAAGGTGTTGTGTACCATGAATATGCTCCACAGGGACAAACAATCAACAAAGAATTTTACATTGAGGTTTTGAAACGTCTACGTAAAGCAGTTCGGAGGAAATGACCTCAGAAGTGGGAGTCCGGAGACTGGATCCTTCATCACGATAACGTGCCATCTCACTCGTTACAACTTGTCCAGCAATTTTTGGCCAAAAACGCTACCCCACCCCCTTCTCCCAAAGTACAGTAGCTTCCATATTCGCCTGATTTGGCTCCATGCGACTTTTTTTTTTGTTAGCGAAGCTCTAACAAACCCTGAAAGGACACTTGATTCGATGATGTTGAGACGATTAAAAAAAATTCGACGGAGCAGCTTTTGGCCATTCCGAAATGTGCTTTCGCAAAATGTTTTCAACAGTGGCAGGATGGTTAGGGCAGTGTGTGGCTTCGGAAGGAGCGTACTTTGAGGGAGATTAAGCCCCAAACCCTGTAAGTACCATATTCTGTCCATAATCGCATCAGTCCGGATACGTTTTGAACAAACCTCGTGTGTGTATTTATTTATATATATAATATATTCACTACTTCATTCTTGCCAATAACTACATACTTAACAGTATATTTAGAGACTGAGCTTTACCTTTGGCCTAAATAGACAGTAATACAGATTATATCCGACATTATTTATATTTCAGTATCAAAAGTATTGATCTTGACGTGAGGAACGAAAAAAGGTCTTTAATTTGTACCTTTAAAAGCTTATCTCAAGAGTACCTAAATAATAAAAAAAAAAAAAACAGGTTTTCTCTTCCTTTAATATTTAACTGATCTAAAATAATGTTTGTATTAAAAAGACATACATCATTCCTGTACGAAATAAATGCTTAAACAACACGTAAGTAGAAGTAATTATTATGTAAAAAAGGGTTTTAATGGTCGAGTGTTATATATACATATATATATATATATATATATATACACACACACATATATATAATATTATATAATATATATATATATATATATATATATATTATATATATACTACCTTTGTTTATTGTGTACCAAAGATGTTTTGCATTGGTACGTATATAAAGGAAACATACTTAGATCTGAAGAAGGCGCGGATAAGATCATTGTGAATTAACATACATTAACATGCATTAACGTGTCTTAAACCTGCTCAAAGCGAGTTTGTTTATGAATGTTCGTGTTATAAAGAGTAAACATTTTAAATATAAATCTTTGGCAATTTTTAACTAATAAGTTAAGATATGCGATCTATTCTTTTGCAGCATCCCGCCTCATTTGCAGGATTTGGTGGAGGAGCGAGTTGGTTCCCCTCTCCTATATATATTGTTTAATCTTAAAAGAAATATACTATAAATGTACCCTATATAAAAGTTCTTACTGTATGAAAAAGGTCTATACAGGGTTTTAAATTAACTTGTATTAATGGGTATACAAATTGCAGTGAATTTTCTTACTTGTCATACAAGGCGAATAAGCCTTGAATTTGCCAGCCCCTCTGTCATTGGTCAACAGAAAGCAGCCCCCAATGGGTTCCCTCCTGTTCTTCTTCACGCTGTACCACACGTAGCGAGGGGCACAAGCCTACAAAAACAAATGAAGATAAATTACTCTTTGGTTAAGGGAATTAAGGGTATTTTTACTGAAAACAGTGCCGTATACTATAGATACCCTCCTCGTCTACTAAATGGCATATACATGCCCTTATTTGCTTTAGTTTCTGAGGTTCCTATTTTTGGCCATATTGATTTTGAGTGCGTCGTAGAAAGGAATTTTCAGTGTCGCCACTTTGTTAAATATAAAATAGTGGAAATCTCGTTTGATAATTTTAAATTTCGCTAAAATTGTAAAAATTAATTTTAAATAGGATTATATCACGTTCAAACACCATTTCAGTGAAGTACTGGAAGTCGACACTGTTAAAAACTGTTAAACTCTATTAATACGTTTGTAATCTATGAACCAAGATTGGTTGGCTATGTGAGAGTGAGAGTTGGCCGGCCGCACACAGGATCGTATTGTGACTCACGACTGACGACTTGGGTCGTGACGACTCAAGTCGCGTGTGATTTTACACTGACAGAATGGAAGCCCCGCACACTGCAGCGACCACGACGCGAATCGCGTCGCGGTCGCCGCAGTGTGCAGTGTATTTATTTATTTTGGTGCCATCGAAAAGAATGAAAGATTAAAAAAATATTACCAACCAGTAATCTTTCATGTTTTTTAGAAATTTTGTTTCTCGGTGAACTTTTTTCCGAAACTGCCCATACATATACATACATCCAACCATAAATACCGCACGCCTTGTTTTTACCGTACGTACGGTTTCCTCATTTCGGAAAATGGTCGCGAATGAGATGTACGTGAAGGCAATGAAAGAATGTTTATTTATTTAGATACAATAAGTCATTGGTTTAAGGAAGGCTTTATTGACAGCTTCGTGTTTATCCTGTCCGCAGAAAGAGACCTCCTGCAGAAGCTATAGAGTTAGTCTTCGTATACACAGAGGTCACTCGGGAAGATCGGCTCTTCAGAAGACGGCAGGAAATACGATGTTACTCTCAGGAGACATACGAAGAGTTACGAGGCAAAAGAAAGTTTACTGCTTTGTGACTGATTGGGTAGAGGTATTTATTATATACCCTACAGCACGGAAATACCAAGAATTTGGCAAACTGTTTATATATATATATCCCTTTTTACGTAATATTTTCTGTATTAATATTATAAATAAAGGCTATAATATAATTTATACAAGTTTATACTGTCATTGGAACTAGTGTTGAAAACCGGTTTGTAAAAACCGGTTTGTAAAATTTCCCTAAAAATCGAAAACCGAAAGAAAAAACCGGTTTTATCGATTGATTTTTATTTGGCTCAAACTTGCGCGAACGTGCAGCTACGCGCTACAGCGCACAAAAAATAACTTCGAATACATTACCTATTAAGTTAAATTGTGACAAACTGGCAATTGCTCTTCAGTATAATTTTTGCCTATCTGGCAACTCGATCTTCAGTTTGTCTCATCATGTAGGCTGTAGTGTAGAGTCAGTCGACTAAAGCCCTATTCGCAGTATAAGACCCTTAATGCCCTTTGTTTCTTAATATGTCATTTCCAAAATAGGGATAAAATCTAAATTAATTTATATATTTTTTCTTACACGAAGTAAATTTTCTGTTTTCTAGGTAAAGTTTTTTTTATTAAAAAATTTTATTTCAATGTTTTTTCCAAAATAGAGATAAATTTTATTTTTATTCTTTATAATTTTTTTTACAAAAAGAAGTTTATTTCTTTCTAAGTATAGATGTTTTATTTTAAAAAATTATTTCAAATCTAAATTGTTTGAATAATGTATTATTTTGGCTAAAATAAAATATGTCAAAGTTGTCATTTTCTTATTCATATGCATACATATGATGCTGCATTTTTGCATTCTTTTTGACCAAAAAATAGGCGATAAGCTATGCTTGTTAAGAGTTAAAGTCAGTACCTTTCATTTGTGGCTTTTAAAAATTACTATACTTTTCGGTCATAACCGGTTAAAACCGGTTTTCAAAAAACAGATCGATTAAAAACCGGTTTGTAAAGTTTCGATTATTTTTCAACACTAATTGGAACTGATGTCAACTTGCGTAGATCAGTGGGTAACACCGTTTCCCTGTCAGCGAAATATTGACAGTTTTGGTCAATATAATAATAATGCAGGAGTTAGTGTCATGATTTGCATTTGTCTGACCTGAGCGTTCTGCCAGTTCCTGGTCTCCCTCACTGCTTATCATCGACAAGTTTTTTCAGAAGTAATTAATTAGGTTAGGTTAAATTAACTTAGGTTAGGTGTGAGTTTAAGTGTCGATAGAATGTTGAATTCACAAAATGGGCAAAGGTCCATCCATACATACAATCTCTCTCTCTCTCTCTCTCTCTCTCTCTCTCTCTCTCTCTCTCTTCTCTCTCTCTCTCTCTCTCTCTCTCTCCTTTAAGGCGATGTATAGGCGCCAACATGACCTGAATTTCAGTTGTAAATTAACCTTTTAGAGGAACCCGTTGACCACACCAGACCTAAAAGGGAGCCAACTAATGTTGATTCTAATGTTTGAGCATTAGTCAACATTAAAGGAGGTCGCAAAGTGCTTAAAAGATGCAGTTTTCGACCGAAATTGCTTCAATTCAAGTGATCAAACGATGTAAGGACACATAATTTTCAACACGCAATTTTGTTAGTTTACATCTCGATAAATAAACACACAGACGCACATTTTATATATATATAATATATATATATATATATATATATATATATATACCGATGGGTATAAAAAAAACTATTACACAACTCCATAAATAATTAATTTTCTTAATTTTTACACAAAATAAATAATTTCGTTCCTTTTTCATTTCAGACCATCATTCTGCTATAGTTGGTGAACAAGTTATAACAATGAAATACTCTTTGGAAGATGAAGCATTGATATTGAACCTGCGTAATGAGAAACACTGGGGGTGCAAAATGAATGAAGAAAGAGTTTCCAAATAAACGATGGACGATACCTGGACTTCAATATCTCATAAAGAAAATCGATATCACAGGGTCGACCGAACGAAAAGAAGGCAGTGGAAGGCCAAAAACATCACGTACTGAGGAAAATATTGTCACGGTTTCATCATTGATATGCAGTCAAGAAGAACGGCCCAACACCCACAAGTCCGTTAGAGAAATTTCAAAACTACTGGTATTTCTCGCTCTAGTGTTCGTCGTATAGTAAAAGATGATCTGGGTCTTAAGTGTTTTAAAAGAGTCGAAGTTCATAAGCTCTCTGTATCAAATAAGCAAGCAAGAGTTGAAAAATGTCGGGCTCTGTTAGATCGATTTCCAGACAGAGAAGTGTCGAAAATTTGGTTCAGCGACAAGACCTTTACGGTTGCTTCAACAATAAACACACAAAATGACCGAGTTTATGGAAGAAGACAGGACAAAAAATCTATCATTCTAGATTGACTTTGCAGGGAACGTCCTCATTTTTCTCAAAAAGTCATGGTTTCCATCTTTATTTCAAAGTTAGGGAAGTCAGAGATTGTTTTTGTTGATCAAAATGCCAAAATCACTGCTGCTCAGTACCAAGAAAAAAATCCTTGATGCGGTGCTGCCGTCGATAAGAGAGAAGTCAAGGTTGCAAGCGTGCATTGATAATGGAGGAGGGCACATTCCGCATAATCTTGGACTCAATTAGGTAACTGTATAGAAACAAAGTTTTTCTACCCGTGTCTCTATAACAGCGAATTACAAAATAATGGTTATAGTTATAAAAAATCCACCTTCACCACGAGATAGACCATGAAATTCTATACAGGATAATATATTGATTGTACAAATAACATTTGATAAAGGTAAAATTATATTGTTCAAAATCAGGGTAATAGGTTTTTTGGCCCACCCTGTATATATATATATATATATATATATATATATATATATATATATATACTTTCGTTAACCTTGGTTTTGCTTCCGCTCGAATTGTCCATTCTGACGAAGGTCAAGCTTGTTGCTCCAGCTTGGACCTACAACTTAACGTGGAATCCTAACCACGACGCACCACGGGTGGTCAGAACTTACAAAGTCTTTGCCCGGCCTCGCCGGACTCGATCTCAGCAGCCCAGTGTTTTAACCACTAGGCCACCAGGAGTACCCATTTATCTACCAACCTATTTTTTTTTCTGGAAGGATGAATAGCTGGGTAAGCTGCGCACCGTCTACTTTCGCCGGGAATCTAACCCGGGGCCGGTGGAGCTGTATCAGCGATGCTAGCCACTATATACCTATACTGTACTCTATTTTTTACCTTTTTTCGAAGGTTTACTTTTGGGTAAAGAAAAAGTAGTTTGGTCATTTGTCTTTAATGGGAGAAAAGTCGAAATTAATTTTAAAATTTAAGAAAATGTAAAATAAATATTTAAGAGAAAGTAAAATATATTTTGAAAAAGATGTCCCTATTTTTTATTTTATTATTATTATTATTATTTTAACTGAAGTTGTAATCATTTTTCAGTGAATAAGTTAAAAATCGCTTTGATGTATTTACTGTCGACTTACATGTTTACACAGAGGTTTTACGCACACGTGTACACACACACCACACACACACACACACACACATATATATATATATATGAAAATTATTTCACGAAAGTAACACGTGAATATATATATATATATATAACTGCAATGACCATGCAGTATATTAATGTATAGAAACGACGTAAGTATAGAGGAGCGTTCTGCACACGAGGAAGAGAAATAACGAACAAATGAAAAATGAGGTGAACCGCCCGGGAATCGAACCCAGGATCTTCCGATTGTCGGTCAGATGCGCTATCCATTACACCACGGGCCTCGATCAGTCATAAGTCGAAATTCTCCTACATAGGGCAGAAACCAATGTCCTGAGAGGGCACCCTCGCAAATCGTGAATATGTACATTTAACTGCAATGACCACGCAGTATATTAATGTATAGAAACGACGTAAGTATAGAGGATATATATATATATATATTATAATGGGGGGAATGCTAAAAAAGTTTGATTTTTAATGACGTTTCACGTTACTTTTCGACTTTTTCTTCTCATTCTTTATGTTAAAATATATCATCATCTTCATCGTCATTAATCTCTCTCTCTCTCTCTCTCTCTCTCTCTCTCTCTCTCTCTCTCTCTCTCTCTCTCTCTCTCTCTCTCTCTCTCTGTATTCATTACAGCAGGTTTATAATTACATCATCAGCTTTTTCTGAACAGTTCTAAATTTATGAATGCAAGTCCAGAAAAGAAGGAAAATATATATTTATGTGTCTGAATAGGGGGGGTTCTCATAAATTATCTTTACAAATTCAACCCCTTTTTGTACAGAATTTGTAAAGATAATTTATGAACACCCTGTATTTTAAAGTTTAATGTTAATTTGGGCATACAAAAGTGGCAGATTATGTTCAACACCTTCAGTACTTTTGTTTGGGGGTACAAATTACGATGATTTGCGGGTATATCACTGTTCCATTGCGATCAGGGTGTATGCGGTGTATGTAGTGGTTGGTAGTTACTGAGTTAGTGTCTGAGATGGAGTGAGAATTATATTGACTCTGAAGACTTTATCCTACTGAATTTTCTTTTTTTTTTATGCAAGGAGGAGGAAGCAAGGGCGAACGCCCGCTAACACGCCCCCTCCCCCCTCGATAGAAGAAGAATAGAGCCAAAATCAAGGTCCAAAGTTTTCAAGATGCCTGGACACTCCGCGTTTGAAAGATTGGAAGTCACAAACTGCGGGAAAGCTGGATTAAATAAGGTTGTTCCTGATGTTGATATTGTGATGGGTTTAGTTTGGTGTTTATTTACGACCGCACACACACACACACCACACACACACACACACACACACATATATATATATATATATATATATATATATACAATAAAAACTTTTCCTTTAGTAATCCACTAATAACTTATGACTAAATAAAGTTCAATAAAAAGTCATATAATTTACTACATCTTATCGAAACTGCCCATCTTATCGCCCTGATAACCAATCCCTTTATTGGGATGTTTATTTACAGTAATACGGAAACTGACATATAGGCAGCTCCATAAATACAGCGAACAACCCTCAAGTGAGTAAAAAAAGCCGCCCAACTGTGAAAATATCATAAGAGAACTGTAAGAAAAACCATTACATATGCAGGATTCACTTACCAATAAAAACAAGTGAAGAGAGAACTTTAATTTGTATATACTTAGTGTTGTTTGTTTATTTTACACGAAAAAATGAGAGAGAGAGAGAGAGAGAGAGGAGAGAGAGAGAGAGAGAGAGAGAGAGAATATTCCATTGAACATACATCTAAAAGAAATATGTGCAAACGGGTTAAACGTTAACCCTTTAGATTATGATCATCCTGATACGCGCAAGATTTCTGTTACAAAAAAGAAAAAAGGTTCAGATACGGCAAGCAGCCCCAATTTCAACGTCAAAAGGACGTATAAAGAGATCAGTACAGAGTTACTACGAGCAAAAGCTATACATTTACGGAAAAAAAGGAAGGAGATAGAAAACGATAAGGATTGAATTCCTTTAAAGGACTTCGCAGAGTCGAAGGAACAGATATTGATTTACTTGTCAGAAAAGATTACAACATTTCTTCAAGTACACGCTATCATGTCTCTAGACATCAGTATACTGTATACGCGCGTGTCTTCCACACCAAACAGAATTATCAAATCAAAACAATTTAAAACAGCATCAAAAACAGTTGCCGCACAATCTTCAGAACAGAACAGAATGGTAACAAAATACTCCCCTTAACAGTGGTTTTCAACACCACCATACTCTGAACACTTTCAACACCAGACAGCGTTAAACTGAAGTTAAAGTTTTAAAGCAATTCAAAGAAAGGTCATTAAAATGAGATAAAAAGTGAAAAAATTAAGAGATTGAAGAAACAAACTTAAGACCGATAGCAAAGGCTCTTTGAAATAACTATCAGTTATATATCTTTCATACGCGAATGGATTATACGCGTATAATTAGAAGATAAGTTATATTACGGTTAAGTTATGATTTCTATACGAAAACATAATAGAGATATAGAAATAGTATGATTATTATCAGAGAAGTTGTGAAAATTGTACTGAAGATTCTGAAGTAGAAATAAAAACTGCAATATATTTAGACAAGGTAAAGTTGGCTAAAAAAGGAGGAGGATGCTGTACCTTTGAAATATCTACACTTGTAGACGAAGTATTGGCAAGCAAGCCAAAATAGTAGAGTTAATATACTCATAGTGAGAACTAAACAATTAAATCTGCTAATTAAAAGTGCTTTCAAGTCCTCAAAACTAAATGGTAAATGAGTAAATTTGTTGCAAAAATGAAACTGAAAATATATTAAAATCACTGACGCCACCCCCCAAGTCGAAATATTTTAATATGCGGAGACTTCAACTTTCCTTTCATCACACGGGGGAGGATAATGAAGTGGTTTATGTTTAGAAGTAATTTTCACGGTATTCACGATAGTACTGTACAGTGTACATCAAAGGAAGACCGACTTTAAGCACAAATGCTCTACTGAAACTTATGAAGAAATAAACCCTAACTCGAGAAGTCACAGAGACGACACTAAAGGAGAATCTATTGAATATGATTATGGCAAATGACACCGACATGATAATTAATGTTAATATTCACCAAACAAAAATTACCCAAAAAGAAAAAGGAAGGATTCAAAGGATTAGATTTAATTCAAAGTTGACTACAGAAAATCAAAGACTTTGATAAATAGGACTATGAAATATGAGAGAGAGAGAGAGAGAGAGAGAGAGAGAGAGAGAGAGAGAGAGAGAGAGAGAGAGAGAGAGAGAGAATCCATCACTTATACAAAACAATTAAAGTATTACATTATAATTTATACATCCGTTCAGGTTGGAAAACTTTGCAAACAGGAGTTCATTGTCATTATTTATTCATGTACACCAAATCCTTTATACCCTTCATACATTCCTTGTACATTCTTCTACAACATACACGACCACTCAAACAAAACTAAATTTGTGTGTGTGTGTGTGTATGTGTCCCATAAGTCCTATGGAAGTGAATTAGACTACTGAGGAAGAAAAGGCCTCCGCCTTTTCTTGAAGAGTGTAACTCACTTCCATGTTAGCCATTGCGTGTTATTCTACCTGCAACCAAAAAAAAAAGGTCCCAAAACAAGACATCAATTTGAATATCTGTTTTAGTTCTAATCTATTACTTTGGTAAATTTAATTCAAAATAAATTTTCCTATGAGATCGGACTTATAAAAACACCCTGTATATATATATATAATATATATATATATATATATTATATATATATAATATATATGTGGCGCTCATAAGTATTCATACAAAGAAATGTTTCAATTATATTCGTCCTTATTTTTTTGTATCATGCATAGGATAGTTATGAAAAGTTTACCGTTCGTTTGGAAAAATTTAACACAAAAAATTAGTTTAACTTCAACATATAATGTAAAGCATCAAGTAATTTGAGGAAAATAAAAAAAAAATTGGACGTTTTCCAGTTTATGTACCGTTTTCTACAGTACATTACATACAGCATAGTAAACATCCTGTGCCCAAGTGACGAAAGTTATAATGTGGGTTAGTTAGGTTACGTTAGGTTAGGTTAGGTTAGGTTATCAAGAACTCATTTTTGATCACTCATTTTTGATCTGAAAAGAAGCAAAAATAAATTATATGAAAAACGGTACACAAACTGGAAAAGGTCCAAAAAAATGAATGGAAAAGTTTTCGTACATTTATTTACAAAATTATTTAACACTGTGTTCACCTCAGGCTGAAAGAATTTAAAAATTTTATCAGTAGCTGGCTGTTTATCGATTAGAGAAAGTTGGCAATTCTGAATTCTAGAATTTTCTCTGTGAATCTTCGTGGAAGATTAGTAAGCAATGGTCGTCGTGGTAAAGAGCTGTCTACAGATTTTAAGAGAGCTGTTTTGCCGCACACGAGTCTGGAAAGAGTTATAGGACGATAGGAGAAGAACTTCGAATTCCATTTACGACGGTTGCTGCAATTTGGAACGATCAAAACACTACCAAGGTGTGGCCGACTTTGCAAGATTTCACGGCTTGAAAGAATGGCCGCTGTGGATCCACGGCTGACTGCAAGTGATATTTACCAAACATTAAGACTGTCTAAGATTAATGTCCATCCCTCCACTGTACGTCGTACATTGAGAACGAATGGTCTGCGAGAAAGAGTTGTACGAAAAAAACCTCTGCTACGAAAAGCGCAAGAACAAGCTCGTTTAAAGTACGCCAAGGATCATCAAAATGATGGATTTGCATTCTGGAAGAAAGTTCTCTAGACAGACGAGACCAAAATTGAATTATTCGGGAACAACGAGCAACGGTATGTTTGGCGAAATTCAAATACTAAATTCGAGGAAAAAACACCCTTTCTACGGTTAAACATGTTGATGGTAGTGTGTTTCTTTGGGGATGCCTTAGTACTTCTAGTCCAGGAAAACTTGTTGTCATCAATGGAATCTTAAATTCAAAGAAATAACAGGAAATTTTAGAAGAAAATGTATTGCCTTCAGTTCGGGAGTTGCGAATGGGTCGTAATTGGGTACTGCAACAAGATTATGGTCCAAAACATAAAAATAAAAGCACCATGAAAGGCTTCAACAAAATAATTTCAAGCTTCTCGAGTGGCCCAGTTAAGGCCCATATTTCAATTTAATCGAGAATGACGGTTTGATTTGGAAAAAGCTGTCCTAAGAGAAAATCCTTCGAATTTGAATGAATTGCAACAATTTTCTTTAGAAGACTGGGCTAAAATTTCTACTGAGGGATGTCGAAGCTTTGTAGAAAAATACCCATAACGAATCATTGAAGTCATTCAAGCAAAAGATGGACACACAAAATGTTAAATAATTTTGAAGGTAAATGCACGAAAACTTTTGCATTTTAACTTTTTTATTTTCCCTCACATTTTTTGATGTTTTAAATTATATGTTGGAGTTGAACTAATTTTTTTTATTTGTTATATTTTTCCAAACGAACACTAAACTTTTCTTAACTATCCTATGCATGGTACAAAAGATAAGGATGAATATTACTGAAATATTTCTCTGCACGAATACTTATCAGCCGGTCTCCCTTTACACGAAGGTCAAGCTGGTGGCCCTACCTCTAGACCTGACCTGATGGAGGCGAGAGTTGCTTTCTTGCGATCTCCATCGCACATAGCCAGGTACACCCGGCTCGTCTGATACCGTCCTGAGCCAAGCATCTAGTCTTCTTTTGAAGATTCCTACTTTGAACCCTGTGACGTTTCTGAGGTCCTTTGGAACCCGATTAAAATGTCTTGGGGCCCCCTGACAACCAAGCTATTTTCCTTCAGTGTTGAGGGTGTCCCTTGTCGGGCCTTTAGTTTGGGAACGCTACACATTCTACCTTTCCTAGTTTCCAGTATTGTTTGGATGGTAATTGGGTTTAGTATGAGGTTAGGTACCAGTTGTTCGATCAGTTTCCATATGTAAATTATGATGTACTTCCTCTCTTCTTCTTTCCATAGAGTACAGATTTAGTTTACATAGTCTTTCCCAGTAGTTGAGTTCTTTGCAACCACCAATCTTGGCTGTGAAATTCAAGATTGAGCAGTATTCAAGTTTTGATATGATCAGTGTTTTCAGCAAGGGAATCAATACCTTCTCGTCTCTTCTTTTGAAGGTTCTCAGTAGTCGTTCCGTAACTCCTTTTGCTTTGTTTATCGCTATCTGATTCTGTGTTTCAAATTTTGCATCATCGGTCATTATTACCCCTAAAATTTCTTGCTTTCGAGTTTCTCTGGATGTCCAGTCTATTTGGGGTATAGTATGCTGTATAAGTTCTTCAATATCTCAAGAGCTGAAATTTGTCGATGTTAAAATTCATGTTATTGTCTTTTGACAATTTGTATATTTTGTTTGTGTCCTTCTGTATGTCTTTCACCTCTTCTGCATTGCCGATTTTTTGCTGATCTTTGTATCATCAGCAAAGGATGTTACTATACTTTTGTCGTCTACTTCATTTTCTACATCTGTCAGCATGATAATGAATAGGAGTGGGGCCAAAACTGTTCCTTGTGGTACTGAGCTGCGTACTTCCGAGTCTAATGATGTTATACCTTGGATTTTTACCTTGCTGCCGTTCCCTCAGGAAGTTGTAGATCCATTTTCCCACTTTGCCTGTTATTCTCATGTGTTTCACTTTATGTGCTATTATGTCATGACCACACCTACCGAGTGCTTTAGCAAAATCTGTGTATATTACATCGTAGTTATCATTGTTCTCAAGTGCATCTATGACACTTGTTATAGTGCTCTACTAGTTGTGACAAGCACGAGCTTCAGGATCGAAATCCGTGCTGGTTCTCATTGAATCTTTCCTGTGTCTCCAAAATGTCATATATTTTCTCCCTAACTATTCTTTCAAATACTTTGGTGAGATGTGATGTCCAGGGATCTTCTCCATATCTAATAAAGGGGTGTAGCTATTTTGTTCTCACAGTTTTTAATCAACGAGGCATTCCATTCCAGCCGAATGTGATTTTATTTGTCCTGTATCTTTCGCTATATCTTCTGGGGTAAATTCAAAATCAGTTATACATTCTCTATTTAATTCCTCTTCAAAAAAGGTATTTTTGTCAAGTACTGCTTTGTCTCTATTTGAGGTACTGAAAGCTGATTCATATTGAGCTCTCAATATTTCAAATATTTCTTTTAGATCATTGGTTAGCTCATTATTTTTTTTTCCTTTACGGTGCGACGGTGATCCATGATTTTGTTTTTCTTTTCGCGAAGCTATAGACATATTTTGGGTTAACTTTTATTGTTTTCATCGCATCTTCCTCTTTTCTCTCTGAATGACCCTTAATTAGGGGTTGTATTCCCCTGTCTATACTTTCCAATTTTACTGTTATCAAGTCGTTGGTGTTGTTGTCTGTGTAATTAATTAACTTTGAGACTACTCTCCTCCTTTTGCGAAATAATGTTCGCTTTTGCCTCTCGAAATAGTTCCTTCTTCCCTTTGGCTGTACTTTCGGAACATATTTTTTTTATGATTTCCAGCGTCTTTTTTTCCAGGGTTATTTTCATTTCTTCGGTTGTTTTATCCTCTAAGACTGCTTTCCACTCTATTTGTGCCATATGGGATCTGATTTCTTCCCAATTTATGGTCTTAGAGTTTAGATTAAAAATCTCAAATTTGTTTCTTTCTTCAGTATGAGTATTTTCTTTATATATATATATATATATATATATATATATATAGCGGATCGACAAGAAATAGACCAACAAATAGACAGAAATACTTTACTTCCACGCTATCATCAAAGAACTTGGAAAACACACGTGGGCAAACAAACGATGGAAAGTCTGTTTCTTCCCAAAAGGCGCGAATGTAAGCCTTTATCAACTAAAGGACGCGTGGACAAAGCGTCTTAAGATTTGGCGTGAAGTCCTACGTCACAGGAACTGCGTATAAAAGCGAGCTTCCACTTGCTTTCATCCTCACTCACTCACTCGTACTCACATCATCGAACGTGAGCAACACGTCCACCAACCGCTTTCCGGCCCCCTGGCCGAGGGCCGCGGCCGCTACTTCCTTCAAGGCCTACAATTTATCATCAAGTAAGATCTACAGACCACCTGCAGAAGCAATCCTTCGAGGCCCAACCGGAATCGCTTCGGGCCTGCGGTTTGCCGGGTCGGCCTTCAAGTTTCTCCACATTCCTCGAGATATATTCAGCACCACAGGCCTACGCCTGCAAGATATAAGGCCAGCCTGCACCTCGAGAAGTAACATCACCTCAGGTTTCCGAACGAAGCCTACATCCATCATCTCAAGAAGCTTCCAGAGGACGATCAACGACACTCACGGTATTAGTTTCCTTTTCAACACTCCTTCAGCAGCGTTACATCGTCCGGGTAAGCTAAGTACATCATATTCTAAGTACTCTTGAAGCCTACATTAGCCTACCGCCGAACAGCAGGCTACGCTCCCAAAGTGTGTAATCACGCGTTCCAACTGACTCTCGTGAAAGAACGCAGTAGGCCTGTCATCCAATTCAAGTGTCATTACAATACCGTAATTCCACGTATCATCCGTCATTATGTTCAATTCATATATTTATGTGTTAACTAAATATTCTCTTGACGTACTCACTTAACATCACATAATGGTCTACTATATAAATGATATTTGTGTATTTGTCAAGCATTTCAATCCATTATTATTAGGCCGCATCAATTATTCCTTGTGCATCCATGAAATCATTTAGCCTACATAATCAGTGTCAAGTATTCCATTCAATGTATCAAACGCACGTGCATTCTTTATATCATTTACTAGGCCCATTCAATGTTCCATGCCGCATGCCATTTACATACCATCGATGAGTATTACATTATTATTTACGTGTCAATTAAGCTATTAACATTTCATCTTATTAGCTAAGTTTCTGTCACAAACATAACGTAAAACTACCAATTAATTACTGTCAATTCTTTGTTATATCACAGTGAATAAATAACGGCTTTATTTTCATAATAAAATACAAAACAATATAAGGTGTCTTTTATAACCTTAACATTAATTTGCTTGGGTGTAAACCAAGCTGGTGACCTCGCTGCCTTTTCGGTCACTTCCAATAGTATGGTGGATCTACTCAAATAGCCTATCATTAATAAGCAATCAGTCATTGCCTTAATCAATCATTGCATACAATTAAATCATCATCACCTTAAACGGCTAAAACTAGGTCCACTATATATATATATATATATAATTATATATATATATATATATATATATAATAGTTAAGAACGTTAAAAACTCTTCACACATTCCAAAGCCAATTCCCTAATTCTCTGCCCAGCCATGCGTGACAGGTTACGAGGGCAGGGTGAGAGTAGAAAGCAACTCTCTCTCCTACATCAAATACATCTTACAAATGACGTTGAATATATCTACTCGGAGGTTTTGACTCCTGAGAATTCCCATCAAGATTCCCATTATCTGAGAACTCCCAGTGCTCTGAAACTAGACCAGACCAGCGCGTCCTATGCATTTATTGGCAAAGGAAACATTAATACTTCTAAAGTTCTACACTATCCTGACTAACCCTCCCTGCAACCAACTCCCTCTGTAATGAAAAAGAGGGAGAAAAACTAGAGAGAGAGAGAGAGATTTGTTGATTCGTATATAGTATATTAACTTATAGCCGAAGGTATTATAGAGTTGATTAAAAAAATCAGGGTATACACTGGGCCACACTTATTTCACTATGCCCATAATCTTCCGTAAGTCATGGTACAAGAGTGAAATCCTGATCCACAATACACATTAACCCCCAACCCATACACAGGGTGATCGTAAAGTCACAAAACCCAAAGATGATTGCCTAATCATGTTTCCGAGTTGCCGAACTTTACGTTCAGCCTGTATACGTTATTAACTATAAAATAATATAAATAATCAGTGAGGAGGGGCTGAAACTCGCACAGCGCTTAGGACAGACTAATGCGGCCCATTGCGCAATTCCTTAATAATAATAATAATAATAATAATAACAATAATTATTATTATTATTATTATTATTAACAGCATCGCCGGGATTCAGCCCTCAACCCGTGTTTTAACTTCGCGTACAGGGAAATGGTGTTACTCACAGAGCTGGCTTCACAATACTCGTACAAGGCTACGTGCTTTCATCCACAGTTTTCCTACCAGCAAAACAATGTCTCCTTCAGTGATTATCGGAATGAGGGTGTGTTGTACGTAAGCAGATTCTTTGGTCGAAAGTACTTTGTACTGATTCACCTCAACGTTCATCTTTGTACTTATAATAACAATACAATCGCCCTCGTATCTCTTTAAACTTCACCAGAAATATTATAAATCGTTACGGCACTTATCACTACAGTGCCATATATATATATATATGGATAACACGCATGAGTACGCGTGGTTTTTGTATGAAACAAACTTGCTCGTACGAGGATTCGAACTCGAGACCTTTTGAGTAGGACTCTCGAGCGCTACCAGTGTATCATATATATATATATATATATATGTATGTATGCGCCTCGGTGATGTACTGGTTAGCATTGTTGATTACAAATCTACCGGCGCAAAGTTCGATTCCCGGCGATGGCAGGCGATACTCAGCTCACCCAGCTACTCATCCATCCATACAAAAAAAATCAGTTGGTAGATAAATGGGTACTCTGCGTAGCGTGATTGAGAGGTCGAAAGATCGAGTACGGGCGAAGACTTTAATTGTAATTTCTGACCACCCGTGGTGGGTTGTGTTTGTTTCTGATTCCACATTAAGCTGTAGGTCTAAGGCGGTGTAAGGTAACAAGCTTGACCTTCGTCAGAATGAACAATTCAGGCTTCCGCCTTAATCTATAAAAAGTCTACTGACGTTTTATAAATGTTTTTTAAACAACCATTGTTTGCTACACTTGAGGTTTTTTCAAGAATTCAGGGGAACTACCCCAAATTACGGGGGACCTATACAGATTTCATAGACGGAAAATCTCATCGATACTCTGAAATAACACTGGCCAACAAGTATTTTTCATCAGATATAATTATGGGTGGGCTAGATAGCTGTTGGGACGCTGAGTCCAAATCTTTTTCGGTTTTCCTCTCGCACGTCGTTTTCGAGATGAGACCGATCATAATATATATAATAAATATAATATATATATATAATATATTTTTAGGTAAGAGCAGTTGCTGGCCACAAATTTGCAAATGTTGCACATGTATACCCTTTTATTCTTTGGCGTAACAGTCACATGTCTAGTTGTGTGTTGTGTTTTGTTTTGTGTCGACCACCTACACATTTTATTTTTTTAGGTAATTTACATCAACCCACTCATCGATCATCATGCCTCGAAAGTGTAAAAATCACCCCGACAATTTCTGTTACGTGTGCGGCTCGTTCACGACTAAATCACAACGGCGGACAATCACGATGGATCTTCGGAAAACTTACCGGTTATACTTCGGTTGTTCACTAGGCGACCAAGATAAGGCGTGGGCGCCACATGTTATCTGTACCGCTTGTTCGAATGGATTACGTGACTGGTTGAACCAAAGGAAAAAGTCGATGCCGTTCGCTATACCCATGATATGGAGGGAGCCGAGAGACGATCATGGCGATTGTTACTTTTGCAATGCTAATATAACTGGATTCTCAGTGAAGAACAAGCATAACATCGTTTATCCGAACGTAGACTCCGCGATCAGACCGATCCCTCACGATGACACGATGCCGATTCCGGTACCTCCACAGCATGGACTCAATTCTTCAAAAGATGAAAGGGAATCCGACGAAGGTGCGATTGGCGGAGATGCGGGACCTTCGGCCGATCTTGACTACACACCTGACGAAGAGCAATCGGAGCCGGAGAGGCTTACCCAAAACGAGTTGAATGGTCATTAGAGACCTAGCCCTCTCCAAAGAGAAATCAGAACTTCTCTCCTCGAGACTTAAGCAGAAACACTTACTTGAGAAGAACGTCTGAGTGTGTCACTATCGAAAACGAAACCATGATTTGGCGACATTCTTTAGAGTAGACGGTCCGCTCTGCTATTGTCATGATATCAATGGACTTTTCGAGAACTTGTCACAGGTACACACACCATCTGAGTGGCGCCCCTTCATTGATTCCTCACAGCGAAGCTTGAAAGCGGTTCTCCTGCATAACGGGAACTTAAAGCCATCCACCCCGATCGCCCCCTCCGTTCATCTAAAGGAGACGTACGATAACATGAATATACTACTCGAAGCAATCCAATACAGCACTCATCAATGGAATATCTGTGGTGATCTCATGTTAATGGGCATGAAAGGAGGGTTCACGAAATATTGTTGTTTCCTATGCCTATGGAACAGCCGTGCTACCGCGGATCATTACATCAGACGTGACTGACATCAAAGAAGCACATACGAGCCAGGAATGGGCAGTGTCCAGTGTGTTCCTTTAGTTGATCCAAAGATTTTCCTGCCACCTCCCCACATTAAGCTCGGCTTAATGAAAAATTTTGTGAAAGCAATGGGTAAAACGAATTCGAGAGGGTTTCGATACCTTGTTGAGAAATTTGCAAACATCAGTGCCGCGAAATTGAAGGAGGGAATCTTTGTGGGGCCCCAAATCAGGGAGGTTCTGCAGGATGAAGGCTTTGAAGAAACCATCAATGCCTTAGAACTAAAAGCATGGCAGGCTTTCAAATGGATTTGTGGAAACTTCTTGGGTAACCACAAGTCTCCCGCATACAAAGATGGCGTTCAGAAACTGCTCGATGCATATCAAGGAATGGGCTGTCGCATGTCCTTGAAAATACATTTTTTACCATTCGCATCTAGACTTCTTTCCTGAAAACTTTGGCGCGGTGAGTGACGAACAGGGGGAACGCTTCCATCAAGACATCCGGTCAATGGAAAATCGCTATCAAGGTTTCTGGAACGAAAGTATGCTGGCAGACTACTGCTGGATGTTGTACCGGGACGATCCGGACAAGGTTTACAAAAGAAAATCGTACTCGCAACGTTTTTAGGTTGGTGTACATTTCTTTTTATGAATAAAGTTGTACTTTTACGATAAATTGTGCTGAAATTAACACCAGTCATATTTCGATAACTAGATGTGCTAGAGGAAACCTGTAAACAGATTTGGAATCAGCGTACAAAACTTGTCTAGAAAAGTGTGTATACATCTTTGATGAGAGAAAAAAGTTCGATTTTGTCGACCAGTGTAATTTAACCTAACCTGACTTAACTTAACCTAAGCCCCCAAATAACTTGTCAACAAAGTTTCTGTAGTCCGATTAGGGTAACACCGTTTCCCTATAAGGCCGGCAGCCAGGGTCGTTTCTAGCATTTTGGGGGCCCTAGACGTTTTTTTAGGGGCCCCCAACCCCATTAGCTGCTGATCATTTGCCAGATATGCATCAGAGCATCTGCCTTATATCCGTATAATGTTATATATATATATATATATATATATATATATATATATATATATATATATATATATATATGAAAAGCCCCACGTGCCATGCACAAAGTCCTTAACTTTTCCATCCATGAGGCAGCGTGGTCATGCTGATTTTTTGCATATACAGTATATATATATATATATATATATATATATATATATATTATATATATATATATATATATATTACTGTATATATATATATATATATATTATATATATATATATATATATATTATATATAATATATATATATGAAAATTATTTCACGACAGTAACACGTGAAAAATATTTATGATGAATAAAACCACGAAGGAAAGGAAACAGAATGGTGCTCAAGCGCTTTCGTCTAATGACGTCCTCAGGAACACTGAAGTACATAAAGAGTTACAGCCTATATATAGGTTACAGAAAAAAAAAAATATATATATATATATATATATATATATATATACAATAAACGGAGAAATAAAATTAAAATTAAAAATTAAAGGATTGTGGGAGGAGCATACAAATTTGTAAGGAAAACTATCGATTTTTAGCACAAGATCAAATGAATTGTTTCCAATCAATGTTATAAAAAAAATTAAAAAATTTATACTGGAAATCTGCCCGGGTTTTAGCACTCTGCCCTTCTTGTATATAAAAATAATAATAAATAAAAATAAATTGAAAAATAAAAGTTATTAGAGTAGCATACAAGTTCACCAAAGATTTAGCGTTCTACCCTTCTCATCTAAATCTGTTTTGAAGGAATTCAAAACAACAGTATCGAGTTGAAAAAGACCTTTGCTTATGTTGAAGTTATTTGTAAGTTGGATAATGGCAGACTCAAGAATATTTCTATTAACAATGTTGCTAGAGTGAAATAAAACTGAAGCATTATTCCAATCAATACAGTGGGATAACTCTGACAAATGGACAAAAAGGGCACTCGACGGCTGTCCTGATCTAACGGAATACTGATGCTGTTTTATACGTGTGTGCAAATCCTTTCCCGTCTGACCTATGTAAAAGGAATCACATTGTTTACAACTAATTTTATAGATAATGCCTGAATTATTGGTAGGGCTATTTTTTACTATGATATTTTTCACAATATTGTTATATGAAAATACTACATTAATATCCAAAAGTTTAAGTACATTAGCAATGCCTAAAAAGCCCGGGAAAAATGGAAGTACTAAAATATTTTTTGACAAAGAGTGTTATTATTGACACGATAGAAAGTTCGTTTTGCCTTGTTGAGGCAAGATTCCATAAACGCAGATGGATAACACAGATCACTTCCAATACCGTTGATTTTTTCTAATTCGGCATCGATGTATTCCGGACTGGCGATCCTAAGGGCGCGGAGAAACATTGAAGAAAAAATGGCCTTCTTAGTAGGGGTGTCATGTCCCGAGTAAAAGTGTACGTAGGACAAATTGTTTGTTTTTTTCCGATGGATACTAAACTTAAAACCTGGGCTTTCCCTATGTACACGCACATCCAAAAACGGGATTGAATTGTCTTGTTCCACTTCTAAAGTAAACTTAATGGAGGGGACTTGATCATTTAACTGAAGGAGGAAGTTATCCAGGTCACGATTCATGGGCCAGATACACAAAATATCGTCGACGTACCGCAACCAAGGGATGCCAACCCCCAGGATTCTCGGAATGTAAGTAATTTCGAAAAACTCCATATAAATATTGGAGAGGAGGGGCGACAAGGGGTTGCCCATGGCCATCCCAAAAACTTGTTGATAATACTCGTTATTGAGAGTGAATTTACAGTCTTTGATGCAAAGCTTAATAAGTTCCAAAACAATGTGTGAAGGTAGTGGCAGGTCATACTTATGTAATTCTTGGGAGAGAAAGTCAAGCATATCGTCAATCGGCACTTTTGTAAACAATGAACAAACGTCAAAACTGATCAATCTATCGTTAGTTTCAGTACGTGCATTTATTATTATTTTTATATACAAGAAGGGCAGAGTGCTAAAACCCGGGCAGATTTCCAGTATAAATTTGTAATTTTTTTTTTTACATAACATTGGTTGGAAACAATTAATTTGATCTTGTGCTAAAAATCGGTAGTTTTTTTTTTTTTATCTATAACATTGGATGGAAACAATTTATTTGCTCTTGTGCTAAAAATCGATAGTTTTTCCTTACAAATTTGTATGCTCCTCCCACAATCCTTTAATTTTTAATTTTAATTTTATTTCTCCGTTTATTGTATATATATATATATATATATATATATATATATTTTTTTTTTTTTTTCTGTAACCTATATATAGGCTGTAACTCTTTATGTACTTCAGTGTTCCTGAGGATGTCATTAGACGAAAGCGCTTGAGCACCATTCTGTGTTTCCTTTCCTTCGTGGTTTTATTCATCATATCATATATATTTATATATCTATATATATATGTGGTGTGTGTGTGAGATATATATATATATATTATATATATATATATATATATAAATATATCTATATATATATATGGGCATAACAGGACAGAAAGCGAAATGGTTACTAACTTTTTAATTTATTTTAAAGAATATTTGTATAATAGCATTGCACACAATAAGCCAAATTTGCATTGCCAAAATGAAAATTTTCATTGAAAGTTAGCGTTTTTTTTGTTGTAATTTTTGAACATAATTAACACTGCACACTTTGAACAAAAACATTTTTAAAAACATTTCACTCAATAAATACAAAGATTGTTTTGAATTCAATCCCTATCGTATCCTTCAGAAATTTTGCCTCCTACACTTTTTTGAAGCGGGGCCCTAGGCAGTCGCCTATTTCGCCTATTGGAGGAAACGACCCTGCCGGCAGCACGCAGAATTCAGTCGCGTCGCGGTCGCTACAGTGCGCGAGCACCCCTTCTGTCAATGTAAAATCGTACGCGACTCGAGTCGTCACGACTCAAGTCGTTTGAGTCGCAAAACGATCCTGCGCGCGGCCGACGTAAACGGAATGAAGATACTGAGGTCGGGGGTGCGATTGTAATTTATCGATAGTGCTGGTCAACATAACGCGGAAGTTATCGCAATGGCCTATATTCGTCTGGCCTGAGACCCATCTCAATGATTATTATTATTTCTAACGACTAAAGATCTCGCGATGAGTCTCAACCGAACCGCCCCGAGTCACATAAACAAGAACGGAGCGCGTTTTCGGGAGCACATAATACCTTTTTCGCTTCCATTACCAGAGAAGAAGGTTAGTCGGTTGGTTGATTGGTTACTTTTTTGTCTCTTTCATCTCCGAAGGTTTGGAAAATGAAAAAAAAATACTAAAGAGAGAGAGAGAGAGAGAGAGAGAGAGAGATATCCTATACGCAAATTACATATTAAGATCTTAGCATTTTGTAGCTAAAATACCCCAAAATGGGCATTTGCCGGATACACATCGTACGGAAACGTACCAGAAAAATATATTAAATCAGGGAACAGAATCATCGCCTCTCTTAATAAATTAGATAGCCTCCGATAACATATATATATATATATATATATATATATATATATATACACACACGCGTATATACCAAATTTTTTTACAAATACTAAACGAATTATATTATAATCATCCTTTACATGTTAATTTCAACTTTTAAAAACCTAATTGGCTGTATCTGATAAAGTTAATCTTGTTAATTCTGTTAATTTAAAATTAATTGGCGTTAAATTTTAACCAAAAAAAAGGTAATTGTATTTTTTTAGTAATTTTAACATTACGATTATCTGTACTTATCAACTGTTTCAATAGCAAGAAATTATATATGGAACGAAATCAGGTAATTATAAATGGATTTTATGAGTAAATTTAACGTAATTATATGATTAAATTTCATAATTAAGGAATATCTTTCAACGAGGTTTATTATTTATACGTAATCAATGTGATATTATTCCTATAGTAATTATTATTATTATATATATAGTATCTGTGTGTATATACACGGATATATCTGTATATATATACATATATCTGTGTGTGTGTGTGTGTAGGCAACTGGGCATAAGTGAGGTCGAGTGTATCATAATTCACTGATGTACTGGGGTAATTTTTTTGTGAGGTAACACTTTCGGTACCTCGGAACATAAAAAAATTATATAAAGAATCTAGAAACATTTTTATTGTCAGAAAAAAATATGTTAGCCCTGGTTAGGTTAGGTTAGGTAAGATTTAGGTTCGGTTATTTAATAACCTGACAGAAAGCACCTCTCGAGCTCTCAACTGCGCCCAAAACACTTATCACGCCTTTCCCGGTTCGATGGCACTGAGGTTAGGTTAAATTAAATTACGTTTGGGTAATAAGATTGTTTATATACGGATTTAAAAAGTTGGTACCTCGCTTATACAGAGATGTGTGTGTGTGTGTGTGTGTGTGGTGTGTTACACCTTATCTGACTCTAGTTTTTAATATACAGTTACCAATTCGTCTCTGTGTTTATATACCCATTAATCCATCTACGAGTATTATATAAACCAGTATGTTTGTATATATTTACCTTTTTTCATGACAAAAACTACAATAACAAAATGGCCCCCCAAATTAGACATTTGGCCCAATTTATTGGATTGATAACAAAGATTTAAGCTAATGGAACGCATTAGTTAGACTTTCGGAGCCTCATCCAATAACATTAACATAATTATCGGTCGCATAGCAATAATTAATTATTACTGTATACGATCATTATGGCTATTATGACGTCATAATGTGTAAATGATCTCTATATTTTGTTGAGTGAGTAATCAATGTTTGTTCCGGGCTAATGGGATTGCTGTCCAACAAAAAAATATTTATGGCTGATATATATATATATATATATATTATATATATATTATATATATAAGGGATGATGAGGTTTGTCTGTCTGTTTGTCTTTCTGTTTGTTCTATGTTCGTTTATACACACCTAAACGGCTAGTATACGCATTAAGAGAGAACCAAGGCAGGTTTTAGTAACACACTCGCCGCTCCCTTTCATCACCTACCCGTGTTTAGGGGGCTTTTGCCGCGCAAGGCACAGTGAACATTCTAGTGTATATATATATATATATATATATACAGGGCCGGATCTAGAAGTTGCGAGGCCCTAGGCAGATCTAGAAATTGCGTGGCCCTAGGCCTATATATATCAAAATATGGACTTAATTATCGGTACTATACCAGCAATATTAGAATCCCGCATAGACAGAACTATGCCAGCACTTAAAAATTAAACCAAACCAAAATAATCACGCATGGAAATTGTATAACAAATATAAATAAACCATACAAATAAGTATAAATTATAATATGAATCAAGATTTGTATCGAAAATATAAGAATGATTTCTAAGATTTATATAATATTATAGGTAATGACTTTCCATAGTATACAAACGTTTTTCATGTGTGATGTATAAGAGATGTTGACATTTCATTTTTTATAATAGTGAGCGATCGACTTATCAGGCTAAATATTAATGCTTTAATATTTGGTTCAGATGCTCCTTGAATATTACAGCAATGCTTTTCTACTTTTCTTCGAGCTAAACTCTTCAATTAATTGAGAATAATCTAATGAATTTGTTATATCGTTTTCTATTGATAACATAGCTAATGATTGCAATCTCGCTTGAGACATGGTGGAACGCAAATATGTTTTAATAAGTTTGAGACGCGAGAAACTTCTTTCAGCCGAAGCAACAGTAACTGGGATGGTTAATACTATTCGAAGTGCAACATAAACATCAGGATAAATCTCACTTAGTTGTTTTTGCACTATATAAACAAGGGCATTTCCGAGATCTGTTTTCTCAGGTATAAACCTGCAAAGTACTTTAAGTTCTTCATAGAGTTCTAAATCATTAATATCACTTGAACAGAACGCGCAAAACGGCTTTGAGCGAGACCCCCTTTGGCGCGAGGCCCTAGGGCCTAGGCGATCGCCTAGTTCGCCTATAGCTAAATCCGGGCCTGTATATATATATATATATATATATACAGGCCCGGATTTAGAGTGAGTCATAAACCTAATTTTTAAGAGGAGACGAATTGAAGTTTATGAAATCTGAATAAGGGGCAAGTAACATAATTGAAAACTACCATCACGACTTTGAAAAGGGTTCGAATACCCATAATTTGTATCGGTGTAAAAGACCTTATTTTAAGTGTTCCCCAAATGGCAGTCTTCATGGTGGATAAGAACCTAATTCATAAGTCATAACCAAGGTTGTAAAATTTCACTTTATGACCCAAAGGGTTTTACCTGAAGTTGTTCAGTATTTGCCAAAGTTGTTGTTCCGCTTAGATTGGTTATGATAGGCTAAGTATACATATGCTACATTTACTCTTAGTTAATAATGTTAATAATAATAATAATAATAATAAATAATAATAATGAAATTACAGAATTTGAAGTATTCGTACAGAGAAATAGTTCAGTTATATTCGTCCTGATCTTTTGTACTATGCATAGGATAGTTATGAAACATTTACAGTTCGTTTGGAAAAACTTATAAAATAAAAACATTAGTTTAAAACTCCAACATACAATGTTAAACATCAAAGGATTTGAGGAAAATAAAAAAAAATTAAAAAGAAAAAGTTTTCGTACATTTATTTACAATATATGTGTATGAACGAATATCCTACGCGTCGTACAAAAGATAAATACGAATATAACTTAAATATTTCTCTGTACGAATACTTATGAGCGCCACTGTATATACAGTATGTTACAGGGAATCTGTGTAACTCGGGATTTTATGAAATCCCTAAAATGTTCAGGGATTTCATATAAGGTTAAGTCGTGATATTTTCGAGTTTTAACGAAAATATCACGACTTAACCTTACATGAAATCCCTGAACATTTTAGGAATTTCATGAAATCCCTAGTTACACAGGTTCCCTGTAACATATATACTCTCAATCCAAAAACCATTGAAATGAAACAGAAAAGGAATGCACATTCCTCCTTGAACGCCTAAATAGCAATCTCGATATGAATCCTTTTGAACATGTGTTGGGTTACCTCCATCATCAGCTGCAAACAACTAAGACCTCTTCCCACATCTGTAGCACTTCTAAAGCGAAATTTTGCATGGCAACACTGACAAAATCTTGACTGAACCACGATACAAAAATTCATTGTTTCTTGGTGGAAGGTATCCTTTATGTTAATTCAAAGCTTTTTTTGTCTATTGTTCTAAACCCTAAGTGTATGTTATGTATCAAAGCTCTCTCTCTCTCTCTCTCTCTCTCTCTCTCTCTCTCTCTCTCTCTCTCAATTATGTAACAAACATGTTTCAAGTTTTTTCAATGAAACTCTTGATCTAATTTCGAAATAAAATCCTACGATAATAAATTTTCATTCATATCATTGGTGTTCATGAAACACTTGACGAAGAGATTAGTGGTAACTCGAAACTGATGTTCACATTCTATACATTTTCCTTAGATGCCATGCTGTCACTCTTAATGTTTAAACAAATTTTTTAGATGCTTTTAACACACACACACACACACACACACACACACACACACACGTTCGCTACCTTACGAAACCACGGCATCTTCCCATTTTCAATTGTTGATGGCGACACTTGATCTAATCTAAATAACTCTATTAAAGTCACCTAACTTAACTTAACCTAACTTAACCTATAACCTTAACTAACCTCCCCTTCACTATATCCGTTTTTCATTGTATGTACGTAATGATTTTCAATAAAAATGTAAATCTGAATTACTGGGAAGACCATAATGTCGCTGAAAGCAACTTCGTGTTGCAATGAGTTCAGCGCGTATCCTAAAGATTGTCGCGAAGATGTAAGGTAGCTGAGAACACACACACACATACACTTCTTTATGTTAACCTAAACCCTTAGTGCTTCCGTAAATTTTAAAGGTTAACCCAATTGTGATATTGTTAATAAGGGAAAAATTAATTTAAAATTGTTTAATTTACGATCCCATTAAAGTCACACTAATCATACGCTTTGTCATAGAGTGTTTGTTCAGTAATAAAATAAGTATGTAAAGTTCACATGATACATCCCAAGTGTGGTTCAAGTTAGAAAAAAAGAATTTTAGCGCATGAAGTGTTCCAATTAATAAACAGGCTTCTGTTTACATATTGAGAAAACTTCCATGGACCAAATTACTAATATATATATATATATATATATATATATATATATATATATATATAGAGAGAGAGAGAGAGAGAGAGAGAGAGAGAGAGAAAGCAGGCTTGGAGTCAAGAGTACTTTTTTTCAAGTACAAGTAAAGTACAAGTACTTTTAGAATTTGCGAGTGCAAGTACAAGTACAAGTACTTGATATAGGAAGTTTGGTCAAGTAATTCCAAGTACCTAGTGAACAAGTATAAGTACTCTTGCGGAAGAAATGAATAAAAACATTATTTTTGTATTTTATTGATCATTTTATTGCAATACGCAAAAAACATTAAAACGCTTCCCAAGGCCCACGTATTGCATACATTACTGCATATAGCTCATGGTTACATCAACAATAAACATGTTATGGCTTTACCAGTAAAGGACGTATACACTATATCACTTAAGAATATGTCGAAAAGTTGCCATCATACTCATACATCAAAATCACTCGTAAGCGTGATCACTACACTTCACAAACGTGACCGTTTCAAAGTTCTTGTCCGTCATACGGCAGCGATCTGGGCGAAATACTTTCCCTCCAATACTGAAAGTTCTCTCTACTGATCCTGATGATGCCTGGATAGCGAGCTAACTCCTGGCTAGCTTGGCAAGATGTAGGAAAATGTATTCGTGTCCATTCCAGAATGCTAGTTGGTCACTCTCCTCTGCCTCACCTAGCATGTTAGTATAACTATACATCAACTGAGTATTTAAAATGGGGCTGGAAAAAGTTTTACATTGCATCTAAAATACTTGAGAAATACTTGAAAATGCTTGGGTTTTTTCAAGTACAAGGACGACTAATTGTGAAATGTCAAGTTCAAGTTCAAGTACAAGTACCTAAAAATTGGTACTTAAGTGCCAAGTATCAAATACAAGTAAATATTTGACCCCACGCCTGAGAGAGAGAGAGAGAGAGAGAGAGAGAGAGGAGAGAGAGAGAGAGAGAGAGAATTTGAATCCTGGCCAAATTCAATTTTTCTTATATGAACCATACACGATGAAGTAGCTTCAAAATGGTATAGTTCAGCTAAGAGTGTATGTTTAACGTCCAACAGTCAAACCATTTGCATATACTGTAAATAGGTACCTTAATTCTAGTCCCTGAAGAATCTATATATAATTGTATAGACATTCTCCTATTGGGATGAACCACCTTCAGTTTCTTAACGATTTGCATCCAACATTTAGTTACTCTGAAGTGTCTTGGGGGCATCGGATCTTTGCGGGTAATTTATAATTTACAGTACAGTGTTCCATTATTGTTCCTGCAGTATCTATAGGTATCATGGCTATTAACGTTTACAGTCATTTCAAGATGCAATAATTTACTCTCCACACTCTGTTTCAGGTGTTATGATAAAATGCTTCGCGGTTCACCACCGCACGAAACGAATACTGAATGAACCAATCAAATTAGAAAACTGCAACAGATTCAAATATAGTCAAGGGTTGGTTCAATTCGATATGTGCTGTGGTATTTCAAAGAAAATGGTACAGTATGACCTCCGGTATTCAGGGCCGCCGAGAGGCCGGGGAAGCCGATAAATCCCGGGGCCCGGAAAGAGGGGGGATAAAATCTAAAAATATTAATAAAGCAATTGATTAAATAACAGAGGAAATATAATTAATGAACATACATTTTATAGAGATTATCGTAGTCAAACTGAAACGGATAAAATATTATCTGTGGTCCACCAATGCCCAAGACCGACTGACAGATCTGGGAACCATTGTAATTGAAAGCCAGTTAGCCCGTACTTTAAATTTCATCAGAATCATTTACCACTTTGCTAGAGAGAAGGCAAAGAAAGTACACTTCTAATTATGAAAATCTTGCAGTAAACAATTGTTTTGCCTGCATGGACTGGTACTGCATTTGTAAATTGTATGGTGATAGAATTAATATAATTGATTCGAAAAATAAAATGGGTCATTTTGTGAGTTGTTTATTCATACTGTGTTTTGAATAGTGACTTGGACATATAATCAGTTTGCTTGTTATGTACACAAAAAACATTCATAATAAAATACTGAGTAAACAGGGGGGGGTCCATATACCAATCCTTCCCCGGGGCCCGGGGCAGCTCTCGGCGGCCATGCCAGTATTAGATAACGGTTTCCTAGAGGAACAACTGAATGGTGGGATCGTATTATTTAAGGACTGTCCTTAGCGAATCTTTTGAAAACAGCATCATGAGTAAGTGCAGCTGTGTAGCAGTACTGCATGGAGTTTCTGTTGGTAATTTCACTGGTAGAAGACTGCATGATTCATCCAGTCTTCTAACAATGGAATTACAACAGAAACTCCATGCAGTACTGCTGCACAGCTGCACTTACACATGATGATTTTTTTTTCCGCGTCATACATTGTTCTTATTGTTTCATACATTGCTTCATGCATTGTTCTTATTGCTACGTCACGTTTTCTCACGAAGTTACGCCTTGGATTCTTCAGAAATTCTCATTTTTTGTTTCGCTTCATACATTGGTCTTATTGCATCAATTTTGATTTTCCCTCGTAAACTCAAACCTCATTTATTAATTTCACTAATACGAGGTTATGTGATAGGCCTTTCTTTACAACCCACGTTCATCCTGGTTGTAAAGAAAGGTTGCTACCACAAAACCTCGTATTAGTAAAATTAATAAATGGTGTGTGAGTTTACGAGGGAAAATCAAAATTGAAGCACTAAGACCAATGTGTGAAGCGAAACAAAAAATGAGAACTACTTCTGAAGAATCCAAGGCGTAACTTCGTGAGGAAACGTGACGTAGCAATGAAACACACGTATGGATTCAATCGTTTCAGTCAGCTACACTGCGAAGTATGCATGAGAATGGGTTTATTATGGTTGTATGTGAGAGTGGTTGAGCTCAGCACAAGCTAATGAGGATCTGATAAGTGACGAAAATAGAAATAGAAAAAGCTGCTTCACTGTCTTGGCACATTATAATGCATTGATTACTGAAGTGCCGTCTTATCGGATGGACATATCTATTCCAGGAAGACAACAACCACTGGCACAGTGCAAAGCTGAACAGAAACCATCTGGGAGGACACGAAAGAACTGGGAGGTTAAACTACCACAGACTATAAATAAATGCGAACATTAGCTGATCCACTGGGGGGTCAAAAGGGTCATGGCCCCCCCAAAGCTGATACAGGTGGGGCTAACACCACTTTTGGACCCCCAGAAAGGCCACGTAAAATACTTTTTCTTACCTTTTCCCTTTTTCTTCATGTTACCTACAAAAGTGCTCTATATACAGTATCTACCTGCTTTTTTCAATTTACCTGAAATCCGTACAGTGGTCACTTGTGTTTGCGTGGATGTCTTTATGTCTCAATATTTTAGAAAAAAAAATTGTGAATCTAGCGATTTTCAGCTTTTTTATGATGGACCTAGTGACACTCGGAAATTTGACTTGGCAATTTTGACTTGAAATACTGTTGACTATTTTCACTGTGTCCAGTCAGACTTGTTCCTAATCGGTTTGTCTTTGTCACGACGCAAATCCCCTGTGCTTTGTTTTTTTTTTTTGTTTGTTGTACTACATCATGACTTCCGCTTTTATTCAGTCGTTATTCTTGCTATGGTCCGTAGGATAAGGAAGTAGACATTAGAGAATGGAGGCAGGGGTAAGGAAGGGAGAGACTTTCAGTGATGGCATTCGCCGCTGCCGATGAAGCGCTGCGCACAGTAACAATCAGCCCTGTGCTAAGGATTGGTATACGATAGGAAGGTAAATAAGATATGTTTTTATTTTTTTGTGTAGAAATTTTGCCAAGGTCCTCAAATTTGAGATGTATACATGCATTGCATCGCATTTCGCGATACAATAACTAGGCTGATTAATCAGACTGCTTATATATATATACACACACTGTGTATATATATTATATATATATATATATATATATATATATATATAATCATAACTGTAAAGTCAGTGAAAAATTTTAATTTATTTTAGAGCAAATTTTTGCGGATCTTGTGGCATCAATTTTGGATGGCGGTAGCGTCTTTTTACTCTTTTGTTGAATGGTTGGTTGCTCCTTTCTGTAACAAGTCTAAATTGAATTCAATATTGAAGTATTGAAGATGGTAAGGCATTGGAATTGCAGTGATTGACTGTCCTTACTACTGATAAACCAATGATATTTGTTGTTGGCGAAATGGGTTAAGGTTGGGTTGCGTTAGATTTGGCTCCCCCCAAACGTGGGGGTTAGATCCGCCAATGAATACGAATTTCGTTAAACATTTATAGAATCATCCAAAGGAAGCTGTATCCAAGCAGAATCCAACAAGTCTAGAACACTTAAGGAACAATGTTCACTAAAAATAGCATACAGCTACGAGTTCTCTCATAAAGAACATACAGATTCTCGTTCCGACGATGTCTGCACAGTATTTGTGCAAAGTGTGAACACATCACAAATGCTCGTGTATATTACACAAATATACTGAGATATGGAGAAGTATCAGTAATTGAACCTTATGTTGTTTCGTGCGTTGGTCTCTCTTCACACGGAGGTCAAGCTGGTGGCCCCGCCTCTACTGTATTAATTTATATCAGTCTAAAACTGTGCATGCAATAGAGTGAATGCGGCACTCACTCAATATTAGAGTCTCGTCTTTTCAAACAATTTGATTGGGGGACTCGGACTTCGAAGGTATATAGAAATACGACTGGTGTTCATGCGAACGTCTTCAAAAGAAGACTGGTCTCCTGGCGACAATCCCAGAAGAGACGAGTGTATCTGGCTAAGTGAGATCATGAGATGGAGAAATCAGGAAATCGATTCTCTGCTACATCAAGTCAATTCTAGAGGTGGGGACCACCACCAGTCTGGCCTCCGCGTAAAGAAAGACCGACGAGCGGAATTGTTGATAGGTTCACACACACACACACACACACACACACACACACATATATATATATATATATATATTATTTTTGAATGTATTTGTGTATCTATGTATTGAAGAAAATTGTATTTAAAAACACTCGCAGTAATTCAACTATTCACAGTTGTAGCTGTTTTTCTGGATACAAGCGGAGCATATGATAGAATGAATTATGATACAATATCTTATTTACAAAATTAGAAGAGAAGAAAATTCCTTTGTAGGTATTAAATATACTGAAATTTTGGTACATCCACCAGTCTTTGACTGTGCCGATGATATGGTATTAATGAGTCCCTCTGTTAAAGATCTGCATTGTATTCTAAAAATTTTGGAATTATATTCGCAGAACCACGATATTATTTTTAATGTTACCAAAATGAAGGTTACGGGCTTCCATCCCAAAACCTCTAATCACTCGGATAACATTATTTTCAAAATGAAAGATGAATCAATAAAGCGAGTACGAGAATTTAAGTATCTGGGTCAAATTATCACCACCACCTCCTCGAGTGATGACTCAGACATGAGTAAACAATATCGAAGCTTCCGCGCTAAACCAAATATGGTTATAAGAAACTTCAAATGCTATACGAGCAAAGTTAAAGACACGCTCTTTCGTACCTTCTGCACTAATATATGTGGGCAGCAGCAACTCTGGCATAACTATAAAAAGGGTTCGGGTACGACACTAAATTTATTTTATAACTGCTACGTAAGTTGCCTCCATGATGCTCAGCTTCGCAAATGTTGCTTAACCACAATGTCTCAAAGCTTCCTGAGGTAACAGTATGAGATTAGTACGAGTACAGTCTAACGCAAAGGATTAAAAACTCAGCCAAACCAATTATCCATTCACCTGTCCTGCCATATCTATTCAAAACTATGGGTTTCGTGGTTTCCGTAGCTTCATTTAACATCGACACTGTTATTTTTTATTATTTGTATTTTTATTTTAAGTATTTTCATGCTTTATTTTCAATGTTTTTTTTGTTTTTTTAGTTTTCATTATTACTATTTGCCATTTGGAATAATGGTCTGCCAATAAAGTTTTCAGTTTCCATTTAAAAGGTCAAAAGAATTCATCATGTCAAAAGCCAACACACACACACACGATATATATATATATATATATATATATATATATAATATATATATATATATATATACTGTATTTATATTGAATACTTTTTAATGATTCTAAAGAAAAATACCTTCAATCTATATATATATATATATACATACTGTATTTATATTGAATACTTTTTAATGATTCTAAAGAAAAATACCTTCAATCGAGAAACCTTTTCCAAGCCACTCCTGACCAAAAAATAAATTCCTTTTCATGTTCAAAAGGAAAAAAAAATTGTGAAAGCTTGAAAAAAATGCAGGTCTTAAAAAGAAATATTTTGTACTATGCTTTTGGATAATTATGTCATCAAAGTAACACACACATACACACACACACAATATATATATACACAGGGGCGTAGCCAGAATTTCTTTTATATATATACTGTATATTAAAAGTGTATAAATCAGTGAAAACATTCATAAATGTATTACAGTAATTAAACGTATGCTGAAGGTACTTGGCATACCGTACTTACTTATAATTTACTTATAATTTAAAAAAATGCGTAGAAATATCAAACCTATGCTTTTAATCCGGGGGAGGGGGGCTGAAGCCTCCCTATCCCCCTCTCTGTATATATATATATATATATATATATATATATATATATATATATATATATATATATATGATACACACAGACCGTGCATATATATATATATATATATATATATATATATATGATGAATAAAACCACGAAGGAAAGGAAACACAAAATGGTGCTCAAGCGCTTTCGTCTAATGACATCCTCAGGAACACTGAAGTATATAAAAAGGTTAAGCCTATATATAGGTTACAGAAAGAAAAAAGAAAATAAATAACATACATACACACACACACACATATATATATACATATATATACATACATATCTAATATACAAATACATACATACATACATACATACATATATATACAATAAACAGAGAAGTAAAAATAATAAAAAATTAAAATTAAAACCTTAAAGGATTACCAATGAGGCGTACAGATTGTAAGGAAAAATATCGATTGATTTTAGCACAAGATCAAATGGATTATAAAGATACAAATTTATACTGGGACTCTGCCGGGTTAAAACCCGGCAGAGTCCCAGTATAAATTTGTATCTTTATAATCCATTTGATCTTGTGCTAAAAATCGATATTTTTCCTTACAATCTGTACGCCTCATTGGTAATCCTTTAAGGTTTTAATTTTTAATTTTTTATTATTTTTACTTCTCTGTTTATTGTATATATATGTATGTATGTATGTATGTATGTATGTATTTGTATATATAGATATGTATGTATATATATGTATATATATAGTGTGTGTGTGTGTATGTATGTTATTTATTTTTCTTTTTTTTTTCTGTAACCTATATATAGGCTTAACCTTTTTATATACTTCAGTGTTCCTGAGGATGTCATTAGACGAAAGAGCTTGAGCACCATTTTGTGTTTCCTTTCCTTCGTGGTTTTATTCATCATAAATATTTTTCACGTGTTACCTTCGTGAAATAATTTTCATATATATATATATATATATATATAATATATATATATATATATATATATATATATATACAGGGTCAAAGTTGAAGTCTTCAAGAGAAGACTAGATGCCTGGCTCAGGACGGTACAAGATGAGCCGCGTGTACCTGGCTATGTGCGGTGGAGGGCGCAAGAGAGCAATTCGCTCCTCCACCAAGCCAGGACTAGAGGCGGGGCCACCAGCTTGATCTTCGTGTGAACAAAGACCGACGAACGAAACCCTAACGAGGTTAACGAGGTATATATAATATATATATATATATATATATATATAAATGACCTAGTTAACCTCTTTAATAAAAGGCTTTATTGTATGTGCCTCAAACTAATTAAACCTTTAATTAGATAAATAAAAAATAAGAATTAAAAAATTGCTAAAGAAAATTATTTAAAAAAAAAACGATAAAAATTATAAATAAAATCCTTGTTAACATTTAACTGCTTTCAACAAAATTAATAAATATATGTAAATTATTAAGATTATATATATATATATATACAGTATATATATATATATATATATATATATATATATAACGTAAAGAACGACGCTTGTATAGGAGATATTCCGCGCAAGACGAGAGAGAGAGAACGAAACAAATGAAAAAATGAGGTAACCACCCGGGAATCGAACCCGGGATCTTCCGATTCATTTGTTTCGTTCTCTCTCTCTCGTCTTGCGCGGAATATCTCCTATACAAGCGTCGTTCTTTACGTTATTTATACTGCGTGTTCTTTGCAGTTGAATGTATATAATGTTACGGCATGCGGGAGGTGCCCCCTTGGGGCATTGGTTTCTGCGAGTATGTAGAAGAATTACGACATTTGAAAGAGTGAGGCCCATGGTGTAATGGTATCGCATCTGACCGGCAATCGGAAGATCCCGGGTTCGATTCCCGGGTGGTTACCTCATTTTTTCATTTTTGTTTCGTTCTCTCTCGTCTTGCGCGGAATATCTCCTATACAAGCGTCGTTCTTTACGTTATTTATACTGCGTGTTCTTTGCAGTTGAATGTGTATATATATATATATATATATATATATATATATAACGTATAGAAACGACGTATACTTAAGTCGTTTCTATACGTTAATATACTGCGCGGTCATTGCAGTTAAATGTGTATATATATATATAAGTAATTTTATTTTACTAAAACGTAATATTCTCTCTTTTGTTTAATTGAATTACATTAAGTTTGGTAATAATATTTTCTGAAACATATACTGTAGTAAATTATGCAAATTGCCCTTAACTACACCAAATAATACCATCTAAACTGTACAGGTGGTCTACGTATGGGTGGTACAAAAGTATAATTATGCTTTCCTAAATCACATATGGTTACTGCAGAAGTGTGTACACACACACACACACACACATATATATATATATATTCTATTCATTTATATACTGCGTGGTCATTGCAGTTATATGCGCATATTCACGATTTGCGAGGGTGCCCTCTCAGGGCATTGGTTTCTGCCCTATGTGGGAGAATTTCGATTTGTGATTAATTGAGATCCGTAGCATAATGGTAGCGCGTCCAACCGGCAATTGGAAGGCCCTGGGTTCGATTCCCGGGCGGTTCGCCTCATTTTTCATTTATTCGTTATCTCTCCTCCTCGTGTGCAGAAACGTTCCTTAATACTTATGTCGTTTCTATTCATTTATTACTGCGCGGTCATTGCAGTTATATGCGCATATTCACGATTTGCGAGGGTGCCCTCTCAGGGCATTGGTTTCTGCCCTATGTGGGAGAATTTCGATTTGTGATTAATTGAGATCCGTAGCATAATGGTAGCGCGTCCAACCGGCAATTGGAAGGCCCTGGGTTCGATTCCCGGGCGGTTCGCCTCATTTTTCATTATTTCGTTATCTCTCCTCCTCGTGTGCAGAAACGTTCCTTAATACTTATGTCGTTTCTATTCATATATATATATATATGTATATATATATATATATGCAGTAAAATCACAGAATAACACGTAATCTTATTAATAAGCAAACAACCACAGGGAAAAGGAAAACAAAACGCGAAATCCCAGCGCTTTCGTGATATATTCACATCTTCAGGGAAAAACAAGTAATATTACTTGTTTTTCCCTGAAGATGTGAATATATCACGAAAGCGCTCGGATTTCGTTTCTTTTTCCTTTTCCTTGTGGTTGTTTGCTTATATATATATATATATATATATATATATATATAATATATAATATATATATATGGTTAAAATTCAAATTGCTCAGTTAATGAAATTCAGGTGAGGAAATTATTCAGGAAGTTTAAAGGCAAATGATTCTCGTAGTGGAATTGCATCGTTGCCCCTCTAACACACACACACACACACACACACACACACACACACACACACACACAGGCACGCGAAAATTAAATTAAAAAAACAACTTAATATAATTCTCTCAAAATCGAATGAAGAAAATGTAGACGATATTTTCTTTGAAATAAAGAAGGTGTGCGAAAAGGGCAGATAAAAAGAAGGGCAAGATACTGCAGCAGAATGCTCAGGTCAAACGAATGTGACTTACCGCGCTAACTCCCGCTTATTATTTATTATTACCAACATCATTAAGATTCGAACCCCCGTCCTCAATATCTTCATTTCGCTTACGGGAAAACGGTGTTACCCAAAGATTTCGGGCGCTGGCCTTGAGGAATAGTTTCGTAGGATACCGAATATGCGTTCGGACGAAGAGAAGAGAATTCGCTATATTTGATCACATTTAACGATTTCAACTCCAAAATAAGGAGTTGGAGTGCGATTTTCTCGTCGTTTATATAACGTTTCTTACGTTAATCCTTGCGAGGACTTTGCAGCATCACCAGTGGCGACTGGCGTATAGGAGCGATGGAGCGGTCGCTCCCCCTTGCTTGAAACGATAAATATTAATTTAACAGATAAAAAATATATTAATTTTAAGATATTAAAATAAATATTCTTGAAATATTTTAAAAATTCATGTGGCATATCATGATTCATGAGGCATTTTGAGTAAGCCTTCATACAGTACATAATATTCTAAACTTATAGCATAGCTTCAAATAGCGTACCGCTGTTTGAATACAAAATAATATTGCAGCCGAATGGAGCGATAGATTTTTCGCTCAAGTAAATATAAATTATATTTTACTGTTGTAATGAAAATATAAGTACAATCGCGAATTTTTTTTATAATAACTTTATTTTTACTAATAGTTACTTCAGTAATAATGATATAAGCCATTTATATGTATTTTATTAAAATTATTACTTATTTGTAATTAACTAGAATTGTACGTCTGGCATAGCCGCATATGTTAATACAAGTACAGCACTCTTGTGAGCGGCAGTTGGATTCGCACTAGCCTATTGTGAGTCCGTGTTGTCGTACAGTGGTACATTATTATAGTCAAATTTATTATAGTCAAATTTATTCAACAATTATTTTTATATTTTATTAAAATATTTTTTAATACAAATTTATGCCTTCTTTTGACATATAAGTACCGTACGGAAGCACCATGTGATTGTTTATGTACTACAATTCTAAAAATTATAAATTTTATGAAATCGCACCCCCATACATTTATACCACGAGTCGCCACTGAGCATCACGTAACGAAAATATATAAAGAACAAGTTTTGTTGCAATGCGACGATGCATTCGTGGAAGAGATTAACGCAAAGAGTTTGTTCGTTTTGCTTTGTTTTAAAAAGCATATTGATTGAAGAACAAATACAGTACAATGTTTTTTAACTCTCTCTCTCTCTCTCTCTCTCTTCTCTCTCTCTCTCTCTCTCTCTCTCTCTCTCTCTCTCTCTCTCTCTCTCTCTCTATATATAATATATATATATATATATATATATATATATATATATATATAGTTTTACTAAAATATTAAAGATGATTTTTAAAGCGTTAAAATATACATTTCCTTTAAACTTACCACACCCTTATATATATATATATATATATATATATATATATATATATATATATATATATATATGAGCCTCGGTTACCATTACTGACCGAATTTACCGGCGCCGGGTTTGATTACCGGCGAGGCGGGTAGGCGGCGCTCAACTCACTCAGCTGAGCGCTGTTCATCCTTCCATACAAAAAAAAAATTGGTTGTTAAACAAATGGTTACTCTAGGTCAGTGGTTCCCAACCTTTTTTGTATGGTTACCCAAACCCCAATTTTAATCCAGCTCCATTACCCCAATCATTAGATATTATTTTTCATAACGTCTGGATCGCGTGTCATAGCCCGACAAAATAGTTGTCATTACCCCAGTGGGATAATTTACCCCTAGGTTGGGGACCACTGCTCTAGGTATACTAGTGGTTAAGATGAGATATAGGCCGAGCGAGGACTTTGTAATTTCCGAGTTCCTTCGTTGGTCGTTGGTTCGGATTTCACGTTCAGCTGTACGTCTAAGGTTGGGCAACAAACTTGACCTTCCTCAGAATGAACAATTCGGGCGAAAGCGAAACTAGTTATTTATATATATATATATATATATATATATATATATATATAATATATATATATATATATATATATATCATTCAATCAATAACGATCAGACGACCTATTTAAAGAGATCAAATTAAAATCTTTAACTTTAAATTAACTTTAGATTAAAATCTTTAACTTGAACCTTTAATTAACCTATTCACTAACGCACAATACAGTGATTGAACTAAATTGCAATTATAGTACTTTGCCCAAAATGTACTAATCACAATAGTATTGGAAATGAATATTTTATCTTTTATGATGTGGTAATATTCTCAATCCCCAGTGAGGTATTTACACCACTTAGTCAACTAACGTTTCGCTTCAATGACTACACATTCTCGTCAAGGCGGTAGAGAATAAATGAAAGTGATTATTACGAAATGACTGCAATTAACTTTTTATATTTTGTATTTTACATTTAAGTACTTTTTAATTTGATGTTTGATCGTACTGACACTGAGTTTGTGTATATTAAACGGGCGTGTTATGTGCACACGTTGAAAAGTGGACGCTCAATGTCCCGGTTGAGGTTTAAGTTTTGTTTTTTGGCTAAAAATACAATAGTTACCCCTTTTTCTTTGATGTATTCAATCCGACGTGAATGCAACGAGTTTCTTGCGTATATTGAGGTTCTGAATGTAGTAGGCTAGGTGTTAGCTGTAAACCCTAGATCCTGTCCCAAAGCTGGATCCTATCTGCTTTGCAGATAGCTGGTGAAGGACAGCGACGTACCCAGAAATTTGCCAAGGGGGGGGGGGGCGAACTTGGAGCTAATCGTAGAAGTATAATTGAAATACAGATAAATAATTTTTATGTACGTTCATGATGAGCTTATCGTTCAGTTAGAGATGATTAACTAGCTACTGCTAAGACACATTAGGAATAAAAATATAAAAATTATATAAAAAATATAAAAATTATGATAAAAATCTGATTAGTAACATATAATATTCAATGCAAACCGCAATTAGGATGCTCAGATTTGTATTAACATAAGAATAAAAAAGTGCTAATTTCGAGATTAAGCATTTCCTTGGACTGTTACCTTTAGAAAAGAAAATTATTCTCAGGGCCGGATTAAGAGTTTTTAGGATCCTAAGCCATTTTAGATTTTTAGTAGTAGGGGAGGCAAGAGGTAGCGCCGAAGGCGCCGAAATTTTTTCACTTTCATTCTCATCCTGTTGTAACCTAGCAATTTTACTGGGATTAACAGTACTTTGATCATCATGCTCTGTAGAACCACTGTCAGTGTGGACATTTTTTCTTTTGAAAAATTTATAAAGGTCCATTATCTTTAGCCCTGTGACACCTACAAAGTTACAAATAGAAATAGGAATTATTACTAACCATAACATTAAAGTCCATTATAATGAAATAAAAAATCCAAACAAAATCCACACAAAATTTTGTGTGTGTAATAAAATGTGAAAAATTGTAAATTAAATGAAAACTTTGAAACTAAATTTTAAAATGTGTAAAAAACTGAATACCAAATTTTAAAAATAACATACTTAATGTTTCATTTCATTTATTAGTTACGTGTTTGAGACCAAGCGGCCTTCACACATGATCACACACACACACACACATTCATATACACAAAGTTTTAATCAATACTTAAAATTATCAAAATTTAGAAAGTTCACAAACTAAATATTTAAATGAATGTAAACAAAAATCGATAAACTGCGGTTGGCAGGCGCCATGAAAAATGACGCAATACTCATGAAACGCAAAAATCGCTAGGAAGCCAGCTAACATTTTTCGATTGGCGCATGAAATTAAATATGTAAAATATTTAGTTAAATATGTAAATTAAATACATAAAAATAATCAAAATAATAATTTATTGCTCAAGGGGGGGGGCGATCGCCCCTGTCGCCCTCCCCTTCGGTATGCCTCTGGTGAGGGAAGATATTGGGGCCTCTTTGCGAGTAACCCGGTGTCTACGTTGGGCTTTCCATGACGAAAAAGAAAAAACTATAGTATTTGTCATTTATCATTACTTATTCGACTCTAGTGGATGTAATTTCCCAGAAGAGTTCCTTGTTCCATGCACGGTCTGTGTTTAACATATAAGTGGTTATATATATATATATATACGTGGGTCACTCAATATATTTTGCCCCACCTTTTCTTTTCTTTCCAAGTTTCCTTGCAAGTTCCAGAAATTTTGTACACAAGTAGTTACATACCTTTTTTGCAAGTTTTTATTTTTCCACATAGTCTCCATCCTTTTCTACGGTAAAAGTCCGCTGGGTTCCGCTGGAGCCACCTCCTAACCTCCTCAACAACCTCATCGTCACTCTGAAACTTTCTTCCACGAATAGCATCCTTCATTGGCCCAAACAAATGGAAGTCTGAAGGTGCCAGATCCGTGCTGTATGGAGGGTGGGGTAACGCAGTCAAACGCATTTTTGTGATGGCATCTCTTGTTTGCAAACTGTTGTGGGGTCTTGCGTTATCGTGGAAAAGAAGGACGTCTTCCAGTTTTCTCTCCGGTCGAACTCGCTTTATACGTCTCTAGAGTCTCTGTAGGGTAGAAATATATGCCTCTGAGTTGATTGTTTGTCCTTTCTTCATAATGTTCACCAGAATCATCCCTTTCATGTCCCAGAAGATGGTGGCCACAACGTTTCCTGCAGAGGGAGCCATTTTGAACTTTTTCTTGCGTGGGGAGTCTGCGTGATGCCACTCCATGGATTGGCGTTTTATTTCAGGTTCAAAGTGGTGTACCCAAGTCTCATCTCCAGTCACAGTTCGTGAAAGGAAGTCATCCTCTTCTGTCTCGTATCGAACCAACGACTCAGAAGCAATTTCTTTTCTTTGGGATTTGTGATCTTCAGTCAGTTCACGAGTAACAAACCGTGAACACACTTTTGAGTATCCCAGTTGCTGAATTATCGTATTCACACTTCCTTCGCTAATTCCTAGCTCCATTGATAGCTCCTTGCATGTGACGCGCCGATTTGATTGAATGATGCTGCTAGCACATTGCAGTGTGAGATGTCACAGCCGATGCCGGGCGACCGCTGCGTGGCTCATCATCGAGGCTGGCTCATCATCGAGGCTGGCTCTCCCTCTCTCTGATGATCTCACGTTTTGACCAGCGTCCAACTGTGCTTCGATCAACAACAGCACCTCCGTAAACGTTTTGTAGACGTTTGTGAATATTTCTAACTGTTTCCTTCTCTGCGGTTAAGAACTCGATAAAAGATCTCTGTTTACGACGTACATCTCTGTCAGACGCCATTTTCGAAACTGCGTTAACCATCGGTTTTATAAAAGGGTGTTTAAAAGCGGTTTTATACAAGGAGGGGAGGTTCAAACTGGAAAAATCCGGTTATGTGAAGCGCAGAAAGTTCAAACTTATGGCCGAAAAGACATTTCAGCTCCATGGCTTATTATTTAGCTAAGAAAAAAGGGTGGGGCAAAATATATTGAGTGCCCCTAGTATATTCGAGAGACAAAAGACAAATGCAGCAAAGAGGAAAGAGAAGCAGGTTCAAGAGACAAAAGAGGTCATTGTTCCAAAGAGAAAAAGAGTGACTACAAAATTAAGTAACTGTAAAGATAATAACATCAGAAAAATATTAAATGATAAACTGCAGAGTATCGATTACGTCATACAGGAATTAACTGAGAAGCATACAGAAAAAGAAGACGCTATAGAAGCGATAAAGGTTAACTCAAAGTACTTCTATAATTTTGCAAAAAGGAAGTCGAAAAATCACACGACTATCGGACCTTTGAAAAATGAAGACAGTGCTTTATCTGATGATCTAACAGAAGTGTCTGAAATATTAAGAGCTCAGTATGAATCATCTTTCAGCATCCCAAAAATGACAAACTGATATGCGATAGAAACGCGTTCTTTGAAGACCTACAAGGGGAAAGTATAAAGGACTTCGACTTTACGACAGATGATATTACACACGCTATAGGGAAACTAAAAGCACTCTCAGCGGCAGGACCAGACAAATGGAATGCCACACTAATCAAAAACTGCAAGAATGCAATCGCTGAGCCCCTATATTGGATATGGAGACGATCACTAGATAAGGGAGAAATACGGACATCCTGAAGAGCACGAGCATAGTCCCAATATATAAAGGAGATCGATCCGAGGCCAAAAACTATAGGCCAGTGTCGTTTACATCTCATTTCACTAAAATATTTGAAAGAATAGTTAGACAGAAAACCTGGAAACTCGGAAAAAATTAAATGATAACCAACATGGATTTCGGTCAGGCAGATCATGCCTATCACAACTAATGGAAACTACAACATTATTATTGATGCACTGGAAAGTAATGAAAACTATGATGTAATATACACAGACTTTGCAAAAGCGTTTGACAAGTGTGACCATGGAATCATAATACATAAACTGAAATATATGGGAATAATAGAAAAAGCAGGGAAATGGATATATAATTTTCTGAGTGAGCTGCGGCAAGTCGTTACAGTACAAGGAATATCGTCATCAGAATCGGAGGTCCTCAGCTCAGTACCACAAGGAACAGTATTAGCTCCACTACTCTTCATAATCATACAAACTGACATAGATGAGGAAGTTATCAGAGACAGCACAGTAACATCCTTTGCCGATGACACAAAGATCAGTCGAAAAATAAGAAACCCAGAGGATATAGGATCTCTACAAACAGACATGAACAGAATTTACAATTGGTCGGAAGACAACAATATGAAATTTAATACAGAGAAATTTCAACTGTTAAGGTACGGAAAAAGGGAGGACCTAAAATCCATGGAGTACTATACCCCCAAATGGACAGGAAATTCAGAGAAATTCCAAAGCAAAAGATTTAGGAGTTGTAATGACTGATGATGCGTAATTTGAAACAGAATAAAATAGCAGTGAACAGAGCAGAGAATAACTGGGCAGATACTGAGAACCTTTAAACGAAAGGATAGGAATAACGATTCCTCTATCGAAATACCCAAATTGGAATACTGTTCGATCCCTACATGCCCATATTAAAAAGAAGACATTAGACAACTAGAAGGGATTCAGAGAAGCTTCACAGCCAAGATCAATGGGTGCAAAGAACTAAATTACTGGGAAAGATTACGCGAATTAAACCTATATTCACTGGAAAGGAGGAGAGAGAGATACACCATTATTTACACTTGGAAAATAATGGAGAAACTAAAAACTATAGTGTTTGTCATTTACCATTACTTATTCGGACTATACTCACGTGGATTTAATTTTCCCAGAAGAGTTCCTTGTTCCATGCACGCTCTGTATATATATATGATGAATAAAACCACGAAGGAAAGGAAACACAAAAAGGTGCTCGAGCGCTTTCGTCTAATGACATCCTCAGGAACACTGAAGTACATAAAAGGTTACGGCCTATATATAGGTTACAGAAAGAAAAAAATAAATAAATAAATAACATACATACACACAAACATATATATATATATATATACATACATATATATCATATCTACACACATATATATATATATATATATATATATATATATATATATATATGCAATAAACGGAGAAGTAAAAATAAAACTTAAAAATTAAAAATTAGAGGATTAACAAAGAGGCAAACAGATTTGTAAGGAAAAATATCGATTTTTAGCACAAGATCAAATGAATTATAAAAATACAAATTTATACTGGAAATCTGCCCGGGTTTTAACACTTTGCCTTTTAGAGTCAAGTTTCGATATATATAAAAATAAAATGAAGATTAAAAGTTAATAAAGTAGCGTACAAGTTTACCAAAGATTTAGCGTCCTACCCTTTTTATCTAAATTTGTTTTGAAGGAATTCAAAACAACAGGATCGAGTTGAAAAAGACCTTTGCTTATGTTGAAGTTATTTGAAAGTTGGATAATGGCAGACTCAAGAATATTTCTATTGACAATGTTGCTAGAATGAAATAAAACTGAAGCATTATTCCAATCAATACAGTGGGATAACTCTGACAAATGGACAAAAAGAGCACTGGACAACTGTCCTGTTCTAACGGAATATTGATGCTGTTTTATACGTGTGTGCAAATCCTTTCCCGTCTGACCTATGTAAAAGGAATCACATTGTTTACACCCAATTTTATAGATAATGCCTGAATTATTGGTAGGGCTATTTTTTACTATGATATTTTTCACAATATTGTTATATGAAAATACTACATTAATATCCAAAAGTTTAAGTACATTAGCAATGCCTAAAAAGCCCGGGAAAAATGGAAGTACTAAAATATTTTTTGACAAAGTACGAGTGTTATTATTGACACGATAGAAAGTTCGTTTTGCCTTGTTGAGACAAGATTCCATAAACGCAGATGGGTAACACAGATCACTTCCAATACCGTTGATTTTTTCCAATTCGGCATCGATGTATTCCGGACTGGCGATCCTAAGGGCGCGGAGAAACATTGATGAAAAAATGGCCTTCTTAGTGGGGGTGTCATGTCCCGAGTAAAAGTGTACGTAGGACAAATTGTTTGTTGTTTTCCGATAGATACTAAACTTAAAACCTGGGCTTTCCCTATGTACCCGCACCCGTTTGTGTCCGTGTTTTCTTCTACATTAATGAAGGGGCATGCAATTCGTATCCGACGAAAGTTTCTTACTAACTGTCTAGAGGAGCAAGTTCTTCCCAAATCCCTGCTTCCGATTCGCCTCAGACAAATTGACGACCATCCGTTCAACAACTTCAGCAGATTAATTTTAAAGAAACATATTAAGTCACCAGACAAAATGAGTGGTCCGCCTTCAAAAATGTAAACATCGCCAAACATAATTTTGTAACCGTTATTCCCCAACCGTGGATCCAACCTTTGTTTGATGAAATTTACAACGAGTTGCGTCGGAGAACTACTTCACTTCGTAACATTTTGGATCGGAAAATTAAAAGTCTCATTCGAAATAGTCAGTGGAGTAAAAAAGCAAGCTCAAAGTGTGTTTTGAACCTTTCTTCGAAAAACATTAGTGACGATGCAAAAAGTGCCCTTGGATATGGTATGTCCTTTTTTATTGTTAAAAAACCTTCGGCTTTACAAATTTGTTACGGTCTCGCGTGTTTTGAAAAACAGTGTAATCTCCCTCAGTATTTGTTTAACATAGTTAAAGGCCTCGTTTATAGTGCGGCGAATGGTAATTACGAAGATAACTTTCCTAAACGTTTTCACGATGGCCTCTCACAATTAAAAAAAGATGGGGAGCTCCATATTACTAAAGCAGACAAGGCTAACACCATAGTTATTATGGACAAAGTGGACTACATCGGAAAGATGAACGAGCTTCTCCAGGACCCCGCCACATAGAGCAAACTTAGGAAGAACCCGCAGGATGACGTCATCAAATCATTTAATAGTGGCTTGAAACGCATTCTCAAAGATCATAAGGACTTAATTCCGCTTTTCATGTCCACTTCACCTTCTCTGCCCTACCTTTACGGTCTTATTAAAACCCACAAACCTGGCAACCCTATGCGCCCTATTACTAGCTCGGTGGGCTCTATTACTTATAAACTCTCCAAATGGCTTGTCAAAGTCTTGTCCCCCATTCTCGGAACTATCTCTGATTCACATGTAAAAAATTCCATGGATCTTACTGAAAAATTGAATAATGCACGTACTGAAACTAACGATAGATTGATCAGTTTTGACGTTTGTTCATTGTTTACAAAAGTGCCGATTGATGATATGCTTGACTTTCTCTCCCAAGAATTACATAAGTATGACCTGCCACTACCTTCACACATTGTTTTGGAACTTATTAAGCTTTGCATCAAAGACTGTAAATTCACTTTCAATAACGAGTATTATCAACAAGTGTTTGGGATGGCCATGGGCAGCCCCTTATCGCCCCTCCTCTCCAATATTTATATGGAGTTTTTCGAAATTACTTACATTCCGAGAATCCTGGGGGTTGGCATCCCTTGGTTGCGGTACGTCGACGATATTTTGTGTATCTGGCCCATGAATCGTGACCTGGATAACTTCCTCCTTCAGTTAAATGATCAAGTCCCCTCCATTAAGTTTACTTTAGAAGTGGAACAAGACAATTCAATCCCATTTTTGGATGTGCGGGTACATAGGGAAAGCCCAGGTTTTAAGTTTAGTATCTATCGGAAAACAACAAACAATTTGTCCTACGTACACTTTTACTCGGGACATGACACCCTCACTAAGAAGGCCATTTTTTCATCAATGTTTCTCCGCGCCCTTAGGATCGCCAGTCCGGAATACATCGATGCCGAATTGGAAAAAATCAACGGTATTGGAAGTGATCTGTGTTACCCATCTGCGTTTATGGAATCTTGTCTCAACAAGGCAAAACGAACTTTCTATCGTGTCAATAATAACACTCGTACTTTGTCAAAAAATATTTTAGTACTTCCATTTTTCCCGGGCTTTTTAGGCATTGCTAATGTACTTAAACTTTTGGATATTAATGTAGTATTTTCATATAACAATATTGTGAAAAATATCATAGTAAAAAATAGCCCTACCAATAATTCAGGCATTATCTATAAAATTGGGTGTAAACAATGTGATTCCTTTTACATAGGTCAGACGGGAAAGGATTTGCACACACGTATAAAACAGCATCAATATTCCGTTAGAACAGGACAGTTGTCCAGTGCTCTTTTTGTCCATTTGTCAGAGTTATCCCACTGTATTGATTGGAATAATGCTTCAGTTTTATTTCATTCTAGCAACATTGTCAATAGAAATATTCTTGAGTCTGCCATTATCCAACTTTCAAATAACTTCAACATAAGCAAAGGTCTTTTTCAACTCGATCCTGTTGTTTTGAATTCCTTCAAAACAAATTTAGATAAAAAGGGTAGGACGCTAAATCTTTGGTAAACTTGTACGCTACTTTATTAACTTTTAATCTTCATTTTATTTTTATATATATCGAAACTTGACTCTAAAAGGCAAAGTGTTAAAACCCGGGCAGATTTCCAGTATAAATTTGTATTTTTATAATTCATTTGATCTTGTGCTAAAAATCGATATTTTTCCTTACAAATCTGTTTGCCTCTTTGTTAATCCTCTAATTTTTAATTTTTAAGTTTTATTTTTACTTCTCCGTTTATTGCATATATATATATATATATATATATATATATATATATATATATATATATATATATATATATATATATATATATATGTATGTGTGTAGATATGTATGTATATATGTATATATATATATATATATATATATATGTTTGTGTGAATGTATGTTATTTATTTATTTTTTTTCTTTCTGTAACCTATATATAGGCCGTAACCTTTTATGTACTTCAGTGTTCCTGAGGATGTCATTAGACGAAAGCGCTTGAGCACCTTTACAGGAAACCCACTTTCACTGGTTTAGGCATGAATTTTTTTAGTTTTACTGATTTCAACTATAAGATGTCTTGTATTAAAACTCTCCTGTTCAGAGGATATAATTTGACCTCTAATTTTACCTTACTTAATGATGAATTTAATAATCTAAGATCATACTTTACTAATAATAGTTTTCCTGTTCAATATGTAGACAAACTAATTAGATCCTTCTTAAATAATGTTTATAGCCCTCAACTTCCATGTATTACAGTGCCGAAGGATATAAAATATTTCTTGGTACCTGAAATGGGTCCTTTGAATAAGGAATTTAAGCTTAAATTTACAAAATTGTTAAGGAAATTTTTTTATCATACTGATTTCCGCATCATATTTATTAATAAAACGTCTTTAGGTAGCTTTTTCTCAGCGAAGGATCGAACCCCTGACTCGTTTGCGTAGCGGTGTTGTATATTTATTTACCTGCCCCAGGTGTCTCCTTGGGAATTACATCGGCAGCACTGTTCGCTCTCTCAGGGCTAGATTTTATTCGCATATGGGAATAAGTGGCCGAACAGGTAAAATTTTAAAAACTAAAGAAGCCTCGAGTATTCGTGAACACAGCATTAAATGTAAAATTGATGTCACTTTAGACAATTTTAAAATTCTTGGTTGTAATACTTGTCCCAACTCACTAAGAATTTTAGAATCGCTTTTCATTAAAGCATTGTCCCCTAGTCTGAATGTTGACTCATCCGCCGTCCCTCTCAATTTGCTATGATCCCTCCTCCTTCCCCAATTCCTTATAATCCCTCCTTCCCCAATCGCCCTCGCCATCTCTCGTGTTTCCCGTTCCTGTCTCTGCTCAAATTAGTCAGCCTCGGATACTGCTGTGTAAGGTAGCTAGTTCCATTATTCCAGTGTACTATTGTTAATTTTTCCAGTGTATTAATTTCACATTTACTATATGTATTTAAAAATAACTTCTTAATTTTTATATGTAAATCTGTATAACTTAGAATTTAACCCTCTTTTCTCAGTCTTTTAAAATTTGTCTTTACGAATAGGTTATAGAAATTTTCTGTTTTGTTTTTCATTCAATATTGATTTTAATTTCACATTGTTATTAAACAGCCTGAAGATGAGCGTATTGCTCGAAACGTTGCGCATTAAAGAAGACTTTTCATGACATTTACATTTCTCCTTGTCATTGGATTTCTCCTAAATATTAAATTGAAGCTCTGTAGAAGCAACCCGCATGATTATATATTCAAGGTATGGACAAGATGGCCTCAGGGCTTATCGCCATGTTTGGAAGACTTCACGAAAGTTTCTCAAGTCAAAACTGGACTGTTATTTTCTTGAAATGTGTCGGACCTGCAGGATTTTCCCGAAATTTGTTTACTTCAAACTCTACCGTGATAATCTATATGACTCTGAATTTTATCAATCGTCCCTGGAATATTTATTAAATAATGAAATTAATTATAAAATCAAAATATCAGATTCGCATAACAAGTCTCTTGGGCATTATATAACTACTCTTAAAAATACCTTGTCGTTGTTGGACTATTTATTAATAATTTCTCTTGTACAACGTGAACTAGAAAATTTCACTCTACCATCTTGGAAACACATGAACGTAAGTTAAAGGCTTTGGGAATGAATTCACCAAATTTTTTCAATTCAGAGAAGGTAATTTCGAATCTTTCTAGTTACACACTCTCCCCTCGGGAAAAGTTTTTACTGTCACTTGGTTTGCAATTTAAGCTTCCGTTGTTTCAAATATATAAGCCTTCGTTTTTTCTTTACTTTGAAAAATTTTTCAATGGCTTGAAAAATGTTCCCCATGTGGGGGATTTCAATAATTTCAAATGTCAGTTCTCAAATTTAACTCAAGAATTTTTTCTTAAACTTAGAAATCTTAAATTTCAATCTTTCATATTTAGGAAGAGTGATTTACAGTGTATTAAGAATTTGGCAAAGAACCAGGAGATTGTTGTGACTAGACCAGACAAGGGTAACGGAGTGGTTTTTTGAATAAATCGGACTACATAAACAAAACTAATGAAATCCTAAGTGATCTTACTAAATTCAAACAAATTCTAGAACCTGTAAATAAAGTCATTGTAAGGTTAGAAGACCAGGTTAATAGATTTCTGTCACGACTAAAGTCCTTAAAGATAATAAAAAATGATACTTACTCTCAGTTGTTCGCATCTGGTGCTAATCTTGCTCAATTATACTGTCTGCCTAAAATCCATAAAGCTGGAACACCTCTCCGTCCTATTTTAGCTTCGTATAACTTACCCACCTTTCAATTGGCAAAATTTGTTGTTCGTCTCCTGTCCCCCTTTGCGAAAAATGCTTACACTATAAATAACTCGTTTGAATTCCAAAAAGACCTCCTTGGTAAAAACTTCGATTCAAAAAAGTTTTTTGTCAGTTTTGATGTAAAGTCACTTTTCACAAATGTACCTGTATCTGAAACTATTGCCATTATTTTAGATAGGGTTTTTAGCTCAGTTGATAATTTTCATGGTTTTTCATTGTCTCATTTTAAGGAACTTTTAGAATTGGTCTTCAAACAATGCTATTTCACTTTCAACAATAAGGTTTACCAACAAATTGATGGGGTAGGGATGGGATCACCAGTCGGACCGTTAGCAGCTGACTTTTTTATGACTCATTTAGAAAGTGTAATTTTTAGACAATCTCCCACTCATCTCAAGCCAATTTTTATCGACGCTTCGTTGATGATTCGATAGCAGTCTTTGATAATGCGGTACAAGCGCAACAATTCTTTAACTTCCTAAATTCTTTGCACCCCAATATAACGTATACAATGGAAACTGAGCAAAATGGCTCCCTCCCCTTCTTAGATCTTTTAATTTCGAAAAACGGTGATTCTATTACTACATCAGTTTACAGGAAACCCACTTTCACTGGTTTAGGCATGAATTTTTTTAGTTTTACTGATTTCAACTATAAGATGTCTTGTATTAAAACTCTCCTGTTCAGAGGATATAATTGACCTCTAATTTTACCTTACTTAATGATGAATTTAATAATCTAAGATCATACTTTACTAATAGTTTTCCTGTTCAATATGTAGACAAACTAATTAGATCCTTCTTAAATAATGTTTATAGCCCTCAACTTCCATGTATTACAGTGCCGAAGGATATAAAATATTTCTTGGTACCTGAAATGGGTCCTTTGAATAAGGAATTTAAGCTTAAATTTACAAAATTGTTAAGGAAATTTTTTTATCATACTGATTTCCGCATCATATTTATTAATAAAACGTCTTTAGGTAGCTTTTTCTCAGCGAAGGATCGAACCCCTGACTCGTTGCGTAGCGGTGTTGTATATTTATTTACCTGCCCCAGTGTCTCCTTGGGAATTACATCGGCAGCACTGTTCGCTCTCTCAGGGCTAGATTTTATTCGCATATGGGAATAAGTGGCCGAACAGGTAAAATTTTAAAAACTAAAGAAGCCTCGAGTATTCGTGAACACAGCATTAAATGTAAAATTGATGTCACTTTAGACAATTTTAAAATTCTTGGTTGTAATACTTGTCCCAACTCACTAAGAATTTTAGAATCGCTTTTCATTAAAGCATTGTCCCCTAGTCTGAATGTTGACTCATCCGCCGTCCCTCTCAATTTGCTATGATCCCTCCTCCTTCCCCAATTCCTTATAATCCCTCCTTCCCCAATCGCCCTCGCCATCTCTCGTGTTTCCCGTTCCTGTCTCTGCTCAAATTAGTCAGCCTCGGATACTGCTGTGTAAGGTAGCTAGTTCCATTATTCCAGTGTACTATTGTTAATTTTTCCAGTGTATTAATTTCACATTTACTATATGTATTTAAAAATAACTTCTTTATTTTTATATGTAAATCTGTATAACTTAGAATTTAACCCTCTTTTCTCAGTCTTTAAAATTTGTCTTTACGAATAGGTTATAGAAATTTTCTGTTTTGTTTTTCATTCAATTGATTTTAATTTCACATTGTTATTAAACAGCCTGAATATGAGCGTATTGCTCGAAAACGTTGCGCATTAAAGAAGACTTTTCATGGCATTTACATTTCTCCTTGTCATTGGATTTCTCCTAAATATTATATATAATATATATATATATATATATATATATATATATATATGCGCCTCGGTGGTGTAGTGGTTAGCGTCGCTGACTACGAATCCATCGGCCCCGGTTCGAGACCCGGTGACGACAGCCGGCGCGCAGCAAAACCCAGCTGTGTTCATCCTTCCATACAATAAAGAAAGTGGTGGTAGATAAATGGGTTACCCTGGGTAGCCTAGTGATTAAGACGCTGGCTGCTGGTGGGGCGTGGTTTGGATTCCACGTTAAACTGTAGGTCTAAGGTGGAGTGAAAAGCTTGACCTTCGTCAGAATGAAAATTCGGGCGGAAGCTAACAAAGGGTTATATATATATTATATATAATAATTATATTATATATTATATAACTGTATATATATACTGTATATATATATATATATATATATATACATGGGATGAATTTCCCAATTAAACACGTGAAACGAATGAATGATGTAAATCCACAAAGAAAGAAAAATTATTCCAAGCTCTTTCGTGTATTCAGAAGTACACCTCGTCAGGGGTGTACTTTTGAATACATGAAAAGCCGTGGGATCATTTTCTTTTTCCTTGTGGATTTACATCATATATATATATATATATATATTACGGCCTTTTTTTCAAAATTGGCCATTTTGCAAAAGAACCAAAAAGCCGGCCTTTTTGCATAATGGCATTAAATGCCAGGCCACTTTGCAAACAGGCCGGCATATTGGCCATTTTGCAAAATGGCTGGTTATCCAGCCGGCCATTTTGCGAAAAGGCAAAACTTCAGTTAAGAGATGATTCAATCCAGTTCTATTGAAATTATTGAAATTATTGAAATTACTGAATGCCCGGTTAGGTCAACTGTCCGCCCTTGACGATTGGTTAGGTTAAGTTGTGATATTTTCGTTAAACAACAAAAATATTACGACTTAACCTTACCAATCGTGATGGGCAGAGAGTTGACCTAACCGGACATTCAGTTAACCTAACCGGGCATTCAATTGACCTAGCAAGGAATTCAATGTCCAGTTCGACACAGCTTCGAAGGGTATACACAAAATGGCCGGCAGAATTACCAGTCATTTTGCAAAATGGCCAATATGCTGGCCTTTTTCCAAAGTGGCCGGCATTGTAATGCCCATTTGCAAAAATGGTCAACATATTGGCCTTTTGCAAATCGGCCAGCCATTTTGCAAAAAGGCCGATTTCGCAAAAAAGCCGTAATATATATATATATATATATATATATATATATATATATATATATATATATAATCGCTTTTTAATGGTATTTTAAAAATCAATTAAGTACCATTTAACTATTTATGTTTTAATATTATTATTTTTATTAAAATTCTTTTAAATTAGATATACAAGTATTAGATATACAGTTGAGAATCTTCTTCTCTCATTCCACTGTGGTTCTATTCCATTTCTAAGATTAGGGACACAACCCTCGAATATTTTCCATACATTATTGTGACGCGTCTTCTTCCCAGGGAGTAGAGTTTCAGGGATTGTAGTCGAGACCAGTAATCTTCATCTTTCCTTTCCTAAATTTATCTTAGCGTAAAAGTCCTTTGTATGGCTTCTGTGTTTGCAATGTCTCGTTTTCTGTATGGGCTTGTGAGTGCTGTGCAATATTCAATTATTCGTAGAACTAAATTCTTCCATAATTTTAGTATAATGTTTGCTCTTCTTGCAGATAATTCCCATATATATATATATATATATATATATATATATATATATATATATATATATATATATATATATTAAAATACTAGGTACTTGTGGGTTATCTGTCGCCACTTTTTAATATTTTTTTATTTATTTATTTTTATATATTAAGAGAAGAGGATTCTTTATACTGTACGGCATTGACGATTGGTTAGGTTAAGTCGTGCTAGTTTGGTTAAATACCGTTTTATTTAACCAAACTAGCACGACTTAACCTAACCAATCGTCAATGCCGTACAGTATAAAGAATCCTCTTCTCTTAAATATAAAAATAAATAAATAAAAAAATATTAAAAAGTGGCGACAGATAACCCACAAGTACCAAATACTATTTTAACACGTAAAATTGGCCAGATTTTGCGCAAGCACGCACACGCACATGTGTACACACACATACACACACACACACACACACATCTATAAAATTTCCTTTTCCAGTAACTTCTTAATCACTTTATCAACTAAAATCTTGTTTGTTGTTGTTGTTGTTGTTGTTGTTGTTTTCTCCGTATTAAAAGCTGTAAGGTTCTCAAATGGTTGTGATTTTGTCAGAATGGTCACAGTTATTAGGAGTTATGATAGCTGCTTGTGGGTGTATGATGTGACCATAACCTAAACGAAAGATGAAGACTGCTCGTCTCGACTTACAATCCATGAAACTCTACTCCCTGCAAAAAAGACACGAACGGTACACAAAAAAATGCGTATGGAACATACTAAAGCAGGGGTGGACAATTAGTTCGATTGGGAGCCAATTAAAAAGGTTGGGCTACAATCATGGTTAGCCAGTTAACCTTCACAATAATAGAGTTTGTAAATAATTACCGCTTAAAGTAGCACTCACCTAGTATGTATAGACTTTAGGGTGGATCACGTTTCACTTTTTTTTTTAAATTATAGGGGTCGCGCATCGACCTTGAAAATTTCAATTTTGGAAATTTGGCCAAATTGACAATTTTTTACTGAATAAAGATAAATCATCAAATGACCATATTTTCTGAATCCTCTCAGTGAAAGAAATCCTCTCAGATACTTACCAAGTTGATCGGACAAGTGGTTTAGAAGTTACACTCACCTAGAAATAACATTAAAATTTAAAATACCGTATTTGTCCCCCGTTATGGACGTAATCATAGCATCAGTAGCTGGCGCATCCTAAAATCCCAATTACACACACACGCTATGTCTATGACCAATATTTTTACTAATCACAGTTTGCATTTTACAGATCAACTGTGTCAATTGATTCTTGCTTGATAAGTCTAGACTTTAGTATAATGGATAAACTGTTAACAACCAGGAGTGGGAAGACTCTGAAAGTTACTTATTCTGGAAAAGAGAAAGCAGCAGCAACAGCACCACCTTCTCTAAGGTCAGCCACGGACGTCTTCTTAATTGGTCAGCCATCTTCCTCGATCGGTGGTGCCAAATTGCCAACCACCCATCAAGTTCTCCAGTACTTCTTCTATGCCAAGCAGGAAACTACTGACAGGAAGGCCGCCGTAAAAGACACGGTGGCCAATGTTCTGGCATTTTGGAACATGGCACGTATAAAGACGATCACGAGGCGTAACTGCGAAAGAAAACTGGAGTTACTGTGGGAAGAGTGGCGCTCGCTGCAGAAGAGCAAGATGAGAGACAGTGACGCGGGAAAAGGCAGGGAGAAGTTTTCAGAAAATCTGAACAAGCTCTGGACATCGGAGCTCCCGATGCTATTGAAGAGATACAGAAAAGTCGACTGCTCTCAGACAACAACAAACAAGAAGATATTAAATTTTATGAGGATCAACGGGGCCTGCGCCAGGCAACAATGAGTGGGAATGATAAAGTGTTCGTTGTCAAGAGAAAACGGCAACTCTCAAGGCAACAATCTCGTGGTGAGCCAGGCACCTCAAAAACGAAATTAGGAACCGAAGCTGAGAGCGACGATGAATCTATAGAAAGCAGATCATCGAGCAACTCCGAATCACAGCTAGAACCACCATACCGTCAGCCGAGAGAATCAACTGTATCAATCAGCCTTCCTCACCGCATCCTCAATGCACCGGCTGTTATTGAAGTGGCTGATCGCTTCCGAATGTCCAATAATCAGGTGTGTGTATATCAGTAATGATCTTTCCTTGACAAAGATATAATAGACGTAACGACGGAAAATTTAGTGATTATTTTGTCACATAAAAACCATACGCATCCTTGTCAATTTCCTTTCAATTTCGCACATAGGTGGCAAGTGTCGTGGCGGCAGTCCTACGTTCGGCAGATCCGCCCGCAGACCTGGACAAATTCAGTATCTCGAAGGACACGTCTCGCCGTGGAAGAGTGGCACATCGTTGTGAAGTGTCGACAGCTGTGCAGAAATCCTTCGTATCTCCGAGGCATGCTGTCGTCAACTGGGACGGTAAAGTAATCAAGGTCAGTTTTGCCCTCACCGTGGACGACAGTGAATTAACATGTTCCAGTGACGACAGTGGATTGACATATTCCAGTGGACGATAATGGATTGGCATGTATGACATACGTTTCAGGACTCTCTTGGATCATTGGAGCACCGCCAGGCGATTCTCATCTCCGGAGCTCCCCAATGCACAGAAGGAAAGTTGCCGGCCGTTCCGACTGTTGCTGACGGCACCGGTCTGTCCCAGGCCCAGGCGACCTTTCGTGCTCTCAAAGACTGGGGATGCGAGAACAACGTGATTGGACTGTGCTTCGACACAACTTTCCCAATACGGGGAGGGTGCAGGGTGCGGTGGTCCGGCTGGAGAACATGCTTGGTAAACCGCTCTTCCAGCTGGGCTGTCGCCATCACGTTATGGAGCTCATCGTGGGGACAGTGGTCATCACCGCGTTTGGAAGAACCACAGCACCAACTGAACCTTTGTTCCAGTATCTGAGGAGAAGGTGAATTTCAAGTCTAAGGCGCATTTGTTTTCTCCAATGATTTTTTGCCATCAGAGCAATTGAGATATCAGCGTCCGTCTACTAATGATGTTAATAGCAGTCGAAAAGGGAAACTTCAGTCGTTTTCATGCAATATTTTCATAACTCCCCTTTCAGGTGGGACAAGCTCGACCTCGCGACTTATCGCGAGCTGGAGATCGAGCATTTGGCGGAGGTGACGTGGCTGATGGAGCTCCGAGATGAGGCAGTCAAATTCCTCGGCACCGCTTCTGGTCTTGTCAGAGAAGACTACCGAGAAGTGGCGGAGATTACACTCCTGGTACTCGGGGCCCAGCCACGTCGTGGCACACACTTCATGCGCCCAGGAGCCTACCATCATGCGAGGTGGATGGCCAAGGTTGGTATTTTGAATTAGAAGTTAAATATTGTATTGCCTTCTGCAAACAGCCATTTGAAGTCCCTACCAGAAAAAAAATAAGATAAATAATTATTTACCATTAAACAAACATATGGAGTGGTATCGGTATTTATACATCACAGTGCGTATTCGTTTCAGATCATCTACTACACGAAGCTCCTGATGTTCAGCGGTCAGCTGGAGTTCGACGACGAGCTGGTACAGAAACTTCAGAGAGTGGTACTATTTACTGCACTCCTCTACGCACCTGCCTGGCTGGCGGCTCCTGTCGCAGTTGATGCCCCGCTGAATGACCTTGTGTTGTACCAGCGTCTTCTGCAGTACAGGGCTGTGGATCGCGAGATTGCAGAGGCTTCACTGGCAGTGATCAGGCGGCACTTGTGGTATCTGAGGCCTCAGACCGTCGTTTTCGCCCTCTGCAGTGACAAAGTGGAAGACACTGTGAAGCACGAGATGGCAAAGAAGCTGTGCCGCCTCGCTGTGCCCGAGGACTTCACGTATGACAACGTCTCGGTTGATGACACGACGCGCCTTCCGGACCTGTTCGATGAGTCATCGTGGTTCGTGTTCACAGGCCTGCAGGTGTGCGCGTCTACGTGGCTCACTCTGCCGGTGAATAAGTGGGATCAAGATAAGAACTACTGTGATCTGAAGAATGTCATCTCGCATCTGAAAGTTACCAACGACGTGGCAGAGAGAGGGATAAAACTGATAGAAGATAGGGAAAGGGAGTTAGCAGAGAGAGTACATGGCGCACGCTTTAAGATGACGTGTGTTCTAACCACGATTCATACAGTTTTTGAACCTAGTTATGGGCACCGGAGTAAGTGCCTTTAGTGATATCGGTAAACCGTTTTAATACAAAATACATTTGATCTTTCCTTATTCGTTTTATCTTATCCTAAAAAGCAGACAATGGCAGACAGCATATGGAGGTACGGGGACAAATACGATATTTTAAATTTTAATGCTATCTCAAGGTGAGTATAACTTCTAAACCACTTGTCCTATCAACTTGGTAAGTATCTGAGAGGATTTCTTTCACTGAGAGGATTCAGAAAATATGGTCATTTGATGATTTATCTTTATTCAGTAAAAAATTGTCAATTTGGCCAAATTTCCAAAATTGAAATTTTCAAGGTCGATGCGCGACCCCTAAATATTGATCGATTTTGGTAAAAATGGTGTCAGTGTACTTCCACTGAACCAAATCATGGGAAAAACTTTGACCAGCTATAATTTAAAAAAAAAAATGAAAAGTGATCCACCCGAATTGTATTGCCCACGTCGGGCTAACATCATGAAAAAGAAAAACTATAGTATTTGTCATTTACCATTACTTATTTGAACTATAGTGGAGTTAATTTTCGCAGAAGAGTTCCTTCTTCCATGCACGGTCTGTGTAATATATATATATATATATATATATATATATATATATATATATATATATATATATATATATATAAAATGTTTTTTTTTTAAATTTCCAGTTAATGGTCAACAGTGTATGTGCAAAAAAAAAAAATACCAAAAAATTATAGAAATATTTTTTTGTATTTTAATTTTAATTATTTATTGAATTTTAAACAATTTGTTGATAATTAAATTTAAAATTGTAGGTCCGAACCTGTTAAGATCAGTCGCGATACGATGACAAGATTTAAGTTATCGTAGTGGGACGAGTGAACACGCTCGTAAGCCTTGAGTAATGCGTCGATATCTGGCTTCACTTCTGTTGTTGGAATGCGGAGCACCGAACCAAGATGTTCGTCACTCATCAGTCATCACTGATCTATATTTTGATTTGTTAAATCTTAAGACAGAAAGTGTGATAATCAGGAAACCTCCCCATATGCTCAAAATTTCCCTGTATTTGGCCTGTTTTATCTAAAATTTCTCTGAAGAAGTTTGTAGGGTTTGGATTAAATAATAAGTGGATGTCGATGTTTTGTCGCACGATAGCTTCGGGGCCGTTTTGTTAATAATTTCTAGTCGACAACACGGGTTGGATTAAATTTTGCGAAGGGCCGTATTTTGCCCACTTCTGCACTAGAGGGTTTTGTAACTAACCTTAGAAATAAAATAGAAACACACAGCAATAAAGGAAGACGCAGATTCTGTACTGTTCCAGCTGCGGTAGGACAAGGAGCCATAAAAATGATGATGGAAAATACCCTCAGAATACGAGGTCTAAATTTTTTTAACATGCTGCGAAAAGAACTGAAGAACCTCCTGCACCCCAACCTGAATAATTTCAAGAACCAGCTGAACAGGTTCTCGTGCAAAGTCGATCCTTATGTGTATATGTACGCGTATTATATATATATATATATATATATATAAAGTAATTATTATTTCACATTAAATATCTAACTTATGCTGAAGAAATATTGATAAAAAGTTAAACTCAAAACTATTCCTATTTTAAAGATTTTTTTAAAATTAAAGTTTCCCCCATTTACTTCCGTTTTCAATTAAAAGTGCCGCGGCACTTCCGCTAACAGAAATCAGCTGTTGTATTAAGAACACAAACATCAGCTTTAAAATATAATAATAATAATAATAATAATAATTTACATACATACACACACACACACACACACACACACATATATATATATATATATATATAGCGAGGAATAGGAGGACGAAAAGATGGTACATGTTTATTAACAGACGTTTCGGAAAAATTCAATTTCCATCATCAGTGCTAAAAATTTTAAAACAAGTCCACTATCTACGCTTTTGATTGTGTTCGCTGCAAAGCGAACTATATTGGCAGTACCATCCGCCAATATCAAACAAGAGTGGACGAGCATCGTGGGATCTCTACAAGAACTTCACAGCCCCTGAACAAACCCTCCAAATCTGCAATAAGGGATCACTGCCACCTCCACAACCACCCGTTACTTTCCTCCAATTTCAAAATTATCAACTCAGCCAACCAACTAATCGACCTCCGCATACTTGAGTCCCTTTACATCCTTAGTATCCAGCCAACCCTCAACGATTACAGTTCCGCTTTCAATTTAAACATTGCCAAATAAACTTTCAAAAGAAATCCACTATCACTCCGCCCGGCTCCATCGTCCCAATGGAATTCTTTCAACAGGCAACCATTCCCAACCTTCTGTATAATTAGTCTCATTACAATCTGGTAAGAAATTTTACAATTCTGTTTCACTTAAACCATTTTTATATTTTACTTTTCATCCATACTTTTATACTTTATATCATTTAACTTTTAATCTTTTAATTTAATACATATTGTAACTTGCTTTTAATTTTCGCTAATTGTAAGTAATTTTACAATTCTGTTCTACCTAAACCATTTTATATTTTACTTATTATCCATACTTTTATTCTTTTATCATTTAACTTTTAATCTTTTAATTTAATATACATTGTAACTTGTTTTTGATTCTCGCTAATTGTTGCGCCATTTTAATTTGTTGTTCGTTTATTTATTATACTTATTTATTTTTACTTGTTTTAAAATTTTTAGCACTGATGATGGAAATTGAATTTTTCCGAAACGTCTGTTAATAAACATGTACCATCTTTTCGTCCTCCTATTCCTCGCTAAGTTATGCTTCCCTAAGAACAAACCATATATATACAGGGTGTCCCATAAGTCCGGCATCATAGGAGAAATTAATATTTTTCTACTTCTACAAACCATAATTCATATTTTTCTCTTTCTACAGGCCATAATGTCTGTGAGCAAGGAAGAACGAATCCAGATAATTCTACTCATAGGAAATCGGAGTCAAAGAGAGGCCGCTGCTGAATTTAACAGACTGCATCCAGACCGCGAGCCAATAACACAGAGTTGTGTTAGCAGACTTGTTGCAAAGTCTCTTTGACTCCGATTTCCTATGAGTAGAATTATCTGGATTCGTTCTTCCTTGCTCACAGACATTATGGCTTGTAGAAAGAGAAAAATATGAATTATGGTTTGTAGAAATAGAAAAATATTAATTTCTCCTATGATGCCGGACTTATGGGACACCCTGTGTGTATATATATATATATATACCCCGTAGTAGTTTCGTGCGTTGGTCTCTCTTCACACGAAAGTCAAGCTGGTGGCACAGCCTCTAGGCCTGGCTTGATGGAAGAGCGAGTTGCTCTCTTGCGCCCTCCACCGCACATAGCCAGGTATACCCGGCTCATCTGTATATATATATATATATATATATATATATATATATATATATATATATGCCCCTCGGTGATGTAGTGGTTAGCATGGCACTCATCGACCCCGGGCTCGAGACCCAGTGACGGCAGGCGGCGCGCAGCAAAACCCAGCTGCTCATCCGTCCACAGAATAAAAATTGGTTGGTAGATAAATGGGTACCTTGAGTAGTCTAGTCTCTAGTGGCTAAGACGCTCGGCTACTGGTGGCGGTGGGGCGTGGTTCGGATTCCACGTTAAACTGCGAGTCTAAGGTCTAAGGTGGAATCATAAGCTTGACCTTCGTCACTGGGAGGAAATCAACCAAAAATCCACACCAATTTATGTATAATACAAAATATAAAGGAAAACTTTACTCACAAAATACTTGGTTGAAAAAAGCAAAATATTTTCAAACGATGCAATTGGTTAATTATGTAACCAGATTTAAAAATAAATATGGTCTCTGCAATTATATGTTATTAAGATTACGGTTCGACCATTCTTTAAGCAAGTTATTAATTTTAGGCAAAACCCAATAACTTATTGCCTTTTTTGTGCATCTACATAATCACTGTAATTGAAAAATCTATCTACATCAGTATATATATATATATATATATATATATATATATATATAATAACTTACCAGTTTAATGGCAGGATAAAATTTCCTCATATACACCCAGTATAGCCTTCGACTGGGAATTATTTGACATTAAAACCCATTACAGTATCTACTTATAGAAGAGGTTATACAATTAATTTAGAGTTTATTGTAAAACCCAAAGGGAGAGAGAGAGAGAGAGAGAGAGAGAGAGAGAGAGAGAGAGAATTTTGTCTGTCCAAATTAGAGAGATTAAAGATGCTTCACAATTCCACTTACCTACTCGAACCAAAGAACTTGATTGTAAAATCACAGACAGTGTATGTACATATGTATGTACATAAACAAAATAACAGACATGTAGGAAGTCGATATAATTCGCTTTGCAACTGATAACGACGAGGAAATAGCAGGGGACCCACAAACAAGGCTCGAGCGAAAATTACTCGAACGTAGATAGACACTTTGCATTTCCTACGTGGGTATATAATATGCATATTGATTTACCCTTCATTACGACCCCTGTATACAGGACTGGGAGAGTGATACAGTTTTTTTCATAAAAGCCCTTGCGCACGAACGTAAACCCTAGGAAAGCAACACCATAGAAGCTACACCCCGTATCCCTACCAGTAACACACTGGCGCGTATCCTGCAGATGAAAACACCGATTTATGCCTAAGATACACGCTATAAAAACTGCCTCCAGACGGATTGAGAACCGATAAAGTTCCTTCGTTCTTATTATTCGACGCGTTTAAAGGAACGCTTCAGTATCTTTCTGCAGGCGTGGACAACGATAAGACCCAAATTGAAAGGACTATGCTACGTGAGAAATGTTGCCAACAGATGCAACACAAGATTAGATTACAAGGTGCAAATGCTCAAGGAAAATTTCTTATAAATAAAGAGGTTGTGCACTTTTTAAATATATATATAATAATATATATATTTATTTATTTATTTATTTATTTTGGGGCCTCTTTGCGAGTGACCCGATGCCCACGTTGGGCTAACATCATGAAAAGAAAAACTAAGTGTTTGTCATTTACCATTACTTATTCGGACTATAGTGGATTTAATTTTCCCAGAAGAGTTCCTTGTTCCATGCACGGTCTGTGTGTAACATAAAAGATCTCAGGAACCATTCTGAATTCTTCCCATACTTTTGCTTCCTCCCAAATTGAATCCGAAACACACCCTACCACGGGCGGTCAGAAATTACAAAGTCCTCGCCCGACTCGATATCACGACCTAACTACTAGGCTACCCAGAGTACCCATTTATCTACCAACCAATTTTTATTGTGTGGAAGGATGAACAGCTGGGTTTTGCTGCGCGCCGCCTGCCGTCACCGGGTCTCGATCCCGAAGCCGATGGATTTGTAGTCAGCTATGCTAACCACTACACCACCGAGGCGACTATATATATATATATATATATATATATAACACGTTTCTACTTAAAACAAAATTTGTTACAATCATTTTTAGTATTTCCTTTTCATATACATTTTTTTCAGTCCCTCTTACAAAAAAAAGAGAAAGAAAACGATTTTAACAAAAGAGTTTGAGCCTTCTATTAGTTCCCTTAGGCCTAATAACAAAGTGCCTCCTTGACACAGTGCCTACCCTCAAAGAGATGATTATAATGTCGGGTGCCAAATATCCTCTCAAGGAAAATAAGTAAAAATCTTTTAATGTTTCACAATGTCGAAGAATTTTGAGTCTTGTTCGGGGGAGAGAGAGAGAGAGAGAGAGAGAGAGAGAGAGAGAGAGAGAGAGAGAGAGAGAGAGAGAGAGAGAGTTTACTTTTTTTCCTAAGGCTCGATTATTTTCTCTTTGATTGTTTCCTGCCGAAGATCAAAGCTAAAATGATCAAAATTTCTTCTCCACGTTTCGGTTATGCATCGATCATTTTTTGGAGATGCTTTGTTTGTTATCATTGTTATGTTAAACGACGTAGAATGATCAATTTTAAGGTTATGTGTTAATTATATCAATTTGTTACGCTACAGTTCATACAGCTCGGAGCTGATTGGTTTTACGGATGTTGTCAGTGATTGGTTGAGCTTAATAAAAGACAGACTCTGAATACAGTGTTAGTGTTCCATCGTAACTCGATTGTTAATAGAATGTTAATAGAAGGTGAAGCGTATTTAATTATAACAGCTTCAGTAATTAGAGAGAAACTTACTTCACTATTTTAATGTTCTGTGTAAGCGTCTCCTTCGTTAATTTGGTTTGATGTTTAATTTCAATTCAATCTTTCATTCCTCCTTGTTGTAAATACATAGTCGTCTTGATAAAGAGTAATGGTAACTCTAACGTATTTTAAAGTTTGAAAGAGACTTACAATTCCTTCGCGTTCAACTAAATTCATAAACGTAGGTGGCGTTTTCAAATACAGGATCGTTTCAATGATTCGGATAATTGTTCAAAGCAAGTCTCTATTTTTCTATTTCTATAATAAATTATGAGTTTCAAGTTATCTTCAGGTTTGTCACAGACTCGCAGTTAATATTTCGTTGTAGGATACCTGTTAAAATCTTTTCTATTTTATACGCTGGTGTCATCTACTGTAATTAAAGTTAAATGATTCGTGTTATTTCTTACTGCATTATGATTCTCTTTGCCTTGTCTCTCTTTTATTTCTGAAATGGAAAGCTTTCTTTCACTATCAATGTTCGTGGTACACTATTTATTCTTCATTCAACTTTGTTTTAAATCTTTGTAGTCCTCAATCAGAGTTTCCAGTTGCTTCCAATTTTATCAGTTGGCATAATTAAGGCTTTAATTACTCTCGTTTTGCATCTTTTGAAGTACAGGTATACGAGGTAGTTGTGTTCCTGGAAACTACGGCGTATAGCGAATTCGCGTATAGTGAGGTATATTTTCCCATAGACACAATGTTAATTAGAGTGGGTTACGTTCCACAAAAAATTTTGCTGGAAGTTCACTTTCATTCAACCTGTCTCAAAGAAGGGTGCCGCTCTCACCCCTTCAATTATCTTCCAATTGCTTTGATTCTTGCGTTTCTAAAGTTTGTGAATCTATCCTTGATAGTAAGATTCTTAAACACCTCTCTTTTCGCAATCGTCTTTCAGATCATCAGCATGGGTTCCGCATGGGACGCTCAACTAGTGATCTTCTTCCATATATCTCTGACTCTTGGTCATCGTTCTTTCAGGATTTCGGTGAGACCTTTACTACTGCGCTAGTCATATCAAAAGCTTTTGATAGAGTCTGGCACAAATCCTTAATTTCCAAACTGCCCTCCTTCGGTTTCTGTCCTTCGATCTGTGCCTTCATTTCTGATTTCCTTTCTGGTCGATCTATAGCTGCGATTGTAGATGGCCACTGTTCTTCTGATAATGCTATTTACAGTCGTGTTCCTCATGGTTCTGTCCTGTCACCTACTCTTTTTCTTTTATCTATCAATGATCTATTAAGTCGCACTTCCTGTCCTATCCTCCTCTGCCGATGATTCCACTCTTCACATCTCCACACGCTTCAGAAAGCGTCCCTCTCAACAGTCACTCCATGATTCGCGTAGGACGGCTGTGATACACCTGACCTCTGGGTCTTTCTGCTAGCTTTGACTGTGTCAGAGAAAAACTCGGAGCTTTCAATGCCGCAAAAACTCAGATTCTCTATATGTTTACTCGCCACAATCTTCCACACGACTCTCCCCTTACCTTCAACAACACACCATTCAATCCTTCTTCTTCTCTTAACATTCTTGGCTTTTCCTTTTCTCGCGATCTCTCCTGGAAAGATCACATATACTCTCTTTCCAAAACAGCTTCTAAGAGGCTAGGTGTGTTGTACCGGCTCTGCAGTTTCTTCACCCCCACTCACTTGCTGTGTCTGTATAAGGGGCTTGTCCTCCCCTGTAGGGAGTATGCTTCTCATGTGTGAGGTGGCTCAACCCACACACCTCTATTTGACCGGGTGGCATCAAAAGGTTTCTCGTCTCATCAATTCCCCGCCTCTTACTCACTGTCTTCAATCCCTCTCTCTTCGCCGGAATGTTGCCTCACTCTTTTTTTGCTATCGCTATTATAACGGACACTGCTCGTCTGAACGCTCTTACTGCATGCCTCCTCCATTAAGGAGAGCACGCGTACCATACTTTCTACACATTCTCATTCTTTTTCTGTCCAACTCTCTAACGCAAGAGTTAATCGGTATTTTCACTCTTTCATCTACTCAACCGGTCAACTCTGAAACAATCTTCCTCAATCCATCTTTCCCCCTGTCTCTGACCGCCAATCTTCCAAACGCAGAATGTCCAGGCACCTCGAAAACCCTGGACCTCCTTCATTTTGGCTCTCTTCTTCTTCTATGGGAGGGGTGTTTTTGCGGTCATTCGCCCTTGTCCCCTCCTCCCTGCATATATATATATATATATATATATATATATACACAGGGTGGGCCGTAAGTTTCCATACATAGGAAAAATAAACATTTTTTTATGGACAACCATTTTTATTTATATAATATGCTCTACATGGTTGCCATTGTTTTGAAAACACATTTCAATACGTGTTCCCCACTGTTGATGAACACGCATTAGCACAGTTGACGTTATGCTTGTAATGGCGTTGGTGATACGTTCCTTTAGATGATTTATGTCTCGTATCTTTTCCTGATACACCATGGCCTTCAAGTGCCCCCAAAGATAGAAATCAAGGGGGGTGAGATCTGGGGATCTGGGAGGCCACTCCACAGGACCACGCCGACCAATCCAAGCATCCGGAAACTACTGCTGATCCAAATACCGACGCACGTGAAGACCATAATGAGGTGGAGCTCCATCTTGCTGGAAGTAAACTGGGAAGTTACCTTCCTCGTTTAGCAGGGATGGGAAAATCTCTTCTTGCAACATGTTAAGATACCTTTCGGCATTAAGATTTCCACTGACAAAAAAATTGGTCCAATAATTCTGTCACCCCATATCCCGGCCCACACCATCACTTTACCGGCACCTTGCATCTTCGTCGGACTCAGCCAGTTAGGGTTAGCATTACTCCAATAACGTATGTTTTGCCGATTAACCTCTCCATTGACGTAAAAATTTGCTTCATCAGTAAACAAGATCTTACGTCAAACGCATATTCTTAGGGTATCTGAAACATAAAACAAACGTTTAATTTTTCCTATGTATGGAAACTTACGGCCCACCCTGTATATATATATATATATATATATATATATATATAATTATATATATATATATATATATATATATATATATATATATATATATTTTATTTTCCACTCATTATTTCTTAAATTGTTCTGTACTTTTTTGGCCAAGTTAAAACATGACCTCTACAAAACCAAACTCTCACAAAATTATGAGGCTTAGCTCTAAGTAATATATATTTTAAACCCATTACCAAAACGAAGATGAATTTGAGGTGATGAGGTGATAAAAAAAAGATGTTTTAAGAATAAATTTGTGTATGTAATATTATATATATATATATATATATGGGATGAATTTCACAATTAAACAAGTGAAATGAATGAATGATGCAAATCCACAAAGAAAAAGGAAAATGATTCCAAGGCCTTTCGTGTATTCAGAAGTACACCTCGTCAGGGCTATATATATATATATATATAAAATATGCTTCTTTTGAAACCATCTGGCATTTGCAAAACGCTCTCTCTCTCTCAAAAAATGTGTGTGTGTATAGGGTGCGTACAAAGTCCTGTTACCCCGTATCATCATCATTATCATTTTTCTGTTGTACTTCTGGAGTAAGGAGAACCCACATTAGCACGAAGAACTGGAACATAATCCACCACACGTTATGATATGGCAGCCCTGTCAACGAAACCTGTTTTGGGGGCCATACTTTTTTGATGGCACAATGAACAACCAGAGTTATGATATTTGACCATGTTACGAGAGTGGTTTGTGCCTCAACTGGAGCGTTTATTTATATTTAGAAATTTAGAAAGTTTTGCGGAGGGGGTAACGGCACTTTGTACGCACCCTGTAGATGTGTGTGTGTGTGTGTGTGCGCGCGAATAAAAGTGAAGTGTATGTGCGCCTTAAAAGTATGGCACGAAGGGAAATAGCTGTAACGTTATGCACATCGACAGTGACATCATCGTATTTCACACCCAAAACGCAATATATGCAATCTCATAAAATCTCATTGGAAGCATCAAAGCAAAAGTTGAAAAGAACAGAAAGACCAAATGAGAATTTAATTGCTTTAACGGATCACATTTGAAGTTCTCTGTTCTGCGTTCTCAATTTGTTCAATTTACAATTAGAGAGAGCGTTTTTCTTATGGAGAAAGTCTTTGAAAGTTTTTAATCTTAACATGGGAGGGAAGGAAGGATTTTGAAAGATGTGCAAATATATAATTTATTATTATTAATATATATATATATATATATATATATATATATACACCTTGTTGCTGTTCCGTGCGTTGGTCTCTCTTCACACGAAGGTCAAGCTGGTGGCCCCGCCTCTAGGTCTGGCTTGTGGTGGAACGAGTTGCTTTCTTGCGTTCTCCACCGTACATAGCCAGGTACACCCGGCTCATCTGGTACCGTCCTGAGCCAGGCATCTAGTCTTCTCTTGAAGACTTCAACTTTGACCCCTGTAACGTTTCTGATGTATTTTGGAAGCTGGTTAAAAAGTCTTGGCCCCCCCTGACAACCAAGCTATTTTCCTTCAGTGTTGAGGAGGTCCCTTGCCGAGCCTTTAATTTGGGAACACTCCAAATTCTGCCTTTCCTATTTTCCAGTGTTGTTTGAATGGTAATTGGGTTTAGTTTTAGGTTTGGTACCAGTTTTTCGATCATTTTCCATATGTAGATTATGGTGTACTTCTCTCTTCTTTCCAGGGAGTACAGAAGTAGTTTACGTAGGCTTTCCCAGTAGTTGAGTCCTTTGCAGCCATCAATCTTGGCTGTGAAATGTCTCTGCGTTTCTTCTAGTTTATTAGTTTCTTCTTTTTTATATGGGGACGTCAAAACTGAGCAGTATTCAAGTTTTGGTATAATCAGTGTTTTTAGCGGGGGAATCATTACTGTCCTGTCCCTTCTTTTGAACGTTCTTAGTACTTGTCCCGCGACTCTTTTTGCTTTATTTATCGCTATCTGATTTTGCGTTTCGAATTTCCCATCATTGGTCATTATTACCCCCAGATCGATCGCTTTCGTGCTTCTCTGAATTTACTGTCTATCTGGAGCATAATATGCAGTCTGTTTAAGTTCCTCTTTTCTACCATATCTCAACAAGCGAAATTTCTCGGTGTTAAATGTCACGTTGTTGTCTTCTGACCATTTGTATATTTTGTTCGTGTCCCTCTGCAAGGCCTCCACTTCATTTACATCGCTGATTTATATATATATATATATATATATATATGGAAAAACCGCCCCCCATTACCTCGAGTGCGTTCGGGTTAGCATGTAAAATGTATCTGGACGTGAAAGTGTCATGCGTTTCCTTGGTTGGTTAAATGTATTACAGGTTGTGTTAACTTTTATCCTGTCGTAGTGGAATGCCTAGCGTTCACCTACTTACCTATATATATATATATATATTATATATATATATATATATATATATGGATGATGATGATGATGTTGTTGTTCTATGTTCGTTTATACACACCTAAACGGCTACGGTAATCTGCACGAAATTTCGTGTACACGTTGAAGGAGAACCAACCTACACCCCCTCCCCCCGGTAGGTTGTGTTTCTGTTTTATTTTTTGCTGAGCAAGGTGCAGCGGGCATTAAAATATATATATATTCGGACTATAGTAGATTTAATTTTCCCAGAAGAGTTCCTTGTTCCATGCACGGTCTGTGTGTATCATGAAAAAACCTCAGGGAAGCATTCTGAGTTCAATCATATATATATATATATATGTGTGTGTGTGTGTGTGTAACGTTAAAGGTCTATTTTAAATAAGCAAATATATACAAATTTAATGTAAATGTCTCTATCAGAATAAGAGGTCACAATTTGTTCCCCCACTTTTGGGGTAAAATGGTGTAACTGTTTGGGGGAAGAAGTGAAGGTGATTCTTTATGCAAACCGCTCGCAAGGTTTTTACGAAGGAAAGAGTCATTGAAAATAATTGAAAATAATTGAAAACCGACAAATAATACTGTTAAATGATACTAATATCAACGTTAATACTACTGTTACTATAATAATAATAATAATAATAATAATAATAATAAATTAGGTGGTTATATATATATATATATATATATATATATATATATATAGGGGGGGGGGGGCAAAAAAAATCTATTACCCTGATTTTGAACACTATAACTTTACCTTTATCAAATGTTATTTGTACAATCGATATATGTGTCCTGTATAGAATTTCATGGTCTATCTCGTGGTGAAGTTGGATTTTTGCTAACTGTAACCATTATTTTGTAATTCGCTGTTATAGAGACAAGGGTAGAAAAACTTTGTTTCTGTACAGTTACCTAATTGAGTCCAAGATTATCCGGAATGTGCCCTCCTCCATTATCAATGCACGCTTGCAACCTTGACTTCTCCCTTATCGACGGCAGTACCGCATTAAGGATTTTTTCTTGGTACTAATCAGCAGTGATTTTGACATTTTGATCAACGAAAACAATCTCTGACTTCCCTAACTTTGAAATGAAGATGGAAACCATGACTTTTTGAGAAAAATGCGGACGTTCCCGGCAAAGTCAATCTAGAATGATAGATTTTTTTGTCCTGTCTTCCATAAACGCGGTCATTTTGTGTGTTTATTGTTGAAGCAACCGTAAAGGTTTTCTCGTCGCTGAACCATATTTTCGACACTTCTCTGTCTGGAAATCGATCTAACAGAGCACGACATTTTTCAACTCTGGCTTGCTTATTTGATACAGAGAGCTTATGAACTTCGACTCTTTTAAAACATTTAAGACCCAGATCATCTTTTACTATACGACGAACACTAGAGCGAGAAATACCAGTAGTTTTTGAAATTTCTCTAACGGACTTGTGGATGTTGGGCCGTTCTTCTTGACTGCATATCATGGATGAAACCGTGTCAATATTTTCCTCAGTACGTGATGTTTTTGGCCTTCCACTGCCTTCTTTTCGTTCGATCGACCCTGTGATATCGATTTTCTTTATGAGATATTGAAGTCCAGGTATCGTCCATCGTTTATTTGGAAACTTTCTTTATTCGTTTTGCACCCGTGTTTCTCCTTACGCAGGTTCAATATCAATGCTTCATCTTCCAAAGAGTATTTCATTATATTATAACTTGTTCACCAACTATAGCAGAATGATGGTCTGAAATGAAAGAGGAAATAAATTAATTATTTTGTGTAAAAATTAGGAAAATTAATTATTTATGGAGAAACTGTCTGTCATCTGAAAGTATCGGTTGCTGACTTTGACAGCCTTTCAATTGAGCACCATATTCTGATACCTCCCTCCAGTTGTGAGCCTGTACCTCTACTCCTAGGGCGTTGAATCTAGATTCAAAGTCAGCGTTTGAAAGAGTAGAAGTATGGGTACAACATATGGCCTCAGCAGTGAGATCAATATACAGGGTGAGCCACAATATTTTTTTCAAAAGTTGGGTAATAGTTGTTTTTTGGCCCACCCGGTATATATATATATATATATATATATATATATATATATATATATATATAATACAGTCACACAAACGTAGGTAGATAGGTAGATAGATAGATAGACAGATAGATAGGCACACAGACATATAGACAGATAGATAGGCACACAGACATATAAACAGACAAGCATAATAGTATTTGAATGCCAATCTTTTAAAGGTAAACATACACGCACGCATTTTACACGACCCCTTTTGCACACAATTCCTGTTTGCCATACAATACACACTATTGTAGGTTCGTGGCCAAAAACTCCGCAGCAAACATGTTATGACATGAATAGACAAAGAAATGCATATACAGTATAAGAAAATATTTGCTCACATCATGCCCCGAACATGGTTTTTTAAACTTAGTTCCCTTGGGATATATATATATATATATATATATATATGTGTGTGTGTGTGTGTGTGTGTATACACACAAACCGTGCATGGAACAAGGAACTCTTCTAGGAAAATTAAATCCACTATACTCCGAATAAGTAATGGTAAATGACAAATACTGTACTTTTTTTTTTTCATGATGCTAGCCCGACGTGGGCAACGGGTCACTCGCAAAGAGGTCCCAAAAATATAGCTTCCCTCACCAGCTATCTGCAAAGCAGATAGGATCCAGCTTTGGGACAGGATCTAGGACCCTAGATCCTGTCCCAAAGCACGGTCCCATGCACACGGTCTGTGTGTATCATAAAAAAACTTCAAGGAACCATTCTGAGTGCATTCCCATATATGTGTGTGTGTGTGTGTGTGTGTACACGTAATTCATTTAATATTTGATGTTCAGTGTATATACATATATACACAACGTATATTTGTAATACGAGTTACGACATTAAAAATAAGTCGTAGAATTAAAAATTCATCGACATAATTCCTAAATATCAAAGTGAAGTATTATATTGCTTAAAGACAAAATCTTATAAGGTTTCATCTGTACTTCCAAGAATCATGCATGAAAAAATATGAAACACGGTACTCTCCCCATATATATATATATATATATATATATATATATATATATATAGTTTCATAGATAATTATGATTAATAATATATAAATCATGAATAAGAATTATTAATATTATTTTAAAATACATAAATGAAATAATAGTTGAATATTAGACAATGAATTTAAATCCTTTGTGAAGTCATTAACTGATTGTGAAGATCTTTACATTTATTTACATTTATAAATTTATTTATAAAATAAATATTATAATATTACAATTTTTGTGAGGTTAAATAATACAATAATACAAATAATACCGTCAATTTGACTATTCATTTTATATAATTTGGCCTTTATTTTATATAATTTGGCCTTTATTTTTATATAATTTGGCCTTTATTTTATATAATTCGGCCTTTATTTATAATTTGGCCTTTATTTTTATATAATTTGGCCTTTATTTTATATAATTTGGCCTTTAATTCATGATGTATAGTCACGTTCAAATTATGATTAATACACAAACGAGCTAATATTGAGCGCAAATACAGTCTATATTAACCTTAAGTTGTTAATATTGATATAAAACAAATACAGACAAAGTTATTAGAGAAGATATGATACTAATATTATACAAAGAATTCAAGGTTAAACACAAGAAATGAACGAGTAATATATTAATACGCATTTAATCCTAACTTTATATTAGTTCTCCATTATTAATAGAGATTTCTACTTGTTTTTAGCTTTAAAGCTTAAACAATTTTCTGGAAATGAAAGAGGATATCATAGTTTAATACCACTGTTCATAATACTGCAGAACTTAGAATCTAAAAAATCAGGACTAACAACTCTTGATGGTCTGAGAAAAACAGAGGAAATGATTGAAGATTTTGTGGAAGGGTGATTGGTAAGCATAAAAGTGAATATAAGAATTATTATTAGTAAGTTCACGGGAAAACTTCAAATTTTAACTGATTTGTGCATCTCCAAATTTTCAAATCCAGAAACGATAAGCATTCGTCATTTTTCTTCTTAACAGTAAATTGTATAGATGGAAATATATATGTATATATATATACAAACTTCTCTCGAATTTTTATTATTAAAATCGATTTTGCATTTCGAATTCGTTTTAAGTGAATGTAATTCATTTTTTTATGAAGTGTACATCTAAGTACATTTTACGTGTTCCTTTAGCTTCTACTGACAATGGGAATAGTGCTTCCGAAAAGCTTATATCTAGAAATACAGTATGTTTGTTATATAGTTACTTTTTTTCATTCAGGGGCCTTGATTTCATGCCCACTGAATGCATACCACTATGCCACGACCTTAAAAATAATGCTCATCGCGATGCTTCTTCGTACTCGTAAACGCAGTAATAAGAAAACACATGTATAAAATAAATACATAAGTGGGCGTCCTTGTATTAAAAGAGAAAATTTCAAATATGTTCACAGTTCAAAAACATCAAAGGGAAGACTGAAAGTTTTTTATTTAAAAGGTTTCACCCCCACAAAAAAAGTTGACCGGGAAAAGGGATTTTGCGTATTTGATTCGTGCCCCGTAAAAAACACAAAATTCGTTTTCTCAAAAGCTTTTGCGGAATATAATGAATGCCAATCAGTGCCAACTTCGCAAATGGATTATTGGTGCCTTTTCCTGTACGTCCAAAGGCAGTAATTTGAGTTAGTGCAGCTTTTTTTTCCCCTAATTAAATTTCGTTAAAGAGGTGACCATGATTGAAAATTTTGTTTATAAAGATAACTCATTGCATCTTACATATAATATTAACATCTGTGATATTTAACAAAGACAACAAGTGTCTGGGTAGCACACATCCGTTAGCTCGACCGTGATATTTGATATATACCAAATACCAATTAACGTTGCTCCAACGGATGCTTGCTCTCTGGGTGGCCTTTTGATGCAAAACGACAACAAATAAGCCTACAGTGCGAACTAAGTTATAATATATATATACATATATATATATATATATATATATATATATATATGCACTTTTGAAACGTTATAATGTGGATGTTAGGTTCACAAACCGTTAAAATATAAATTTACGACCAAGACATGCCTTAATACATACATACTTCTTGGTTGAGTGATGTCAAAGAATGAATTAAGAAATAATAAATAGGTTTATTATTATGAGTATATAGTTTAAATTAATGGCTCTGAACTTTTTTTCATCCGAGGCACCCTAAACGGTGGCCAAATTTCTTGTGGCATCCCAGACTTAGGCCTAGAGATGGAACCCGGTTTTTAACCGGTGATGAAAATTTTTAATCATCACCGAAACCGACGATAAGAACCGGTTTTCACATTTTTGCGCATAACTGATCAATGTGCAATCATCCACATAACATTCAAAACTGAAGCATCAATTATTTACACTTATAAACAAACAAAAAACGATACGAAACGATGCAAAACGTAATTACTAATTACTATGTTTTTAAACGTTTGGAAACGTTTGTTTCATAGAAAATGGACCAAAGTGATCGGAGACTAAGATTCTAAGATTTAATACTCCATCATGTCAAAGAAATCAAATGCTTGGTATCATTTCACTCGTAAGAATAAAGAAGAAGCAGAGTGTATGACATGTCACAAAGTTTTAAAGTGTTGTGGAGGTTCTACTTCAAGTTTATCATCCCACATGAAAAATATTCAGGGCAGAAACATCGACCAGATTAATCAGCCATTGAAGAAACAAAGAACAGTGGAAGAGTTTGTGCAAAAAAAGTCCATAGAAGAAGAAATTTCGAAACTTGCGTGTGTAGATGGACTGAGTTTCCAATCAATTGCTAAAAGCGAATTCATTCAAGAAAGCCTAAGAAAGATAAAATACGACAAGCCTCATCCAACTTCCCATAATGGTGTCAGAAAAACGGTGCTTAGTTTTTATGAGAAAAAGAAACATGAATTGGTCAACTACTTCAAGAATCAGGTGAGATAAGGAATCCGCTATTCATTAACTATGGATGAGTATACATCTTTGCAAAACCAAAGCTATATTAATATTAATGTTCATGATGAAAATCAACATTGGTCTCTTGGTCTCATGAAAATAAATGGTTCTCTCGCTAGCACCAAAACTATTGCAATCGTTAGGAAAAGATTGGAAGACTTTGGCTTGGACCTAGATAAGCATATCGTGGGTTGCACCACCGACGGTGCCTCAGTAATGGTCAAATTTGGAAGAGAAATAGTACCTGATCACCAGCAATGCATTGCACATGCTATACATCTCGCGGTTTCGGATATCTTGTATTCAAAAACTGCTGAAAATTCAGTTGAAGGGGAAAGTAACCCTACCCCTGAAGATGAAGCCATCGAAGAAGATGAACACTCTGCACATGAGTTAAGCGAAGATGAGTGAAATTTTATGCACTGATACAATTTTTGAGTCCGACATAGATGACGTAATTGTTCTTCCAAACTTCAAGAAGATTACTTAAAAGTAATAAATAAGGTGAGAAAAATCTGCCGCATATTTCGAAAGTCTCCTTTGAAAAATGAGAGATTGCAGGATTTTGTCAAAGATGAATTTAATGGAAAGGAAATGAAGCTTATCCTTGACTATAGAACGAGGTGGAACAGTCTTTTGGCCATGATAGAAAGATTTCTGAAACTCAAAAATTGCATTCCAAAGGCCCTCAGAGTGATACGCTCAACAGAGACGATTTCAGATACTCATCGAGAAGACAAAAAGAAGCTGTCGCCCCGCTGAGTTTTCTCCACAATCCCGAGGTCTTGAAAAATGAATCATCAGCACCGGTCCTCTTTCCTTCAAGACAAGCACTTAAGAAGTATGTGGATCATACATTTAAGAGGCTTTATCCAGAAGCTTGCCAGATTTCAGAAACAGACGACCAAGTCCAATCAATTGCTTCGAAACTCGAAGATTCACAATGCAGCTCAGGTCGTGAAGTAAATGATGACGATCAACTTATGAACGAGTACATGTGTGAGATGAACAAACTGAAAATGAAACCCAAGAAAGATTCTTCTGAGACCTTTGACGTAAACAATGAATTCAAATATTTTGAAGCTACTTTAAATAGAAGCGAAAATTTGGATCGAATGTACGAGGCGTTGCTTACAATAAATGCCACCAGCGTAGAGTCCGAGAAAGTGTTTTCAGCTGCTGGTTTATTCGTCACAAAGATTCGATCAAGAATGTCAGATCAGACACTTAATGCTCTTTGTTTTCTCAAGTGTTATTTCAAAAATCAAGTTCGATAATAAACTTTTTAATTCAAATGTTACACATACTTGATTGAATCAATTAGAACCTTATTTCTGTTTAATATTTTGATCATTTACCTCCCTAAAAAGCATACAGCATCCCATCGGTGAAAACCGGTAAAAACCGGCTTTAAGAATATAGCGATGGTGAAAACCGGTTTTACACTTTTCGGTTATTTTCCATCCCAACAAGTTAGGCCCCACGTGAATGACGGTACGAGATTACCTTTAATGCGATATCGGAACCTACTTTTAGAGCACAGTTTCCTCATAATTTTTTCCTATATTTTCGTTAAAACATTATTATGGCTTGTTGAACTCCCTTGTCCCGTGGCACCTTTGTGACCCTGCAGTGGCACCCAGGTTAGGAACCACTGAGTTTAATGATGGCCCTTCATTAGGTACTGGCATAAATTTGTTCTGATGGCACTTAAGAGTAAACCAAAATGAGTCTACTATTTTTGAGGCACTTACCGCTACTATTCCTCCTCTGCTGGCGATGGAAGCCCCAAACCACTGGTGACTTTTTTCATCTATGTACTGCGTCCCATCGTGATGGTTTCCTAAAGAATGAAAGAACATCACCTTCAGGAATTTCAAAATTTGTCGCAGGAAATTCTTGTTCACTTCTTTGTTCAGAATTTGATATAGTATTTAAGTTATTCTGTGATTAGTAAATATCATTATTATTATTATTATTATTATTATTATTATTATTATTATTATTGAAAAATAATGTAATTTTCTAATTTAAATATAGAATTAACTGATGAGAGAAATAATGGAGTAGAGAGCAACGAGAGGGCGACTATATACTAAGAAACTAAGTCTGATAGATAGACGGTGCCTCGGCTCAAACAACCCTTTTCTATCTGTTACTATGGAAACTTTATGTTGGAATTGACCTTAAAATCAAGATAATAATAATATTTTTGGGAAACGTTTAACCTCTTTTAACGACAAAGGTTATATGATGAAGGGGACCTCCGGCTTTACGTGGAATTCGAACCACGAGTCGCTTCATCGTCCGAACGAAGAGAACGGTCATCGAACCAGCTACTGAACAGACTCAACGTCGCTTAACCTCACTGATCTAACGGGAAACGATGTCGCGACGTGGCCACGACGTAGCCTTAAAATTAAGAAGTGGAAGGGAAATATAAGGCATAATGTTTGAATGCCTTTTTATTTAATAAAACAGTAATAAAAAACGAGGAACTCTTGACACCTTCAGTTGTTGGACAACCTAAAGTTCCTCCTTCTTTATTCTTTCATTCACTTTCCCCCAAAGCAATTATTCTAAATATATATATATATATATATATATATATATATATTATATATATATATATATTATATCTATATATATATACAGTATACTGTATAAAAGGCTACGTCGTGGCCATCGTTGCATCACCGCTTCTCGTCGATCAGCGATAATGAATAATGATTAAGGAAAAATTAAAATAAATAAAACCACAGTAAGAAATGGCTTTATCAGAAACATTGTTTCGGCGTATTTTCAGGTCTTCCTTCGCACCTGACCAAGACCTTAATGCAAATAGAAATCTTTTGCTCTTCCATCAAACTCATTTCTTCTGTGGCTTTAATTAAAGATTATTCCCAAACAAATCGTAAAATTGCATTATTTTAATGTATTTTCAGTCATTTAATTAAAGGGGACCAGACCGGGAGGAGCTGCATTAATTTTAATAGGTTTTGTATTTTAATATACAATTTTCAAATATTAATACAAAATTTAATAAAATTACTTCCGGATCAGTAAATATTTATACGCATTTGACCTCTGCAGATGGAACATCAACGAGACTTCAATTTGAGACCGGACTTATGGGACACCCTGTATATTTTAAAATTATGTCGTAAGATTCCCATAAATTATTTGTTTCTCTGAGGAATCCCTGAAATATTCTTGACCTTTTTTTAGATTGTATTTCTGAAAATTCTTTTGTACTGTCGTTTGTGTCGTTGTGAGCAATTTTTGAGTTGTTTTCAACTCAAAAATTGCTTCACACGACGTACAAAAAATTTTCAGAAATACAATCTAAAAAAAGGTCAAGAATATTTCAGGGATTCCTCAGAGAAACAAATAATTTATGGGAATCTTACGACATAATTTTAAAATATACAGGGTGTCCCATAAGTCCGGTCTCAAATTGAAGTCTCGTTTTGGAACCTTTTTTTGTTTTGTTGCAAGTAGAATAACACGCAATGCCTAATATGGAAGTGAGTTAAACTACTTAGGAAAGAAAGGCCTCCGCCTTTTCCTGAGTGTAACTTACTACCATATTAGCCACTGCGTGTTATTCTACCTGCAACAAAAAAAAGGCCCAAAACGAGACATTAATTTGAACATTTGTTTTATTTCCAGTGTATTACTTTCGTAAATTTAATTTAAAAAAAAATTCCTATGAGACCGGACTTATGGGACACCCTGTATATTTAATCTTTACGACAACTATTTGTTATGGTCGTGTCGTTACATCGCTTCCAAGTAGATCGGTTAAGTTAAGTGACGTTGAGTCTGAATAGTAGTTGGATGGGGGACTCTCCTCTAAGCCCGGATGATGTAGCGACCCATGGTTCGGATTCCAGGTAAGCCTGGTAAAATAATTTAATATACGCAACAATATTAACAATATAATCTTTTAGAAACGTATCATTAAAATACCTTTTGTATCAAAAAGAATTATTTCACAGTGATCTTCAATTTGGGTGTGACACTTGTAGACGGCACCCCCTTTTGTCACCCCGGGGTTCTGCGTCTCTGCTTCGGGGGCCCCCACGAGTACCCTAAAATAAAGTAGAAAAAGTTATTATATATATATATATATATATAATGTTAGGTTAATTAACAGATAAAATTACGGCCTTGGTATACGCCCTTTGTGTACGTGCCTTTTTACTTATTATTATAGAATTTAGATGAAAATATTGCATACTACATACAGGGTGGCCAAAAAATAATTACCTTAAGCCGAATTACACAATTTATCGATTTTACAATTCTATTTTATTTTATTTTTTATGGGAGGACATCATCTGTATTATATATATATATATATATACAGGGCGTCCCAAAAAAATGTATACACACTTTAAATACTTATAAAGGCAGTGTTTATTAAAATACATTTCATTTTCAAAATGTAATAGAATCTACAGACATTATTTAATTGTTTTGTCAACGCCTGTTTTCAAACTGACGTCCGTTCTGGTCCAGGCACTGCTGATAACGCGAAGCAATGGAATCGCAAACATCACGAAACATTTCGTTTGGTATTTGTGTGCATTCTCGTTCAATGGCTGCTCTCAATTCAGCGACTGTTGCAGGTTTTATAGCGTAGACTTTGTCTTTTAAGTATCCCCATAAAAAAAAGTCTAGTGATGTGAGGTCTGGTGAACGCGGAGGGTATTCTACGAAACCCCTTCGTCCAATCCACATCCACATCGTGCCAAGTACCACTCGCAATACTCCACTCTTCGGTCCGGATCATCATCTTCATTAATAGCATGGACTAATCTTGGAATGTAACTTTTCCATTGACAGCGCTTCAAAATGCGTTGGACAGACGATTCTGAAATTCCTACCTCACGACTCGCTTGCCGCACAGATTTTCTTGGACTTTGGTGATACGTTTCCAGTACTCTTTCTTGCTTTGTGGGGCTTGTCGATGTCCGTGGTCTTCCGGAACGCTTCTTGTGGACATTCTGAACAGTTCCATCGGCTTCAAACTTATCTCTAATTCGAGTGATGGTAAGTCGCGTTGGTGGATCTGTTTGAAACTCCCTCCTAAACTGTCTTTGCACTTCAACTGCGTTTTCACACTTCCAGTAGCATTTTAGAATGAATTTCCTTTGTTCAAAGCTTAGTCTGACTGCCATTATTAATTCTAATGGGTTTAACTTGGAAAGAAAGAAACATCAATTGAGCTATCAGCTGTTAAAGTGTGTATACATTTTTTTGGGACGCCCTGTATATATATATATATATATTACAAAGAAAACCCCTACTTAAAACTGAAATAAGGATATGGGCAGACGCAGTAAATTAGATTGATAAAAGGGTTCATTTTACACAAGAAAAAATGGTTTCCAACAACTTTATTCCTTATCTTTTATCTTTTTTACTCATTTTCACTTTCATTTTAATTTTTAATGTCGGACTTCAAATGAACAAAGAGCAAAAATTAAAGGGGAATATTAACAGGAAACACTTTTAAGTTTACATAAGGCTTTATGTATGGGCTGACGTTACCCTTGTGTGTGTATGTGTGTGGTGTAAATTTTAGGAATATCTGCACACTGTACATCCTGTATGCTCGTATGTGTAATAAAAATAATGTTATGTATCACTATATACAATATATTAATATATAGTGGTGTAGTGATTAGCGTCGCTGACTACGAATTTATCGGCCCCGGGATCGAGACCCGGTGACGGCAGGCGGCGCTCAGCAAAACCCAGCTGTTCATCCTTCCGTACAATAAAAACTGGTTGGTAGATAAATGGGTACCCTGGGTAGCCTAGTGGTCAAGACGCTGGCTGCTGGTGGGGCGAGATTCGGATTCCGCGTCAAACTATAGGTCTAAGATAGAATGACAAGCATGACCTTCGTCACAATGAACAATTTGGGCGGAAGCAAAACCAAGGTTAACCAAGGTGTGTGTATATATATATATATATATATATTATATATATATATATATACCTTACGAACCCCAGGCATTTTTACATTTTCAGTTACGGATAGCGACATTTAACCTAATTAATTCAGCCAAAACTAGCCTAATCTACCGTAACCTAACTTAACCAACTTAACCTCAATTGTATATTTTGTCAAGATATTAATGATTTTCAATCAAAAATAAAAATTGGAATCATAGCAACACCGCTATGTCGCTATACGTATGCTCGTGTCGCAATGAGCTCCGTATGTATCCTACAGCTTGTTGCGATTTCGTAAGATAGCCAAACACACACACACACATTATATATATATATATATATATATATATATATATATAGTTTAATGAACTTTAATTACTTCTTTTCAACCATATAATTTCGCATAAGTTTTCACCCTAAAATTAAGACGGATCTCATGACAACATAAATTACATGTCATACCACGACTCTCCCATCCCCTTCATGCCTCAACATGTTATATGACGATACCATCTGAAAATAAATACCTAACTTTTAATTACAAACATTTTAATATAATTATAATGATAACAACTGTAATTATAAAAAAAAAGTAAAGTCATTATTAATTAAAAAGTAATTAAACCTCTTTTTAAATGTTTCCATGGCTATCTCAATTATTGAATCATCGTACGCCTGGCAGAGTATATACTTTTCACGGCATACGATTTTCATTTGTTTTTAATTAGTGGTGTGATTCTCCTACCTTCTTTATTGCAGGTGGGGTACATTTTCCATACTACTGTTATCATTAGTAGGTGTATACAGGCAGTGGTGGGCACGCGCAACAATTTTTGTAGCGCCGCAACCGCAACCGCAACTCTGCTGAAATAGTTGCGCCGCACGCGCAAGCGCAACCCTTTTCAAAAAGTTGCGCCGCAAGCGCAAGCGCAACCAAAAATGTTGCGCCGCAAGTTGCGCCGCAACTTTTTGCGGCGCAACTGCCCACCTTTGCATTTAATGTATATCTGCAGTGGTGGGCACGCGCAACAATTTTTGTAGCGCCGCAACCGCAACCGCAACTCTGCTGAAATAGTTGCGCCGCACGCGCAAGCGCAACCCTTTTCAAAAAGTTGCGCCGCAAGCGCAAGCGCAACCAAAAATGTTGCGCCGCAAGTTGCGCCGCAACTGCCCACCTTTGTATACAGGTAAGTATGTCATTATATATGCTCTAAGAAAAAGTCTTAATATGTAACCGAACGAATGTGGAGTTTTCAAGTGTATATATATATATATATATATATATATATATATATATATATAGCAAAACCTCTCTATAACGAAATATAGAAGCCAAATTTCTGTCGATGTAGAGAGGTTGTTCGTTATAAAGAGGTTTTCCTTTGCCGATACCGTAGTGTATATTTTAGTGACCTATTTAGACCCTCATTAGTTATTTATACGAGAGGCGGTCAGAAAATAAGTTTACACGGCGTATAATTTCGTAACTAAAGGACCTACATTGATTATGTTTGTATCAGGTAAATTCGTTAATCATTGTTGGCAACACTGCACGTCGATTCGGCTGCCATCTACCGTACAGTGGTTATATGAGTCAGTTGAACATGGCGGCTCGACTGGAACAGTGCCCTGTCATTTCTGCAGCGATAGTCCGAGTCTGTCAGTGGTCAAGTCTTTCTCGAGCGCATTGTCACAGGAGACGAGACACGGGTTCATCACCGTACTCCGGAAATAAAACGTGCCAGCATAGAATGGAAACACCCTGGGTTTCCGCGACCAAAGAAGTTCAAGATTGTGAGGGCCGCTGGCAAAGTGATGGTTACCGTGTTTTGGGACCACAAAAGGCGTTTTGCTCGCAGACTTCATGCAAAAAGGCACAACAATCAATGCAGCTGCATATTGTTCATTCAACACTGGAATGTTTACGAGCAGCCATTAAAAGTAAACGTCCTGGACTGCTCCGGTGGGCAGGGCACTGTTCCAGTCGAGCCGCCATGTTCAACTGACTCATATAACCAATGTACGGTAGATGGCAGTCGAATCGACGTGCAGTGTTGCCAACAATGATTAACGAATTCACCTGATACAGACATAATCAATGTAGGTCCTTTAGTTATGAAATTATACGCGCCGTGTAAGCTTATTTTCTGACCGCCCCTCGTACATAACAGTACTTTATATAGTACTGTATATACACGGTGCATTAAATGCATTACTAAAAAGTATTTTAAGTATTTGAAAGTATTTCTTCCTGATGGAGAAATATTCTAGCCAATTTCGCATCAGCAATCAGCATGCCGGTTTACTTTCTTAATCGCGGAAATGGCCGTAGAGATGAACACGTGCAGCTCAGGGTGAGTTAGCAAAAACACCTTATAACGAAACGTGTTTTCGATAAAGATAGGTTTATCGAAATGCCCAAGGTGTTCGGTAAAGAGAGGTTTCATTATAGTGGAGTGTCGTTATTGAGAGGTTTTACTATATATAGGCCTATAGATATATATATGGTGTCCCGAAAAACGTCCCTCTTTTTATTTGCCCATTATTTTATAATGGATGTATATTTTATTATTGGGATTTCTTCTTCAGAAAGGTAACAGACCTAGTGTTTTATTCCGCATATACATATACTGTGTGCATATACCTGTACATTTTTAATTTTTCATTACTTAATAACTAATCAATATTGTACATTAAAACGTTTTCTTACCATTTCATACTTAAAGCAATAACTTTTCCTAATTTCTATGAAATAAAGAAAAGACGATACTACTATCAATAGACTATAACCTAGTGAGGCCATAACTGCATTACCCCAGATTCACGCTTCTAGGACAAAATCCCCCCCGTGGACAAAATCCCCTCGTGGACAAAATCCCCTCGCGGACAAAATCCCCCCGGACACAATCCCCCCGCGGACAAAATCCCCCTAAGGCTTTATTAAAAAAATAAGAATACGACTGACTTTATTAAAGTTTTAACAAAAATATCACGACTTAACCTAACCAATCGTCAAGGGCGTACAATTACCTAACCGGGCAAACAAATAAGAATACGACTGACTTTATTGAAGAAGAAAAATTAAAAACACAAAGTCAAACAAAATTCAAAATTTAAAAAGACAAATTAAAAGCAATTCCCTTAAGAAAATCAAAAATAGACCTGTTGTTATAGTCTTGTACAATTTTCAAAATGCGAGAAGAAGAAGACTTATACTTCTTCCTTTGCGGTTCTGTCGGCAAGCCAGCGATAATTTGAGAAATAAATGCCTGTTGGTAGCTTATTTCTTGCCCTAAAACTTTTAAAAATTTCCATATGTTTGGATGCGAGCATCCTGTTAGAGATGCAAAGCGTCTATGCCAGCCTTCGACAGAGTTATTTGTACGTGGAAGTTCTGTAATTGTTCTTGAGTACATATTCCAAATAGAAATGCTAAAAGTGGGTTCTCTTCGTCCTCGTCGGCATGGCCTTCCAATATAATTATCTTCAAAATAATCGAGAATTGGCAAACCTTCCACTGGTATAAAATCGTATAATTGTTCAAAAGCATCAACAACCTTTTCTGGAGGCACAAAAGCTAGAGCAGGTATCATTCGAATTTTTAAGGCAAAATCATTGTCATCTTGATATTTTTTCTGTAATCCGTGTTCCTGTATTTTTCGATAAATATTCTGACATAAATGGAAAAAGCACCCTTTCACTTCAAGTTCTGCAAAGTTTTTCTGCTTAACATAAATAAATCCGTCACACAGTAGTTTTGTTTGACCTTTATTGCTTTTAATAAACTCCATCACTAAGGGTTAAATAACTTCCAACACCTCTGGAGATGGAAAATAAACTAAATTTATGTCTAAACTTAAATTTCACGAAGCCTCTTTTCTTATTCTTTTTGTGTTTTTAATTTTTCTTCTTTAATAAAGTCAGTCGTATTCTTCTTTTTTAATAAAGCCTTAGGGGGATTTTGTCCGCGGGGGGATTGTGTCCGGGGGGGGTTGTGTCCGGGGGGATTTTGTCCATGGGGGATTTTGTCCGCGAGGGGATTTTGTCCACGGGGGGATTTTGTCCTGATACCCAGATTCACAGTGGTTTCAGCAAAATGGAGCGCCTCCAGGGCCGGATTAAGGTTGTGAGGGGCCTAAGGCTAGTAAGAGGGAAGGGCCTATATACTGTATGTACTATATGTTGTATGTAGTTCATAATATCTTCAAACAAATGGAAATGTATATTTATCCAAATTTAACAAATAACAAAAATAAAAGCTATGTACATAACGCCCCCCCCCTCCCAGCAAAAACAGCGTACAATTCAAATAGAGAATGATTTCTTCCTTCCTGGCTTTAAACTGTGATATCAAACAAAACATCCCCCTTTCTTCGACATGCTGAACGATCATTACACTGGGCCCATATTCCCAATGTCTGAAAAACAATTTCGGAAATAGATTAACCCTTTGAAGCCAATCATACAAAAATGGATGAAAATCATCAGGGTTGGCAAAAACCCAGCAAAAACCCAACTACCCAGCATTTGGGTTTTTGCTGGGTTTTTGCCAACCCTGAAAATCATACATACATATCGACAATAATACACCATTAGATATGACATAAAAAACTCTTAACTAAAACTTATTTTCCATCTCTGAAGATATAATTATGCAGTTATATCTGATATTACTTGACCAACCTTGTGACAAACATTTAGAGTTTATGATATAAAAATTGGGGCCTAAACTCAAGGGCCTAAGACTACAATTATATTAGACTAATGATAATAATAATGGTTAATCCGGCTCTGAGCGCCTCCACGCACTGCTTGTGAAACTTTTAAACTTTTTAGGAAGCATTTTTTCTGGGCGACTAATCTCCCTTCATGAGCCAGTGGAATGGCCCTCATACTCATCTGACCCCCCCCCCCCGATTTTTTTGTGTGGGGTTACATAAAAGACAGGATCTACTCTCCCAAGGCTAAAATACTTGAAGACCTAGACCAACGTCTATGAGGTAATCAACAAGATCCCAACTGAGTTATTTCCAAAAATTATGGCAAATATTTGCGTAAAGTTAAATAATGTATTAGAAAAAATGGCGATACACTGAACATTTGTTTAATTAATTAAGGTTAATAAACTCCTATGTTTGTCTTTGTGGCTAAATTTTTTTTTTTTAAAGCTTAGAACACTTATTTAGAAATAGGGACACTTTTTTGGAACACCTGGTGTGTACATACAATAATGTGCGTCAATGGTGTAGTGGTTAGCGTTGCTGACTACGAATTCATCGGCCCCGGGTTCGAGACCCAGTGACGGCAGGTGGCGCGCAGCAAAACCCGGCTGTTCATGCTTCCACACAATAAAGAAAGTGGTTGGTAGATAAATGGGCGGCCTAGTGGTTAAGACGCTGGGCTGCTGGTGGAGCGTGGTTCGGATTCCACGTTAAACTGTAGGTTTAAGGTGGGGTGAAAAACTTGACCTTCGTCAGAATGAACAATTCGGGTGGAAGCTAACCAAAGTTACCAGAGGTTTTATAGATATATCGTGTCTATTTCTGCATAAAATAACTTATTTAACGCACATATAAAACCCTAAATTATACAGTATACATAAAAATCTTGATTTATTAAATTAATTTCGATAATTAATTGTTTAGTTAAAAGCGATTTTATCTTTTCAGTTTTATTTTGTCGTAGTATCCCTTAAATATTTGTTTTCTTAGTCTGATGTAATTAATGTCGAATGAAAAAGTCACGGTAACTGAACCGAAAGAATGTGTTTTGGGAGTTAATTTTCTTCGCGACATTTAAGGTCATATGAAGTAGGGAATCTACAGCTTGACGTCGGATACGAACGTCATCTGAACTCGGAGGACGTTCACCCAGACGGTTTTACGCAAATCCAACAGTACTTAACTTTGATGGTCTTCTACTCCAGGGGTGCTCAGGACGTTAATTGTGGTCGACCGGTGGACTGTTAATTCGTTTCGAGTACATACGGTTTACCTAGGGTTGACACCGCTCTAGGTAGAGACAGAGAGAAAGATAAAGAAATTGAAGTCTCAACTTGCTGTCCAACAATCCATATTTACTAGGCTTTTCGAGAAATCAAAGGCAGCCAAAATGCATCCTTCCGGGTGAGTCACGTGTTAGCTAAGCGCAAGAAACCGTTCGAAGATAGAGACGTGGTAAAAGATGCATTTTTAGAGGCAGCAGACTCACTGTTCGATCATTTCAAAAATAAATCAGAAATAATTTCCGCTATTAAGAAAATTCAGCTATCCAGACGCTGTTACGCGACGTTCAGAGGTGATGGGTGTGGATCTGAGAGTGCAACTAAAGAAAGATATAAATGAGTGCGTTTTCTTTTCACTTTAATTTGATGAGTCGATAGATGCTACTGACACATCCCAGCTGTGCATTTTCGTAAGAATGGTATTTAAAATGTGACTGCTAAGGAGGAATTGCTCAAGATCACACACTTGAAGGAAAAACTCGAGGAGAAGCCATTTTCCAGAAATTCAAAGACTTTGCTAATAACACTCAGTTACCCATTAACAAACTTGTGTTCATTACCACCGACGGAGCTCCGGCCAGGACTGACCATACCTGTGCTTTCGATGCTCTCTGCAAAAATAATAGTGATTTTCCTAACTTCCATAGTTATCATTGATTAATTCATCAACAGGTTTTGTGTAGTGAAATGCTGAATATGAAAGAAGTCATGGATATTGGGCTCAAGATCGCATGTTCTATTCGGGCAAGAATTCTACAGAGGCGCCTCAACTGGGAGAAAGTGAAGCCGAACACACAGACCTTTTGTTACACACTGATGTAAGATGGTTTAGAAAGGGGAAACTTTCTTCAAAGATGTAGAGATTTGTTGGCCGAGTTTTAGGCCTCAAGAGGTGATGAATATAAGCAGTTGGAAGAAGTATGGTTATTAGGTTTAGCTTTTTTAACTGTCATTGCTTAGCTGAACGAACTCAATTTAGAGTTTCAAGGAAAAGATAAGAATATTGTCTAAATGATTAATTCTGTGAATACCTTTAAACAAAAATTAAATTGTTCTTCTCACAACTGCAGCGACATAAACAGGCATTTCCCAAACATGATGTCAGAGCTAGAAAGCCAGAAAAAAGAATCTACAAATTTTGACAATGATCGATGTGTGAAACAGGTGAACAGCCTCATCACAGAGTTTGAGAGGCGCTTCCGAGACTTATGTGCTTTCCGTTTGATGCAGACGTAGATGCTGAAGGAATTGGATTAAAAATGAAAATATTGTTTCACATCGACACATATTACATCGAAAGCGAAATCGTAACACTGCATAGCAACCTTCAAATCAAATGGAGGACATCCGATAAAAATTTTGGAAATTTCTCGTAGATGAAAAATATTTAAATCTAAGAAAAATTGCCATATATATCTGACAGCATTTTTTGGTTGAACGTACCTCTGTGAATCAGCATTTTTAAACATGAAAATCATCAAGTCCAAGTACCGGTCCACTCTAACAGATAATTAATCATCTGGACTTGAAGCTTGAGGAAGCAGTTAGCAACTATAATCTGAACTTTACGCAGCTTGCTAACGCCACGCAGTGCAAATCATCTACGCTATTTAATAATGTCAAAAAACAAGGAGTATCTTACTATTCACGTTTATCTAAATAAATCTGTTTTGTGGGAATAAAGAAAATAAATTAATGGGCAAAATAAATTTCTTTTGTCAATTTCAGTGCTGGTAGATTGGTAAATGGGTAGATCGGTGCTGGTAGATTGGTAAATGAGTAGATCGGTGTTGGTAAGATGAGATTGACGAAGGTAGATCTTAGGTACCTAAAATCTGAGCATCTATGGTCGGTCGAACGCGGTGTTACGATGTGGCTACAACGTCGCCCATAAAGAATGTAGTATGAACTACGTCATACTGCATGAAGTAAAATTTTCGTTATACAGGGTGTCCGTAATGTCCAGCATTATAGAAATAAATTAATTTTAATTAATAAACTTTATCCCTGATGATGTTGAACTTTATGGATACCCTGTATATGTATGTAGTGTGTGATTCAGCCAGTGTAAAGTCTGGTTGTCGCTTTTCATAAGAATAACGAGAGATGAACACTGTAAAAAGTTAAATAACTATACAGAACTAAACCTAACAGGCAAATTATATATATATATATATGATGAATAAAACCACGAAGGAAAAAGAAACACAAAGGGGTGCTCAAGCGCTTTCGTCTAATGACATCCTAATGAGCACCCCTTTGTGTTTCTTTTTCCTTCGTGGTTTTATTCATCATAAATACTTTCACGTGTCACTTTCGTGAAATAATTTTTCATATATATATATATATATATATATATATATATATATATATATATATATATAATGAATTTTACGACTGTTCCACAAAAGCAAAAACTTAACTCTTTTATGAACATTAAATGTCAAAAAATTGTAATAAATGTCAATTCTTGTTCAAACTGACCCACTTAACCGATATATATATATATATATATATATATATATATATATATATATATATATAGATTACAGTTTCACAGGGACGAATTGAAAAAAAAGGCCAAATGCTAAATACAAACTCATATAATACTTTAAACATGTTATCCCTATAAATACAGTCCGTTTTCTTCCTATTTAACACGTAAACTATAACAAAACCATCTTTCATAAATTATCTCTGAAGCATCCGTTAAATTTCATCCTGATTTTACTACCAGTATTCGCGTTTCGCCGAATTTACTAAGTATATGAAGGCTAGTGAAAATTCTTATTCCCATCGCAAGGTGGCGCGCTTATCTCACTCTGCGCACAGTAGCCACATTGTGCAGATTACTAGCTAACGTCTCCGAGTCTACTTTCAGTACAAATTTATTAGTACGTAGCTTTATTAAGAATTCTTTGAGTCGTGAAGTCCATCCATATATATGACTTGTAAAATGGGGTCTGGTGTGCCACGTTGTTGGCAATTAATCTCGTACACCAAGTATTTAATCCGTTCACTTTGCTTATGTTTAGACGGGTTGGGAATTTTACATTTTATTTTATTTTCTCTCTCTCTTCTCTCTCTCTCTCTCTCTCTCTCTCTCTCTCTCTCTCTCTCTCTCAAATATATATAAAGGCTGGCGCAAAAGTCGCGCATCATATGAATTTTCAGTGTTGACTATAATGAAAATGAAAAGGTTTATTGGCAGACTATAGACCATATGACAAATATTATTAATACAATGACAGTTCATATACTACGGATAGAAATATATACAATTGATTAGAAATAATACTGCACTGTCGAAGTTAAGTGAAGCTACAGACAGACGTTTTCGTACCAAGAAGTCCAAAGCTTAGAGAATAAATGGCAGGACTCATGGATAGCTTGGATGATCGGGGTTGGTTGATTTTTTAATTCTTTGCATTAGACTGTATTGAGCACGTCTTGTTACCTCCGGGAAGCTCGGGACATTGCGGGTAGCAAACATTTGCGAAGCTGAGCATCTCGGGGGTAATTTATGCAAGAGTCTAAAAGACCTGTTGTACAGCAAATTTAGGGTTCTGCCAGAACCTTTTTTATAATTCACCCAGAGTTGCTGACCGTATATATTACTGCAGAAAGTACGAAAGAGTGTGTCTTTAGCTTCACTTGTACAGAAACGAAAGTTCCTTATGGTCATATTCGCTTTAGCACACAGGCTTCGAGATTGTTTTCTTATATCCGAGTTATCACTCAAGGAGCTGGTAATAGTTTTGACCCAAATACTTAAACTCTTGTACTTCCTCAATTACTTCACCATTCATTTTAAACCTTATATCAGCTGGCTGATTACAGCTTTTAGGATGAAATTGCATAACCTTAGTTTTTGTAACATTAAAAAGAATATCATGTTTCTGCGAATACTTCGCAGACATTTAGTAGCCGATCCAGACCTTTAACAGAGGGACTTATTAACACCATATCATCGGCATAAACTAAGTTATTTATCCTTGTGTTATCTATACAACATCCCACTGTTGCCTCATTAAGTGAAGCAATTAATCCGTCAATATACACATTAAACAACATAGGGGAGAGCAAGGAGCCTTGTCTCACCCCGCAAGAGGAGCCAAAACACTCGGATAGTACATTGCCCCACCTAACAGTGAAAGATTGGTGGGAATACCAAAATTTCAATAAATTTAATATGTACCTGGGAACCTTCCTGTCTTCTAGTTTTGCAAATAAAATATTGTGGTTCACCCTATTATATGCCTTACTTATATCAATATATTCTTTTTTTTCTTTTAGGAAGGGGATGGCTGCGAAATTAACAATAGACGAGAGGGTGAGCTTGGTTTTAATGTATGGAATACCAGGTACAACAAATCGATGAATCGGTACCGAATTTAAATTCTTTACCGATTCATCGATTTGTTGTACCTGATATTCCATGTATTAAAACCAAGCTCACCCTCTCGTCTATAGTTAATTTCGCAGCCATCCCCTTCCTAAAAGAAAAAAATAATATATTATAATCAACACCGAAAATTCCTATGATGCGCGACTTTTGCGCCACCCTCTATATATAATTTTGTTTTCATTGTATTATTACTAATTGTCATATGGACTCTTGGTCTGCCAATAAACCTTTTCATTTTCATTATATATACGTATATATATATATATATATGTATAAAATTAATTTTAGATATAAATTTTTTTTAATCTCTCGGCTAATATTTATTTTCAGAACTTAACATAATTTTAATTGTTTGTTCCCCTTCAACTATTTTCTCTTTGTATTCCTTCCAAAGAAAATTCTCGGGAGTTGTACTGAATTGATGTTATTTATTATGCTAATTATGCACTTTAATATTTTAAAATATAAATGCAAACATTTGAATGCAAACGGAAGTTGTTAATATCATAAGAAACATTTAGCTTTTATACAATATTTTAATTGTTTGAAAATTCTTGCCCGGTATTTCAAGAAAATAAATTGAAATTGATTTTTTTTTCTGACAAAAAAGTTCCTATATACATATGTAACTGGAAATAAGCTTTACAGTTAAGCTATTTCTATAGCATTCAAAACAATATGCATGTCATTTGTGAAAGGTATATAAACGCAGGTCTATCTAGCGCATATTTCTTTTAGTTTTTTTGTTTTGTTTTTGTAAAGAGAAATGGGATCATTTTCAAAGTTTATTTACTATAACTTTAAACTGATGCGAGTATGTCCTTGCGCAAATAACGATGATGGTTTGTATTGTTTACTCCCCCCCTTGTTAACGTATAACATCCTATGAGGAGGGGGCCTACACGCAGCTTTCCGTGGGACCCGAACCAGTGCCCCACCAAGAAAAACCCAGAAAAGCACTTTATTTCAACGTCAAAGTTCTCACTCCAGACACTAGGTGGCGCGCATACTTATAATTTCCATATCTGAAAAACACTAAGAAGTATTTGGGTCTAGTTAACACACCCTTTTTACGAGGAAACAACCGATAACACAAATAAAAGGACTGATGTATGGGAACATGTTCACAATATACTTTTTAAAAAATAAACAAATAGGCTATACACATCATTATACACGCAAAACTACTTTTTTAATTAATAGTAAGGGTATACCTTCTTTAATTAGATGCAAAATTAACATCTTTTCCCAATTAAAATTTATTTGCATATCAGTTACACGAAATGTGAACTATGAGTACAATCTACGTGGTGAACATGCTATGAACATGAACAGATAGTGAATTAAATATGAAAATATTTATTTACATGTCTCGAACATGTCTTTGTAACGTCACTTTTCTCTTTGTATATATATATATATATATATATATATATATATTATATATATATATATATATATATATATATATATATTACGATAAATATATACGGTATATGTTACGGTACGGAAAAAGAGAGGACCTAAAATCCGTGGAATATTATACCCCAAATGGACAGGAAATTCAGAGAAATTCTAGAGCAAAAGATTTAGGGGTTGTAATGACTGATGATGCGAAATTTGAAACACAAAATAAGATAGCAGTAAACAGAGCAAAGAGAATAACTGGGCAGATACTGAGAACCTTTAAACGAAGGGATAGGAATATAATGATTCCTCTACTGAAAACACTGATCATACCCAAATTGGAATACTGCTCGGTCCTAACATGCCCATATTAAAAAAGAAGACATTAGACAGCTAGAAGGGATTTAGAGAAGCTTCACAGCCAAGATCAATGGGTGCAAAGAACTAAATTAATGGGAAAGGTTTCATGAATTAAACCTATATTTACTGGAAAAGAGAAGAGAGAGATACACCATTATTTACACTTGGAAAATAATGGAGAAACTAGTCCCTAATCTTACTCTGAACCCTGTAACTCCCCAAACAACAGTGGAAAGTAGAAAAGGAAGACTGTCTCGTCTTCCCAAATTAAAGGCGAGACAGGGAACATCCTTAACCCTGAAAGAAAATAGTTTTGTTGTGAGAGGACCAACACTGTTTAATCAGCTGCCCAAAGAACTAAGGAACACGAGTGGTGTTGCGGTGGACATCTTCAAAAGAAGATTAGACGCTTGGCTTAGAACAGTTAGGTGGAGAGTACAAGAAACCAACTCATTACTTCACCAGGCCAACTCGAGAGGAAGGGCGACAAGCTTGACCTTCGTGAAATGAGGATTCATCGCACGGAACATTTGAAAGATTGAAAGGTGTGTATATATATATATATATATATATATATATATATATATATATATATACACATATATATATATATATATATATATATATATAATATATATATATATATATACACCTTTCTACCTTTCAAATGTTCCGTGCGATGAATCCTCATTTCACGAAGATCAAGCTTGTCGCCCCTCTTTTCGAGTTGGCCTGGTGAAGTAGTGAGTTGGTTTCTTTTACTCTCCACCTCACATAGCCAGGTACGCCCGGCTCATCAGGGATTAGGGGCTAGTTTCTCCATTATTTTCCAAGTGTAAATAATGGTGTATTTCTCTCTCCTCCTTTCCAGTGAATATAGATTTAATTCGCGTAACCTTTCCCAGTAATTTAGTTCTTTGTACCCATTGATCTTGGCTGTGAAGCTTCTCTGAATCCCTTCTAGCTGTCTAATGTTTTTTTTATATGGGCATGTTAGGACCTAGCAATATTCCAATTTGGGTATGATCAGTGTTTTCAGTAGAGGAATCATTATATTCCTATCCCTTCGTTTAAAGGGTCTCAGTATCTGCCCAGTTATTCTCTTTGCTCTGTTTACTGCTATCTTATTTTATGTTTCAAATTTCGTATCATCAGTCATTACAACTCCTAAATCTTTTGCTTTAGAATTTCTCTGAATTTCCTGTCCATTTGGGGTATAATATTCCATGGATTTTAGGTCCTCCCTTTTCCGTACTAACAGCTGAAATTTCTCAGTGTTAAACTTCATATTGTTGTCTTCCGTCCACTTGTAGATTCTGTTCATATCTATTTGTAGAAATCCTGTGTCTTGTGGGTTTCTTATTTTTCCACTGATCTTTGTATCATCGGCAAGGATGTTACTCTGCTGTCTTTGGTAACGTCCTTGTGGTTTTATTCATCATATATATATATATATATATATATATATATATATATATATATAAAATGTTGATGAAATATCAATTTTAGCAAAACATTTCCCTAAAGGAAATGAAAAATTTAATACAAAATTATACCATTGATTAATTATTATCATTCGTCTGTTTTCATGATTGCAGACTCTCTCTCTCTCTCTCTCTCACTAGTTTCCTTATTGCCAATGTTTAATAAAACGATACGACAGGAAATCCATGTTTAATGCAAAACTGTTTGAATGAAGGTGTATTTATACGTCGTGAAACACACACACACACACAGTGTTTTTACAGTTAATTGAAATCCACAAATAAGGAATAAGCAGAAAGGGAAAAGAAAAACAAAAAATGTTTATTTATATTAGCTCAAAACTTTAAAATAGGTTTCTAAGGCAAAAAAGTAATTGGAAAAAACCTTAAAAATATTATATATATATATATATATATATATATGCACTAAAATCACAAAATAACACGTGACCTTATTAATAAGCAAACAACCACAAGGAAAAGGAAACACAAAGTCCGAGCGCTTTCGTGATATATTCACATTATCCTTGATAATGTGAATATATCACGAAAGCGCTCGGACTTTGTGTTTCCTTTTCCTTGTGGTTGTTTGCTTATATATATATATATATATATATAACCTTTGGTTAGCTTCCGCCCGAATTGTTCATTCTGACGAAGGTCAAGCTTTTCACTCCACCTCAGACCTACAGTTTAACGTGGAATCCGAACCACGCCCCATCAGCAGCCCAGCGTCTTAACCACTAGGCCACCTAGGGTACCCATTTATCTACCAACCACTTTCTTTATTGTGTGGAAGGATGAACAGCTGGGTTTTGCTGCGCGCCTGGCTGCCGTCGGGTTTCGAACCCGGGGCCAATGGATTCGTAGTCAGCGACGCTAACCACTATATATATATATATATGTGTGTGTGTGTGTGTGTGTGTGTGTGTGTATGTGTGTGTGTTTCTGCCCTTGATAAAGTTGGTGAAAGACATCTTTCATCTGAAAGTAAATCTTGAATTCATCTCTTACAGAAATCTCTTTTTCTTAATTTAAATGAGTGTACACAGACGTGAGTCCACAGCATTTCAAGCGTGTATTTACGCACACAATACAATACGTACATAACTCAATTTACATAAAGATCGCGGCCACATACGCAACTTGAAATAAGTGAGGCGACAGTATACATATATTATATGCATGGCAACGCACTGTACAACCTGCAAAGGCGTCAACTGAATACAACAATAGTTACCAGCGACGAGAGTACAACACACACACACACACACACACACGTTTGTATATATTTATACATATAAACATTAACAAAGGATACATATATTTGACTGCGCCGGTTGCCTGCTACCAAAAAGAATTTTTGACTGATGAATGATTCCAAATAAGTTAAGGGCTTTAGTAATCAAGGAAAGAGGCATGATTATATCTCTATTCAGGTGTATTACTAATCTCTATTAAGGTAATCTCTTAGAAATACATTCGCATACGTACCGTATATTAAATACAACGTTTCAACGATAAAAACGACCTTCTACATATACATAACAATGCGATATGTTGAGGTTTTGCATAGTTATGCTAGAAATGACGCGTAGCACAACATGATATAAGCGTGTTTATGCGTGCGAGAGACAACTCCGACTAACAGATGGCGCTATTACCATTAATATACCCGTTCATCATTTTTACGGACCCTTTTATGCTCTGATAATGGCCTACGAAACGTCGATGACGGATCTATTTTATAAAAGATATTGTTTAATGAAATTTTTATAGTTTTCTTCTTTTTCTTTTCTTTTTTTCTTCTTTTTTTTCTTCTTCTTCTTCTATACGGAAATGTTCATTAGTGCTTTTGTTTTCTTTTAATAAATCTGAGCGGTCGATGACGGCCACCAAAATAAAAATGGTGGGAAAAAGCTATTATTTATTCATCAACGACACGACTTCGAATTAAACTCTTTACATATACTGTTTATTTAAAGAAAAGGTATTATAATATATATATATATATATATATATATATATATGGATACAGATACAGATATGGCTAAAAAGATCGATAGATAGATGACAGGAAATTTATTTTATCATTCCTGTTTCCCTCGTAAATTATAATCAACAAGGCGATTCTATTCTATTCCACTGACTCCATATTTAGTTACCAGTAAACCATATTAAACAAAATATTTGACCAAATAAAATTTAACATTTTTCCAGATCTAATAATTTCATGGTTTAAAACAGCGATTACGAGTTTTAGAGATATATTTAGGAGAGGTTTTATTGAATTTTTACTTTTTAAAAGTATCGTAAATTTTCTTTAAAAAGAAAAGGTTGCCCCGAGAAATCAGAACCATTGTTCTGTTTTCATCTCATGATTGGCAACCGATTCTCTTAAAAATGTATCAACAATTGAATGTTTTACGAGTTGCCAAATGTTGCCAATATTTTTTTTTATGATTTTTTAATTAGAAGACTGTCCTTAGGCCTAAATATATATAACTTTAATAATAAGATTTTTTTTCCTCTCTCTCTGTCTCTCTTGGGAAGTATGGCGCGGGTATACCTATAACTTCCTTCAATTCTCGAATTTCACCTTCATTATCTCTCTTTAGTTTTGTTTTGATAATGAAAGTGGTGTTTGGGTAGACGCAAATCAATCACTGATAGTGCTTCAAAGTACTTGTCTTTCACCAAACTTCGAACCCTTAAAACTCTTTGTGTTATGAAATATGAATAACCAAACATCTATATTTCAAGGACTTAGTTAGGATTGCCAAGTACAAGGTTATGCAGAATCAGAGGCTTAAGCTTATATACCCACTTGCCGACAAAAACAATAATAATATAATACAGTAGTTGGAATTTGCAGAGACCGTTACATCCAATTTGCAACCCCATTCTCATTCCTATAGGTTAGGTTATACTACCGTACTAGCCCGATTAAGTTAATTTTAGTTAGATTAACTAAAAAATAAAAATAAAGTTGGTATGATTTCATATAATTCCAGTTAAAAAGATGTAAATAATGAAAAAAAGAGTAAACTACAAGGGATGAAAAAGTGGTCCTAAAAAATATGCAACAAAAATACTCTTTCCCCTTAGCGAAAGATCGTCCCGTTGGCTGGAACCTTTAGCTCTTTGTAATGAGGGTATAACTGAAATTTCAAAGAGGTAAAGCCCCCCCCCCCCTTCACTGTTATATAAGTATGCCCTGATTAACCTAAATTAGGCTAGGTTACTTTAAGTTCTTTTTAAATTAAAAATCAGTTGGATAATTTGGTCATTCCATTCTCTTTCAATTCTATAGAATTATGGTGTCGTTTGATGAGTTTCGATCATATGAGAGGAAAAAATAAGCACGAAATCGTTTGGTCACGCATAAACTTGAATTTTCCTTGTACTTACTCTTGCAACGTCTGCTTCACTCATTAAACAGTGAATATTCCTTGCTTCTATTGTTACAAACACATTTCATCATCTATTATAATAACGCATACCAAACATACCATAATGGTTAAATAAAATATAATCTTTAACTTAAGTTTAGTATATTCAAGATGAGTCACACACAAGGATTAATCTTAAAATTATGAGAAAAAATAATTAATTATAAACAAAAAAAGAGTAATTTGATATCTGTCTTTTTGATCCCTTCTAAAATTACGACTTAGAGGAGCAACCATGCTCTTGAAAAGACATACCGCCGAGCATATATATATATATATATATTGTTTTAACACCGAAACGACTAGTGCAAATATTCAAAATGCATCATGATAACGATGATTTCCGGTAACCGTGATTCATACGTTTTCTTATTGAAGATATTTACTCATTCCAATGTCCTAACTTTCATTTACGATATTTCCGTGTGAACCATTCACTTCTGAACGAACAATTGTGACAAAATTTTCGTTCAACTAGAACTGCAGCAGTACTGTACTGGGTTCAAAAGAGGAGCTTCGCTTAGCAACATAACTGCTAGTTGTTATTTTCACTTTTCTTGTTCAATTTTTACCTTCAATAAGGATATATTTTTGTACATATATTTTACCTCTATTTACATAATTTATGACGTAATATAAAATACAGTGAGAGATAAATTACATAATTTTACACATCCTAAATTCCAATAAATTGGAAATGTGACAACGTTTCCACAAAGTTTCGAACAATTCCAAAAATAAATAATAAAAAAATATAATCATTGGGACTCCTGACTCATTTTTTTCCGTAAGACTGAGGACGTCATAACTATTTATGACGAAATAGATGACGTCAGAGAATGAGAGAGTTTTTTCTGTTTTTTCGAGGATGTTAATAACCAACATAAAAAATGTATGAATAAATTTGGATTTTTATTTAATTTCACTGTCTGTAAAAAAAAAAAAAATGGCTACATGAAAAGGTAATTGTGCAATACTAAAAGAACCAACTGATTTTCACAATTCGACCCGCACAATAATCAAGATTCACACACACACACCCACTTCTTATGTAAACAAAAACATTATTTCCATTGTAAACTTTTGATGCTTGTAATCTGGGTATGGGATAAAGGGTATAAATGATATTACGTTCATGAAAAACAATAGGGTACCACAATACATAATGCATGAGCAGTTTAATGCGAAATATTTACATAATTCATACCCACTGCTGTTGATCACAAATTAACAACAAATCAATGTCTACTAAACATAATTACTGAAAATTCACACATACACACACACATATATATATATATATATATATATATATATATATACGCTTCGGTGGTGTAGTGGTTAGCGTCGCTGACTACGAATCCATCGGCCCCGGGTTTGAGACCGGGTGACTGCAGCCGACGCGCAGCAAAACCCAGCTCTTCATCCTTCCACACAATAAAGAAAGTGGTTGGTAGATAAATGGGTACCCTGGGTACCTTGGGTGGCCTAGTGGTTAAGACGCTGGGCTGCTGGTGGGGCGTGGTTCGGATTCCACGTTAAACTGAAGGTCTAAGGTGGAGTGAAAAGCTTGACCTTCGTCAGAATGAACAATTCTGGCAGAAGCTAACCAAAGGTATATTATATATATATATATATATATATATATATATATATATATATATATATCCCAGTAAAGTTTAAAGCTTGAGGGCCAAATTAAATAAAATAGATAGTTACATTTCACAATTATTTTTTTAATGTTAAAATTGTAACACAAATTGTAAAATTGTATTTTATCAATAAAAGTTATTCAATTAAGAGCAACACACACACACACACATATTATATATGATCACCTGAAGATCAGAGCCCCTAGCCTTCTTTAGTTAGCCTTAGTTAGATAAGGCTAACTAACGAAAATATCACGACCTAACCTAACCAATCGTTAGGTCACCTGTACGCCCTTGACGATTGGTTACGTTAGGTCGTGATATTTTCGTTAGTTAGCTTTATAAACCTAACTAAAGAAGGCTGGGGGGGGGGGGGGATGATCTTCAGGTGATCATATATATATATATATATATATATATATATATATACATATGCAGTAAAATCACTGAAAAACGCGTGATCTTTTTAATAAGCAAACAACCACAGGGAAAAGGAAACGTAAACACGAAATCCGAGTGCTTTCGTGATATATTCACGAAAGCGCTCGGATTTCGTGTTTACTTTTCCTTTTCTCTGTGGTTGTTTGCTTATATATATATATATATATATATATATATATATATAAAAGTATGGTGATAATTAATATGTAATCCAGTTATAAGTTAAATATATTATACTAAATAATGCCCAATTACGTTAAATTTTATTAGATTATCTAAATTACAATTTTGCTTCTAATTAAATTGTTAGAATATTTGTATGTAAAATCTATAACACTGGGCAACACGTATTTTATTGAATGATATCTGACACTTGATTCTAGGTAATTTGGGTGCGCTGAATACGAATTTCAACTCGGTTTGGCTCTATCAGGTCCTGATTCTTGTCGACAGCCTATGTGCCATTTTCCAGATTTTTCAAATTAGGACTAAAAAATTAAGTCGTGTTAAATTTTTTTTTCAAGTTTCATGAATACAAGCAGTTCAAACTACAGTAAAATTACATTATAACGATAGAAATGACTTAAAATAAAAAAACAAACATATGAAGCTTTCACTGTGGCAAAAATGTTCTTTTGTAAGACTTTCTAGCGTATTTGCTTGTTGATGGCAGGTCTCTTTTCAAGCACCAGCAGTAATCAGCCATCATGTGGGAATCCCAGCGGCCTTGGTACCGTTCCTCCATAATTTTTATATCTTGGTGGAATCTCTCCCCTTGTTCGTCACTTACATCACCTAAATTACTTGGAAATTGGTCAAGATGGCTATTCAAAAAATGCATTTTTATGCTCATATTGCAACCTAACTCTTTGTAGTCCCTTAAAAGTTTTTTTTATGATTTCTTCGTAGTTATCTGCCCTATAATTGCCTAAAAAGTTTTCTATCAAGTCCACGAATGAGAACCAGCCATTTTTTTCGCGTTCATTCATGACATTAGGAAAATTGCTGTCTTTAATCATTGTTCTTATTTGTGGACCGTCGAAAATTCCCGCCTTGATTTTTTCATAACTTAAACTTGGAAATTTTGAAGTTATGTATTTGAAACACTCGCCGTTCGTATCTAAAGCTTTTACATATTGTTTAATGAGGCCTAGTTTTATATGCAGAGGAGGAAATATGATTTTATCTCTGCTCACTAAAGGTGGATTAATTACGTTTTTTTCTCCGACAGTAAGTGATGTTCGTGCTGGCCAGATTTGTTTGAAATAATGTTCTTCCTTGGCTCTGCTGTCCCATAAGCAAAGGAAGCAGGGATATTTAGTATACCCTCCTTGTTGTCCTAGCAGAAAATTAACCATTTTTAAGTCAACACATATGATCCACTCGTGCTCCCTATATTTGATAAGATTTAAAACCTTTTCTATATGTTCATACTTTTCTTTTAATTTTGTTGAGTGCCCAATCGGTATCGAGCCGTATAGATTGCCATTATGCAACAACACACACTTAAGACTTCTTTTCAAACTGTCTAAAAACAAGCGCCAATCATTTGCATCGTAAGACTCAACCCCCATCTTCTTTAACAAACCAACTATGTCGCAGCAATATACTAAACTATCATCTGTTCTAAAATATTTAACAAGTAGTTCTTCTCTTTTTCTGTAAAATGAAATGTATGTGTTTGAAGTAAGCAAGTTTTTTCTCTAAGTCTTGAAGCTAAAATTTCCACAGCCTTTTTTGGCAAATTTAGATCCCTTACAAGATCATTCAACTCGGCCTGGTTAAACTTTTGCGGATCGTTTTGACTTTCAAATACGCTGGGGTCAAAATCGGTGTCTGACTCCTCAAAGTGCATAACAATATTTTCAGGAACATCTTCAACTAATTCTTGAGTTGGCAGACCCTTAAATTTTGGAATGGGGATCTCATTTGAATGTAGCACAGGTCGTATCGCGGTGTCGAAATTTGGGTACTCGATACAATGTTTATTTTTCTTAGTGAAGCCCGAAGTCTTGACAAAGCAAAGGTAGCAATCGGTCTCGTGGTTAGTAGGCTCTCGCCACACCTGATATGGAAAAAAAATTGTAAAGCATTAACAAAAGCAACGAGAGACTTGTTTTTATGAATTTTATCAAAAGTTATCACCCAAACATTTAACATTTCTATGTGTTTCAACCTTATGCAATATTTGAGATTCTTATAAACATTTTCTGTAAATTTTTGTTTATGTACCTAAGTTACAATTACATTTAGGTAAGTTACAGTATACTAGTGATTAAATTACGTAGTTTTATGAAATCATAAACTTACCATCGGAACTCCAAAAGGTATTTTTGAATCCGAACCCTTCATCCAATGTCGCAGTCTTTCAATGCATATAGTGCAGGCTTTATGTGGAGCCCACGATTTATCTTGGTCCCCCAGTTTTATGCCAAAATAAGCTAAGTAAGCTCTTTTTACGAAGTCAGTTATATTTGCTCGTTGATGTGGAAGTGTAAAATTTCCACATATATAACAGAAGGAATCAGGGTTGTTTTTGCATTTGAACTTTCTAGTGCTTGATGACATATTGCTTGATTGTTCTGCCAATTTGTAAAGGTATTTAAGCCCTTAATTCATTAAATTTAAGAAAATCTGAAATATAAACACAAAAATTAGTTTAAATAGGTACTTATTATGAAATAGGTACTTACAATCTATGAAATTAAACTAGAAACACGGATGAGTAGGTACAATATAAATTACGTCTAATTAAATCAACTATATTAAATCACGATGACAAAATTACTCACTAATCATATGCCAATTCAAAATTATGTTAATGCCCAAACTTAATTAACTAACTCAACTGACTGACTGACTGACTGACTGATTGAATTGACTGATTAACTCTGGAAACGAGTCGCTTTTATATATTTTAGTTGTCCCTCTAGAATACTCTACAGAGAACAGGAACGCTCGAGAAAATTTTAGAATTCTATGATATTTTTAGCTTAATTTACTAATATTAAAATGGTTAAAAATGACAAAATTAAAAATATTTTTAGGGTGTTACATATAAAAATATACATAATACAACAATACCATAACAATAGGTACAAATACCTAGATAAAAACCTAGTTGCATAATGTGTAACTGCAAAAAGACTTAGCGAGTATTGAGAAAAAAACCTTTTTATGAATACGACGAAAGAGGAGGGGTGTTGAGCAAAATCAGGACCTGATAGAGCAAAACCGAGTAAAAATTCGTGCTCAGCGCACCCAAATTACCTAGAACTAACTGTCAAATCTAATTCAATAGACAAAAAGTTGAAATTTGTTCCCCAGTGTAATAGTTACCGATAATTCCACCAGCACCCGTAGCTCAGTGGATAATATCGTTTTCCTGTATACGCTGATGGAAGTAAAGGCAATAAAGTCGGAGGTTCGAATTCCGATGATGCTAGTTATAACGCACGAGTTAAGAGTAATGGGGTGGATTAGTTGGCCTGATCGTTGTGTCAGTTGCTGGTCGTCTTCATTTAATAATAAGAATAAGAATAATAATAATAATAATAATAATAATATTATTATAACCTGTAACCTTATTTTAGTATTAGACGGAAATAAACAAAAGTTAACGTTTAAAATTGCAAAAACTTATTGAGTTTTTGGTTCAGTTTGTGCGGAGAAAGCCCAAGGTGATATGAATGTGCTGGCATGCATGCGTTGTCTCAGAGAGAAAATGCAAACTTCCTCCTGATGAATCATGCACCTAGACCCGTAAAACTAGGTGTGTCTGCAGTGCAAATTAACGACAAAATTGTGAATTTGACCGCTCACTGGATTATGATAACAAAACAATGTACTTATGTTGCGAGTTGCTCGTGCTTGAATTGGTGTACGGGTGGAGCGGTGCCTCGAAAAAAATTTACTTTTCGTCTATAATTTGTAATCTATAAACAATTTGTACCCACGAATTTTGAGAGAGAGAGAGAGAGAGAGAGAGAGAGAGAGAGAAAATGTTATTTGTTACAGCACACATATGATAAATGGTACAAAGTAAGTGTTACTAACTACCAATTAAATATACTGCAGATAAGACAAACTTTCCGTCTGCGAACTACACTGATAAAATGACTTGATAAGGAGTAATTGGATACTCGAAAGCACATATATAATATATATATATATGTGCGTGTGTGTGTGTGTGTGTGTAACATTTTATTTTTAAATGTAAACGTGATATTGGAAATTAAATCTATTTCAGCGTGTAAATAATACTTTTAAATTAATAAAAAGCTTAAAATCGTTTGTGCTGCATTCGAATATTATAATGCAATGCCTAAAAGTGAAGTTATACAGCAATCCCTTGCCAACTGAGGGTTTTGCAACCGTGGAACCTACCCCCTATTTTCCATAAGCTTTTAGTTTTACCAACCGCGGTTTTGCCAACCACCGGGGTTTTCAGGAACGTAACCCCCGCGGTTGGCGAGGGATTGCTGTACCAACTTTCCTATAAGCCTAAATCATGGCCGTGTCAAAATTTCAAAAAAGTTTGAAGTGATAACCCCTCGATATTATGAAAGGTCAAAATCACCAAAACACCTTTTTAACCTAACCCAACAGGCAGGGCCGTTTCTAGCCATTAGGGGACCCTAAGCAGTATACCCATTTGAGGCCCCACCCCTCCCTCCACCAACTCACGCCTTACTACATTACCTCAGCGCACACATACAAAAAATGGCTGTGTTAATAAAAAAACAATTATGAAACAATTTTAATGAAACATTTATGTCCAAAACAACAAATATGTACTTTCAGAAGACAAACAGAAAAAATACTCTTCATGAAATTCCTGAAAATTAGCTTATATATTATTTAGAATAAATGACACAGAACTATGTATAAAAATATAATGCAATTATCAACTACCAAACAATTACTAACTCTACGATACAATCGTGTAATAGCTAACAGTTATACAGAACAGTTTGTATCTTCAAAATTTTTGCCTCCTAGATTTTTTCTGGGCGAAATCATCAATAACATCATCATATGAAATCTCCCTGCCAACGTCGTGGTTGATGCTTATGATGCCAAGGCCGCTGAGACGATCCTGCCCCATTGATGAGCTGAGGTAGTTCTTGATTAGCTTCATCTTAGAGAAGCTCCTCTCGGCTGACGCTACTGTCACAGGTAGAGTGCAGGCAATTCTTAGTGCAACCCAGAGATTGGGGTATAGTTCCTCCAGTTGCTTCTGATGAATGAAGGAGAGAAGTTCCAATGCAGTCATGTTGTGTGAAGGTAAAGTTGGCAAGTTCTTAATTTCGAGGGCCAGTTCTCTTCCATCAATGTCAGAGTCAGCTCCAGAGCTCAGTATCTTAGAGAGATTTTCACACTTGCAGGACAAGTCTTCCTTGTTCATTGTGGTGAAGTTTAGGAGAACCCCAAATATGTCCCTCACATCATCTAATGTTTTGAATCTCTCATTTATTGACCCGATGGCACAATCCACCACCACATTGAAAAATTTGACTTGCAGCCTCTTTAAGGCTTCTGTAAATGGTTCGTCAGAAGCTTCGTAAGCAAAGTGCTTTTTTGTGGATCTGAGCCTCTTCTTCTTCAGCACAGCCCCCACATTCATTTCCTCACATATGTCCCTAGTTACGACTTGTGCTGCAACAAAACCTGTGTTTCTGTAGCTGGTGAGTCTTTTGTTTTTGTGAGGAGGTTGACTGCCACATCAAACTGCATTGTAGGAGACTGCAGAAGTTTGCTCACATGGTTAACTGCATGAAGAATGTCATACCATACTACTGTGTAAATCTGAAAGCGATAAGACCCTACTTCCTCTGCAAGTGCTTGTGCTTCAGTCCTGGCTATGGCATCTGTAGCATTGTTTCTGACTTCAATAATAATAATAATAATAATAAGGATAATAATAATAATAACAATAATATTAACAATAACCAGCTATATTCCTATTCTTGCCCACTGAGCTATGACCTGGGAGCCTCTCTAGGGCCCCCTAGTAGCAGCGGGGCCCTAAGCGGCCGCTTAGTCTGCTTATGCCAGGAAACGGCCCTGCCAACAGGGCATAGGCTAATCAACCTAACCTCACCCTGTGTAGGCGCGTGTCTATGGTTCTATGTGTTGTCTGTAATTTGGAATAGTTCCTAATTGTCTTACTAACGGCGGTGGCGCTACAGTCAACCACACTGTAAACAACGTTGCCACTGCAAGAGGATCATGTTTTCTTTCTTGCATCTGCAGCGTTCAGTTTTCAGCTTCACTGCTGTGATTTTATGTCTAAGTACGTTTTATTCGCTCGGTCAAATTATATGTAAAATTCCAGTCTATAATTACTAGCCTAACCAACCTAAGCTAACTTAACTGAACCAAACTTAACGTATTAATAAACTGTTATGAACTTTTCTGAAATGCGTTTGGATTATGGAGTTTTGCCAAATGATTGGCCCAGAATCCTGTACGATTCTGACGTATATAGATACATCCGTCAATCCGCCAGGGTGTAATAAATTATTTGTCTAAACACGAAGAATGATCGTGAAAAACGGAACAAATATGGAAATGTTTGACAAAACAAAGATGAAATTTGAGGGCGCCATCCTATTTTGGCGTCCCAAATTATTTAACAGCATTAACTTTGTTTTGATGAATCATTTTTGTTGATTTCTAATGAGAAAACATAGCTGGAATGCCCGGTTAGGTCAATTATACGCCCTTGACGATTGGTTAGGTTAAGTCGTGATATTTTTGTTAGTTTAAACGAAAATATCACGACTTAACCTACCCAATCGTCAAGGGCGTACAGTTGACCTAATCGGGCATTCAATAATTCTTATATAGGTTTCGATTAATTTTAAGCAACTTTTAACAAAAATGTGAGCATTTATTTTTAATACATAGACAAGTATATCACACAGGATACTGCACTATTGTACATGTCAGTAAGCGGCTAAATAGACACATTCGCCAATTGCTTGTATTTGGGACGCTATTTCTTTATTTTGTAATTGTTAAATAGTTTGGGACGCCAAAATAGGATACCGCCAATTTGAGATTATCATACTTATGAGGATATCCAGACGTGGCTGTTTGCAACCAGAACTATCTAGTAAAAATCGGAACGGGTGGTAGCTTTACTAACAGGACCTATAGCGGCCCTGGTCTATATAACCTAGGAGCTTAGGCTATGGTACATTAGTATGCTAAAGGCCTATTAAATAACCTTATAACGCCTAAATTTTCAATATGCACAAAAAAAATTATTTATTGGTCTTTTTCAACTTATTTAAGTGTAAACAGTGTCATTATTGTCAAAAATAAAATTTAATTACATATAATATCTAGATTTTATCCAAATGTAAAGTAAACTTGACATTCGTCCTTGGTGTCTGAAGATATCAAAACTGATAATCATAGTCGCCAGCAAAAACTAACAAGTTTTTTCTATACATTCACATGCAAGGAAAGATAAACTAATAATCCAAGAATTTCACTTTATTGAAAAACAATTTTGTAAATAGAGGAACATAAAAAAATTACAAAAAGTAGATTTAGATGAAATAAACATTCCATTCTTTTATTGAAACACAAATTGTGAATCTATGAAAAATGCCATACCATTGTTCCATACTTGAATTCAAACATTGTACATTGTACAGTTGTCTGAAATAATTCAACTGAAATCTAATTTGTACACTACAGTAGATCAAAGAAAGCCATTTAGTTTCTTTTTATGAAATTCTTTATAGCAATTTCTAGTTTTAGTGAGGCAAAGATTGACCTCACATTTCCCACAATAAAACAATGTAACCCCATTACACATAGGGTTTTTACATCTACCCCCTTTTTCTGCAATCTCAGGAATATGATGGTAACCATCAGAACGAATTTCAGACACAGGAACTGTCTTAGTAGCATGGCCCCTAGCTTTTTTATTGGCATGGATTGAGTCAATGCTAAATGAAGAGAGACGACCTTGTTTAGGTGGATTTTTGTCTTTACCCTCAAGTAACAATGCATTTGCAACTGACATTTTGAACTCTTGCAACATCATGACTTTTTTTATTAAGAATTCCAATGCTTTTACAATTCCTTCGGTAAAGTAACCATGAATTTACCACAGTAATGTTCAGAAAATGGAAGATGAGCTTGTGATAATATTTCTTTGATCTTGTGTGAATCCTGTACAGGGCAACAAGTGAATCCATCAGATCCACACCACCCATAAACGTATTGTACATTTTCACTATAATAGGACATGGTACTATTGCGATTTCCTTCTTTTTTTTGTCATATCGTTTGCATTCTTCCAATGGTTGGGCAGAGGAAAATGTTGACAACAGAGAGACACATCTATTACACTGGTCAACACTCATTTTATTGCCAATCATATTAGAGTGATTTTGGGGTAACTTTGTGGTGCTGATTCCGAATATGACATCGGTTTTGCTAGATTGGCTCTAATTTATGAGATAACACTGGCCAACAAAATGAAACTTTTTTTCTCTTCACAAACATGATCACACTTTTCTTAATGCATTTTTCGCGCTGATTCCGAATCTGGTTTTATTTTTTTCTAGCACGTATAGTTATATAGATACACTGGTTTTGATATTTTTAAGTTTTTGATATTGCTATAAGAAAATTTATGGATGTATAGATCACACTTAGGAATGCTAAACAACAAATACATCATATACCTTATTCAATGTACTTATAAATAAAGAATATATACATTATTTTATTAAAAGCGCTGTGAGTGTGATTTCCTTTTGTAAATTTGGCCTGGATTGTCACGATACAGCATCCAACAATGGTCCGCCATCATGCTTTCATTCCAATATCCTTGGTAGCGCTTCTCCATCATCTGAATATCTTGATGGAAGCGCTCTCCTTGCTCGTCACTCACTGCACCAAGGTTTTCAGGAAAGAAATCTAAGTGGGAATGCAGGAAGTGAATTTTTAACGACATTCGACACTCCATTTCTTTGAAGGCATCAAGGAGGTTCTTGACTCCATCCTTATACGCAGGTGACTTGTTGCTTCCAAGAAAGTTTTCACATATCCATTTGAACGCCAGCCAAGCCTTCAATTCCAGCGGACTTAGGACTTAGGACTTTTTCAAATTCAGTGTCATTCAAAACCTCCCTTATTTGTGGCCCAACAAAAATTCCTTCCTTCAATTTTGCTGCAGTAACCTTCGGAAATTTCCTTGAAAGGTATTGGAACCCTGCAGAATTGACTTTACCCATTGCTTTAACAAAATTCTTCATTAAACCAAGTTTAATGCGAAGAGGTGGCAGATAGATCTTTTGGGGATCCACTAAAGGGACAGACTGGACATTGCTTATCCCTGGGACATATGTATACCTAAGTGGCCAGTCACTTTTGGTGTAATGTTCTATAGTGCCGCGACTGTCCCACAGGCAAAGGAAACAACAAAATTTTGTGAATCCTGACTGCATACCCATAAGCATTCCTATAACTTTTAGATCTCCACAAACATTCCATTGATGACTGTCGTATTTGATTGCCTTAAGTAGTATATCCATATTGTCATATGTCTCTTTTAGATGGACGGAATGGGCAATGGGGATGGATGGCATTATATTACCATTATGCAAAAGAACTGCTTTCAGGCTTCTCTGCGACGAATCAATAAAGAGGCGCCACTCAGATGCCACATACGTCTGAGATATGGCTGTAAATAGTCCATTGATGTCATGGCAATAACAGAGAGGACCGTCTACTGAAAAGAATGCTGTTAATTCAAAATTCCGCTTTCGGTAGTAACTAATACGAACATTGTTCTCAAGTAAATTGTTCTCCTTTAGTCTTGAGGCGAGAAGCTCTGATTTCTCTTTAGACAGCGATAAGTCTCTAACAAGATCATTCAACTGTCCTTGGGTTAACTTTTTAGGCTCTAAATGTCTACCTTCAAAAGTGTACTCTGGTTCTGTAGATGGTCCGGAAACGCCAGTTGCACCTTCATCACTTTCCATGTCATCTATGATAGAATCTAGCCTATCACTTGGGGGAATTGGAATGGGCAATGTTTCATCATGTTTTACTGGTCTACGTGCTGAATCCAAGTTTGGATATACAATCTGGTGTTTGTTCTTGGCAGAAAACCCCATTAAGTTCACACTACAAAAATAACAGTCTTCATGATGATCTCTCGGCTCCCTCCATATCATGGGTATGGCAAATGGCATGGAAGCTTTCTTTTTGTTAAGCCAATCACGTAATCCATTTGAACAGCCAGAAAAGATTTGATGTGGCGCCCATGGTTTATCTTGGTCACCTAGATGGCAACCAAAGTATAGCTTGTATATTTTCTTAATGTCGGTTGTAATACTTCGTCGCTGTGTTTTAGTTGTCAACTGGCCGCATACGAAACAGAACTTGTCGGGGTCATTCTTACATTGTCGAGGCATGTTGACTGACCTGAGCAAACTATAAATTCAAAAAAAATGCACACCAACTTGACACAACAAGTTCTTGGACTGGACTGATCTTTTGACACACAAAGCACGGCGTTGTTGCCTGAATCACAATGCTGCTAGACGTAAAAGCTCACACCTGAAATACATAAGATGTATAATTAAGATAATCGAAATAAATAAGATGAATAAACTAAAAAAACACAATAAAATAAACACAATCAAATGTTGAAATATTAGTATTTTGCCTATTTAAAATGGTTAAATCTGTGTAGTTATATATATGCCTTCATCTTGAAAACTATACGTGCTAGAAAAAATCTGAATGCAGTTTTGGAATCAGCGTGAAAAATGCTATCCAGCCACCACAAATTTTACTCTGATGAAAAATCTTTGTTGACCAGTGTAATTAGTACCCCATTGAAACACGTAAAAATGCAAAAAATATAATGTTCAGGCGGAGCCTACTTACTGGTTGAGTGGCCGATGACTTATATACGGAGGGGGAATATTCTAGAATGATCGCGGAGTAAACACTAAGAATATTCGCGTGTCTCACCATCTAGAATGTTCCGATAGTTTCCCATATGCACGCGTTATGGTTACGTTTCCTATTAATTGAGGGTATTCATTATCTCAAGAACTAGAGCCAAATCGGAAAAACTACTTTCATTTTGGAATTCAGCAACCCCAAAATACCCTAAATTCGTACGAATTTCCTTGGCAACGAAACAAAAAAAAATTTTTGTTGACCTGTGTTATTTACCCACTTACCGCTCTAATTTCAACATCATCAACTAAAGCACTCGCTTCTATATAAAAACCTCTTCCATTTTTTATAAGCTCCTTGTCACTAGAAAAGGGAATTCCTGGTAAACGTACAGTTCCCAGTGAGTAGATTTTTTCTTTGCCAAAGTAGTCACAAGAGAAAGCGATGTGAACCAATTATAATCGAAGTAAATCAAATGATTCAGCCCCACTGGTATGCATTGTGCTAATTGCAAAACAATATTAGAGCTTGCACCCAAGTCAGGTTCCCCTTGGACTGTTTGGTAGGACCGGTATACACTTCAAAATCATATAAAATACCAGCTGTATCACAAAATGAAAATATTTTATAACCCCATTCAGGGGCGTCGATTGCTCTAAAATAGCCGGGGGGACACTTCGCCTTCAAACAGCGAATCAAACAATACTATGAGTAGCTGTTGCTACAAATGCTACGTGCAATTATTAAAATGCAAATTGACTGCTAAATTCCATGATAAATATAAACTGGTATTCATGACAATAATTTGTACCCCCGCAATCGACGCCCATGACCCCATTTATGGGATTTATTTGGGCTATATTGTTTCAAGGATGATGCTCCCTTGAAAGGGACAATTTGTTCATCCACACAGAGCATCTGAGGCAGAGAATTTTTCGAAATTTATGGTGCAAATGATCGATAACGGGTCTTACTTTATAAAGTTTATCATAGTTAGGGTCATCATACAATCGCATTTGTGAATTATCACTGCAAAGAAGATTCGCTTTAATCTGTTCCCATCGATCTCTACTCAATGCCTCAGTAACCATGAGACATTGAAGATTGTTGCTCCAATAAAGACGAGAGTTGGATAGTTTTACCATAGACATAGCTAAAAGGGTTCCTAGGAATCGTTCCAGCATATTGCGGTTCAATTTTAGAGGTTTGTTAGGATTTTGTAGCAAAATATAAATATTGGATTGTTCAACAAGATGATCTAATATGTTTGAAAAAAAATCCCTAAAATACTCAATTGGTCGTCTTACATTATCAGATGCATCAAGATGTCCTAACCATTCTGGTATTTCTCTGGGTGAATTTTCATCAGTAATGATCCGCCACAATGGTGCTTCTCCACGCTTTCTTGGCTTGGGAGAGTTTGGTTTTGCTGCCGAATTTCCAGGTGGTGGTTCTGCAACAGTTTCCTCACAGTCACCAACATCTATCAGTTCTTGTATTTCTTCCAGATGTACTTCATCAGGGATAAATTCACTTCCTAAAAACATAAATGACTTAGCACTCCAACTCATTTACAGGGTAGTCTAAAAGTAACTATCTATATATTTATTATTTGTGAATGAAAAAGTTTAATTTTTCAAAATATATACCCAAAATAATAGATATTAAAATGAGCTGCAACACTTCTTGGCAAAAAGTTGTGTGAATATATAGTGTAATAGCGTGGGGTTAGTGACCCTGCCAAGTTATTAGGTTTCTAAACAACAACAAAGGCACTTACCGGTGCTTTGATTTAGATTTTCTTTAGGGTCTAGCATAGATTTCCAGCGTCCTACCAACCGCCTACCTAACTCTCTTACTTTACTAATTTAGAAGCTATAGACATTACCCCTACCCTTATATACTATTTGACAACTTCCTGCCTACATTCTAACACTTTAGCAACATCACCAAATTAAACTTAGCACCAACGATTTAGTCAGATATGAATAACCATGCTGCTAGTCTAGCCAAAACAAGCGAACAGACCGCGTTCCGCTGTTTATCCTTTTGTGTTGCCATTCAGCTTTCTTTTAGTGAATTTTCCCTTTAGTGACTTTAGACTATATATATATACACACACGTCACCTCACTCCTCCCCTACAAGTTTAGTCTGTCAGGATTTTGAGAGACCCTAGATGACCTGCGGAGCGAGGTTGATGGAGTAGGAATAGGTGCAACCTGCATAGGCGGGCGAATTTAACCATTTTCCAGAGGATCGGTTCTCTCTTCCGGAAGACTCTGGTCATCCTGCAATTCACGTTCCCATATCCGGTCCTGATGGCGTTTAATAGAACGACCATCTTCTAGTTGGCACTTGAAGGAAACAAGGCCCGTTCTCTCCTGCACAATTGCAGGAACCCATTTTGGTCCAACCCCATAGTTGCGAATCATAACTGGATCATTAGGTTACGCTTCTATAACTCTCCTTTTTTTAGTGTCGTGGTACAACTTCTGTTTTTCCTGATGGCATAAAACTCGTTGTTGTAACGTTTCGTTTAGACTTTAGACTAACAAATCGAAAACTGAACGAATTTCCCGGCCAATCATAAGTTTAGAAGGAGACACCCCCGTCGTTGTGTGAGGTGTTAGTCGATATTTAAACAAAATTTATCCAACACCACTTGCATTTCCTCCCAATGAGAATGACGCAAGGCCGACTTAAAAGTACGGACCATGTTTTCCGCGAGACCGTTAGTAGATGGGTGAAAAACACTAGACCGGACATGTCTAATGCCATTTAGGTGCACAAAATAACGAAATTCCTCACTGGTAAAACAAGTACCATTGTCGGAAACCAGAACTACGGGTAAACCCCATCGAGCGAAACACGAACGGAGTAAGCGAATCGTAACACCCGAAGTCGTGGAAGTGGTTGGAAAAATTTCCACCCACTTAGAGTAGGCGTCCACAATGACTAAGAAATAGGTATTATTTATAGGACCTGCATAGTCAACATGGATCCTATACCAAGGTATAGTAGACCATTCCCACGGATGAAGTGGACTTTTCCTTGGGAGATCTCTGTTCTCTAGGCAGTTTTGACAGAAACGAACCAATGATTCGAGTTCTCCATCCAAACCGGGCCACCAGAAATAAGCTCTCACCAGCTCTTTCATTTTTGTTGCACACATGTGTTCAGCGTGAAGTTCCTTCACTAAATTCAACCTGCCTTCATTCGGAATTATCATTCTGCGGCCCCATAAGAGACAGCCATTTTGGATCGAGAGTTCAGACTGACGTTGATAAAAAAGCTGTAATTCACTCTCAACCTTAGTAGGCCAACCAACTGAGCAGTAATGGATTATCCTATACAGAATAGGGTCTGATTTTGTCCACTGCTCTATTTGTACTGCAGATACTGGAGTGGATTCCAAAAACTCCACCAAGTGAACCCATTCTGTAGGTATAGGTACGCATTCATTTGGATTTTCTAAAGGCAACATACTTAGAGCATCAGCCGTACCTAGAAGTTTGTCTGACCTATGTACTAAGTCAAATTTATAGGCTTGTAGAATCAGCGCCCATCGTTGGATCCAACCTGAGGCCATAACTGGAGTATTTTTATTAGGTGAAAATAAACCTAAAAGAGGCTTATGGTCAGTAATTAGTTTGAATTCATGATCCCATAGATAGAAATAATTTTTTTTTACTGCAAATACTAAGGCTAAGGTTTCACGTTCAAGTTGTGCATATCGTCTTTCAGTCTCAGTTAGTGTTCTAGAAGCAAAACACCATCAATGTGGTGAGATAACACTGCCCCAATTCCATAAGAACTGCTATCTGCTGAAACTATGAGAGGAAGTTTAGGATCATAATGCACTAGGAGAGTGGACTTTAGTAGTACGTTCTTGGAAGCCTCAAATGTTTCCTTTTGGGTTTTCTCCCATCTCCACTGTTCCCCAGATCGTAATAACTTATTTAGGGGTTCAAGGAAAGTCGATGCATTAGGCAAAAATTTCCTATAAAAGTTTCAGAGACCTAAATAAGCTTGTAACTGTGTGATGTTTTGTGGAGGTGGTGCATTTTTTATTGCTTCTAGTTTATCCACCGTTGGATGAATGCCTGAGGCATCTATGCGGAACCCTAAATATGAAACCTCACTAGTGACCCACGAACACTTTTCTTTCTTTAGCTTAAGTTCGGCATCCCGGAGTCTTTTTAGAACTGTGGTTAATCTAGTTAGGTGTTCTTTTTTAGATGAACTTGAAATGAGGACATCATCTAGAAAACAAAGTACACACGGAATGTGACCTAGAACTTAGTCCATTGTCCTCTGAAAACTACCCGGAGCCGATGCTATTCCATAGCATAGCCTATTGTATTTATATAGGCCTCGGTGCGTATTTATGATAGCTAGCTCTTTAGAATTTTCATCTAAACTTAGTTGAGCATAGGCTTGGGACATATCTAGTTTTGGGAAATATTTACCCCCAGCAAGAGAGCTAAATAATTCATCAGACTTGGGTATAGGGTAGCAATCTAGAAGGACTGCTCTATTTGCTGTTAAACGGTAATCCCCACATAACCGCAGTGACTTGTCAGGTTTTAGTACAGGAACTACCTTCTCCCGCAGTGCATGTGCAATTGAAAGAACCTTACAAAATTTCGGAGTTACATTAGGGTCTACCTCTATACAGACCTGATGGCCTTTTAGTTTGCCTACTTCAGGCCCCAAAACAGGAGAAAACTCCCTTCACAATGAGTCTATGTCAGACGGATACGCGAGTGTATGCACATCTGCCTGACCCTTTGGCAAAATTTTGTCAATAGGCATTTTCAAAGCATCAATCTAATCACGGTCTAGTAGAGTAGGCCCTTGCTCATCCACCACTAAAAGAGTTAAGGGATGAGACAAAGTTTATTGTTGTGTAACTGTGATGGATGCTTTTCCACAAATAAGCATTTGTATTGTGTATGTTCCAATAATTTTTTAGTATTGTTTTAGATGCATGTAGTTTAGGTGCATTTCTGAAAGTTTTGTCAAAAACTGTTTTGGACATGACAGTTCGGGCAGCACCTGTATCTAGTTCTAGAGGAACTGTAATTCCATTTAGGCCTACCTCTACAATATATGGACCTGTATTATCACCACTTTGCTGCTCATAAAATAGGTACTCCACTCCAATGTTCGAAGTATTTCCCTTTTGAGGATTTACACTAGAAATGTTATAATTAGAATTTTCACCCCTTGTTTTCTTTGAAAAACAAACTTTAGCTATGTGGCCTATTTTACTAGTTTCGGCAAACTGCTTCTTTAAAAGGACAGACCTTCTTCCAATGGTGTCTTCCACACCCAGTACATGGCTTGTAAGGCTTTTCCTCCTGTTTAGCGTTTGAATTACTAGGTTTAGTCGTATTTGCCGCATACCTTTTATTTGTTTGTCTAGTAGGCTCATTAGGTCTGCCAGGCCTAGAAGATTTAAAGCTATTTACGTGTTGGGCTTTACTACTGTGACTGCCAAAAGCTCTAACATCTTTAGCAGCTGCTTCCCTAGCCGCTGCTATTTCTACAGCCTGACAAAGTTAGGTCCTGTATAGGTAATAGGGCTCTCTGGGTAGACTCCTCTTTGAGACCCATTACAAACCTATCTCTTAGCATTTCGTCTAATTTGTCCCAAATTTACAAGTACGGCTATGGGCTTTTACACCTGCAACAAACTCTGCAATGCTTTCATTCACAGTCTGATGCCTCGAATAAAATTTGAAACGTTCATAGATGAGAACTACTCGGGGTTTGTAGTGATTTGTTAGGGCCTGTACCAATTCACTATAGGTTAAAGTTTCCGGTGCTTTAGAAGCAACTAGGTCCATAACTAAGCCAAACGTTTTAGGGCCTATTATAGTTAAGAAGGTAGGTACTTTCTTAGCATCAGGAATGGAATTTGCCTCGAAAAACCTCACCCTAGTGGCATAAGCTTCGAAGTCCTCCCCAGAGTCTTCGTAGGGGCTTATATGGCCAATCACGGACATGCTAGAACAAAACCGATTTAGGCCAAATAACGTGAAGTAGGTTAGATTTGGTTTAAATTTGATCTCGTTATTCCCCAGTTAGGGCTGAATAGTAAATTGTATTAGAGTTAGGGCTGAGTAGGAAGTAGTAGTAGAGTTAGGGCTGAGTAGGAATTAGTATTAGAGTTAGGTCGGCGGAAGCTAAGCTATAGTACGTAGCTTACCCACACAAACCAACCAAATCGAACGACCCACCTAGGCTAGGCTACATCCAATTTTCCAAACAACCAAATTGAACCCAATAAGCCAAATTAAATCCAATGAGCCAAATTAAATCCCATCCTCGTCGCCAAATGTAATAGCGTGGGGTTAGTGACTCCGCCAAGTTATTAGGTTTCTAAACAACAACAAAGACACTTACCGGTGCTTTAATTTAGATCTTCTTTAGGGCCTAGGCCTAGGGTTGCCAGATTTTGATGACCGGATTAAAGGACACTCAAAACGTTTTCAAGCTGCCACTCCCAGATTCTCAAATTTACATATATATATATATATATATATATATATATATAGAGAGAGAGAGAGAGAAGAGAGAGAGAGAGAGAGAGAGAGAGAGAGAGAATGATGCTCCCCAAAAATTTTTTAAATGTTATAGGATAAATATTTATTTCAACATCTTTGATTTTTACTATATTTAAAATGTTCTTGAATATAGACGAAAGCAGTACCACTACTCTATCTAACTAAACTAAACTAATTTCGCCAGTTAGGTAGTTTATTTGTAAAAATAAAATAAATTCTTTTTACTTTTTACTTCATTTAATATTATACAAAAGAAAACAGCAAAACGTAAAACAAAAATAACTATTTAATCTAGGAATTATTCATGTTGAGCATATTTAGTACTACTTCGAGAAGCCTTAAGAACTTTGACATCATTTTTTTATTTTCTCTGCAAAATCTAAACAATTACCTTTAAAATTGAAGTAAATCAATAGTTCGCTCTTAATAAGAGGAAGTGAACATCTGTTTCTCTCATCATTCCACTTTGAGTTCATAACACTAAATATCCTTTCTGAAAATGCTGAAGTGCCTGGCACTGAAAGAACGTAAGAAATCACCTTGGAAATGTTTAAAAACTTGAAATCAACGCTTTTCAAAAGTAAATACCAACGCCCTGAAGTGTTCGAACAACTTTGAAATTTATCAGAGGCTGATAAAGTTGCATAATTCTCTTTTAGTACTGAAACCTCATCAAATAAATCATTCATGTTCAACTTGAGTTTTTCAACCAATTTCAAATGCTCTACTACTTCCACAAAAGAGTTAAAATCAGGGCAAGAGTCCTTAAAGCATAATTTGCTGAGTTTTCTAAAAAGGGTAGCTTGACTGAAATCAAAATGACTTTCTAAATATTTCAATGCTGCATCATAAAATGCTTTAAAATCTTTTAGCACTGCGCTTTTAACAACAGGATCTAATTGGCGAAAATGTTGATGTACTTGATAACCAAAAAATTCTTGTTCAAGACGATTTTTAAGTGAATTTTTCAGATCATCCATTACATGGAAAACATCACTAGCACAAGTTTCATTGCTTTCAAGTTGTTTTATTGCTTTGTAAAATATTTCCATTGCATGCATTGTAAAAAGCAAATACAATTCTATAACTATAGGCATTTCTGTAGAATTTTCATCAATTTGAAGAATTTTGGCTAGCTGTTTGGAGATATTTTTCAGATTACTTATATGAAATATTGACTCAGAGCATCCCATGAAAGCAAAAGTCTTTCTATACATGGTTGTAAAGAAAGCCATCTAGTTGTTACATGCCTTAAAATTTCCTTAAATTCTGTTTCAGCAAACTCGTGAAATTCTTTAAGGTTATCTCGTCTTTTAGCTGAAACAGAAAAATGCCCATAAATTTTCAAAACAAGGTTTTCAATATCAATTTCCAAATTACTCAATGCATGTTTAGCTACATTATGAATAATGTGAGCATGGCAGTTTGCTTTAATAACATCTTCATTTAATGTTTTAATATTTTGGAATAAAGATTTATTACAACAAAAATTGCAATTGGCATTGTCTGCACTGAAACTAGATATGTTTTTCCAATTTAATCCTAAGTTACTCATTGATTTTTTTAAACACTCAAACATTCCATCCGCACTTTCATCGGCATTTTCATAAAAATCAACCAAATAGTTTGTTTGTAAGACCATTTTCTTTGTTGAAAATTTGAATTGACAAAGGAAACATTTTCATATTTTTTCTATTAGATGCATCAGTCTGTATGCCAAAAAACAATGGTGGATCATGTTGTTTTAATTCATCCAACACAGTCTCCAAAGCTTTTTTACCCAATACATTACAAACAATGGCAGTTGATTTGGTTCTTCCACATGACAATTTTGGTGCGATTTTAGAATCTTTGTAAAGCTTAGAATTTAGTTTCATGCTACAATCTAATGAATTATAAGAGTGGTGATGCTGAATTCTGTGTGCAAACACGGCGGGGGGAAAGGGGTCAACTTCCTGGAGAGCATAAAATTAGCAAGAGCCCTTAACGCTATAGTTTACATATCATTAATTTCCAATTTTAATAAGACCGGAAAATCCATTAGGCCGAGGCTAGCCTAGGCCTGCTTGCTTGTATTCAAATAGGGCTTAATACTGTAATAATATATTGGCGATTATGTTTTTGCTTTGTAGAAGCTGCCCGGGCAAAAATCTAGACCCCTCCCCCTGCCGTGTTTGCACGCAAAATTCTATCAAATTTTGTAAATTTTGCTTTTTACGGTCAGAAAAAAATTCATACGTGCAGACAAGGCGGAGGGAGGGGTCTCAATTTCTGCCCGGGCAGCCTCTACAAAAAAGCCCAATGTATTATATGCCTATCAAAAATATTCAATAGGTCAGCAAGTCTAGCTTAATACTTATGACTTATCATATTCAAGATTTATAAGAAAAAAACTCTTTAAGCCTAGCCTAGCCCTAAGCTCAACAATATCCATAAAACAAATTTGAACTTTAAATAGAAATGGCAAATATGTTTTGCGAATGTGAAACTAAAACATCCTCACCCACTTCAATTTATTCCATTTATTTTCTTACAAACATTTCCAATAAACTAGCAAATAAAATAATTTAGTGTTTTAAACACTAACCTGCATTGACCTGGTGAGTGCCGAGTGGTGAATACAGATTACAGAAATGAGAAATATTTTCAACTTGGGTTACTAATTAATATTTTGTTCTAATTATTATCGGTTGTCTTTCAGCGACGCAGCGTAGAAATCAATGATCCTACACTGTTATTAACTTATTAAGCCTTAACGATGCAATGATAACACTGGGCAACACGTATTTTATTGAATGATATCTGACACTTGATTCTAGGTAATTTGGGTGCGCTGAATACGAATTTTAACTCGGTTTGGCTCTATCAGGTCCTGATTCTTGTCGACAGCCTATGTGCCATTTTCCAGATTTTTCAAATTAGGACTAAAAAATTAAGTCATGTGTTAATTTTTTTTTTCAAGTTTCATGAATACAAGCAGTTCAAACTACAGTAAAATTACATTATAACGATAGAAATGACTTAAAATAAAAAAACAAACAGATATGAAGCTTTCACTGTGGGCAAAAATTTTCTTTTGTAAGACTTTCTAGCGTATTTGCTTGTTGATGGCAGGTCTCTTTTCAAGCACCAGCAGTAATCAGCCATCATGTGGGAATCCCAGCGGCCTTGGTACCGTTCCTCCATAATTTTGATATCTTGGTGGAATCTCTCCCCTTGTTCGTCACTTACATCACCTAAATTACTTGGAAATTGGTCAAGATGGCTATTCAAAAAATGCATTTTTATGCTCATATTGCAACCTAACTCTTTGTAGTCCCTTAAAAGTTTTTTTACGATTTCTTCGTAGTTATCTGCCCTATAATTGCCTAAAAAGTTTTCTATCAAGTCCACGAATGAGAACCAGCCATTTTTTTCGCGTTCATTCATGACATTAGGAAAATTGCTGTCTTTAATCATTGTTCTTATTTGTGGACCGTCGAAAATTCCCGCCTTGATTTTTTCATAACTTAAACTTGGAAATTTTGAAGTTATGTATTTGAAACACTCGCCGTTCGTATCTAAAGCTTTTACATATTGTTTAATGAGGCCTAGTTTTATATGCAGAGGAGGAAATATGATTTTATCTCTGCTCACTAAAGGTGGATTAATTACGTTTTTTTCTCCGACAGTAAGTGATGTTCGTGCTGGCCAGATTTGTTTGAAATAATGTTCTTCCTTGGCTCTGCTGTCCCATAAGCAAAGGAAGCAGGGATATTTAGTATACCCTCCTTGTTGTCCTAGCAGAAAATTAACCATTTTTAAGTCAACACATATGATCCACTCGTGCTCCCTATATTTGATAAGATTTAAAACCTTTTCTATATGTTCATACTTTTCTTTTAATTTTGTTGAGTGCCCAATCGGTATCGAGCCGTATAGATTGCCATTATGCAACAACACACACTTAAGACTTCTTTTCGAACTGTCTAAAAACAAGCGCCAATCATTTGCATCGTAAGACTCAACCCCCATCTTCTTTAACAAACCAACTATGTCGCAGCAATATACTAAACTATCCTCTGTTCTAAAATATTTAACAAGTTCTTCTTCTCTTTTTCTGTAAAATGAAATGTATGTGTTTGAAGTAAGCAAGTTTTTCTCTTTAAGTCTTGAAGCTAAAATTTCCGCAGCCTTTTTTGGCAAATTTAGATCCCTTACAAGATCATTCAACTCGGCCTGGTTAAACTTTTGCGGATCGTTTGGACTTTCAAATACGCTGGGGTCAAAATCGGTGTCTGACTCCTCAAAGTGCATAACAATATTTTCAGGAACATCTTCAACTAATTCTTGAGTTGGCAGACCCTTAAATTTTGGAATGGGGATCTCATTTGAATGTAGCACAGGTCGTATCGCGGTGTCGAAATTTGGGTACTCGATACAATGTTTATTTTTCTTAGTGAAGCCCGAAGTCTTGACAAAGCAAAGGTAGCAATCGGTCTCGTGGTTAGTAGGCTCTCGCCACACCTATATGGAAAAAAAATTGTAAAGCGTTAACAAAAGCGACGAGAGACTTGTTTTTATGAATTTTATCAAAAGTTATCACCCAAACATTTAACATTTCTATGTGTTTCAACCTTATGCAATATTTGAGATTCTTATAAACATTTTCTGTAAATTTTTGTTTATGTACCTAAGTTACAATTACATTTAGGTAAGTTACAGTATACTAGTGATTAAATTACGTAGTTTTATGAAATCATAAACTTACCATCGGAACTCCAAAAGGTATTTTTGAATCCGAACCCTTCGTCCAATGTCGCAGTCTTTCAATGCATATAGTGCAGGCTTTATGTGGAGCCCACGATTTATCTTGGTCCCCCAGTTTTATGCCAAAATAAGCTAAGTAAGCTCTTTTTACGAAGTCAGTTATATTTGCTCGTTGATGTGGAAGTGTAAAATTTCCACATATATAACAGAAGGAATCAGGGTTGTTTTTGCATTTGAACTTTCTAGTGCTTGATGACATATTGCTTGATTGTTCTGCCAATTTGTAAAGGTATTTAAAGCCCTTAATTCATATAAATTTAAGAAAATCTGAAATATAAACACAAAAATTAGTTTAAATAGGTACTTATTATGAAATAGGTACTTACAATCTATGAAATTAAACTAGAAACACGGATGAGTAGGTACAATATAAATTACGTCTAATTAAATCAACTATATTAAATCACGATGACAAAATTACTCACTAAATCATATGCCAATTCAAAATTATGTTAATGCCCAAACTTAATTAACTAACTCAACTGACTGACTGATTGAATTGACTGATTAACTCTGGAAACGAGTCGCTTTTATATATTTTAGTTGTCCCTCTAGAATACTCTACAGAGAACAGGAACGCTCGAGAAAATTTTAGAATTCTATGATATTTTTAGCTTAATTTACTAATATTAAAATGGGTTAAAAATGACAAAATTAAAAATATTTTTAGGGTGTTACATATAAAAATATACATAATACAACAATACCATAACAATAGGTACAAATACCTAGATAAAAACCTAGTTGCATAATGTGTAACTGCAAAAAGACAGCGAGTATTGAGAAAAAAACCTTTTTATGAATACGACGAAAGAGGAGGGGTGTTGAGCAAAATCAGGACCTGATAGAGCAAAACCGAGTAAAGATTCGTGCTCAGCGCACCCAAATTACCTAGAACTAACTGTCAAATCTAATTCAATAGACAAAAAGTTGAAATTTGTTCCCCAGTGTAATCGTTACCTACTCTGTCAAGGAACAAAACGCAAAAAAATACCTATGTAATTATAATAAATTTCTTAAAGGATTTATTATTTATGATTTTGAAATAGACATAAAAATAGAAATGTATATATATATATATATATATATATATATATATATATATATACATATACAAAGGTGGGCACCCAGGCCTCAAAAAGGACCGACGGCCCGGTCCCGGTCCTTGCCTCAAACTGGACCGACGGTCCCGGTCACGATCCTTTCTGAAGATAGGACCTAGGAACGACTCGGTCCTCGGTCCTTATATATAATATAAGTGAAAAATTTGATTAAAATGAAAAATGAAATTAAAGACACCGGAAATCTTTAATTTTATTAACGTAAATTATAATTAATACAATACATAAATGATGAAAAAAAGTTATTAAGTTAAATGCTTGAGTTTCCATCTTCTTTAGAACTTCCAATAATCACTAAACACACTAAAATCACTAAAAAAGACCGTCCGGAATTGCTTAAAAATGGACCGTCGCTCCTCACTGAGAAAAGGACCTACTTTCCTGCTCACGGTCCTTAAAAAGGACCGAGTTCCTGGAATTCGGTCCTTTTGGAACTCGGTCCTGCCCACCTTTGTATACACACACACACACACACGTCACCTCATATAGCTTAACAAAGACTATTATTTTAGCAAACTACAATAAAATTCATACCAAAATCAATGACTTCCTCTTCCAATTCTTCATTGTCATCACTAATATCACTCATTTCCAATTCCCTCTCTAAAGTTCTGGATAAGTGGGACCCTCCTCCATAAAAAGATGAAGTATTCATTTCTGTCAAACAAGTGAAAAATTTAAGCTCTCAGACGAATGTTAAGATTTCTTTACATTTCAAAAATGGTCAAAAAATGTAGGTTCTAATAATATTTTTAAAACTTTCATGTCATAAATACTTTATTTTGCCTACAAATTATTAGCACAAAAATAATGAATAATGATGTAACTTACCTGTAATTATGTTTATGAAATAAAATTGGACAATTATAGCTGCAACATCCATGATTTATGAACCTCACAGCTTAACTGAAGAAGTTAACAGCAACCATCAGATTTTATATTTTCTTGAGCGCAATAATGTTATTGCAACGTAAAGAAATCTTAGAGCTCATCCAAACCTCAAATTTTCTCATTTTCTCCCCATAAGAGCTTCGTATTTGAAGTGTCAAGAATTCTTGACATCAGACGTTATAGGATTTGTGGTTTGTGTGTGTGTGTGTGTGTGTGTTTTGTCATATATCAACGTATTTTAATTAAGTATTCTTATTACTTCACCTTAATATTTTCGTTATAAGATTAGTTATAACAAGATCGGAAACTCCACCCAATTTTGGATTAGCTTCTCTTCTGCCATCTACTGTTTGGGAAGAGAACTAAATTACCGCGCGGAAAATGTCATCAACTTCAGCAATAGTATCTTAAAATTTTAACACGAGTATATAGTTTAATATGCAACGAAATACAGAATAAGTTAATAAACTGAGCATATTGGCTCGTATTTTCTGAAGATTAATGTGATAATATTAAGTTTTTGGATACTTCTGAAGCATGCAAGTGCACTCAAAATAACTTTCTTAATTTAGACAAAATAACTTCTTTCTGAGGATGCATTCTAGGGGAAGTGTTCCCTTCTTTTGAGTATCAAAGCTTATTTTCAGATGATAGCATATCTTATTGGTTTTGGTTTCAAAAAGAAACACAGTACTGATATGTGTGCAGGGCCGTTTCCTGGCATAAGCAGACTAAGCGGCCGCTTAGGGCCCCGCTGCTACTAGTGGGCCCCTAGACAGGCTCCCAGGTCATAGCTCAGTGGGCAAGAATAGGAATATAGCTGAAGTTATTATTATTGTTATTATTATTATTATTATTATTATTGTCGTATTAATTAAAGTTTTTGTATGAGACAAATGTGATAAAACGGAGACAAACGAAACGTTTTGGTCTTTATGTGTAAATAACTATTGTGAGATCTTATTTCTATATTATTTAACTTTATTCTCACTATATACTTATACTTTCCTAAATGCTTAATTTTTCTAGTATTGTAAAACATTATTTCACTAATTTACTAATTAAATTATTAAGAGATTTTGTAACACTTTAAAACCTAGGATTATTTTCGTTATATTTTCAAGTTTATTAATTCTTTTCTCATCTTTTTCAGATAATGTGAATTTTGTTGGTTAAAACCTAAATGGTCTGATTATTTGAATGTATTTGATTAACGTTACAATTATAACAATTATTATTATTATTATTATTATTAATAATAATAATAATATCATCATCATTATTATCATGATTATTATTATTTAGCAGATTAGTTGTGGTTAACTAGATGTGACTTCGTGCATCTTGGAAAATGAAACGACATTATCCATCAGGAGCTGAAAAACTGAAAAAGAAGAAAATAGAGGAGGAGAAGCTTTCCAGCAGCACAGGTGAGATGTGCCACTTGTATATTATGATTACAGTTCAGACAACTACGTTAGGTAGACCATCAAGCTAGGCAAGTGCTCAGGAATCGTGTAGAGTAAGCTAGTCTCTGTAATATTTATAATATTTCGAAATGTGAAATTTAATGGATCACATCACCTCAAATTCTGTTCGCACAGATCAATTATCAAACAAGATAAGAAAGAGTATTTTAGCAAAAATTAACAGAATATGTAATGTTATGTTCTTCTCAGGAGCACTACTGAAATATTTGGAAAAGCCATCTTCAGCAAAGCCTGATGAGCATCATGAGCCAACAGCAGGACCATCCTCTATGCAACCTCAAACACCAGTAGAAGTAGAGCCTGATGAACCAACAAGTGGCCCATCTTCTGTTCAGCTTCAAACACCACACACAGGCATTTCTACTGAGCAACAAGAACCAAGATCTGCTTGATCCACCGCTTGATCCGTATGACTGGCCAGTTGTCCTGTCAGATGCCTTGAAGACAGATCTGGTGGGTGTCTCGAGGACCATTTCAAATCAGTCCAGATTTCACATTCCCTAAAAGAGAGGACGGTAGAAGCGTTCATCACCATTACATGTACAGAACATTAATTAATGGGGAAAAAATAAAGCGAAGCTGGCTGATGTATTCTAGAAGTTGTTTTCAAGGAAGTCGTACAAACTAATTGCGGATGGACTTTCAGACTGGATAAACGTTGGTTCGCTTCTGAAAAGCCATGAAAATAGTTCAGAACATGCAGATAACATGGCAACATGGAAGGATCTGGAACTGTGACTAAAAACTGGGAGGACCATTGACCAAACTGCAATGTCATTAATGGAGGTAGAGCGAAGACGCTGGCGAGATGTTCTCACACGTCTCTAAGTATAATCCAATCACTGGCAGAGAGAAACCTTGCTTTCAGGGGGTCTTCCTCTACATTGTACAATCGAGACAATGGCAACTTCTTTAAGGAGGTTGAGCTGCTTGCCAAATTTGATCCAGTGATGAAACAACACATCAGCAGAGTCGAAAGTGGCCAATATAGTCATTCAAGTTACCTAGGAAACATCATTCAAAATGAGCTCATTGGGTCCATTAGTGGGAAGATCTTGGATGCCATTGTTGCAGAAATAAAACAAGCTAAATATTACTCACTCATTTTAGACTGCACTCCAGACATAAGCCACCAAGAAATGTCGATTATTATCAGAACTGTTAACATGGGTAAACTACCAGAAATAAAAGAATACTTCTTGGGCTTTCTTGAGGCTTCAGAAAGTACAGGCCTGGGTTTATCAGTTCTGATTCTGAAGAGACTAGATGAACTGAATATTCAATTTGATGACTGCAGAGGACAGTCATATGACAACGGAGCGAACATGAAGGGCAAGAACAAAGGTGTTCAGGGAAGGTTATTAGAGAAGAACTGCCGTGCACTCTATGTTCCATGTGGGGCTCACACTCTGAACCTTGTAGTGGCTGATGCAGCTAAAGTTTCCACAGATGCCATCAGCTTCTTTGGCAACGTAAAACAATTGTACAACTTTTTGCAGCAGCTACAGAGAGATGGACAATCCTAAAGAAGCACCTGTACATAACACTCAAGTCTTAGAGTGAAACCAGGTGGGAGAGCCGGCTTAAGAGCATTGAGGCTGTGCGATACCAGAGCCACAACATCAGAGAGGCCCTGTTGGAAGTCAGAAACAATGCCACGGATGCCATAGCCAGAACTGAAGCACAAGCACTTGCAGAGCAGGTAGGGTCTTATCGCTTTCAGATTTGCACAGTAGTATGGTATGACATTCTTCTTGCAGTTAACCATGTGAGCAAACTTCTGTAGTCTCCTACAACGCAGTTTGATGTGGCAGTCAACCTCCTCACAAAAACAAAAGACTCGCTCGCCAGCTACAGAAACACAGGTTTTGTTGCAGCACAAGTCGTAGCTAGGGACATATGTGAGGAAATGAATGTGGAGGCTGTGCTGAAGGAGAAGAGGCTCAGATCCACAAAAAAGCACTTTGCTTACGAAGCTCCTGACGAACCATTTACAGAAGCCTTAAAGAGGCTGGAAGTCAAATTTTTCAATGTGGTGGTGGATTGTGCCATCGGGTCAATAAATGAGAGATTCAAAACATTAGATGATGTGAGGGACATATTTGGGGTTCTCCTAAACTTCACCACAATGAACAAGGAAGACTTGTCCTGCAAGTGTGAAAAGCTCTCTAAGATACTGAGCTCTGGAGCTGACTCTGACATTGATGGAAGAGAACTGGCCCTCGAAATTAAGAACTTGCCGACTTTACCTTCACACAACATGACTGCATTGGAGCTTCTCTCCTTCATTCATCAGAAGCAACTAGAGGAACTATACCCCAATCTCTGGGTTGCACTAAGAATTGCCTGCACTCTACCTGTGACAGTAGCGTCAGCCGAGAGGAGCTTCTCTAAGATGAAGCTAATCAAGAACTACCTCAGATCATCAATGGGGCAGGATCGCCTCAGTGGCCTTGGCATCATAAGCATCAACCAGGACGTTGGCAGGGAGATTTCATATGATGATGTTATTGATGATTTCGCCCAGAAAAAATCTAGGAGGCAAAAAATTTGAAGATACAAACTGTTCTGTATAACTGTTAGCTATTACACGATTGTATCGTAGAGTTAGTAATTGTTTGGTAGTTGATAATTGCATTATTTTTTTATACATAGTTCTGTGTCATTTATTCTAAATAATGTATAAGCTAATTTTCAGGAATTTCATGAAGAGTATTTTTTCTGTTTGTCTTCTGAAAGTACATATTTGTTGTTTTGGACATAAATGTTTCATTAAAATTGTTTCATAATTGTTTTTTATTAACACAGCCATTCTTGTATGTGTGCTGAGGTGATGTAGTAAGGCGTGAGTTGGTGAATGGAGGGGTGGGGCCTCAAATGGGTATACTGCTTAGGGCCCCCTAATGGCTAGAAACGGCCCTGTATGTGTGTGTATGCCTTGAAGGAAATGGTCTGTAGGCCCCTAAATACCAAACTCGGGATGCTAATATATTTTTGTGTTTCCTGGATGCCTCTACGGCATTTGATCGTGTTAATCATGACAAATTACTCATGAAACTTGTAAATCGAAATGTACCTGGTTACTTGGTCCGTATATTAATATTCTGGTATAATCACCAGACAATGATTGTAAGATGGGGTGGGGTTAATTCAGAGCCATTCTCTGTGACCCCTCGGTGGCAACTGGGCGACAGCCAACTAGGCGACAGGACAACTGGGCGACAACCAACTGGGCGACAACAAACTAGGCGACAACAAACTAGGCGACAAACAAACTAGGCGACAAACAAAGTAGGCGACAACAAATATATATATATATTTATTTATTTATTTATTTATACATTATGTATATTCATACATTAGATCAATGCTCTTCAACCTAGGCGGTACCGCCCACTAGTGGGCGAAGGATCTCATTAATCTAAAGGTAATTGCAATTAATTTTATTGTTTTATGCAGGGTATATAACTTTTAGTTTGAGTTTTTGCATTTTTAATTTTGGTGGGCGATACGGAGATTCAAAAGTTACAAAAGTGGGCGGTAAGCATAAAAAGGTTGAAGAGCACTGCATTAGATAGAAATTAAAGGTCCAAGTTTGAAAAGACTGTGTGTTTTTAACGAAAATATCATGACTTAACCTAACCAATCGTCAAGGGCGTAGAGTTGACCTAACCGGGCATTCAATTGACCTAATCTGGCATTCAATCGACCTAACCTGGCATTCAAATGACCTAACCGGGCATTCAATTGACCTAACCGGGCATTCAAATGACCTAACCGGGCATTCAATTGACCTAACTGGCCATTAATTCTTCATTTTTTCTGCTACTTTTACAGATCTGACCGACGCTTTTGGCAACGAAAGAACTGGGTATTTTTACCAAAGGAACGCACTTTCCCACACTTAGAGCACTTTTTCATAAACAGTAGATTCTACTCTATCTGAAGGGTGTGGGGTACAATTTTGTTCCATCTGCATAACAATTATAAATCTGCCCCAATTACAATTATATAAATCACGTTTTATAATTCTTTTATCTTAATAATTTATCATATTTTGTAATAAAGTCTTTTCAAACTTGGACCTTTAATTTCTATCTAATGTATGAATATACATAATGTATAAATAAATAAATAAATAAATAACTATATATATATTTGTTGTCGCCTAGTTTGTTTGTCGCCTAGTTGGTTGTCGCCCAATTGTCCTGTCGGCTAGTAAGCCCGGGCCCGCTAGTTGGTCGTCGCCCATCTGTCCCGTCGCCTAGTTGTCTGTCGCCCAGTTGCCCCTGAACCTCTGTGACTAATGTTGTCAGGCAGGGAGGGATATTATCCCCCTACTTATTCAATGTTTATATGGATAATAATCTATCTGTTCTGCTGAACACCTGTAAAATAGGCTGCTATATTGGTACAATGATTGTTAATCATCTGATGTATGCAGATGATCTAGTTCTTATTTCTCCATCTGTAAAAGGGCTCAGAACACTTTTGAAGGTGTGTGAAAGGTATGGGAAAGATAACGACATAAAATATAATCCTGCTAAAAGTCATGCTATGATTATGAGGACCAAGGCCTACAAGTATATAAATTTCCTGAATTTCAATTGAATGGTATGGTGCTGTCAGAAGTAACCCAGACTAAGTATCTTGGCCACATACTAACATAATCTTTCAGATGACTGTCATATTCTAAGGCAATGTAGACAATTATATGCTCAGGGAAATACTTTGGTTAGAAAATTTCATATGTTTACATTAGATGTTAAGTTGATTTTGTTTAAAACTTTTTGTACTCCAATGTATATAACTCATTTGTAATGGAACTACAGGATGTATAATTTGAGGAAAATATATGTTGCATATAATAATATTTTTAGGAGTTTATTAAGAACTCCAAGATTTATAAATGGTGCGCCTTCTAGTGTCTAGTGGTTTGTAGTCAATAAGGTGCCTAACTGTGCCAGTGACCCAGTGTCATTCGCAATTTTGTATTTAGATTTATCACTAGGATTGGTGAGTCAGTCAATAAGATAATAGAAGCCATGGTTAGTGGACTGGTCTCCGATATATTTTATAAATCTCAAATCTGGAAGCATTGGCGTAGGCAATTGTATGTTCATTATGCACAGTGACTCACTGGCCTACTTAGTCAGTGCTCCAGACAACTATCTCTTAATCTTCTATGGACCTCTTGTATAATATTTGTACCTGTTGAGTCTGAAATAAAGTTTGTTTGTTTGTTATTTTTCATGATATTTTACTTCTTTTGGTAGAAGATATGGTCTTCAAAACTTCTTTTTAAAGTGAACTACGAAAACAGAAGATAATATTTCTGTTTATTGAAGGTTGCGTTTTTTTTGTGTTTGCCCTTGTGCTAATTATAGTACTCATTTCATACGCTGGGTGGGTGGCAAGTATCTATATTCATTTGGCGGAATAACGCACTAAACTCTAAATAATGGAAAATATCGTTAGTTTCATATCTTGCTTTAACTTCTCTCTCTCTCTCTCTCTCTCTCTCTCTCTCTCTCTCTCTCTCTCTCTCGAGAGAGAGAGAGCTATATTGCCGCAAAATAGGGAAACATTTTACGCCTTCATAAAATTTATTATATTGGAACTAAACACATACGATATTTTTAGTACGATATTATAATATAACATTTATTTTTTTAATTAATTTATTTATACTTTTAATTTTTTTCTTTTCACGAGTCTAATTGAGCAAAGGAGTAGCAGTCGCTTAGTGAAAAGAATGAAATAAGAGATATCAGTTCTGTAATCGTTTGCCTTTGAAATGTTGAAAAGTGGAGAGTTTGAGATGGATAGCATGATTTTCTCTGACAAGTGTCATGTATGCATGAATAGAGTGATGAATAGGCAAAATTGTAGGTTCTGAGGATTTGAAAAACCAGAGGGGCATGAAGAAGTACCCGCCATTCCTTCAAAGTGACAGTATAATGTGGTTTGAATTCATCAAGCATTTACGGTCCTTATTTCTTTGAAGATTCGAAAACAGAGGAGTTATTGCCTCCTTTGTTTAAATGTGACATCAGACACACGCTAAAGACTTTTTTTTTTAATAGAATTCGAAACAAACTAGTTCCCCATATTACCAGACTCGTCACCTTTAGACTTCGTTCTATGGGACTCTGTTAATAAAGGAAAAGTGTTGAAGACGAAGCCTACATCAATTACCGAATTGAAGGACTCAAACAAACAAATAGATCCAAGATGGAGCGGAAGCTTAACCAGGTCTAATCAAGTATATATATATATATATATATATATAATATCTTATGCTCTCTTTTTTTAAATTTATATCATGAATACTTTTAGCACATAGATCACCAATCTTCCCAATCGATAGAACGACAAAAACAATCTCTTTAAAGTAAGGTTTGTTTCACAATGAAAGATAAACATAATAAATCACAAAACCTGCTACGCTATTTAGCTCAAGATGACAAAAAGATTAACCTAATGGAGAAATTCAGTTCAAAATGAGATTCTGAAAAGAATTACAATAAACGCGTTTGCAAGAACGAGATTATACTTAAGCCGTATTTTAGGCTTTGATACGATGGTGATGAGTCTTTCAGAATTTTCTGAGGCCCCCCCCCCCCCCCAGTCATTACTCGAATAAGTTGTCGATCTAATATTTATTAAAGTAGCAGAAAATATAATGAAAGGTCCTATACAAAAATAATTGAATAGGATCACATTAAATGTATCTGTATATGTTTAAAGCAATTAAACTGTAATACAGGGGGGTATCCATAAAAGATTTGCGCAAATTCAAATGGAAATAAGCAAAATTTGTGTGATTATTTTATGGACACCCTGTATGTTATGAATAACTAATTAGAAAAAATGTAACTGTTAGGCTGTAAGAATTAGTGCCTTCTTCGACTGTATAAAACCTATAACTATGAATGAAAGTAACGTACGCACACATTATACGTTAATTACAATAGATTTACGATGTCTTAACCCATTAGTGGCGAGAGGTCTTTCCCGAGACTGAATAAAATCGTCTGGCGTCAGCCAGAACAAAATCAGTAAAGTGACGCTCGGCACTAATGGGTTAAAGGTACACAGAAAATTTTACCGCGAGAGAAGTTGCAAACACTGATCTAGCGGTGAAAGGCAATAATTTAGCACCCCTTCTCTTATGCACAGAGCACAGCTTTGTTTGATTAGGCAACGTCGTCTCTGGTGGACGACAGATATCCTCTTAAACAACCAACTAACCACCCAATTCTAAATGTCAAAAGAAACTCTGTTCTTAGAGTCACACGAAGTATATAGGCACACAATGACGTCATCACATTCAAATGTTCGAAATCGGATGACGTAACAGGTTCACAAATAGAAAAGGAATGAAGGATGTGGAATTGATATGGTGGTTTATTCTGGTGTGTGAAGACCGCTATTAAGATTATAAAATCAGTTCATGAAATGCATGATGCATGAATATTACGTTCAAAAAAAGGTGTGATATAAACACACCGATTAACTTATATAGTCCTGTCTGCGATATTACAAGTACGCAGATTTAATTAGACCCTACTTGGAATTTTGAGTGAAGTAAGTAAGGAGTGGTCTCTAGCAAACATTACGACAATTGAAAGATATTAAAATAGATTGTGAAGTGGATGATGTTGCCCAAATAAGGAACGAGTCAAATGCTTTAAGATTCTGTTTAATTAATGACATTAACATATAAAGCTGAACGTAGACATAGATGAGCAAATCTAAATATGGCAATGAAGTATTCGAATGACATACATGAACCACGAACTCAAACCGATAACAATGATCTGTTCTTTCAGTTGGAATTTACGTAGGCTACACAATTATTAATTTAAATGTACAAGACATTAGTAGAAAGGGGTTATCGAACTTTTGGGCCTACAACAGATTTTTAAAACTATTGAGTAATTTACAAACTTTGGGTGATGTTAAATTTCATATGTTAAGTTCATGATTCGCCTATTTCTGACTTCCGGCCAATCATGGAGACTCTTACGTCTGGTTTTGGTTACACTAGGTTAGGTGGTCGTTCTAGGTTGGTTAGTTATTTCCTACGTCACCAACTTTCGGCCAATCAGGGACTCCAGAAAAATGGGGTCCCTGAAACTGAATATTTACCAAAACACTCGCAAAACGTACGCTAATTCACTGTATTATTTCTTTCACAAAATGAAACAAAGGCCTACGATATAGGAAAGACTCAGCATCCACGTAAACCAAACAAGATTTATATATAATAATAATAATAACTCCTAACTCCCTTTAATTATAAGGTAAACACAAAGTAATTACCAATAAACACTGAGCAATCCCCAATTCCATGTTAAAATATTAAGCTCAATTAAATTTCATTAAAATAGTGTACAGGGAGGATGCAAATTATTGTTCATACAAATAAATATCTACACATTAGTCACGAAGATAATTTTAGGTTGGAGGTTATTATCTACAGTCATGTAGTCCCAAAGTGCAACTTAAATTCAATGAAAAAGGGATGTGTATTTATGAGATAAAGTGCAAATATTTTATATCCTTAAGGAAATACCTCCACATACTGTACCTTGAATCAATATTCTATAAGCATTTACATATATGTATGTGGGTGTGTAGTATTAACTAAAGAATGAAAATCATGGTGTCTCATTTCACTTTCTACAAACACTATATATATATATATATATATAATGTGAAATATTAAGTTTCAGGGACACCAGATTTTGATAATTTGTCCATTCTATATTTTGGGCCAATCAGGGCGACTCTTACATCTGGGTTAGGTTGTACGCTAGATTAGGTGGTCGTTATAGTTTAGTTGGTTATTTCCCACATGATCAACTTTTGACCAATCACAGGTCCGAGCAACTGATACAAAAAATATAATAATGTTGCTACCTTGTTCATTGCATTTATAAATCATATTTCCATTTAACTTTTTATGTAAGTTTACACCCCAAAAATAATAATAATACCGTAATAATAATAATAATAATTAAACCAAATACAATAAATAAAAATTAAATTCAGATTAATCCACAATTCAACTCCATAACAGGATCATTCCCACTAATAGAAAAATATACAACAGTAAAAACCAATATTTTCCCTTCTACAAAAAAAAAAAAATAAAATAAAAAAAACCCTGCTTCAAATCTATCTTAATGACTTCGAGGTTCGAAGAACCTTGAGAGGGGACTTGAGGACGAAGAAAAAGAATGTTCACCACTCAGCCATAAAGAACACGAACCCCTCTTAATACGTTCCTCGGCTTTTTGAGCATATTTTTTGCTCTTTTGCTTATTCCCCAAATCCTTTTCATTTATTTTGCCTTTAGTATTTTCAGGCCTAGACGTCTTTAAATATACTCCTATCTATCTATCTATCTATCTATATCATTATGCGAGTGTGATTTTAATAAAATGAAGCTCTATATTTTCCATGAATATGACAACCTAATCAATAAAGGCGATATTCTTATATCATTAGATAGATATCAGAGCTCGTTTAGATAATCATTTTGAATTTACTGTCAGGGTCAGAGTAATCTTCCTGAAATATCTAAATCACACACACACACACCACACACACACACACAGTATATAAACATAAATTTATAGTGTCAGATTATAAGTATGAACATATGCCCAAGCCTGCTACAATAAGAAGAGTGTATTATATCATTCGGTGTATAGTCCCAATATACTCGAAGCTTCATGTTCCTTTCTTGGTTACAAAACAAATATATAAGCGAGGAAAGAACCTAAGGCTGGTAAAGTAAACACTAACGCGTAAAATATAGTTACAATATAAAAATAGTGTTCCCATACTGAATCATTTCTAATGTATTTGTTTGAGGACTTTATTTGTTTTTGTTTTTTGCGAAAAAAAATGTTGTGTGCGATTATGGTCCCTTCGTGTTTTCGCAGACCCTTTTTTTAATTAAAGGAAATAATCACACCATGCAAATTATTAAGCTTTCAATTGAGAGAGAGAGAGAGAGTAAATAAACTTACAGACAGACAGACGACATAGTATATTTTAAATGATGTTCCTCCACGTCTTATATATAAACAAATCTCATGCACTTCCTTACTGTTCATTAACTTGTACATATACTATCTACAGCGATGAAGTGTGACAAAACACAGCACTGAATAAAAGCTAAAAATTAAAATTTAGTTCATTTATATATATATATTATATTATATATATATATATATATATATAGGAAGTTTACACGCTCTGTCTTCTATAATTATTATAAAATCCACTTAACTTAAATGTTAAAGGGGATAATAAGTGCTGACTATAATTAAGTGTGAAAGAAATGCCAGAATGTCATTTCATGGAATAGGTTATCCACCAGCTGCGTAGATATGGGGTGAAACAATTTTTTTTACAACGCATACAAATGCCACGCTATTATTTGAGATTATATATATACACAGTATATATAAATATATAAACAGACTGGGTTAGCTCTCTGAATACAGCTATTATCAGTAGGCCAAACTATGGCGTGTACGTTTTATTTTTAGCTATAGGGCCTATAAGATACAGTTATTATACCCAACAACTTTTTCTTTTAAATAAAAAATCGTAGGTTGTTAATAATCAAAAATTTATTAAAATGCGATTTTTCTTTTCCAATAACAATGTTTCATATCTTAAACTGTAAAAAAAGTAGGGGTCACAGCAATTTCTCCCATACGTCCAGAATCATTTTTAGCGTTTTTGCAACATAAACTGGAACTTGAGATGACATTGAGTATGGGCCCTATACCGTAAATAGGCCTACATTCACCTTACATGCCCTATAGCCTACATGATCCCTGTACACATGATTAAAATCTACAACAACTATTCTCAAAGGAGTTAGAATTGTACTCCTCTTTTTAAAATAAACATGCATATCGGTAGTCTCCATTTAAGACCCATATAATGTACAATGATAGGCCTTTATGGTATGTATATATATATATATATATATATATATATATATATATATATATATATATATATATATATATATGCCCTATACTCAAGTTTGACTATCCAACTCTGATTCATATAAACATATGGTAAATTTCAACCCTTAATATGATCTCAACAAGCATTTTGAAATATTTATAAGAATTCATTTCAAGAATCCACTTTGATAAATTGCGTTCCTGGTTTAATTAAGTTAACACATTTCACGTCATGGATTACAATGTCAAGATTAATCATTGTTGGTGTCAGAATTATTCATGGAGAAGCGAAGTGAGAAAAAAGGAACCTGTCTATGCGGAAGGAATTGCTAATAAAGGTGCTTAATCTTCATACTTGTACTTTCAATGACGCAAATTATCACAATTATAAATTTAACCCCCCACCCCCACCCCTACCTATCCCCCCAAAGTTACATTTTTTAAACAAAATTCGGTGACAAATTAATCTTTACACCCGTTTGAAGTTTAATCTCTTTTACTGCATGTGTGTGTCAGGTACCAAACTTCTCAAGAAATAGTTTTGGTATGAAGTTCGCTTTCAATCCTAAAATTGCTTGAAAGCATAAAAAAAATTAACAATTGGAAATCTATTTTTTGTTTGGATGTTATTCTTTTTGGTTACTACTAATAATAATAATGTTTCAAAACTAAAACTCTGTCTTTACTAATTAGTAACTTTTTATACTTTCTGGAAATTATGTTCGAGGTATACTTAAGTTAATGAATGAAATATAACGGTAATAATTATAAATTCGAAATGTTTCAACATAATTTATATAAAAGCGAAAATCCTACTGTTTGGGGGGATGACTATTTTGTCTACTGAGCGTGGAACAACTTTATCTATCCCGCATGCACCACACTGACATCATGATGATCCTCCGTGTTCAAGATTATGCAAAGCTTTTCCAAATAGTGACATTTATGCCATAATCATTGGACATTTCCTTGTTAACATCGTGACCTTTTTTCCTACTCCAAAAAAGACGGACTGACCTTTTCTGACCCCAGTGAGAAAGTGGAAATATCTTTACAATGAGCTTAAAGTCAAAAATAACATCCCTTATCACCAGGTATAAACCAGATGTCATGAAAATAGGGAAAGTTTGATAAGGAAGAGATGAATCAAGAATAAATAAACAAATAGAGAAAAGGCAGAGAGAAAATAAAATATACTGTATTTGAAAAACGATTTTTACTGCCATTCACAGTGTCCTATATACGGCCTTTAAGATGCGTATACAAGCCAAACATAATGACTAAGAGAAATTATATATACAGTATATATATATATATATATATATATATATATATATATATATATATATTTGTGACGCAACTTGAGATCGTGGGACTAATCGGGACCAATCCAGAATCAAAATATGCTTATTTACATAGTTAAGTCATTTTTTTTTTTTAGGCATGAAAAAGGGGCCATAAACATGGTGTTCGAGCGTTGTTCGTATTACAGACTAAATAAAGCAAGTTAGTAGTTTGGCTGAAATTCACACTATATACTTATAAAAACTGAAAAATAGTCCTGCGGACCGATCTGGAACGGTCCAGTTACATTATCAATATACAGTACAAAGTGTTGACAAAAGTAAATAGACACCACGATGATTGTCCTCAAGAACAAATGGCAAAGCTCATCAATGGAATGTCAGAATGTGCGTCATCTTTACATGATGAAAAGGGGAAAGCAACACCATTCTAAATATAATGATTCACTAAATCCGTTATTATTTATTGACTTTTAATATCAAATAAAAACTGGAAAACTGAAGGTGTCTACTTACTTTTGTCAATCATGTCAAGGTGAACTGAAATTGGTTCCAGCTATAGCCGTATTCTTTTCGTCCAATATTTGAACTGAAGTCAGATTTTTCCATTGACTTCAAGTCAGATTTGTGGACGAATAAAACACGGTAACTTGAGCTTGTGACGTCAAATGGAAACAGAATTCAGTTAGGCCTACTTCGTAGTTCAAGGGCTAAAGGCTTAGCCATTCGTCTGGACACTCAACACAGTCAACAGGGTCCTAACTTCAGGCTTCTATTATCAATCCAGCCCACAATAAGATTGAATAAAGCCTAGATTGTGGCCTCAGGTGGTTGAACTCGCCACACCGACGCTAGCCTAAGCCAATATAGATTATAGACCCAAAATTGTAACGACTGAAGGCCAGTTCTTTACTTAAGGCTTTTAAATGCGTAATTTGAATTTAGATAGACTTCTAACACCAATAAAATGTATTTTCTTTTATATATGGGCCTAAATAATACATTGACTTATTGAAATACCTTTGATTCTGCAGAAAAGAAATTGTTTTCTGTAGCCACCTCCAGGAGTTGGCTTCGGCAAAACTCGAATGAAGTGTAGTCGGAGCTTGAGTTTTGACGAAAAGAACGAGGCAGACTTGAGCTGACTTGACTTCAAGTCAGTCGGACGAAATGTAAACAGCTTATTATTAAAAGTACAGGCCTAGCCTGGGCCCGAGCCTAATCTAATTTATTTTTATATTAGGCTTGGTCTAAATGCCCATTTTACTAATTTCCTACGTATGAAATATACACCTACCAGACACGTTGTAATCGTAATCAGGAATCGCAATCATTGGAATCTATTCCACATTTTTGAGGAATCGTAATCGATTCCATTTGTTCTGGAAAACCAAGCAATCGTAATCGATTCCACGGCAAAAGGAATCGTAATCATGATTATATGCCATGATTATAGCATATCAATGAATATGAAAGTCAAGTTGCCATTACAATAAAACCCACTCTTAAGACAGAAGTATGTTTATCTATTTGCAACAAGTCACTTTAAACATACTACAGGACGTGAAAAATTATCACATTAACTAAAAACACTTTAGACTTGTGAAATGCAGAAAGTCTAGAAAATGTACGAAAATGTGCTCCGAATACAAACCTTCCTTAAGAACTACAAATATTTATTTAAATGTTCTCATTTATTTATGACTTATCGAATTCTGTCATTTTCTGTAGTATCTAATATTCACTATTATGTATCATTAATTGTTTTGTAACATATTCATTCACACACTCATTATGAAAAAGAATAACTCGCAATGCTTAGAAAATAACTGATATAAAAATAGTCCTAACTCACTCATACATAGTAAAATATAACTAAAATGAGATTATGTTGATGGAATAGTATTACCATCTGTGAGGAAGATAAATCATATTTTGAATTCAATCAGTTATTTTTTCCTTATAATTTAAATCGATTTAAATCATTTGATTTAAATAATTTTATTTCAGTCATTGCAACCCTTCATGACAGTGATTATGTTGTCTTTCTTCTCTTTACCTAATTTGGAATCGTAGGAATCATGATTACAGTTTTTAATGTAATTGTAATCAATTTCATTAATTTTGGAAGGAATCGTAATCATAATTACGGACTTGCTAGGTAATCGTAATCAATTTCATTCGTGGTGGAATCATAACATGTCTGATACCTACAAAGTTATAAACAACATATGTCACTAATGTAAATAAACAAACGTACTTTTAAAAGCTTAATTAAAACAATTAAAAACAAAAACAAACAAAATCCATATATACAAACGCGCATGCGCAAAGTATGATGAGAATCGGAAGTTGGCAGAAAGGTCTAAATGCTATCCATCATCGCGCACAAATATTGCAAAAATTAAAACATAAAACGTACTCTCTCTCTCTCTCTCTCCTCTCTCTCTCTCTCTCTCTCTCTCTCTCTCTCTCTCTCGTCATAATGTATGTTCTTGATGACATTTTGTCGTTGCATGTTTAGAACACTTTTTTACACTCTAAATTTTTCATTACGAATATGACACCAAGCTGATAAATCGCTTTTATATGGTATGCGAAGATGTAAGTCATAATGAACTTACATATCATACTTATACAGGGTGTCCACGAGGTTGAGCATCATCGAAATAAATGAATTTTAGTCAGTAAACTTTGCCCATAATGCTGAACTTTACGGACATCCTGTATATAGTGAAGCCTTTCTATCTATAAACATGTGTCAAAAACATTGATTATATATATATATATATATATATATATATATATATATATATAATGAATCCTATGATTACATGTGGTGGTTCACGAACAGCTGTGTAACACGACACCTTTAAAACATAACACCTGCATTACGCGAGACCTGTACATAAATAGACCTTAATTACAATAAAAACAACTTCCGTGATGTGGTACACAATTTAGTTTCATCTCCCTCAACAATCTCATCATTGAAATCATCGAGAAAAGTTAAGAGACGCGGAATGCTTCTCACTGAGCTGTGATTACGAGTATCTGCTAAAATTCAGCGTCATCACTTTACAGTGAAGGTTAAGAATTTATATACATATACACACACCTTTGGTTTGGTAACCTTTGGTTTGCTTCCGCCCGAATTGTTTATTTTGACGAAGGTCAAGCTTTTCACTCCACCTTAGATCTACAGTTTAACGTGGAATCCGAACCACGCCCCACCAGCAGCCAAGCGTCTCAACCACTAGGCCACCCAGGGTACCCATTTATTTACCAACCACTTTCTTTATTATTGGGAAGGATGAACAGCTGGGTTTTGCTGCGCGCCGGCTGCCGTCACCGGGTCTCGATCCCGAGCCGATGGATTCATAGTCAGCAGACGCTAACCACTACACCACCGAGGCGAATATATATATATATATATATATATATATATATATATATATATATATCACAGTTAAGTGGAAATATGAAGAGTTAAATCTCTTTTTACAGAGAGCATCATTCCATAAATTTTCAAGGTACGACCAGCTCGCAGCAGCACTGCCAAGCAAATAGGAGGCAAAGTACTGACGAGACTTTCGTACGTGGTTCATCACCACTGAAAGCAACAATACTCTGTGTTAGTTTAGTCCAAAGAACATCCATAGCCGTATTCAATTTACTGCAATGTTCGTTAGTGTGTGTTGCAGACACCTCCAATTATTATCACTCCTGGTACATGACTCTTCAGAAGCAAGATGCACCGCAAGTTTGTGTATATATATATATATATATATATATATATATATATATATATGTGTGTGTGTGTGTGTGTGTTGTGTGTATGTGTGTTTTATTTTTTAGTAGCAATTGTTTGAGGTAATTTGTAATGTCAGTACGGACTTTTTTAAATGTTAGTTTTAGGCTCAGTGCACGTTCGATGTTTCCCGAAAGATAACAAATCAAATAAACCACGTAATTTACCAATTAACAGCTTCATGAGGAAAGTTCATCGATGGACCGCAGATCCCTCTCAGAATGAAATAAGCACCAAGAAACATAATTGGAAGAACCCCAATTTTATATGTGCAAAAGGTTTCTCCTTAGATTACAAACAGAAAGTGTTGTGCATTGGATTTTGCTAATGGTGAAAGATGCTTCGTACCACTGGTGGTCATGATATATAACTCTTTATCCGTAGTTACTTGGTTGAACACTCAATCTGTGGTTAAAGTTAGAAGTAAAGAGCTCGACATTTTGAGTTGCAACTCGAACAGTTCATAACATAATCGCAATTTTTTTTTAGACAGACAAACAAAAAATTGTATATAGGTTAATTATCGAGCAGGATGACATCAATGGTTACAGAACGAATACAATGATCCCTCGTCCGCCAGCTAAAGTCAAGTCCACAGAAAGAGTGTAGGCATCGCAGACGTGTCAGTTTGTTACAAATCGAAAATTAAAAATGAACCAAATGTGTGATCCACGGACCAGAGGCATTTTTGAGGTATTTTATGTTCTCGAAGGGTCTCATTTCAATCAATTCACTTCGAAGGACCGGACACGGGTATAAGGATTCAAGCGTTTCAGAAATACAGTTTGCACCCGTCGGTAGTTCAACATCATAGTTTCAGTGTACGGTATAAAGAGTGAGTTGGAACACTGGAAAAATTGACCTGCCATTCACTGAGGGAAGTCTTCTCTACTAAAACATTCATTCTTAAGAATCATCTTCTACTGTCCCGTCCCAGCAACAAGGTGTTTTGCGAGGATTGTGCCGCCTGTCACACTTCCCAAACCATCACTCAATGAAAGAGAGAAAAGGGACCACCGATTTTTTCCTGGGAACCGAGAAGCCTTCGCATTCATCTAACTACTGAACACGTTGATGGTCAGCATGTTCAGCAGCAGGTGGTCAACATGTTCACTCACACGGTTGACCTTGATGGTTAACTGTAAAAACGAAACCTTCCACCACATTTGTAGCATTTTTAAAGGAAACGTTTAAATTTGGAAATTTTTTTATCATACCACGATAGCATACAACAACAACGTTTCTGTGACAAGACCTCTCCTATATTTATTCATGGGGGCCGTGGAAAGGCTATGCAGTATTGCCTTTTTTTATAATTTTTTCTACATCTTAACTGTACATGCTATAATAAAGTAACTTCCGTAAAAGGGATAATCACTTCATTCTGGAAGAGTGAATGAAATGATCTATAGTGTATGTTACCTGTACAGGTAACATACACTATAAAAGTTATAAAACTCAGTGACAGCAGAAACACCTAAATTACAATGTAAATACAGTACAAAGTACCAAAATTTAAACTATAACGATTTCCCAACTCAATCTCCCCTGAATAATCTGTCAGGTGATGAGAAAAAGGAAAAAGAGAAAAGGAATGGAGGAGTCCAATGTACAGCTTAACGCACCCTCTAAAGCCACGCTTCTCAAACTAGGGGTCGCGTAAATATTATTGGGGGTCGCAGAAACATTTGAAAATATTATTTTTTTCATAAATATACAGTGTTAGTACCTATTGCTTTTATGACATTGAGTGAAGGGTCGCGAAAAAATTTGTCTGATCCAAAGGGGTCGCAAGTGAAAAAAGTTTGAGAAGCCCTGCTCTAAAGTACACTCAGCCATATAGCAGCAGCAGCAGCAGCAGCAGCAGCAACAACAACACTTAAAAAAGATAATCTTTGATATTCATTTTAAATCCTCTTCACCTTAACACTTACCACGAGCCTTCGGCATCCTTGTGTTGGGCCATGCTAAATCCAAACTTGCTGTCAATCGGCCCTTTGTGAGTGACAAAATAATCTGTCTCTATATTGAAGCCATAACTTCTCCTAATTGTAAATGCACTTAACAGCCAGGCTAAACTTAATGAAATATATTTCGAACGATAACCACGACTTGCCATAATTAATTATTACTATTAAGGTTTTTCTATGAATGCTGTATATTATTTGATATTTCTTAATAAAGTCACTGTCACTATGATTAAAAATTCATTTAATATTCTCTTTATAAAAGGCTATTTGTTCGCAATACGAGGTATACAAAATACAGTATAATTTCATAAAAGGATTATTTTACATATATTACGAGTGTGGCTCGTGAAATATAGACGATACAAATTTATAATTTAAATTATAATATTTTATAATGACTCAAATATTAATTTTGATTTTCAGAATCAAAAAACACCACTTTTTAGAAAATATTAATTTCAAAATTAATTACTTTAAAATAACAAAACTAAATAAAATATCAAAATATTCGTATTTAACTACTAAATCGAGGTCTTTACATATTTTTGTTTTACGAATTATTCGGTAATTTAATATTTTTCTTTATAAATATATAATTTCATTTTTACGTTTGATTTTTTTAGCTCACCATGCCGACTAAACTGCGCAATACTTTTAACCAAACCTCACCCTCGCGCGCCTGAAAGAACACTGTTTTTTGCGTCAAGTGGAAATGACTCTTATACACCAAAAGAATCCTCTATTGAATGCTCCCTAAGCCTAGCCGAGTTTAAGTGTAATGGATTGTGCTTTTACCACCTGTTACATTATTAATGCTACATTCATCAACATCTTTTCAACATCTTAGTAATGAAAACAGATTATTCTCACGATGTTCCTGAAATTTTGGAGGAATTAATTATTTTCAAGGGACTGGGTAGTCATAATCATCACAAAATATCATTCATAAGCTTTCTTTCCGTTCTCCCCCCCCCCCCCCACTCCGCGAACTATTATTTTAATATTATTTTTAGAGCATATTCTCTCCCTCTCTCTCTCTCACACACACACACACACACACACATATATATATGTGTGTGTGTGTGTGTGTGCGCATAAACGAGGTACCGAATATTCTAAATCTTTTATCTGAAAAACTAATTAACTGAACCTAATTTAAGTTAACCTAACCTTAGTGCCATCAAACCGAAAAGGCGCGATAAGTGTTTGGGACACAATTGAGGGTTCGAAGGGTGTTTTCTGTTGTCATTAAATAGTGAGTACTCGTTAATCTAGCCTAAACTAACTAACCAAGTTTTGACTAACCTAACCTAACGTAAACTAACCTAATAAGAACCAACATATCTTTTTTCCGACAATAAAAATGTTCCTGGATTTTTATATAAATTTTTAATGGTTCGAGGTACTAAAAGTGTTACCTCACAAAACGTTACCCCGCTATATCTGTGAATCATCACACATTCAACCTCACTTATGCCCAGTTACCTACACACACACACACACACACACTATATCGTGTACATAGTAGCATAACGTATTGGAAGTTTCAATTAAATATTGCCATTAGTCTATGAAAAAAAATTGCTACTTAATGTAAAACATGGTGAGAATACATGTTTTAAATACAAAATTACACAGCTTATGTATCAATTAATTCTCTGGATACAAGCTGCTTCATAGATTACGTTTTAGATACAGTAAAGTTTATCGTGCTGTTCAATATACTGTTAGAAAAACATGCCCTGTAGGGTATTTCCAGTACATTGAATCACTGCCAAGTATAATTGTGGGTCATTGTACCCATACCCACGTGACTCCCGTGCGTCCCTCGATCACCGCTTGATCGAGGGACGTAGTCTTAAACACTATTATCCTTTGTAGGTGTTTTTGAGTATTTGTATTGTCAACACCCAGGGTAAAATCCGGGTGCATGATTCATCAGGAGCAAGATGCACCAGACGTAAGTTATATGTTCCCTCCTCGATGTGTGATTTAGCCATGTTCGGTTTGATTTTTCGAGCCTCGGCCATTCTCTTATAAGTTATAACCTTAAGTCTACTTTACACAAATCGGTCCAAACACCTTCGGTATCTATAATTCCAGAATATATATATATATAATATATATATATATAAAGAGAGAGAGAGAGAGAGAGAGAGAGATATGCAACATACAGATGCCTGTATAAAATTCTATGGAAATTTTACATGCGTTTTGATTGGAATAATAATAATAATAATAATAATAATAATAATAATATTATTATTATTATTATTATTATTATTATTATTATTTAACACTTGTGGTCTATAAAGAACAAGAAATAAACACTAACATAATTATTGTTCGGCCAGGATGTAATGCACAATATATATATATATGATACACACAGACCGTGCATGGAACAAGGAACTCTTCTGGGATAATTAAATCCACTATAGTCCGAATAAGTAATGGTAAATGACAAATACCATAGTTTTTCTTTTTCATGATGCTAGCCCGACGTGGGCAACGGGTCTCTCGCAAAGAGGTCCCATAAATATAGCTTCCCTCACCAGCTATCTGCCATTACTTATTCGGACTATAGTGGATTTAATTATCCCAGAAGAGTTCCTTGTTCCATGCACGGTCTGTGTGTATCATAAGAAATTCAGGGAACCATTCTGAGTTCATTCCCATCATGAAACGGACTTGTTATGTGCCTTGAAAAGTGGACGCTCAATTCTGCCAGTTGAGGTTTAAGTTTTGGTTTTGGCTAAAAATATAATAGTTACCCCTTTTTCTTTGATTTATTCAATCCGACGTAAATGCAACGAGTCTTTTACTTATATTGAGGTTCTAAATGTAGTGGGGCTAGGCTGCTTTAAACCCTAGATCCATGTCCCAAAGCTGGATCCTGTCTGCTTTGCAGATAGCTGGTGAGGGAAGCTATATTTATGGGACCTCTTTGCGAGAGACCCGTTGCCCACGTCGGGCTTGCATCATGAAAAAGAAAAACTATGGTATTTGTCATTTACCATTACTTATTCGGACTATAGTGGATTTAATTATCCCAGAAGAGTTCCTTGTTCCATGCACGGTCTGTGTGTATCATAAGAAACTCAGGGAACCATTCCGAGTTCATTCCCATATATATATATATATATATATATATATATATATATATATATATATATATACACTGCATATATCCTCGCTTATTCAGACCAACAAAGACCCTAGAATCTACTCATAGCTGGTCTACATAACCGTGTTTGTGATTGTGTATTACGCATGTTTTCCGTGGTGGCGGAGGGGACCTACAATTTTAATTAGGTTCTGAACCACAAAATCCTTAATTTTACTACCTTAAACTATACCTAATCTATGAACATATGCATCTAATCAATTTTTAAACCTATTTATAGACGTGCTACTAGTTACTACGGCTACTGTTTACATGCCAATCTCGAACTAAATACATGTGCGCTGTTTACCTTTTTCTTAATTCTACTGACTATCTAAAATTCTTTGACTACCTCACTTCCAAACTGAAATACATTCTATCCCGCTCTCCATTTGCTGAAATCTCCATTTTAGGATATTTCAATGTTCACTACTCCTTTTGGCTTTCCTCCCATTTCACTAACATCCCTGGTGAACTAGCTTACAACTTTTTATCCTGAATGACGTAAAGCAAATTGTATCGCACCCTACTCGTATCCCCGATCGTCTTGGAGATAGGCCCAACATTCTGGATATATTTCTTGCCTCTCATCCTTCTTCTTACTCTGTGAAACCTTTTCTCCGTTGGGCTCCTCCGACCACAACCTTATATCTATTTCCTTTCCTATTGCTCCAATTCGGCCTTTGGATCCTCTCAAAAGGAGGCACTTTTGGCACTTTGGCGCCGCTGATTGGGAGGCCCTTAGGCAGTACTTCTCTGATTTCCCAGGGAATGATTACTGCTTCCGTGGCCGGGGCCCTTCCGATTGTGCTGAGCGCATCACGGAAGTGATTCTCTCGGGCATGGAGGCGTACATTCCATATTGTATTCCTACTACTAATGCTAAAAAAAACCTTGGTTTAACTTTACTTGTTCTAGTGCTATCCGCAACAGAGAGGAGTTTTCCATTAGGTACCGTCACCATCCAACTCCTGACTCTCACTCAGCTAATATTTCTGCCCGGAATCATGAAAAATCTGTTCTTCGACTCGCCAAAAATTCCTTCATCCGACAAAAATGTGAAAATGTATCCAATTCTAATTCTTCTCGCTCTTTCTGGCATCTCGCTAAGAACCTCTTCAACAGCTTAACTTCCTCTTCTTTCCCTACTCTTTTCCATTCCGACGGCTGAGTTGCCGTCTCTTCTCCTGACAAAGCTGAACTCTTTGCTCAAACTTTCGCTTACAATTCAACCATGGACGATTTCGGTGCTGTTCCTCCATCTCCTTCATCTGACTTCATTATGTCTGAAATTAGACTCTCTTCTAAAGTATTTTTTTCTGCCCTATCTGGGCTCAACTCTATGAAGCCATACGGTCCCAATGGTATACCTCGTGTTGTTCTTAAGAATTGGGCTTCTGTGCTGACACCCTGCCTAGGCAAACTCTTTCAACTTTGTCTCTCATCTGGTACTTTTCCTGACTGTTGGTCATCCTCCCTTCAGGATTTCGGTGAAACTTTTGCTATTGCGCTAGACATCTCAAAAGCTTTTGATAGATTCTGGCACAAATCTTTAATTTCCAAAGTGCCCTTCTTCGGTTTCTATCCTTATATCTGTACTTTCATCTCTAATTTCCTTTCTGGCCGATCAATAGCTGCGGTTGTAGATGGGCACTGTTCTTCTCCTGAAGCTATTTACAATCGTGTTCCTCAGGGTTCTCTCCTGTCACCCACTCTTTTCTTTTTATTTATTAATGATCTTTTAATTCGCACTTCCTGTCCTATTCACTCGTTTGCCGATGATTCCACTCTTCACTTCTCCACCCGTTTCAGAAAGCGTCCCTCACAGCAGTCACTCCATGATTCGCGTAGAACGGCTATGGAACACCTGACCTCTGATCTTTCTGCTATATCTGATTGGGACAGAGAAAAAAGAGACTTTCAATGTCTCAAAAACTCAGTTCCTCCATCTGTCTACTCGCCACAATCTTCCACACAACTATCCCCTTACCTTCAACAACACACAACTCAATCTTTCTTCTTCTCTTAACATTCTTGGCGTTTCTTTTTCTCGTGATCTTTCTTGGAAAGATCACATATACTCTCTTTCTAAAACAGCTTCCAAGAGGTTAGGTGTGCTGTACTGCCTCCGCGGTTTCTTCTCCCCCACTGAGTTGCTGTCTCTTTACAGGGGTCTTGTTCGCCCCTGTAGGGAGTATGCTTCTCATGTGTGGGGTGGTTCAACCCACACAGCCATACTTGACTGGGTGGAATGACAGGCTTTTCGTCTTATCAGTTCCCAGCCTCTTACTCACTGTCTTCAGTTCCTCCTCTCTTCGCCGCAATGTTGCCTCACTCTCTCTTTACTTTCACTATTATAACAGACATTACTCTTCTGAACTCTCTAACTGCATGCCTCCTCCTTTAAGGAGAGCGCGTAGCACCAGACTTTCTACACATTCTCATTTCTTTTCTGTCCAATTATCTAACGCAAGGGTTAATCGGTATTTTCAATGCTTCATATACTCAATCGGTCAACTGTGGAACAATCTTCCTCAGTCCATCTTTCCTCCTGTCTATGACCTCCCATCTTTCAAACGCAGTGTCTAGGCATCTCAAAAACCCTGGACCTTGATTTTGGCTCTCTTCTTCTTCTATGGGGAGGGGGGGGGGCTGTTGCAAGCACTTGCCCTTGACCCTCTCCTTCCTGCATAAAAAAAACCTTTACCGGCAAACTATTCCTGCTATTTATTATTCTATGCGTCAAAAAGTTTTTGGCAACTGCTGTCTCGAACCTTCTACTTGTCAGCTTACACCCGTTATTTCTCGTTCTGCTATATTGTGCTCTTTCGAAAAAGCTATCTCTATTTACGTTATCGAACCCATTCATAATTTTAAAAACCTGGATTAGATCACCCCTTAGCCTCCTAGTCTCGAGGAGGCTAAGCCTATCCTCGTACGACTTTGACCTAAACGACAAAATCATCTTAGTTGCTCGTCTTTGAACTCTTTCGATTTTGTCTATATCCTTGTGCATATGCGGATTCAAAATTGGATCGTGTACTCCAAATGGGGTCTAACTAATGATTTATAAAGAGGAACAATAATATCGCGCGATTTGTACTCAGAATTCTAAGCGATAAAACGTAGCACTTTGTTCGCCTTATTGACCGCTGCTTTACTTTGTTTCGCCACTTTTAAATCACAAGTGACTATAACTCCTAAATCTTTTTCCTGATCTACGCTTGCCAACTCCTTTTCTGACATACTATACACAAAATTATCGTTACGTGAACTTATATGTAAAATTTTGCACTTATGGACGTTAAATCTCATTTGCCATGTGACTGACCAATCTACGATTTTATTCAGATCTTCCTGGATTTTACCTCTATCTTCGTGATTTATCGCCCTACCACCCAACTTCGTATCATCCGCAAACTTTGAAACTGTATTGACTAGGCCGACATCTAAATCGTTAATATATATAAGAAAAAACAAGGGGCACAATACAGAACCCTGAGGAACCCCGCTCACTACATTAGCCCAAGAAGACTCCGTTCCATCAACGTCCACCCTCTGTTTCCTTCCTCGCAACCACTCTTCTATCCAATTTATTACTACACCCCCTGATTCCACGAGCCTTAGTTTTTTCAACGAGTCTTTTGTGCAGTACGGTGTCAAACGCTTTTTGAAAATCTAAATACACTACATTTACCGCCCGATGACTATCATCAACTTCAACCACGCTCTGGAAAAATTCTAAAAGATTAGTTAAGCAAGATTTGTTTCGCCTAAAACCGTGCTGCGTATTTCTAATTAAGTTATGCAATTCTAAATGTTCGACTATAGAAAAGCTTTCCCATAGAAACCCATGTATTAAGAGGGGGACGCATTCCGGGGTGGAAATTTTTAGTTACCTGGGGTGGTTTTTCGGATATAATAAGCACGAAAATATACAAGAAGTACCACAAATAAATACCAAACATTAGAACATTAGGAAATACACATAAAAATAATAAATAAATACGTAAAGAACATTAAAACATTAAAAACTAAACATAATGAAAAATACCGTACATAATTAGGTGCATTACATTAGAACATTAGAAAATTAATTTTCTAATGTTCTAATGTTCTGCACCTATAAAATATAAGTCTTTACTCACCAAGTGGTAAATTTTGAATTTTGTCTTGCGTTGACTTGCGATAATGCGAAACACGTTGCGATATTCGAATTTTTTGTCATAAAAACTGATTTGCGTTAAATCGAAACTGCGGTAAGAGAACTTGCGATAAACGACGACTGCCTATATATATATATATATATATATATATATATATATATATATATATATATACACACACACACACACACACACAATATTTCTACCTCACCTATGTTCTGTAGTACTCGTACTTTCTGTACTCAATGCATGCGAATGACTTTTACACAACAGTATCCTGTACAAAAGTGCAATACACTGTACAGTGGCATACATTCAATGCTCTTCACACATACAATTTGTGACTACATATACTTTCACATTATTTCCCCAATACTCCCACTTACACTTCGTCTATCTTTCAAACATTCACGTCATATTATCTGTATAACAACTGCGATGTGGTTAATCAAGGTGAGTGATGTGTCTCATCTCTGCACCATAATTAATATATATTTTAGGATTAAAAAAAACGTGTAAAAAAAAATCAAATAAGTGTGTAGTCACGCACTAAAAATTTGCATCTTAAACATATATCTTTTTATAACTCGATAAAGAGCAAAAAACTTACTTGCGAACTACAAAGAGGCATTAGATCAGAGGCGCTCAGGATGTCGATCGTGCTCAGACGGTGGACTGTTAACGCGTTTCAAGTAGACTAAGGAAATTTTAAAAACTTGCCATACGGTTAACGTAGGGTTGACACCTCTCTAGGTAGAGACAGAAAGATTGCATTGCTTGCACTTGTAACTTGTTTATATTCCTATTCCTGACGCCATCCTTTTTCTATTGTCTATACATTCTACACTCGTTCATTTATTTTTTTAAGTATGTACTGATTTTGTTGAGACTCTACCAGCTGGTAATGCTCACTTTCTTCTAACACGTTTCACGAAGAGTATTGTTCAATGAGTTGTGTCACAAATTCTTACGGTAAACAAGCTGTTGGTTTTACGCGATGTGGATGACGGACATGTCAAACATGGCAAAACCGCAGTCATTCCGCGAGCCGACAGCCGTTATTACAGAGTAGCACAGTACCCATATATCGAATATGAGACTAGTCAGTAGCCTGAAGGATGTTGCAAAGGAAACAAACACATGTGAGTGTATTAAATTTCTAAAATTCTAAACTTTTATAGAAAAGTTTAGAATTTCCAGTGAATGTTTCAGTTAAAATTATAGTGGAGGGTTAATCATGAGTGGCGGAACAAGCAACAAAAAAACAAAATCTTATCATTTTCACAATGAATGGGAAGTAGATTATTTTTTTTCACAATAGTGAATTCGAAGTGCGTGTGTTTGATCTGTCATTCGACCGTAGCGCTTGTCAAGAAGGAAAATGTTGACAGGCATTTCAGAACTGTTCACAAGAAATATGAGAGCGACTTTCAAGCCAAAAGTGAACTGCGCAGAACGAAAATGAAGGAATTGAAGTCTCAACTTGCTGTCCAAGAAATCCATATTTACAAGGCTCATCGAGAAAGCAAAGGCAGCTATAATTGCATCCTTCCGGGTGAGTTACGTGTTAACTAAGCGCAAGAAACCGTTCGAGGATGGAGACGTAGTAAAAAATGCATTTTTGGAAGTAGCAAACTCACTGTTTGATCATTTAAAAAATAAATCGGATAATTTCAGCTATTAAGGAAATTCAGCTCTCCAGACACACTGTCACACGACTTTTAGAAGTAATGGGTGAGGATCTGAGAGTGCAACTAAATAAAGCTATAAATGAGTGCGTTTTCTTTTACCTTCAATTTGATGACTTGACATTTGCCGTTGACACATCGCAGCTGTACATTTTCATAAGAATGGTAGTTAAAAATGTGACTACTAAGGAAGCATTGCTCAAGATCACACTGTCGAAGGAAAAACTGGAGGAGAAGACATTTTCCAGAAATTCGAAGACTTTGCTAATAACACTCAGTTACCCATCAACAAACTTGTGTCCATTACCACCGATGAAGCTCCAGCCAGGACTGGCCATACCTGTGCTTTCGATGCTCTCTGCAAAAATAAGTGATTTTCCTAACTTCCACAGTTATCATTGATTAATTCATCAACAGGTTTTGTGTAGTGAAATGCTGAATATGAAAGAAGTCATGGATATTGGGCTCAAGATCGCATGTTCTATTCAGGCAAGAATTCTACAGAGGCGCCTCTTTAAGTCTCAACTGGAAGAAAGTGAAGCCGAACACACAAACCTTTTGTTACACACTGATGTAAGATGGTTTAGTAGGGGAAACTTTCTTCAAAGATGGAGAGATTTGTTGGCCGAGTTTTAGGCTTCAAGAGGTGATGAATATAAACAATTGGAAGAAGTATGGTTATTAGGTTTAGCTTTTTTAACTGTCATTGTTTAGCTGAAGGAACTCAATTTAGAGTTTCAAGGAAAAGATAAGAATATTGTCCAAATGATTAGTTCTGTGAATACCTTTAAACAAAAATTAAAATTGTTCTTCTCACAACTGCAGCGACACAAACTGAGGCATTTCCCAAATATGATGTCAGAGCTAGAAAGCCAGAAAAAAGAATCTACAAATTTTGACAATGATCGATGTGTGAAACAGGTGAACAGCCTCATCACAGAGTTTGAGAGGCGCTTCCAAGACTTCGCATACTAGAACCTATAGCAAGATTTATATGCTTTCCGTTTGATGCAGACGTAGATGTTGAAGAAATTGGATTAAAAATGGCAATATTGTTTCACATTGACACATATTACATCGAAAACGAAATTTTAACACTACAGAGCGACCTTCAAATCAAATGGAGGGCATCCGATAAAAATTTTTGGAAACTTCTCGGGGAGGAAAAATATTATTTATAAAATCTGAGAAAAATTGCCATATATCTGACAGCATTTCTTGGTTGAACGTACCTCTGTGAATCAGTGTTCTCAAACATGAAGATCATCAAGTTCAAGTATCAGTCTACTCTAACAGATAATCATCTGGAGGCCCGCTTGAGGCTAACAGTCAGCAACTATAATCCAAACTTTGCACAGCTTGCTGACACCATGCAGTGCGAATCATCTACGTCTATTTGATAATGTAAGAACCAAAGAATATCTTATTATTCCATAATTATTTAAATAAATGTATTTTGCATGATTAAAGAAAATATATTGGTACGCAAAAATTTTTATTTTGTCAATTTCAGCGGTGGTAGATTGCGTTAAGATGAGGCTGACATAAAATAGAGCTTAGGTATCTAAAGTCCGAGCGCCTCTGCATTAGATGATAAAATTATGACGAACATTTAAATTTAGTACAACGTATTAGTTAATAGTAAATATGTCATTAATCTCGACCTAGTGCCACAGTGTAGTTCAAGGGAAGCGTAGTGTACACTACATTGCATAGGCAATTAAAAGCTGCTGGTACGTGTCTCAGGATAAGAGTTTGTAAACTTATGTATACGTGATATTTATAACCAACTTATGTGTACATTGAATACCGCAGTCAATCTAGTAAGTTAAGTTCTAGTTTCATGTAAATAATATAAAAATATATCATTTAAAGTTCCATTTGACAGATGGCGCTATCAACGTTAGTTTCTGAGATGACGAAACTCATTCTGTAATAATTCTTTCATCCCTCATTTCAATTTTACACCACAACCATGAAAAATCGTGTCGCTTGAATGATATATAAAAAAAAAATTTTTTTTTGATCATGTTGCAAGATTTCATTGTCATAATGTCACTTCCCATCGATCAGCGAAGTTAAACGACACTAGATCTGGGTATAGTTGTTTAAATGATGTAACTATCCATGGTCCAAGTCATATGGCCTTAGATGTTGGAAAGGCAGTTAAACAACTCCCATTAAAACAAATAAACAAGAAACATTTTTAGTTTCTATTCTTTCTTCTGCTTCTGAAAATGAAAGGAACATCGGTCACTCAACTCAAATGCTTAAAATATGAATACTATTTTTCTCTCGCTTTCTTTCTCTATGTCCAGGGACGGGAAGGTGAGAAAATGATCCTGTTACTGCAAGTTAGGGCCCGCGAATCAAATAAGAAAGTTAAAGCCAAATAAAGGAAGAGTGCGCCATCAGACCTATCTCGTGTAGAGATACATGGAAATTTCATCAACAGCTGAACTAAACCTAACCTATTTGCTACACGAACTTGTAACTTAAAACTTATCGATGCAGCACTTCTCTCTCTCTCTCTCTCTCTCTCTTAATATATATATATATATATATATATATATATATATATTATATCTTGTAACCTTGTATTGGTTTCGCGCTAATTAATTAATTCAAGCGCATGAACTGATTAAATCATAATTAATTTTAATGTCGTCCAAACTAAAGTTAAAATTTTAAAAATTTGTACGTAATATTTTTATAACATTTACGTCATAAGCGAAAACAAAAAACGTATATATATTATATATATATATATATATATATATATATAATGGTTGGCATCGCTGACTACGAATCCAACAACCCTGGGTTCGATTCCCGGTGATAGCATGCTGCACGCAGCTTACCCAGCTATTCATCCTCCTATAAAAAATAGGTTGGTAGATAAATGGGTATGCTGCGTGGCCTAGTGGTTAAGACGCCGGGCTTCTGATCGTGAGATCGAGTTCGGGCGATGACTTTGTAATTTTTGATCACCCGTGGTGGGGCGTGTTTCGGTGCTACGTTAAGCTGTAGGTCTGAAGTGAAACAACAAGCTTGATCTTCGTCAGAATGAACAATTTGGACAGAAGCAAAAAACAAAGTTTATCGAGGTTTATAGGGTGATCCAAAAAGGTGTTCCCAAAAATAATGAGCAATAAATTAATTTTGAGAGCACCTTTTCGGATCAAGGTGACCATATTTATTTCAATGAAAATCAGTACAGACACAACACACTTTATTTGCTCGCAAATAACTGGACATGAACAGGAAATAACGTCTACTTTTTCTTGATAGAATACTTTTGGCTCGAGTGAATTTATTTTAAGATGTCTTTATTTTTCAGCAACTTCTCATATAAAGAGTTACGCGATTGGGTCATGTTGGTGCGACCAACAAGCACAGATTTCAATGTAACAACATCGAGTCTAGCTTTCATTTTCTATGAATTCATATTTGGTTTTTAATATATACGATATATCTCTCATTTTAGCAATGAAGATTACATTAGAATATATCAAAAGCTTTGATTATTAAATGTTTGCATACGGAGTAGTCTTCTTGTTCCTTATTCGACTTGGATCTATTATATATATATATATATATATATATATATATAGGCCGTAGCCAAGGGGGGGTCGGGGGGTCGAACGACCCCCCCCCCCCCCCCTTGACAGCAAAGGTCCACTTTTGTAAGTATAGTTGTAACTTATGATGTAATATTATAATATAGAACATCATTTAGTAAATAAACATTTGCATTTTTCTTGCAATTTTTTTAAACTTCACAAACTGATACAACTTAACTACGCTGAACCCCTTCAGCAATGACTAGGTCGGTGCACCAAAAGGTGCCTTTCTACAATTTCGAACCCCACCCCCTTGGAAAGTTCTGGCTATGGGACTGATATATATATATATATATATATATATATATACACACACACACACACACACACACACATATATATATATATATATATATATATATATATATATATATTATATATATATATAAAGGGTGTTATACTCATGGCATTTATGAAGTAATCTCTTAATGGTCCTACCTCTTAATTCACTCAAATTCTCCCTAAAAATCAGGAATCAATCTTCCATTCAAAAAAGTTTGAAAAGTAATTTTCGTAATGCAGTTTTTCTTCAGTATGCACACACACACACACACACACATATATATATATATATATATATATATATATATATATAATATATATAGAGATAGAGAGAGAGAGAGAGAGAGAGAGAGAGAGAGAGAGTTGACAAAAGTAAATCGGTGCTGCTGTAGTATGCGGTTTACCTACGATTGGTTAGGTTTAATCATGATATTTTCGTTAAAACTAACGAAAATATCATGACTAAACCTAACCAATCGTCAAGGGCGATTAACATTGGGATGGAAACAAGCAATTAGCAAACAAGATAAGAAACTATACTTCAAAGGTAGACCGCCGAATCGTAGGTAGACCGCATACTACAGTAGCACCAGTAAATCTCTATCTTCGGTTTTCCCAGAGTTTTTGATTTGATAATAAAAGCTAATAAATAATAATAACTTTACTGACTCATTTATTTAGAATCGTGTTTATATATATATATATTATATATATATATATATATCGTAAAGACGACGCTTGTATAGGAGATATTCCGCGCAAGACGAGAGAGAGAGAACGAAACAAATGAAAAAATGAGGTAACCACCCGGGAATCGAACCCGGGATCTTCCGATTGCCGGTCAGATGCGATACCATTACACCATGGGCCTCACTCTTCCAAATGCCGTAATTCTTCTACATACTCGCAGAAACCAATGCCCCAAGGGGGCACCTCCCGCATGCCGTAACATTATATACATTCAACTGCAAAGAACACGCAGTATAAACAACGTAAAGAACGACGCTTGTATAGGAGATATTCAGCGCAAGACGAGAGAGAGAGAACGAAACAAATGAAAAAATGAGGGTTCGATTCCCGGGTGGTTACCTCATTTTTTCATTTGTTTCGTTCTCTCTCTCTCGTCTTGCGCTGAATATCTCCTATACAAGCGTCGTTCTTTACGTTGTTTATACTGCGTGTTCTTTGCAGTTGAATGTATATAATGTTACGGCATGCGGGAGGTGCCCCCTTGGGGCATTGGTTTCTGCGAGTATTAGAAGAATTACGGCATTTGGAAGTGAGGCCCATGGTGTAATGGTATCGCATCTGACCGGCAATCGGAAGATCCCGGGTTCGATTCCCGGGTGGTTACCTCATTTTTTCATTTGTTTCGTTCTCTCTCTCTCGTCTTGCGCGGAATATCTCCTATACAAGCGTCGTTCTTTACGTTGTTTATACTGCGTGTTCTTTGCAGTTGAACGTGTATATATATATATATATATATATATACACAGGGTAGCGCAAAAGTCGCGCATCATAGGAATTTTCAGTATTGATTATTTATAATATATAATTTTTTTTCTTTTCGGTAGGGGATGACTACGAAATTAATAATAGACGAGAGGGTGAGCTTGGTTTTAATGCATGGAATACCAGGTACAACACAACGATGAATCGGTACAGAATTTAAATTCTGTACCAATTCATCGATTTGTAGTACCTGGTATTCCATACGTTAAAACCAAGCTCACCCTCTCGTCTACTATTAATTTCGCAGCCATCCCCTACCTAAAAGAAAAAAAAAATCTATTATAGTCAACACTGAAAATTCCTATGATACGTGACTTTTGCGCCACCCTATATATATAATATATATATATATATATATATATATATATATATATATATATACAGGGTGGGTAAAGTTACTCCTTAGAGGTAAACTGTCATATTTCATATTAAAAAAAGTAAGGAGACTAGAGCTCCCAAACTTCATAGATGCTTACCTTAGCATATTGTTCGTCTTAATTGAGAAGTTGCTCGATGTGTCACCCTTCCTGCTCAACGCAGGCCTCCAAACGTGGACGCCACTGATCAATACACCTGTTTACATATCGTTGAGACACCTTCTCCCAGCCGAGCAGAATTCTTTCGCGTAGTTCATCTATGTCTCTTGTGTTGGTACTAGGGATGTAAACTTTGGACTTCAGGGCTTCTCGAACACCATAATCTAGTGGTGAAAGATCGGGGCTACTAACCGGCCACATATTTGGTTCGATAAAATCCATTACGAGGAAGACTAAACAGCCTTGAACATTATTATCATCACAAATTAGTCCGGTCATTAGTATATGAGATGCGAGGAAAATAACAATGATATACCATCGCTGCTTTAATTTTTCTTTTCTTAGCACTCATTGTATAAATACGCTCTGTTATCTATACGCTCAGATCTGTACCGGTGGATCGATTTACACTTCTCCATACTGTTGTTGTTTTTATTCTTGACCTTTCTCTCTTTAACAATCGGAAGGTCTCCTCTGAAAACGTTTTGTCATATACCTATAATAGCCTTTGCTCTTCATTAAAAGAAATGTTTACACGTTAAGTTGTAGTAATTTTTTTAGAGTGTTACCTTCATCTGGTTGGTTGTTCTTTTATCGCTTTTCATCACATCATTTACTTTATTCCTTTTCTGTTTATCTTGTCTGCCCTCCAAAGTGGAAATTGGAATGGCTATGACAACGGAACTATTCTCATACTAGCGCCTTGAAAATAATAATGACTGAAAGCTTGATTGGCGACGAACCTAAGGCATGACACCCAGTTCTTCGGATGACCTATCTTTATGGGTCTTCTGCGTGAGAATCGACACTTCCTTTGTTCTTTGGGGTAGATACTAAGGTTTCTTTCCCGGGATCCAGGCTGTTTTTATTGGATTTGAAAAACCCGGGAATTGGACAAATATCCCGGGAAATCCCGGAATTTTAAAATGACTTAATTTATTTTTTATTGATTTATTTGTTTTTTTTTGTTATTAGAAGGCTCTTGGGTAGAATTAAAGAAAACTGCTTAATATTTACCACATTTTATTCTACTTTTCTGCTTTCTTAAATGAACACCTACTAGCATTAGCAACTTAGAGCAATCTAAAAGTGGGCCCGTATGCCAAAAACTGGCCGAGGGAATGTCGCTAGCGCTGCGTATAATACAAGGAACCGAGTCTCAGTATATTATCTAGCGATCGCAGGCAACTCATCTTGCTCAGAGTTTAAGCAAGTATTTGAAGCAAGAACTGCAGTTATTCGAGACAATAGGGAACAGAACTTCAAACATCATGAATTTATTTGATGCACTGAAAACCATTCCGCCAACCTCTGTTGAATCAGAAAGAGCCTTTTCTGCAGCAGGTTTATTTATCACCAAGTTGAGAACTCGTCTTAGTGATAGAAGTATCGATTGTTTATGTTTTTAAGAAGCTATTTCAAAAATGTTGATTGACTCTTTAAATATTTTAAGATAAATATTTTAAGATAAAAGGATGAAATTATTTTTTCTAATGAAGTTTATTTTATTTTTATTTTTTGTATTGGCTAAATATTTTAAGATAAAATATGTTGAGATAAAAGGTATAAATTATTTTTTTTGAATGAAGTTTCTTTTTCTTTATTATTTGCAAATGCACTTAATTATAATTAAAGGAATATAATATTTTAGTCTTTTATTTGTCCCATGCAGATGAATAGCATGATAAATATTATGTTTAATAAATAATAAATAGCTACCACTGATTGGTAAACTCAATTCAAGTATTACAATGCAAAAGTGGTCATCTAGGCATAAGTAATTGGTTATCCCAATTCTAAAAGGGTATTTTATCACTAAACAATAAAAAAAATTACCGTTCTCTTAAATATACAACCATTTCCTGGATTTCTCGGGATGAAGAAAGCTGCATATAAGGAGAAACCCTAGTAGATACTCCTCTTGAGTTTGAGTTACACCTGTAACGAAGCTTAGAATAGATGTTACATACTAGTCTTTCTCACCAACTCCAGCCTACAAGGCCCCTACATGCATATTAGGTACAAGTATATAATAGTGTTCATTCCCCCTACTGCCAGAAGTTTCCCCTTATAGAAGAATGTAAATACCACTTTCTATTTTTCCCTGCTGGATTTCATACAGATAGAATATATTTACTCGATTCTAACCTCCTAAGTAGTATTAGTATAGTTATTTTATCTGAATTTTTGCCATCTTCTCCGTCATATTCACATTTCCTACAGTAAACAGAACCCCTTCATCACTTCCTGAAATGACCCCATTGTCGTTTATTTCCCTTCTGGTGTCAAGTGTATAGGGTAAGTCTCCAGATCAATTACTCGCCTGTACCTCATCAACTGGCTACAACTGCTTTTATGAGAGCCTCATCTTCAGAACACATGGACCTCATTTTTAGGAAGAGTCATAGCCTCCATTATTTGAAGACAAAGATAAGGTTAAGAAAATATGTTACTCCTCCTTAATCAAAGCAAAAGTATACAAAAAGAATGGCTTATGTCGATGTAAAACGGGGATGAAGAATTGGGTAACTGAAACGAAAGTTCAGACTCTTCGGAAGACAAAAAATTACTGGAATGCTTAAGGATTGAGGGAAGCACAACATTTTGAAATTGTGTAGCAGCTGAGATAAGCAGAATAGCCAAAAGACAAGTTAAATGTGACAATCCATCATTTTTCCTTCATAACTAAGATGAAAAATATATTAATTTTTAGGTATTTGCTTTAATCAAACAAAATTTTTAGAAATTATAATCCAATTTCTATTATATTTCAGGAGTAAAACATGAGTAGCATGGGCGCAAAAGGAGAGAGTGCAATGCAATTGAAAAATGTTGATCAATGTTGCAAGAGTGCTACCCCCTGGCGCTAGTGCCAGTGCCAACCCCCCTTGTTGCAAGACACCCGGGGGAGGAGGTTGTTATAAGAGCAACAAGGGTTATGCAACTTGGAGGCGGAGTTATCCCCCAAGAGAAAGAGAGAGGAGAAGGGGAGAGAGGAAGAGAGGTGTTCGCTTGACAGGAGCCAAGTGCATATTAAGACTTCAGCCGAGCGGACGTTGTCTTATAGACCCCTAATCAGACAGTCGACTTAATCAGCCAGTGCCTCCAGGCACTATCAGCCAGTTGGCACAGTGTATATTTCGTTTTGGCACGTATACACCCGTCTATACCCCCATAAAATATTACGCACACACGATTATATGCGTCGGGTTCGAGACCCGGTGGCGGCGCGTCCTTCCACGGTTGGTAGTCAGGGTAACCTAATGATCCGTGTTAAACTGTAGGTCTAAGGTGGAGTGTAGCCGGGCTCGATAACCGGTGGCGGCGCGTCCTTCCACGGTTGGTAGCCAGGGTAACCTAATGATCCGTGTTAAACTGTAGGTCTAAGGTGGAGTGTAAACATCCTTTCACGGTTGTAGATAAATGGGTAACCAGTCTCCCTTTCGCTCTCTCTCTCTCCCTCTCGCTCTCTACCTCTCGCGCGCTCTCTCTCTCTCTCTCGCCCTCTCGCTCTAAGTTTGGTTGTAAAATAACCTTCCACGGTTGGCTGTTTTATTATTTCGAGGCATTATAAAGCTTAAGCTTCACGAGTAATTGACTCGCAGTTTAGCGTTTCTCTCAAACATACGCAAATTGTACCGAATACATCTCTGACATTGTTTTTCTTGTCTTTCTACAAAAAAAAAAAATTAATATGAGAAATGTATGGATTTATTCTGAACTTCTCTCATATATATATATATATATATATATGTTGTTTATCTAATTCTTTATTGCGTTTCTCTGGTTTCCAAGATTCAAGATAAGGCATGCACCATTAAATTATATGACTCAGCATCGGGTCATTAATTATACGTGCCATGAAAAGGTCGAGTTTTAAATAGCGATAATTAAACGAGTCTTTGTGAAAAGTTGCCTGATGAGGTGATATTTTTTTAAAAACCATTTTCCGTTCTTGACGATTTAATTTACAGGGCATAAATTTTACGAAGCTAATTTAGAGGGGTACCATAATTCGCTCTATTTTCACCCACACGTGTCTTCAATTTCCTCTGAAAAGTCACATGATGAGGCGTAGATTATTTTTTAAAATTTATTTATTGTATCGTACGATAACGCAGGGACCCCAATAAACTTTTATAGCGGTTTTCTTCATGGATAATTGATTCTGAAATTATTTTCCACTTTTATATTTCAGAGCCATAAACCGATTCACATACCATCTCAACTCCCTCTCCCTCTCTCTCTCGGTGGAATACAAGATCAAAAAACAAAGCGTTTCTCGTCTCTCCACGAATGGGCATATCTGACACGCCCCCAGATTTCACGGAGCAACCAATCACAGCCCTGTGGGCGGAGCCCAGGACCTCTGTTTGGCTGCTATGCAGGCCTACGCGTTAAGCCCAGCCCAAAATTCACTGACAGTAAATAGGAAGCTCGCGAATCGTGTGTTGTGGGTTGGTCACAAGCCCCCTTTATAAAAAGGGACAGTTCATCTCAGAGCCTCAGTTCGTATGTTTTTTTCGCTAAGTGCTTTTCAAATATACACTATGAGTCAGTTAAATATAGTGAACACGATTTATTATTTTACTTTCTTCATTATTTACTCTTCTATCGGCTCTTTATTTCATTTATCGCTTGCTTTCTCTACACTCGTTTTCGCTGTACCGTATAAGATTCTGGTAGCCACGTCGAGACTATGAAAGCCGTTACAAAACAAAGGGGGGGTTCATTAACACTCTTTTAACACTTGTTAATATTTTATTTAATCCCGAAAATGGTTTAAGTAATTTAGGGGGATGCGAGTACGGAATTTTACTATAAATTTTTTACGTCGGAGAGGGGCACAAACAATTAATTAAATTTTACGTTACATGGCGCCAACCTCACGCTTAACGCGCTGCCTAAAGACTGACTCCTTTGGGGGTAGCCCGCTCTGTCGGCCTCTGTTCAGGATTGCCAACTCAATTTCAAACAATTTCACAATTATTAGTAAATGATTTATATAAAATTATAATCTTAATTAAACAAAAATTAATATTCTTAACTAAGCATTACTACACTCGCATCACCCCCTTGAAAATAAGTTTTTCATTAGGAAAACTTATTAATATCGTTTAACAAATTTAATAAATTTATTCAACAAATTTATATATTTTGCAATTTTTTTTTTTTTTTTTTAACAAATTCAAAGTTGATAGACAAGAAATAATTAGAATGACAAATTCCACACATATTTTGTATCATATTATAAAAATCGAAAACTTTATAATTTTCACATTTGCATAAAATAACATTTCACACTGATAATTAAATTACAACCTGTAACTAATCTACACATGCCAAAAAAAATAACGAAAATTTTCTTACATTGGTTACACAAATTTCAAGTTCACAATCTATTCCAGCGATTTCTCATCAAAGATCGCTTTACATTTGAAACAATTATTTGTATAGTTATACAGTTACTATCAGGGCAACATAGAAAAAATAAGAAAAAGTTTACATAAAATACTGACCAAGAGCGCACATACTATTTCACGAAAAACACAACAAATATGGGCAATAATCGCACCCTTTCACTTATAATTTCATTACATAATAATCAGTACATTAATTTGCTGGACGTTGTTTAGATCACAATCCGCACGCTGACAACGGACTTCTTCAATTTTCAATCGCAGCTCTCCTGCTCACTTCGCTAGAATGCAAGGGATTGCATCAATCAACATGCAACAGGGCAGCACGCTATAATGGTTCCGCTCTCTCCAAATGGCGAAAAAAAAAACAAGAGACGTCCAATTCTAAAAGGATCAGGGGGGAGATATACTGAAAGCGGGACCACGCGCTGGAATTGGACGAAATTTGCAATTCTAGAAGTCGATGAAGAAACTCGCCTTGTCTCATCTCCACTTTTGTCGGTGAACGCTGCTCTTCCTACGTCCAGCTGAAAGACTCTTCTACTGGCAACAATCAAACGATCACTCCGCCCTAGGCCGTTTCCCAACGAACCTACTGTATGTCTGTATGGACAGTACAGTCGTAAACACCCGTTCAAGCTCTCGTGGCTTGTCTACCGCGTGCTACGACACATATTTAGCGAAGCATTCGAGCAGCGTGACCAGCTACTGCCCGAAAAATACCAGTAGACCATCTTCGATCGAAACTTTCGTGTGCCAAAACCCTGCACACGTAAATTTCTCTTCCGAAACTGTCCTGCGCCAAGTCCCTGCGCATTCGGTTCCTCTCTTCTATCTCTTCTCTTCCGAAACCATCCTGCGCCAAGTCCCTGCGCAGTTGGTTTCTCTTCTCTCTCATCATTGGTGATCGATCACCTATCCGGTCGACTAAACTCAATGGATGGAACTCGGATTCAACTTGGTTGCCTCCAAACCGAGCCTCTTGAAATTTTGAAAAAAAGTTTATTCGAAACGTGTTTCTGTACTGCTTATCATTTATTTAATATTTAATTTACCGAATTTTCTCGACAGTTCACTTCGAAACAATAACTACACATTTGCTCTGGCCAAATTCACGGAAAAAAAATTACACATCTCAAAATTTCGCAAAATTAATCACATCTAGCTACCAATAAGGTCACTTATGGCAGTTACAGCGGAGAAGATAAAAGTCATAAAACGCACGAAACAAAATTGTGCAGTATAAATATAAAAGCGCCCATACATAGTAACTGTTAGTATAATTTAAGAACTATTATTGTTCAAACTACCGTCAGAAATCACATCGATACTTTTAAATACAAAAGACAAAATGAACCCCAGAAACTTCATGTCATCACTTCTCTGACAATCATGAACCCTCTTGCCCTTTGAGGAGGAGCACACAAGACGCCACAAAAACGTTACTGGCTATCTAGAAGGCTCCATTTCCGAGTGTACACTTGAGCCAATGTTTCAAATGCATTAGTTAACCCCGACTGAAGGTTTAAACAATAATAATTTTCCAAAACAGTTATTAAAAAGTAAAAAAAATAAATATTACTACCAAAAATTATTTTAATACAGTAATTCCAACTTGAAACGTCAAATTTCATATGAATTGAACTCGCAATTCGCAAATTACATCTGAGAGACAACTCTCTCCTTCAACAGAAACCCCAGTATGGTTTGCAAATCACAAAAATCCCAGTAATTTATCGTTTCCAAGTGAAACTAAAAATTTGCATTGTTATACGTACTAAATAAGAATAGATAATATGCACTCAAAAATACACGCAACCTACTGTAAACAAAAACAAAACATTGCATAATTCAGAGCGGTCGCTTTGTTTGTAAGCGAACCTCTATACAAATCCCTAACCGAATGAAATGCATTATATCCTAACATAATTTTGTAATATTTTTCCATGCAAACGCTCGAACTAAAAAAAAACATTTTTCATTTCTAATACCCAAATTAAAATATCAAATCAAACATCCTTTTTGCAATACAATCTAAATTCCAAATAAAAATTTTACCATTGTCATTGAACTGGAAGAAAGAAAGAAATAAAAATCGGCCTACCTATAAAAATAAAATTGAATGCATTTATAAAACGTAAATATAGGCTATGAAAAGAATTTTCTGCACAAATTTTTGTAATTCTTAAAAATTATAATAATATCCAAATTTCGTAAAATATGTGTACCGCCGCACTTTTAGACCTATAATTAATAAATTCAATGTTACGCGTAGAAAGAACAATTTAGAATTTAATGCATAACATTTGTGCTTATTAAAAAAAATCCTATGATTATTTATGTTAAACCAATTAAAATTTTGTTAAATAACTAAGAATTTAATACTCAGACATATACCATAGTGACGGTCAATATATGAACAATATTTAACGATAGGCCTACAACAAATCTTCTTTAGTACAATACAATAGCCATTTTACAAAATATGTCGGAATTTTCGTGAAAATGAACGAAAGGAACAGAGAAAAAAAAAGATAATCAGCCTACCTACCAAATTTTATGAGTATATATATATAATTATATATATAACTAATATATACGTATAAGTTAATATGTAAGTGTATAATTAATGATTATATAAAATGTCCAACAAAAATTTATAGAAAATTTCACAACACAATTTCTCTATTTCAGTTAAACGAATTTAGCTTATTTTGAAGTCTTAACACAATCCTATACGGCCAGCCTATAATCTGACAAATTAATATGTTTAAGATTATTTTTCGACTGTCCCTTAAAATGTAACTTAATCCTATTTAGCGCGAAGCAAAAAGCCCGTAAACCTACATAAACAATAAAATAAACCTATCATTATAATTTATGTACAACCAATCGAAATATAATAAAAAATCTGCTAATGAAACCCAGAAAATTTTACATGTTCATGAAGTGTCTTACAATACTATATATGTATATATACCTAGAAATGCGGTACAAATTTTCGCTAAAACATTTTTAAAGGGCCGCATAAAATGTGTATCACACTATTTAAACTAACATAATTTACTTACGTACAATTTCAGTGTAAAAAAATGTTCTATATTAATTATTATTATATTATCATCACATTTTCTACTAATTCCAAAAGTTGAAACACAAAAAAGACACAAACGTAGGTAGGTTTAAGGACAGGAGAAAAGGTGAACGAAATGAAGTGAAAAGAGATGAGTCTCGGCAGCGACGAACGATTTGAAATATACCTCTCCGACGGCTGAACGAAAGCTAACGAATTCGGAAACAAACGACTCTGAAATTTACTGTTACTCAAATGTTTTGACTCCAACGGAAAACCGACTCTGTAACGACTAAAATAAGTTTTGAGTCTCTAGACTCAATCTCAAACAACAAATTTTGACGCGCGAAAGTTTTTGAAGCGACGCGACTCAGAATAATTTGGAATGTAAGGGGCGCCATTTTGAATTTACATTTACAATGAATTTTTGCTTAATTTGATAATTACTCTAAAACGGGTAGCGAAACAGAATATCCACTAATTTTCTTTATACGGAGAACGTGAAAACGATCGTGATTAGTCGAAAGAACACACGCACAAATTTTGAATTCCTATTTATCAGAACGAAAAAATAATGCATAAGCCTAACGGAGTGCATGGGTTCGTATTATTAAATTGATAACAATTTAATAAGGTTAGCTGCCACCAAATATGTGAACACTTTTTATTTACTTTCTTCATTATTTACTCTTCTTCGTCTCTATTCATTTATCGCTTGCTTTCTCTACACTCGTTTTCACTGTACCGTATAATTCATGGTAGCCACGCCGAGACTATGAAAGCCGTTACAAACAAAGGGGGGGTTCATTAACACTCTTTTAACACTTGTTAACATTTATTTAATTCCGAAAATGGTTTAAGTAATTTAGGGGATGCGAGTAGGAATTTTACTATAATTTTACGTCGGAGAGGGGCACAAACAATTAATTAAATTTTACGTTACATGGCGCCAACCTCACGCTTAACGCGCTGCCTAAAGACTGACTCCTTGGGGTAGCCCGCTCTGTCGGCCTCCGTTCAGGATTGCCAACTCTTCAAACAATTTCACAATTATTAGTAAATGATTTATATTAAACATTATAATCTTAATTAAACAAAAATTAATATTCTTAACTAAGCATTACTACAAACTGTAGGTCTAAGGTGGAGTGTAAACATCCTTTCACGATTGTAGATAAATGGGTAACCAGTCTCCCTTTCGCTCTCTCTCTCTCCCCCCTCTCTCACTCTCGCTCTCTCCTGCCCTCTCACATTCTCTCTCTCCCTCCCTCCCTTTCGCTCTCTCTCTCTCCCTCCCTCCCTTTCGCTCTCTCTCTCTCCCTCTCGCTCTCTACCTCTCGCGCGCTCTCTATCTCTCTCTCGCCCTCTCGCTCTAAGTTTGGTTGTAAAATACCCTTCCACGGTTGGCTGTTTTATTGTTTCGAGGCATCATAAAGCTTAAGCTTCACGAGTAATTGACTCGCAGTTTAGCGTTTCTCTCAAACATAAGCAAATTGTACCGAATACATCTCTGATATTGTTTTTCTTGTCTTTCTACAACAAAAAAAAAATTAATATGAGAAATGTATGGATTTATTCTGAACTTCTCTCATATATATATATATATATATATATATATATATATATATATATATATATATGTTGTTTATCTAATTCTTTATTGCGTTTCTCTGGTTTTCAAGATTCAAGATAAGGCATGCACCATTAAATTATATGACTCAGCATCGGGTCATTAATTATACGTGCAATGAAAAGGTCGAGTTTTAAATAGCGATAATTAAACGAGTCTTTGTGAAAAGTTGCCTGATGAGGTGATATTTTTTTAAAAACCATTTTCCGTTCCAGACGATTTAATTTACAGGGCATAAATTTTACGAAGCTAATTTAGAGGGGTACCATAATTCGCTCTATTTTCACCCACACGTGTCTTCAATTTCCTCTGAAAAGTCACATGATGAGGCGTAGATTATTTTTTAAAATTTTTTATTGTATCGTACGATAACGCAGGGACCCCAATAAACTTTTATAGCGGTTTTCTTCATGGATAATTGATTCTGAAATTATCTTCCACTTTTATATTTCAGAGCCATAAACCGATTCACATACCATCTCAACTCCCTCTCCCTCTCTCTCTCGGTGGAATACAAGATCAAAAACAAAGCGTTTCTCGTCTCTCCACGAATGGGCATATCTGACACGCCCCCAGATTTCACGGGCAACCAATCACAGCCCTGTGGGCGGAGCCCAGGACCTCTGTTTGGCTGCTATGCAGGCCTACGCGTTAAGCCCAGCCCAAAATTCACTGGGAGTAAATAGGAAGCTCGCGAATCGTGTGTTGTGGGTTGGTCACAAGTCCCCTTTATAAAAAGGGACAGTTCATCTCAGAGCCTCAGTTCGTATGTTTTTTTCGCTAAGTGCTTTTCAAATATACACTATGAGTCAGTTATTCGCTCTACAATTCTCCCGATAGGGTGACAATAAAAATCGAAAGTTGGATTTTTTTATTGGCCATTTGTTCAATGCTGCTACTACATGAGAAAACAATGTACTGTAAATATTAGGTCATTCAGATAATGTTTAAGGGTGTCTCAAGTGAGGTAAATAATTCTCCTTATTCATTAATATTTTTTTTAATTACTTATTACGATTGGAGTACGCCTGCACTTAAACTTTATGAACTAAAACTAACGTTTATTTACATTAATTAAAAAAAAAATTAATTTATTTTTACTAGGTAATGAATAATTAATTTTTGTTATAAGGAGAATTATTTACCTCACTTGAGACACCCTTAAATATTATCTGAATGACCTAATATTTACAGTACATTGTTTTCTCATGCAGTAGCAGCATTGAACAAATGGCCAATAAAAAACTCCAACTTTCGATTTTTATTGTCACCCTAATATATATGTAAAAAGTGAACAATGAACAATTCCTACACCATCATTATATGAATTCATTGTCTTCATGCAGAACTTATGTTCGTATAGTTTTATGTTCGAATATCCATTTTTACATAAGAAACCAAAATCGCCTAAGCGAGTTTTTGGATAGAATTTCGATTTGTACGTCTTTATTCATTACTGTATTTCTCTAATTCATCTTTTCTAATAATGACTTATACACTATGACGTCACAAAATAACTTTGTTCTCTTTACGTTTCCCATACTTTGTACACTGAATCACGTTCTTAGTATTTGGACATCTTCCGTATTCAATGTATGGTAAATTCTTTAGTAATAATGTTGTGGTGTTATGTAGTATAAATATCATTATTCAACCATACTCATTCTTACATTCATGTTCTTTCTTGACCGCTATCCTTTATTAATTTTATTACTTATTCATTCATCTACCTATTGTCTACTTATGCCCTATCAACTTATCAGTCTATGTTTACAACCTATTGTGTGACGAATGATATGTGTACACTACTGTGTGCAGTCGTACATGTCTATTAACGATCATGATTACGTACATGTATTCTTTTTACGTTTTATTTTCTTTTATTTTTTCACCTCTCGCAAGTTGTTTATTATTGCTGAGACGAAGGTTCGAATTCCGATTACGTCGTCAAAAGCGAGCCTCTGAATTCGAATTCTTCTCTCTTGCTCCTCTGCTACCAATTTATAACGTTAAGATGTGATGTTATATTATATATACCATATTGTTCCCTGCCAGGCTACTAGTTATTATCTACTTAGGCACATAGTTATCCACGTTCTCATTACCTGTACTTACTACTTCTACCTAATTGTCATTCAAATTCCGTTACTTATGTGTTACGTTATCATTAATGTCCGTGTACTTTCAAATGAAAAGTACACCGTATTGTTTCTCCGCTTTCCTCATCGCTGGCTAATTAGACTTTCAAACTATAATAACCAACCATTCTTCTAATAATATTTGACATAATTTGGCGTAATTATTGTTAACTATAAATATATAACATTGTTGTTAATCCCTTGTAAATTATAGAACAACGGAGAACTCTCCATTACTTAAATTGTATTACCTATTCAGATTACTTCAGTATTAAATATGTCAATTAACAAATTGCCAAAATTGTAATTAACTGTAATACTTTAATTTAATATAACGTAATGTACTTCATTGAAACTGTAATTAAATGTAATGATTTAATTTATAATGAAAGAATGTACTTTAATAGAATTATAATTAAACAATAAGTGAATATGAAGTAATCCATAATTGTAATCGTAATTGTAATGAACCAAAATTAATACGTACTCAGTCGTATACTTAATTTGTACTTATGTGTACTATTACGAAATGATATCGCCTTCATAAATGTAGACTCGGCGAAAAAATATAGGATTAGTTTTTATTTTCATTTTTTTATTGTTTTTAGTTGAAATCTTTCAAAACATCTGATCATGTGTTTAAAAAGGGAGGAAATTTAACCTTCAACTGTCCTCCCCCAAAACATTTAAGTTTATATTATACTTCTTCTTCATTAGACTTCTTCATTGGACTTCTTCATCGCACTTCTTGATTGCACTTCTTCATATTTGCACTTCATCATAGCACTACATTAGGACTCCTTTGTTAGCAGCCTTGCTTCGGGGAGGGGGCAGAGGCCCCTTGCCTTCTTAATATTTTTAGATTCCGGCCTGAGCCATGGCCGAAAGAGGTCGAACCTCTACCCCTGTAAATTCAGAGTACTAACTGTAATTTTTGAGAAGTAAACCACAGTAAAAGAAGTTTTTTTATCTTTTTCCTTCGAGCCGTGCTCTCTTCAGAACTTAGTCAGAAAAGTCGATAATTTTAGTATCAGAGAAAGTATCAGAGTATTATAAAAAGAGAAGAATTAAAAATTGGCGACCCTTTGCCCAAATTAAGAGACAACCCAAGCACCATAGAAGATATCGGCATAACAGTCTGGCGAGTCTGTAGCCAAGAGTTTAACAGAGTGGCGACCGAAAAGAATTAGAATGTTATAGAAGAAATATCCGTTGCAGCCTCCTAACCAGAACCCCCGTCGATCCGAACCGACTCAGGGCCATAAAAGGGGGGTTAACAATTTGGCGAACCTTGCCAGGATAAGAAAAAGATTTTAAGAAGATTATTTTAAGAAGATTATTATTTTAAGAAGATTATTATTTTAAGAAGATTATTATTTTAAGAAGATTATTATTTTAAGAAGAAGATTTTAAGTAGAGGCCACTCTTTGGCCAAGACAGAAATTACCCTGCATCAGGATAAAACCAGTTGACCGGCGTGTCACGACTTCTAGTTCGTGACATCCACCCTTGAACCGGTGTGTCACGACTCCAAGTTCTCCACGCCTAGTTTTCATCCAAGAAGAAGTAGCCAGCAAGACGTCTTCAGGACACGTCTCTGAGGATTTTGCCAGTAGAAATTTTGTTAAGTACATTTTGTTTTTTTAAGTAATTTATAAACACTTGAAAAGTCAGTATTATTAACAGTTAATAATGAGTATCAAGTCAGAATTCACAAGAAACACAGTGAACATTCCATACACCAGTGATACATTTGCTTTTATTGAAACAGTAATTTTAACAGAGAGTTAATTGTAACAGAGTTAATTGTAACAGAGAGTTAATTGTAACAGAGAGTTAATTGTAACAGAGTTAATTTCAAAGAGAGTTAATTTCAAAGAGAGTTAATTTCAAAGAGAGTTAATTTCAAAGAGAAGTTAAAAGTAAGAGAGTTAATTTCAAAGAGAGTTAATTTCAGAGAGTTAATTTCACTGTTATATTCAGTATAGAATAATTTTATTTTATGTATCAAACATAATAGTATCGTACCTTCGTGTATATTCGAGTGAAATGTTGTTTACTTTTTATATTTCTGTTTGCAAATTTTTTTTCAAATTATTGAATTGAATTGACTTGCAAATTAAGAAAGAGAGAGTTTATAGAGTTATAGAGTTACTTGAAGCAGTTTCAAGTTCCATTTTCAGTTTTCAGACAGTTTCAGTTGGTTGTAACCAAAAGGGACAACCAAACCCCAGAGATTTATAAAGATACTTGAAGTAATTTTGAAGTCAATTTTTGAAGTCATTTTTTGAAGTCATTTTTTGAAGTCAGTTTTTCAAGTCAGAAGGTTGCACCAAGAGGGTCAACCAAAACAGAGGTTAATCGTCTCCACTTGATAAAGATCAAGTGCAGTCATTTTCCATTTTCAGTTAATCTTCACTTGATAGCAGTTCAAGTGCAAGACAGTTTAAGTTTCAAGATACTTGACAAGCGTTCAAGTTAGACAGATTAAGTTTCAAGATACTTGACAAGCGTTCAAGTTAGACAGTTTAAGTTTCAGAATACTTGACAAGCGTTCAAGTTAGACAGTTTAAGTTTCAGAATACTTGACAAGCGTTCAAGTTAGACAGTTTAAGTTTCAGAATACTTGACAAGCGTTCAAGTTAGACAGTTTAAGTTTCAGAATACTTGACAAGCGTTCAAGTTAGACAGTTAAGTTTCATTTTCAGTTTCAGAATACTTGATAGAGTTCAAGTCAGTTTTATTCCAAGTCAGTTTTATTTGAAGTCAGAGAGTTTTGTTTTAAGTCAGTCTCTGTTAGTTTCAAATACCCATTCATTTCAATGCAGTCAATTGAATTCAACTTTTTCTTTGTAAGTTAAGAGAATTTAATTTAAGAAAAATGTAATTTAAGAATTTAATTCAACCTTTTTTTTTGTGTTGTAAAAGAGAATTAAATTCAACCTGAATTGACCGGGTTGCGGCTTCGGTTTAACCTTTTCTTTGTTTGTAAGAAGGAAATTCACCGATTTGTCTTTCCCTTTTCATGCATTGTTACGTATATAAATATATACTTATGTAATTTATTATTTATACAAAGGTTGTATCGTAATGTATATGAGGAACATACCGTCCCTCCGTTTTGTTTCAACTTTTTTAATTTTTGTTCTAAGTAGTGTGACAAGCAATCTTTTTTTAAAAAAAAGAGCCAAGTGCTCACGAAAGATGTAATTGTCAATTTCAGACTTATACCCCCCGCTTAGTCACTCAATTCCCCCGAATGTAGTACGCCAAACTTTGTTTTTTTATTTCATTTTTATTTTGTTCAATTAATCGTGAGTAACTGTCCTTAAATTGTTATTGTACCATTTGTAAGGTATCAAACGAAAATTATAGTCAAATTGACATACTACTACAGTATATGGTTATGAATTTTAGTAGTCGAAATTAATTGTGTGTCAAAATTCAATTTTAAAACCGTGAGAGTTACTGTCATTACTCGTAAGGTCTTCCAAGTTCGTTTTTTTAATTACCTTATACGTGTAACTGATTAATTATGTAAAATCTATAATCCTAATTGAATTTTATTACTTTTGACACATTCGAATTCATTTACGTTCCGTCCCTCCAGTCACTTTTGCATTAAAACGCGTATGCAAACATTATCATCATAATACATAATAATTATTGCTTACTTTATATAAATTCTCGCTCATGCATTTATACAGTTAATTTAACAATCCTCTCAGCTAATCTGTGTCTCGAAATTATAAAATACACACTTTGTACCCAATAAACATAAATACACATTTGACCACAGGTCTATACATCATCCACTACGTAATTCGATTTGTACCTACAACAGTCAATAAAAATGCATGTATGCACACTATATATACTATATACATACAAACCTTATGCTAAAATCATTGAATATTCAGTTACTTGAACAATCCTATCAGCTAATCTGTCCCTCGAAATTGTAAAATACACACTTTGCACCTAATACACCCAAATACACACTAGACCACAGGTCTATACATCATCCATTACGTAATTCTATTTTTACCTACACTAGTCAATAAAAATTAGCTTATAGATTGTACGATTTACATTTTTCCCTTTTATCTTACCTATTCATTATGAATGTAATTTTCCTCACAGAAAAAAAATATAAAATTTTGGTAAAATTTTTTAACCATATCAATGTTTGTCTAACTTAATTGTTTGTCTAAATTAACGTTTTAATCCTTTATTCTGTTTGTATAAAAGTAAAGTTTTAATCTTTGAATTCTTTTATATTATACAGGGTGTACATAAAGTCAGGATCTATTTTTGTGAAGCACTTGGAAATTATATGGAATTCAATCATAAAATGATAAAGTGGTAACATTTATTAAATAATTAAGAGTAGGATTCGACGTGACGCCCATCAGTATCCCTGCACAGCTCAAATCGTTCCGCAGCATTTCTAAACACATTCTGGAGCATTTGCGGGGTTATGTTATCTGCAGCAGTTCGTATACGTGTATGTAAGTTTTCAAGACTCGTAATCTTCGTCTGATAGACGTGCGATTTGATAAAGCCCCATGCAAAGAAATCTAAAGGGGTTAATCTGGTGATCTCGCTGGCCAAGGTCTGTTGCTTCCGCGTCCGATCCAGCGATTTGGAAAACGTCCATTTAGATAATCCTGAACAATTTTGGCATAGTGACAAGGAGCACCATCATGTTGATAGACGACGGTACTAACAATCCTATCCCCGTCGTCTATCAACATGATGGTGCTCCTTGTCACTATGCCAAAATTGTTCAGGATTTCTAAATGGACGTTTTCCAATCGCTGGATCAAACGCGGAAGCAACAGACCTTGGCCAGCGAGATCACCAGATTTAACCCCTTTAGATTTCTTTGCATGGGGCTTTATCAATCGCACGTCTATCAGACGAAGATTACGAGTCTTGAAACTTACGTACACGTATACGAACTGCTGCAGATAACATAACCCCGCAAATGCTCCAGAATGTGTTTAGAAATGCTGCGGAACGATTTGAGCTGTGCAGGGATACTGATGGGCGTCACGTCGAATCCTACTCTTAATTATTTAATAAATGCTACCACTTTATCATTTTATGATTGAATTCCATATAATTTCCAAATGCTTCACAAAAATAGATCCTGACTTTATGTACACCCTGTATAATAACTCACTTGTTCTGTATAAAACTTGTATTGTAAAAAAGAATGTCGTCATCTAACTTGAATTACTTACGATGTTATTTTCTCAATTGTATTATATTGTATTATATTATTGTATTAATACCATTTTAGGAGGGGGAAATACTGTAAAAAGTGAACAATGAACAATTCCTACACCATCATTATATGGATTCATTGTCTTCATGCAGAACTTATGTTCGTATAGTTTTATGTTCGAATGTCCATTTTTACATAAGAAACCAAAATCGCCTAAGCGAGTTTTTGGATAGAATTTCGATTTGTACGTCTTTATTCATTACTGTATTTCTCTAATTCATCTTTTCTAATAATGACTTATACACTATGACGTCACAAAATAACTTTGTTCTCTTTACGTTTCCCATACTTTGTACACTGAATCACGTTCTTAGTATTTGGACATCTTCCGTATTCAATGTATGGTAAATTCTTTAGTAATAATGTTGTGGTGTTATGTAGTATAAATATCATTATTCAACCATACTCATTCTTACATTCATGTTCTTTCTTGACCGCTATCCTTTATTAATTTTATTACTTATTCATTCATCTACCTATTGTCTACTTATGCCCTATCAACTTATCAGTCTATGTTTACTCGTGTCTATATTACGCACACAACCTATTGTGTGACGAATGATATGTGTACACTACTGTGCGCAGTCGTACATGTCTATTAACGATCATGATTACGTACATGTATTCTTTTTACGTTTTATTTTCTTTTATTTTTTCACCTCTCGCAAGTTGTTTATTATTGCTGAGACGAAGGTTCGAATTCCGATTACGTCGTCAAAAGCGAGCCTCTGAATTCGAATTCTTCTCTCTTGCCTCTGCTACCAATTTATAACGTTAAGATGTGATGTTATATTATTATAATATACCATATTGTTCCCTGCCAGGCTACTAGTTATTATCTACTTAGGCACATAGTTATCCACGTTCTCATTACCTGTACTTACTACTTCTACCTAATTGTCATTCAAATTCCGTTACTTATGTGTTACGTTATCATTAATGTCCGTGTACTTTCAAATGAAAAGTACACCGTATTGTTTCTCCGCTTTCCTCATCGCTGGCTAATTAGACTTTCAAACTATAATAACCAACCATTCTTCTAATAATATTTGACATAATTTGGCGTAATTATTGTTAACTATAAATATATAGCATTGTTGTTAATCCCCTGTAAATTATAGAACAACGGAGAACTCTCCATTATTTAAATTATATTACCTATTCAGATTACTTCAGTATTAAATATGTCAATTAACAAATTGCCAAAATTGTAATTAACTGTAATACTTTAATTTAATATAACGTAATGTACTTCATTGAAACTGTAATTAAATGTAATGATTTAATTTATAATGTAAGAATGTACTTTAATAGAACTATAATTAAACAATAAGTGAATATGAAGTAATCCATAATTGTAATCGTAATTGTAATGAACCAAAATTAATACGTACTCAGTCGTGTACTTAATTTGTACTTATGTGTACTATTACGAAATGATATCGCCTTCATAAATGTAGACTCGGCGAAAAAATATACGATTAGTTTTTATTTTCATTTTTTTATTGTTTTTAGTTGAAATCTTTCAAAACATCTGATCATGTGTTTAAAAAGGGGGGAAATTTAACCTTCAACTGTCCTCCCCCAAAACATTTAAGTTTATATTATACTTCTTCTTCATTAGACTTCTTCATTGGACTTCTTCATTGCACTTCTTGATTGCACTTCTTCATATTTGCACTTCATCATAGCACTTCATTAGGACTCCTTTGTTAGCAGCCTTGCTGCGGGGAGGGGGCAGAGGCCCCTTGCCTTCTTAATATTTTTAGATTCCGGCCTGAGCCATGGTCGAAAGAGGTCGAACCTCTACCCCTGTAAATTCAGAGTACTAACTGTAATTTTTGAGAAGTAAACCACAGTAAAAGAAGTTTTTTTTTATCTTTTTCCTTCGAGCCGTGCTCTCTTCAGAACTTAGTCAGAAAAGTCGATAATTTTAGTATCAGAGAAAGTATCAGAGTATTATAAAAAGAGAAGAATTAAAAATTGGCGACCCTTTGCCAAAATTAAGAGACAACCCAAGCACCATAGAAGATATCGGCATAACAGTCTGGCGAGTCTGTAGCCAAGAGTTTAACAGAGTGGCGACCGAAAAGAATTAGAATGTTATAGAAGAAATATCCGTTGCAGCCTCCTAACCAGAACCCCCGTCGATCCGAACCGACTCAGGGCCATAAAAGGGGGGTTAACATATATATATATATATATATATATATATATAAACCCAGGACTCTTTATCGTTTATAATAATATAGCCTAACTAACCATGGTGTATTCTTTCTCGTTTATAATTTAATTAGTAATGTAATTTCCTTTTATTCTGACTTTTTCTACAACGAAAAAATTAATCCCAAGACTCATTCTCGTATATAATAATATAACCTAACCTAACCTTCTCGTTTATAATATAACCTAACCTAACACAACTGAACCTAACCGGCCATAATATAACCTAACCTAACCTAACACAACTGAACCTAACCGGCCGTAATATAACCTAACCTATAATATCGTAGCCGGGACATAATATAGCCTAACCTAACCTAGCCTAACCTAACACAATTAAACCTAATCGGGACATAATATAGCCTAACCTAGCCTATATATATATATATATATATATATATATATATATATATCGGCCCAGGACTCTTTATCGTTTATAATAATATAGCCTAACCTAACCTAACCATGGTGTATTCTTTCTCGTTTATAATGAGTAATCTAATTCCCTTTTATTCTGAATTTTTCTACAACGAAAAAATTAATCTCATTATGTTTTTAATTATTGTTTGTTTCCTTCGTGGTTATTTCGGCATAAAAATGGTGTTTTATTTCCACATTTCTTGTACAGGTAGGATTTTAGAAATATTAAAAACTATTAAGGATTGTCTGCGAGTTCGAGACCCGTTGCAGGCAGACGGAGCATAGCACACCCAGCTAATCTTACGTTTGAGCTGTAAATTAGCGTACTTGCTAATAATTATGCTGTTTCCTTCGTGGTTATTTCGATATATATATATATATATATATGTGGTGGAGCTTTAATAATACTTTTCTCTAATTTAAAAATTTATAGAAAGTTGTACAGATAGGATTTTAAAATTACCAAAACTTTTAAGAATTGTTGGCGGGATCGAGACTCGGTGTCGGCAGACGTTGTCTTAGCACTCATACTTTTGAAAACTGTTAGGATATCTGCTTTTTTATTATAATTTTTAAAATTCGTGGTATTTTCTCTTATTGTAGCTCGTTAATTAAACTTTATTTTTACTTAACTTTATAGGACCGATGCGGAACTTGATCGTGTTATAGCTACTTTTCGTTTTGATGAAAAGGGAATAAATGATATGGTTGCTTTACCCCACAACCAAACCAGCGATCTGAACACAGAGGTCGTGGTATTGGCTCACATCTGATCTAACGAGTGCCAGTTCACTGAGGAACTAATGTAAGTATTTTTTGGGGGGTTAAGAACAAAACACAATGTATTTTCATTTAATTTATTAATTGGTAGAAAACATGTACAAAGCGGAACCAGTGTCCATTAAATAAGTCTTAACGGGTACATTTAAAGTTACAAATGTATATACAACTTTACACAATATAGATATACACCTTTACACAATACAGCGGGTGCTAACATATGGGAACCTTTTTTTTTATTTGTCTGCATACCTTTTCATCGTTCATTTCAGTGTCGCACAAATCGAATAATTTTAAAAAATTTATAAATCCCTTCCCAAGTGACATGTGCATGAGAAATGAGAGGGCGTACATCCCGCACGTGTTACTATAATATCCTTGAAGGCGATACGGGTTCCACACAACCTCAGGTACATGTATCTGCTCAATAAACTGTACAACCACAGAATCATTCTAGGGCTGAGCGCCCGAGTGAGTCAAAATAGTACATTCTTTCCCTATTTTTAAATAGATTGCAAACCAGTGAATCCCCTCACCCCCCACAATGTTGGTGTTAACGATAACCCCGTACCAGTTTCTCGTAGTTGGCAATTTCAATATTTCATTCTTCACAAACACGCCGATAAATTTGGTGTGTGATTCGGTCACTTTTCATTACTCTCTGGAGTGTATTCGCGTCCATTTTAAAAGTCTGTGACCACGTTCCTGAAACGATCAATTTCTATTAGTGCCTGTGATTCGAGGTAAACTAGCACACTTATAGGCGGGAACACAGCGTCTGATGAGTAATCAACAGTCATAGTCCCTCCCAAAGCGATGCCATTTACGTATAGGGTTATATTTTTAAGGCCGAAATTCTCGAATTTAAAGGCACTCTTTTTATATTTTCCATTCGTCGAGGCCTGGTCCTGCATTCCAATTAATATCCTTTTAGGTAGGACTCCAAGGGCCACGTTTTCTAGTTGCTTCGAGGCCAACCCGGCGGGCACCGTGTATAGTTTGATCTGTACCCTGTTAATTGGGTATTTTACTGTGGCGTGCATTAAGTCTTTCTCAATCTTTATTTGTTTTGGCGAACTTAATTTCATTCGGTGTACACGCAAATACGCCTCCATTATGTGAATCACAACGGTTTTGCTCCCTCTTCTTGATCAGATCCCAGATTTATGCAGATCTCAGGATTCGTGCGGGTAAGCTTCATAAGCAGTTTCTCCTGGAATATGAAATCTGTATGAAGACGTCCAAAACACTCTTATATCTTTTTTTTAGAATTTTTAAATTTGTCCTTTATACTACTTTCATCTTTAGTATGGTAATATTCCTCGGCGGTTAAAAAGTTGTCCTTCGCTTCTTTTGAAAAGTTGAGGACATTTTCCAGATAGGCCCGTTCCTGCTGAGATGTTAACCTGATTTAAATACACCTCACACTGGCTGAATATAGAGTGTAAAAAGTTGGTTTCAGGGTACGATGAATAACTATCATCGCAGTCCGTTCCATCAGAATGGGCTATACGCAATTTAGCGTACATATGCATGCAGCTCCGGTCAAAAGAGTAAGGGCCTGAGCTGGGTATCACGAATTCTATTGGGGCACTCGGTGAACTAATTTTGTTTAATGGGTTAATTGTAATAAAGTCGCTATGCTCAATAGAGACCTGAGTGGGGGCATATCAAAGAGGGACAGTTCCGATTTACAGCATTGTGAACTACACGGATGGATGAAACGCGCCATGACGAGTCAGAAATGGTGCCACCTCTCTCGACAACTAGTAAGCAGCCTATGATTCGTGAGAGTAGTGTCCTCAGCTTATATCAGTTAAAAAAATGATCAGCCATAGGTTTCATACGCTTAGAGCACTTCTTTTTTGATTTCCTTTTAAGTTTAGCGCCACGTGATGGTAACCCCTTCTTCCTGGCAGATCTCTTCATTCCATCACCATGCATTTTTCTCTTTGCGTCTTTGATGATTTCGTCGCGTGTACGTTTTAAATGTTTTTCTAAAGCTTCTTTAGGCTTAGTTCCGCCCATTATGTCTTCTGCCACGTTAAAACCTGTTCGTAACGCCTTCCTCCCTAGGTACCTGGCACCCCTCTTCAATAGTGGGACAGCGGTGCGTAGCATGGATGAAAAAATGGATCCATGCCCACCCCCACGCTGGTATCTCACCCCTCGGTAGACTGTGAATGGCCTTCGGGTCATTATAAACAGCGAAAGTGTAGTTTCACTGTTAAGCTCCCATCATCGAATGGGAAATTTTTTTCCTCAATCGTTCTTATATATATCGAGATGTTGGTTAATAGATTAATCGCAACATTCACATAATGGGGCTTGTTATATGTAATGCTCAAACTTTTCCCTCTATGGTTGGGGATGTGTGCAATGCGCAGCAGGCGCGCCTGGGTGTCCCCAACAAATTGGTGCTCTACGATATTGCTGTAAATATAGCACATGTCTGGAGGTGGAGAGCTTTCACCCAATTTCTCCATCTACAATTGATACATTAAGCTGGACAAGTCATGCTGTGCCTCGTGAAAGGTATCTCTCTGGAGAGCTGCGCTATATCGGCCCTCAGCCACAATTGTGAACAGCACTTTATCTTTACTATTTCTACTAAGCGTTGATTTTAACTTCAATGTGCGTGCATGCGTGTCTATGTTTACGACTTCAAAAAGTAAATCGTTTGTCAGGTACGACTTTTCAAGACTCTTGTTTAACCCCGTCACAATGTCCATGGCTGTGTCATAATGTCCAATTCCTAGCGAAACATTTGTGCTATAGTACTGCTCCTCACCGAACAGCACTGATCGCATAATATTGTCTAAGGTTATGCCTAATTTTTCGCACTCATCGATTCTTCTAAGGATCAGAAATATGATTTGCTAATTTTCAAGAGTTAAACATTTGGAGACTAACTGGAGTTCACATAAACCCACCTCATACGAATCACGCTCCAATTCAGTGGGTCCGTGGAGTTTTGTCACAAAGTTAGCCAGGGTGTTGTAAGGATATACAGACAGAAAGGAGGACGGGAGTGTGACATAGAAGTGGCTAGGCGCCATGTTGCATACTAATTAAGCGTCATTATTGCAGCAGCTTTTATATAAGTGTGGAAGCTTTCTGGGTACCCCAGCCATTTCACCAGGTACATTTTTCTCTTTCCTGAACCTTTGCTGCCTAAAATATTTTCAATTTTAAACACACTTTTTCCTAAATTAAATGTCACTTTCTGCAACTCCTCGCGGTAAAAGCCTCTAGTGACCTCTTCCCCATTCAAATCTTCAAAGTAATACATCATTATCTCGCCCTTAGGTCTCATAGCACGAACTTTAAAAATCTCACGTGTCCATCCTTGCTCAAATCCCTTCGCGAATTTATTTCCCGAACGTGATAGCCTTATATAACAGTGGGTAACAAAATTTGAAAATTTTTCTGTTTATTGTGATTTTTCTGTCGTTTCTTAATGATTTCGGGGCGCTGATTCCAAACATGATATTGGTTTTGCTCTATCATCAACCGTTTCAAAAATATAGGTTATCACACTTTTCATATGGCAAAGTATATAAAGAAGGCTAACATAAATATTTTCTGAAAATAAAAACACTATTGGAAATTAATGTTTATTGAGCCAAAATTGTTTGACAAACCCAAAATGGTGCAAAGGATATAATATATATATCATGAGGAGAACCGATAAGAGAATAACAAGCCTCGTTATGCAGTGTGCTTTCCTTAAAAATGCACTGAAGAACGCGACTTCCGCGTATGAACATTCTTATCCTTTCTGATCAGCGACCATACGTAGTCTCCCATCATGGAAGCATCCCAATGGCCCTGGTACCTTTTCTCCATCGTTTGAATATCTTGATGGAATCTTTCGCCATGTTCTTCACTCACATCGCCCAGGTTATCACGAAACAAGTCTAGATGTGAATGCAGATAGTGTAATTTTAAAGACATACGGCACCCCATTTTGCCCTAGCACTTAATCAAGTTTGACACTAACTCCTTATAGTTTGGTGCTTTATGGTTGCCTAAAAACCCACGAACCACATCACGGAAAGCATACCAAGCCTCTTTTTCGATCGGAGTCATCTTGGCTTCAAGGTTCTTTGAATTCAACAGCGCCTTGACTTGTGGTCCTACAAAGATGCCAGCCTTGACTTTGGCCTCAGAGAGTTTAGGGAACATGACCCAAATCTGTTGGAAAACTTCCCCTCCAAAATCTAACGCAGTTACAAACTGCTTAATTAGACCCAACTTAATATGGAGAGGTGGTAGCAGAACTATGTCAGGCTTCACAAGAGGTTCCCTGAGTACATTGTACTTTCCTGGTTGCAGTCCTTTACGTGGAGGCCACTGAACTGTTTTATAGTGCTCAGTTGAAGCCCTGCTATCCCACAGGCAAAGAAAACATGAATATTTAGTAAACCCTCCTTGCAAACCTAACAGGAAACCAATCCTTTTGAAATCACCACACACATCCCAGTTATATTGTTCATACCTGATTTGAGTGAGCAGTTGTTTGACATTTTCATAGTCCTCTTTCATTTGAACAGAATGTGCAACTGGTATAGATGGATATTTGTTCCCATTGTGGAGTAGAACAGCTTTTAAACTCCGAGTTGAACTGTCAATAAACAGGCGCCACTCTGAGGGTATATGTGTTAACCCAATAGCTGTGAATAGACCATTAACCTCGCTGCAATAACAGAGAGCCATTGACATCGTAGAACCTTGCAAACTCTTCATGCCGCTTTCGGTATACAGTGCTCTTGCAGTCTTCTCCAAGCAAATTCCACTCTTTGAGTCTGGAGGTCAGAAGCTCAGACCCTGATTTCGTCAGACCCAAATCTTTAATTAAGTCGTCCAATTCCCTCTGATTTGGAAAGTGAGGGTTTGTACTGAAAGTTACTGTATATTCTTCATCATGACTGTCCTCACCAGCCAACATCTCAGATGAGCTAGCTGCATCCTCATTTTCAACCTGCAAAGCAAAGAAACGAAATATAGGCATAGCTATATATGTGGAAGAGTATCAGCACTAAGAAAAATCGACACATAATGACCCACAGTCTGTAAATACAGAAGGTAAAGTAATGGATAGATACCTGTTCTGGTGGACGTGGTATTGGAAGACCTTCACCATGTGGTACAGGAGCTATGGACGACGCTATGCTTGGATACTGAAGAGTCTGCCTTCCTTTAACTTTCCTGTACTTAGAAACATCTACCATGCAGTAGTAGCAATCGTCGTGGTGGCTCTTTGGTTCTCTCCATATTCTGGGTACCGCAAAGGGCATTGCTTTGCGTACTCCCCGCAGCCACCCTTCAAGTGTGGAGCGGCAGCTTCCACAGATCACATGCGGTGCCCAGGGCTTATCTTGGTCACCCATAGGCATACCAAAATAGAGCCGATACGCGATCCAGAACTTGGTGCCTTTCACAATCTTGTGCGATACTTGCTTGGGGTCTATGTAATACCCACAAACGTAGCAGAATATATCCGGCGAGTGTTTATAAGCTCTAGTTGCCATTCTTTTTACCAAACTGTACTACATTAATCATAACCTGCAGATATAGAGAGAAGAGTTATTAAATCTGCAACAGATTACAGACTCCAGAAAAAAGATGTATTCACAACACTGAAATAATATTCGCAATAAAAAAGGATCGATAACACTCAAGTCGTCAGCACAGAGAAGCACAGAAACACAGTATCTCAGTGCTGGTAACCATCAGACAAACAACCTGCTTTCTTTATGTGCTCACACTTACTGACTTCTCAGACTCTGCGCTCTTCTTTATATAGTACAGTGGAAGTTTCGGGCAATTTCTAGAGCAAGAAACTGTCAACGAACATCCGGATTGTTCTCAACAATTCCTGATTATTCTGATATTGTTACGCCCATAATAACATTATACTGGTAAAACATAAAAAATGGATTATCTCTGAAACCATTGATGATACACACAAACCAAGGCCAGATTTGGACTCAGCGCCCACAAATGCATATAAAAACAAAAAATTCTATATAAACAGAATCAGTGTTACACAGTGTAATCATTGATTTTGAAATGTGTAGAGTGTGGCGGCGGTGCTCCATCTTTTCTCACCTCTGGCAGCGTACCTCTTTCTAAAACTTCTTTAGGTGTTGTGCCAATCGTACGGTGGTGTGAACGGTTGTATGATGATGCCAATGACCCGAGAACGTTTATATATCTATGTGTTTTTATGTGTAAAATAGCGATGCATGCGTTCCTTTATGGTACGTTGAACTCTTTCAGCTAAAGAGGCCTTATGTATAGAACTGCTAGTGTAGTAACTGATATTAAATTCTGTCAATATGTTCTGAAAAGCGCGACCTATAAATTCTTTCCCCATATCCGTACAAAAATAGCCAGGAACCCTTTCTTCTTTTAACATCAACGTTTTGGTCGCTTTAGCAACTGTTTCAGACGATTTATTTTTCAGGGGAATTATCCACAGATATCTAGAGAATACATCTATTATGAATAGGATGTAGCGGTATCCGTCATTATACACTGAATATCTTTGCATGTCTATCAAATCCGCTTGCCAAATAGTCAATGGAATCCGCGGTTGTCCTGGCCGTTTTAAACCTTTTTCTCACCGGTTTATGAAGTGTCTAAGCATCCTGTTCTCGCAAAAACCGCTCAACATCTTTTTTCCCTACTCCGTAAACACCTCTGTACAGTTTATTATTGCCACTATAGGAGGCGAGGTTTGAAATGTCATAATAGCGTTTACTTAATATGTTAGCCATTTGCGTATTTTAGAGACACGTGGACAAGGTTGGCCGTTTGTTCGCTTCTTTCTCTTCTTCAGAGACGCTGCTGCTGGGGGCGATGGTGTATTCAGTTGTGACACATGCCAGACTTGAGCCAGGTCTTTTAACCTATTTAGATTACCTATCAATGTTTTGGGGACATTTATTTGTTGTAGTCTTGCTTTAATATGCTTCCATCCTGTTGGTGAGGGTCTGTCCCACTTTCTCACCAGATCATGAACAACTTCAGCGATGTTGGATCCTTGTACCCATGTTCCTTCAACAATTACCTCACCTGTATCGGCCCACTGTATGATGGGGTCCTCACTCAGTAGATTATAAAGACTTAAGCCTTTATTCCTCAATGTATGTGGGAGACTACTTTTTAACACATGTTCGATGTGTTGTGTTCCGTTGTTCTTTGGTTGGTCATCTCTAACGTCGGGCCCAGGTCCTGTGCCGCCATGCTCAGCGCTACTCGCGCTGTGCCTAATAACCACGGGGAGCTCTGTCGGATTCTTATAATCTTCGTACTCATGAAGAAATTTCTGCAAAGTCTCTTGGTACAAGATCCTTTTCTCATCAGGTGATTTTTCACTGTTTAATAGGGCTAGCAACTCGCTTTCCATTCTTTGAAGCCTACTTTTACGGGGTTCTACAGCCGTGTCTGGAATCTATGAACTTTGCAATGAAGCATACACCTCGTGCGGAATCACAACCACCTTCTTCATTATATTAATCTAGTCAGTAAAGGACCCAAAACTGAAAATAAGATGGGTAGGAATGATCCTCCTCTTTGAACAATAATTCGCTTTTTCTTACCCACAGTTTGACTTTTATGAGAGAGCGCTCGTATTATGTTCTTGTAACGACGTAAGCGAGCCTTCTGAGAGGGTTTCATTGGCACATTACATTTTATAACATTAAGACAGATTTCAGAGATGCATTTTAAAAAGTCGGAGTCGATATTTTTAACAAATATCTGTTGCAATGCCCGGGGCAATTGCTGATAGATTTTTATTAACTCACGATATTTCTTCAGCCTATTTGTCATTCTGGAATATACACCGTTTCAGGTTCGCTTGAGAATATATTCGTTCTTAGAAGCACCCTAAACGTGTTTCGCGGATAAAGGTCGCAAAGCAAATATCCGTAACGCTGTCTTGTAGCTTCTTTATAAACTTCCAAAAACTCCTTACGTTGATTCGGGAACATTTGATTGGCTAATACCCCAATTTGTGACGCATCTCTACGTTGTGCGAATAAGACTAGATATTGTGTATTTAGCAACACATCGCGCATGTATCTATTTTTGAAAAATAGATTCTGGTTGATGAAGAATACGCTTATGTTAAGATGGTGGGAGAACACTGTAAATGTCTCGGCAAACGTTTTATCCATTTCCAACATGAGATCGTCAATTACAATAACTGTATGCTCATTACCTTTTAACGAATTAACATCATATACACCCTTGTGGAACAAAATTTCATCTTGGTACTCGTTGAACAATGACTGATACGTCGAACAGCACCATATTACTTTATGCACAAATTTTGAGAACATCTCCCCCTTATCTTTAATGATTTTAAGCATAAATGCAGTTTTTCCACAGCCTGTAGGGCCAGATATAATACATGTGGAAGGGCTTGTGAAGCTGAGTTTTTCTACAGATTCCATCTCTAACACGTCACACCCCTAAGTGGGTCATTTACAAAATATTACAAATTTTGAGTGCTGCTCCTTATATTTTGTTTTCTTCTTCCACAGAACCGTGAATGACGACGATGTACAGCATTCCATCATCGATATCACAGATGAACCCGATGACCGTGCAGCTACAGAACCCTTCCCTGGTGACGAACCCTCACCAGCGACACCTGTAGCATGCGACAGTTCAAAGCGGATGCATGATGAAGAGCCCTCCACGTCAGGTATAAAGCGTGTCAGGATTGCTCCGGTTGTTAGACCCCCAGTAATAGAGCCCCAACCCTCAACGTCTTACGACACAACCCCAACAATAGTACCTTTCTCAAATATACCCCATTGTTCAGTTCCGGGTACTTCCTCCACAGCAGCTTCTCATACTGTGGAGGATGGTATAACATTCGAGTTGGTGCGCACCGCTACCCCCACCCCTGCCCTGACTAGAAACCTTCAGCGTTTGGCGGCTGTAGATATAGGATATATCTTGGGCTGTATAATGCAAGGCTCTCAAAGTGGTACATCCTTCAATATGGACAACTTCATGGTAGATATTGCCAGATTATTCAGGGTTGCGGGTCATAGTGCCACACCTTATACTCTTAATTTCAATTCTCCGGTTATTTACAGAAAGCATTTAAACGTCGCTCGTGGTTGTGGTTTTATAGCAATAATTTTAGCTCATATGTTCACTGTGCTAAATACTTGGACGGTTGTGCAGCGTGCCCATAAACTGGCTTCAGATTGTAAACTTAAGTTTGAGTGTAATATGGGTCCTGAAGAACCGAGAAGGGCTGAGCAGGAAATGAATGAACGTATAGTCGTATTTGGAATGGATGATCGTTGTAGGACTGTGTATGTTTTTAAAAGCAGCGTGAGAGATCGTACAAGATCTCTATTTATTTTAAGGTTGTCAGGAACATCATATCTCCCCATCTGTAACATAAGGGTTCTCTACGCCAGTTATGATAAAAGTCGAAAATATGGAAGGCATCATGATTTGTGTAAGGGTTGTCTCGAGTTTGCTGATGATATAGTGAAACATTGTAAGGATTGCTACATGGTATGTGAGCAGTGTAAAAGCCTCAAATGTGAAAGTCGTGTAGTTGAAACCGAGAAGAGGGAATGTACTGTAATGTGTGTAGACGTACATTTTTCAATAATAAATGCTTTGAGCTCCATAAATCAAATGGCATTTGCAGGAAAATGAGGATTTGTAAGTGCGGTATGTTTCACATGATGGATAAATGTGGGAATTTCAAACATAAATGCGATGAAATTCACTGTTCTACACGTCATGAAAAATATAAGGCAGATGGAGTGAAGCATGTATGCTATATGAAAGATGCTAAGCCTAAAAATAGCCCTTGTATAACCGTATACTACGATATAGAAACTTACACGAACGCTGAAACCAAAGAGGTTATTCCACATTTACTCGTAAGTCAGACTATCTGTGATGAGTGCATGGAGATCGAGTGTGATGAGTGCCACAAATGTGGAAAACGGACAAACGTTTTTAAAACGAATTCACACGACAGCCCTGTGAAACTCTTTGTATCCTATATTGTCAAGTTAGCGGACAAGTTCAAAAAAATGACTGTGTATATTCTTGCCCATAACGGAGCGAAATTTGACACACAGTTCCTTTATAAGGAGCTGCTTGAACACGAGTCGTCTGCGATATTTACAGGTGATCCCTTGAAAAGAGGCAACAAACTAATACGGATGCAGATAAGAGGTAATGTACAGTTTAAAGACACCCTGCTCTTCACACCTTGTAAATTAGCAAAGCTGCCCAAGGTCATGGGCGTAGCCGCTGAAGTTTCAAAAGGGTATTTCCCTTACATATTCCTCATTAACGAAACTTTGAATTACGTAGGACTACCTCCTCCCAAACATTACTTTAACTACACCAACATGAGTGATAGTGAACGTGAAGATTTTGACTGCTACTACAACAGTTTTAATGAAGCTAATCCATACAATATAGCCGATGAATGTGAACGTTATTGCGTGAATGACGTACGTGTACTTAGAGTATGCTTTCAAGCCTTTAGAAGGATGTACATAACCCGCTTCAAATGCGATCCATTGTAAGTCGCGACCACGATCGCCTCATTATGTTTTACAGTGTTCAAGAATAACTTCATGCATAAACACACCTTAGCAATCATTCACAGAAACAACCCCCGCAGTTATGGGCACAAGGCTATTTACTGGCTCATACACCTACAGCAACAGACCGGGGTATACATAAAATATGCCCGCAACACGGGTGAAGTACCCGTTAAGGTCAGTGATCGTGTTTATTGGGTTGACGGCCTAAGTGAGGATCCAGCCACTCGTGAGAAGACTGTGTATTCCTTTAACGGCTGCTGGTGGCATGGATGCCCGCGTGCTGAATGTGCCGTCACAGGGGACCTCTATGGAAGATCCCTCGCCGACAGCCTCGCATGAACCCGTATCCGTGATCAACTTATAGGCTCCCAGTTCACTCACACAATCGTGTGGGAGCATGAGTATGATGCACGGATGGAAACAGATGCCCAGTACCGTGAAGAAATAAGGGCCATCAAACGTTCAGTGGTGTTGGACCCCCTCAAATGCGGTGACAGCTTGTTTGGAGGGCGCACAAACCCATTCAAGCTATACTTTCCGCCTACGGAGGGCGTGAAACTCCACTACTACGAAATCTGCTCTTTATACCCTCACGCGATGAAGAACAATCTGTACCCCGTAGGTGCGCCTGAAAAAATGGTGTGTCCCACCATACCAACCATCGAGGAATTTTCAGCTAACTTGAATGAGCGCTACTTTGGACTCTCTTTCGTAGACGTGCTCCCCCCTCATGATTTATGGATACCGATCTTACCCGTCGTTATAGATCACAAGCTCATGTTTCCTCTGTGCGTGAAGTGCGCAGAAAAGAACAACGGTGATTGTGACCATACAACCAACCAGCGTAAGATCAGAGGCGTATATACAAGCCCTGAGCTGGCCCCTAGCCGTTCGCCATGGGTATAGAATATTGAAGATACATGAGGTGTGGAGGTTTCAGAAGCCACTCAACCTTTTCACACCATATATAAACGGTTTTTTGAAGGATAAAGTAGAAGCATCAGGATATCCGCGAGGGGTTGATACCGAAGATGAAAAAACGGCTTATATTCAGTGTTACCATGCCCATGAAGGTATACAGCTTGCCGACCCCATATTGTTAAGAATCATGGCAAGCGCTTTAGTGCAAAGTTGTGCCTAAACAGTCTTTGGGGGAAATTTGCACAGAATACTGGCAAAGGGAACGTCCATTTGGCACAGTTATAGTGAAATCTGGGATTATGCCAACGCTCCCGATAAAGAGGTTATGAAGATCGTGAATGTAGGTAATACTTACATAATAAAGTACATCATCACCGAACTGGCCACAGATACCTCACGGGTACATGGGAGTGGGGGCAAGGGGGGGGTGACAGAGGGGGCTGATGTGGTCATAGGCATACATTGCAATTTTCTTACGAAAATGTACGTTAGTTAATGACTTCATGTAAAGTTGCTTTAAAAATCAAAACATTATACTGTACTGTATTATACCAACATTTTAATATGGCCGTAAAATAATTCACAAAACCTAAAACTATTGCAAACACCGTTGTTTCTTACCAAATCTGCGTAGAAATTAAAACATTACATGATACTAACTTTTTATGAAACACTACAGCAAAAGACAGTGTAGTTGAAATAAGTCACACAGTAATCGAAAAATGCAGTATATATAATTTTTTTTATAGAGGGATGCTTTCTTAGCTCCAATTTTGAATCAGAATGTGGCCCAGAATTCTGGGTCAAAATTGGAGCTAGGAAAGCTTCCCTCTATTTGAAACAACCGCAGACATGGGGAACACAACATTATGTACACAGTACACTTTGTTAATATGGGCGTAAAACAATTCACAGAAACTAAAACTAAAACAATTGCAAACGCCGCTGTTTCAGAAATGAATTCATATTATTATTCTATTCACAGGGTTCATTAAATAGTAAAAAAAAATGTAAATAATTTTTTTTGTGGGGGCTAAAAAGTTTCCAAGGGGGTCCAAGGCCCCTCTACGCCCCTTGGTTGTGGGCTTGGTCCATACTATTATTAAGATTAGCATTGTTTATGAACAATGTTCATAAACATTTATTAACCTGTGCTAACATGTTCATGATGGTTCATGAACATTATTCATGAGCTTTTGTTATTATTAACATTCTGTCCACACTACAACCGAAGTGTGGCAAGCCAGTTTAGTGCTACGATGCTCCATACATACACAGCACATGTAATCAGAGGAAACAAATCATCTGTACGGCTTCTGTGGCAATACTTGGGACTTACTGTGGTAGGAAGAAAAGGAGATGGTAGCAGAAAACTTTTTTCAACCCGAAAATTCACAAAATCGATCAGTTATTGAAGCAGGAGTTCGTGTGGATGACCTAGCAGGTGTAAGAAAAACTTTCTGAGAGTGAGTGCGAGTGATTGCGAGATTTTAATTTAAAAAAATAGCTCCAATAGTTTCCAGGAAAGACCACATTTTTTAAAAAGTTATACCCGTGCGTGATCATTTTGGGATGGGCGCGCATGCACAATAGACAGATGTAGCAAATGTTAGTGAATATTTTCCAAATTTTCGAAAAATTTCATGAACATTTCCCCATAAACACGGCTTGAATGTTAACGTTAACATAGCTTTTGTTAGTGGATATTCGTGAACTTCCGCTAGCATATTAGCAAAAGTTCATGAACATGTGTTAGTGAACATTCGTTAACGAAAACAGTGTAGTGTGGACTTCTTGAAATGTTCAAGATGGTTGATCGCTGTCAGCTGTACGATAATTCACACACCATTATAAATTACACGAATAAAAATTCTTTTTAAATTAGTATTTATTTACATTACAGCAAATACTCCACTCCTTGCCAGTGCAGCGTGTGAGCGACATTTAGTTGCTCAGTGCTGATTTTTCGTCCCCTTCAATGTGTAATAAATGAAGTAAATTTTTAAAATTATCTGCTGGTTAAATTAAACAGTTCTCTGGGTACGAAGTAATATTTTTTATGATTTAACTGAATGATTCTTTGCAAAATAATTCTTGATCTTTATTTTAAATAATACTGTAACTTTTCATCCTTTCTGTCTTCTGTTTATTGACAATATACGAGTATATCTAATGGTAATATGATTACATCTTGTTATTTATTTGTTACATCACAATTAATTTGAAACAAATGAACAATACTGGCATACCACTTGTCAGGAAAATACTTTTATTAGGATCAGATACTCGCTAAAACCGGAAAAAATGTTGAAAGGAACTGTTGAAATTTTGAATCCAGGAAAAATGTTCTACAGATCTACAGAAGCTAAGGCTAACAAAGACCCTAAGATCCACTCAAAGGTTAGCCCGAGAGAAAGGAAAGAGTAGGGGGTTAAAAGAGGAGAATAAGGGGTTAAGTAAGTAACAAAACCTATCATTCGTGGGTTAACATTCATTCAAAAAAAGAGAAAGAAAGACTCACCATCATCATCCGCCGGCCACCGCCGACAAGACGGAAAAATAGTCAAAGAGAATAGGAAAGGGGTGAAAGATGAAAAGAAGTAAAATAAGAATGCTTACAAACCATAAAAACACAGTCTTAACTCAAACACTGTCATACCATGCAAACTACAGACATGCAAGTAAAGAGAGGATAAGAAAAGAAAAAAAAAAGTAGAAGGAGTATAACAAAAAGTGGGTTAGTTTACATTACAAGCTACATCTACATTCGTGTTAGTCTAATTTTTTTTTTAATAATAATTTCATTGCTGGCAAATCACACGCTGGCATGTCACAAGCTGGCATTAATCGTCAACAGACTCATCCTCGACCACCACCCCCAGAGCTCCTGTTGCTAATTGTTATTTTTATTTTAAACGACGTTAATATTTTTAAAATGCCTATCTAGACGGTTCTTAAACATATTAACGCTGGTAGAGTTCACGACGGGCGCGGGAAAATTGTTCCATTTATCAATTACTTTAAACGTAAGGAAGTTTTTAGCGATATTAGTAGTGAAACGTCTGCCACGCAACTTAATCCTAGAACACAAACCTCGGGTGAAAATCACCCCACGATATTTTGATCACGTGACCATGTTGTGGGGAGTGGTGGCAGCCACCTGCCTTGCCCAGTAGCTGCAGTGCGTGTTTAGCCGTGGTCGAGAGAGGTAGTGGTTTAAGTGTCGCTCGCTTGATTTTTCCTGTAGAGTACATTTTGGGTGATTTTCACCAGACGTTTGTGATACAAGGTGCAATTATTAGCGGGTGGAAATCTCCCAAGGTTTGCAGTGGTGTACATTAGGGTTATGACATTTTTATAACTCATGTTCCTGTATCAAAAATCGATGAACGTTTGCCCCCTGACAATGAAAATAACAGTTTTTTCGATATATTTTGAAAAAACTTCACCCCAAAATAAAAAATAAAAAATTAATAAAATAATAAATATTGGTTGCTCCTTGGTATAGCTATTGCAGATGGGTCTCTGTTCCAGTGATTTTCCAGAGTATTTAGTGCTTTTCGGTATTGTTGCAAGATATTGGACAATTTATGATAATCATCAGGTAACCAATCTAGAATGGTGCAATGCAGCTGTCTCGAATATACTAATATACTATATTTGCTTTCGGGGTGACATTTTTTTTAATTCTGAAGAATTAGGCCCTTTTTTATTGTTTTCAAGCAAAAGTTCATCGATTGATGATACAGGAAACAATATTTATGACAAAAAATTAAAAAGTCATAACCCTAGTGTACATATTCTGGTTTGCTATTTACATTATTTTTCTTTACAGGCATTGATTATGACATTCTAGGTGTACTAAAGTGCTATTACTATTGCAAGAATCATGTCTAATAAACAGGTGAAGTATTACGCAAGTGATGAGCTTGAAAGAATTATGAACACAACTGGGGAATTACCTGATTATAGTGAAACTGATGATGAAGAGAATGAAGATGACCTAGAATATGAGGTCATGTATGATAGTGACATTGACAAAGAATATGTACCTGAACCAAGTGAAAATGATGATGAGAGTAGTCATAGTGATGAGGAGACCAGACGCCGTGTATGGAAAAAACCACGGCACACGTCTACACCAGCCAAGCCACGCTCGCCCCACGTGACAGCTAGGCCTATCACCAGCCGCCATGTGTTCGACCCAGACCCTGGTGCCTCTACGTCTGCTGCCTTCCTGATGCCCATGCTGCCTCTCCTGATGCCCCTGCCGCCTCTCCTGATGCCCCTGCCGCCTCTCCTGATGCCCATGCTGCCTCTCCTGATGCCCCTGCCTGATGCCCCGGCTGCTCGTAGGGGAAGAAAAAGGCGCCCTGATGAGGACGACGATGCTCCCTCAGTCGTTGACTTCCACACCAGCACCCTGGCAAGCACTTCTGGCTTCAGGTGGAGTTGCCGGCCACAGTCTCGTTCGTCGATGAGAACTCCATCACGGAACATCCTTCCATCCGGCATGACCACAGGGCCAACAGCGGAGGCACGGAGTGCTGACACCCCAATCAAGTGCTTCACGTTGCTGTTTGAGGACCAAATCATCGACGAGATTGTTGAATGGAGCAACAAGCGAATCCACTTGCAGGCTGCCAAGTACGGCCGGCAGACTGGAACACACTCTCGAACAGAACCAGCCGAGGTGCGTGCACTTCTGGGGGTTATCATCTTCAGTGGCTGCCAGAGGGACAATCATCTATCAACATCAGAGATGTGGAACCCCTGCATCGGCGCAGCCACATACCGTGCGGCCATGTCTCAGGGTCGATTCGAGTTCCTACTGAATTGTCTGCGTTTTGATGACCCTGACACACGGGAGGAGAGGCGGAAGACAGATAAGTTCGCAGCCATTAGGAAGATCTGGGACAACTTTATAGGAAATTGTGGGAGGATGTACGTGCCTAGCGAGAACCTGACTGTCGACGAACAGCTGCTTGTTTCAGAGGAAGGTGCCCCTTCCGAATGTAACATCCCCAACAAGCCGGCTAAATACGGGATCAAGCTTGTTCTTGCCAATGACAGCAATAGCAAGTACTTAGTGGGTGCGATCCCTTATCTGGGGAAGGATGGGACAAGACCCATGCAGGGCATCAACCTTGGCCAACTACACCAAGGAGCTGACTAGGCCATACCACCAGACACAAAGGAATGTAACCACAGACAACTGGTTCAACGTCGTGCCCTTAGTGACGGACCTCTTAGACTGTGGCATGACCCTTGTTGGAACGGTCAGGGGAAATAAAAGGAGATACCGTCGCAGATGAAGGAAACGGCGTCGCAGGCTAGGGTCAAGTGCATTCCTTTTCACCAAGGAAATGACTCTGGTGACATATATCCCAACAAAGTCCAAGACCAAGAAGAAGCTCGTCTTGCTGTTGTCTTCTATGCACACACAGCCAGCCCTGGGACCCAGAAAAGCCGGAGATCATCGAGTTCTACAATCACACGAAAGGTGGTGTGGACACATTCGACCAGATGTGTGCCCACTACTCCTGTGGACGCAAGACCAAGAGATGGCCGCTGGTGTGTTTTATGGGATGCTGAACACCTGTGTACTCAACTCCTGGGTCATCCACAATGAAAAATGCAATTAGGACAGGTGGCAACAGGATCATCAGGAGGAAATATATGCAAATATTGGCACTGGGACTCATCACGCCCTGGGCAGAGAAGAGGCTCGACTCGCCGTTCCTGTCACGCCCCCTCAAGACACTCATCTGCACAATCTGCAACCTCCCTTCACCTGGCACTGCTGCAGGCCCGGCAGGCACGGTGGTAGCAGAGAGTAGTGGTGCCTTGGTGCGCTGCGTTATGTGCCCTAAGGGGTCCGACAGGAAGACGCGGCACAGGTGCCGCAAGTGTCGTGGACCTGTGTGCCCTCGCCACTTCTGCCCTGTCTGTGTTGACTGTGTTACTGTGTATAATACCAGGTAAGTTATAATGTTCTTTGAAGTTGTCTGCAATGAAAAAGTGTTCATAAATGATGAATAAATATCTACAAAAAATATTTAGTGCACATAAGTCAGTTTTCGCCTCTCAAAAATTTCCCTGTTTTTGTCTATCTCCACTACAGTTCGTAGCGATCCAGGAGGCTTGTGGCTGCGCCAGCTGAGGCTCTCATGACTCGGGTGATTGTAGGCCAACGCTCAACTCTGCAGCTGCAGTATTAACTTCACAGTAGATTTTAATGTTAGGTTAGGTAGTATTAAAGCATTGTGAGTAAGGTTTATCTAAGTTACCCATCACAGTACTTACTTTATGTTTTTTTAACTTCTTATAGCAGGAAATTAAAGTACAAGAGTTATATTTTCAATTTATTTCTATACATTTAATAAAGCACGATTAGAACTTTTTATATTAATTTCCGAAAATGGGTAAAATTCACCCGGGGTTTGTGATGGTGTAACCCGGTCCTAGGAACTCTCCTTTTCACTTCTACTACTTTTCTTTCACCACTTTTCTCTACAAAAAAAAAAAAAAAATGGTGTCAATAATCCAGCAGGGTTGAAAGCACCTTAAACAGAAAAAACAAACAACCCGGTCCTAGGGTTTGTGTTCTAGGGTTAAATCAGTTATTACGAGTATTGCTATTATCGAAAGCGAACAGTTTGTCAGAATTTACGTTATCGATTTTATTAACGATTTTGAAAACTTCAATAAGCTCCCCCCTTAATCTCCTAGTTTGGAGTGAATGCAAGTCTAACTCTTTAATCCTATCTTCATAAGGCTTGTTGCGCAATGACGGAATTAGTTTCGTGGCACGACGCTGAACCCTTTCTAACCTATGCTGGGATCCCTGATCTTCAGGTGATCCAAAGAGTAACTGTTACAACATTGTCCACTTTTCGAAACTTATTTAGTTTGACTATATGGCTTTCAAAAGTCAGTTTGCGAAATGTGTATGGGTTTTTGAAAGTTTCTAGATCTGGAACGAAAAATTGCAGGACCCAAAGTTTAATTGTATAGCGCCAATTTTTCTGAGAAGCAAAGGTGCAGAAATCATTGTAAATATAGTTTCAGGCATCAAGTCTTCAATTTTTCAACATTTGGGGATCCCAAAGTGTAAATCTAGCATATGAAAACCCAATCAATTAGTAATTTTTATCATCCTACCAGTGTACCTCATGCATATTCTAGTAGTATGTAGTTCAGGTGATTTTGAACCTTGATCTCCCGCGTACCCTCTCGAAAAGTGAAGATATTTTCGTATATATATATATATATATATATATATATATATATATATATAGTATGTATACAATAGGGGCACTCAATATATTTTGCCCCACCCTCTTTTCTTAGCTAAATAATAGGCCATGGGGTTGAAATGTCTTTTGGGCCGTAAGTTTGAACTTTCTGCGCTTCACATAACCGGATTGTTCCAGTTTGAACCACCTCTCCTTGTATAAAACCGCTTTTAAACGCCGTTGTATAAAACCGATGGTTAACGCAGTTTCGAAAATGGCGTCTGATAGTGATGTGTGTCGTAAACAGAGAGCTGTTATCGAGTTCTTAACCGCAGAGAAGAAAACAGTTGGAAATATTCACGAACGTCTACAAAACGTTTACGGAGATGCTGTTGTTGATCGAAGCACAGTTGGACGCTGGTCTAAACGTGTGAGATCATCGGAGAGAGGGAGAGCCAGCCTCGATGATGAGCCACGCAGCGGTCGCCTGGCATCGACATCTCACACTGTGCAACATGCTAACAGCAACATTCGATCAAATCGGCGCGTCACATACAAGGAGCTATCACTGGAGCTAGGAATTAGTGAAGGAATTGTGAATACGATAATTCAGCAATTGGGATACTCAAAAGTGTGTTCACGGTTTGTTCCTCGCGAACTGACAAGATCACAAAACCCAAAGAAAAGAAATTGCTTCTGAGTCATTGGTTCGATACGAGACAGAAGGGGATGACTTCCTTTCACGAACTGTGACTGGGGATGAGACTTGGGTACACCACTTTGAACTTGAAACAAAACGCCAATCCATGGAGTGGCATCACGCAGACTCCTCACGCAACAAAAAGTTCAAAATGGCTCCCTCTGCAGGAAAGGTTATGGCCACCATCTTCTGGGACATGAAAGGGGTGATTCTGGTGGACATTATGAAGAAAGGACAAACAATCAACTCAGAGGCATATATTGCTAACCTACAGAGACTCCAGAGACGTATAAAGCGAGTTCGACCGGAGAGAAAACAGGAAGACGTTCTTCTTTTGCATGATAACGCAAGACCACACAACAGTTTGCAAACAAGAGAGGCCATCACAAAAATGCGCTTGACTATGTTACTAGGGTGTGTCAGTTTTAGTAAAGTCAACAATTCAAAAAACTACTAGTGACCAAATGATGCATTTTTATGTGCTAAATCGAAATATGGCTTTAAAATCCAGATTTGACCACTCCTAGCTATTTATATTTGAAGTTGAAGTTTACGAAAAATCAGCAATTTTTGCAAGTAATTTTTTTATTGTACTGTATATAACTACATTTTACATACATTACATACAATTAAAGACATTTTGATTGTATTTTAATATTAAAACTTAGAAATATAGATAGGTTTCTTGATCTTTGCCAAGGATGTCATATAACTACATTTTACATACATACGAATAAAGACATTTTGATTGTATTTCAATATTAAAACTGAGAAATATAGATAGGTTTCTTGAACTTTGCCAAGGATGCCATGTCTGCCTTGCTCTTGTTCCTGGACATGAGCTCCCTACTGGCCACTGATGTACGCCTCCCTCCTCTCTTGTGAGTAAACATGTTGTGCTGCTTCAGTTGTCATCCTTACACACCTCTCTACTGACTGTGTGTGTGTGTGAGGGCCATGCAGGAACTTCCATTGGTCTATCCAGAAACTCCTTGATTGCAGCAGTGGTGAGGGAGCAGGTCAGAGGAGGGTCAGTCACGCCAGAGTTCCAGTCAATAAGCTCCGAGAGTTTGGTGGCATCTGGGTTGATGTCAGGAGTCTTCCTGGGTCTGACACTGCAGTCTCCTACCTGTGTTTCCTCATCTCCTTCACCTCTGATTTCCAGTAATTTAGGGTGTGTCAATTTAAGTAAAGTCAACAATTCAAAAACTACTAATGCTCAAATGATGTCATGTAATGTTCAAATGATGTCATATTATCTAGCAAACTTAGAAATATCTTTAGTGTTGTTTAAAAAAGCCATTTACCTACTTATATTTGACCAGGACGAAGGAGGACGAAGACTTCATACCAGACTCAGTCTGGTATGAAGTCTTCGTCCTTCTCTCTCCTCCCTGCCTCCTCCACTCATGCATTCACAATCAAAACGCCAGCATTTGTGACTATGTGAAACTTAGAAACCATACTGCACACCAAAAATAACCAAAGTTGACCACACATATCAATGGCACATTGATATACGATGCTGCAGTCATATTTAGGTTATATTTCAAACCTTTATGGTCAAATATAAGTAGGTAAATGGCTTTTTTAAACACTAAAGATATTTCTAAGTTTGCTAGATAATATGACATCATTTGAGCATTAGTAGTTTTTGAATTGTTGACTTTACTAAAATTGACATACCCTAAATTACTGGAAATCAGACGTGAAGGAGATGAGGACACACAGGTAGGAGACTGCAGTGTCAGATCCAGGAAGACTCCTGACATCAACCCAGATGCCGCCAAACTCTCGGAGCTTATTGACTGAAACTCTGGCGTGACTGACCCTCCTCTGACCTGCTCCCTCACCACTGCTGCAATCAAGGAGTTTTTGGATAGACCAATGGAAGTTCCTGCATGGCCCTCACACACACAGTCAGTAGAGAGGTGTGTAAGGATGAAACTGAAGCAGCACAACATGTTTACTCGCAAGAGAGGAGGAGGCGTACATCAATAGCCAGGTGGCCAGTAGGGAGCTCATGTCCAGGAACAAGAGCAAGGCAGACATGGCATCCTTGGCAAAGTTCAAGAAACCTATCTATATTTCTAAGTTTTAATATTGAAATGCAATTAAAATATCTTTAATTGTATGTATGTAAAATGTAGTTATATATGGCATCCTTGGCAAAGTTCAAGAAACCTATCAATATTTCTAAGTTTTAATATTGAAATACAATCAAAATTCCTTTAATTGTATGTAATGTATGTAAAATGTAGTTATATATATAATGAAAAAAATACTTGCAAAAATTGCTGATTTTTCGTAAACTTCAACTTCAAATATAAGTAGCTAGGAGTGGTCAAATCTGGATTTTAAAGCCATATTTCGATTTAGCACATAAAAATGCATCATTTGGTCACTAGTAGTTTTTTGAATTGTTGACTTTACTAAAATTGACACACCCTACTGTGTTACCCCACCCTCCATCCAGCCCAGATCTGGCACCTTCAGACTTCCATTTGTTTGGGCCAATGAAGGATGCTATTCGTGGAAGAAAGTTTCAGAGTGACGATGAGGTTGTTGAGGAGGTTAAGAGGTGCCTCCAGCGGAACCCAACGGACTTTTACCAGCAAGGAATAAAGGCCCTTGTTTCGAGTGGAGGAAAGCTGTAGAAAAGGATGGAGACTAAGTGGAAACATAAGAACTTGTAAAAAAGGTATGTAACTACTTGTAAATTTCTGGAACTTACAAAGAAACTTGGAAAGAAAAAAAAGGTGGGGCAAAATATATTGAGTGGCCCTCGTATATTGAGTTCAAACAGTGAAATATATCTATATAAGAGAAGAATGTAGACACTAATCGACCAGGGAAGTATTCCGAGGGGGGAGGGGATTGTTAAGCAGGAGACAGGGAGTGCTGGAACTTCCGTTTCTCCTGTCACTGTCCTCCTTAGCTGATCCTTTTCCGTGTCTCATCTTCCCTGTGAGCAGTCCAGCATACTCTCAAACACATACTTCTCATTCTTTTCCTCACGACACATACAGGCATCTTACATACTACACAATTTTTTCAAAATTAATTAAAAAAAGCATTGTTTCAAGAGCATCGAAGACCTTGATTTCGGCTCTTTCCTTCTTATTCCAAGGAGAGGCATTTTTGCGAGCCACTTCTATATATATATATATATATATATATATATATATATATATATATAACTGCAAAAACGCAGTATAATTAACGTAAAGAACGACGCTTTGTATAGGAGAATATTCCGCGCCGCAAGATGAGAGCGAAAGAACGAAACAAATGAAAAAATGAGATAACCACCCGGGAATCGAACCCGGGATCTTCCGATTGCCTGTCAGATATGATAACCATTACACCACGGGCATCACTCAATCAAATGTCGTAATTCCTCTACATGCGCGCAGAAACCAATGCCCCAAAGGGGCACCTCCCGCATGCCGTAACATTATCTCATTTTTTTCATTTGTTTCGTTCTTTCGCTCTCATCTTGCGCGGAATATTCTCCTATACAAAGCGTCGTTCTTTACGTTAATTATACTGCGTGTTTGCAGTTATAATGTATATAATGTTACGGCATGCGGGAGGTGCCCCTTTGGGGCATTGGTTTCTGCGCGCATGTAGAGGAATTACGACATTTGATTGAGTGAGGCCCGTGGTGTAATGGCTATCATATCTGACCGGCAATCGGAAGATCCCGGGTTCGATTCCCGGGTGGTTATCTCATTTTTTCATTTGTTTCGTTCTTTCGCTCTCATCTTGCGGCGCGGAATATTCTCCTATACAAAGCGTCGTTCTTTACGATATATATATATACCTCTTCGTTAGGGTTCCGTGCGTCAGTCTTTCTTCACACGAATGTCAAGCTGGTGGCCCCGCCTTTTGTCCCGGCTTGGTGGAGGAGCGAGTTGCTCTCTTGCGCTCTCCACCGTACATAGCCAGGTGCACCAGGCTCATCTGGTACCGTCCTGAGCCAGGCATCTAGTCTTCTCTTGAAGACTTCAACTTTGACCCCTGTAACGTTTCTGAGCTCCTTTGGAAGGTGGTTGAAAATTCTTGGCCCCCTGACAACCAAGCTATTTTCCTTCAGAATTGAGGAAGTCCCTTGTCGGGCCTTTAATTTTGGGAACACTACACATGCTGCCTTTCCTATTTTCCAGCGTTGTTTGGATAGTGATTGGGTTTAGTTTTAAGTTTAGTACCAATTTTTCGATAATTTTCGATATGTAGATTATGGTATACCTCTCTCTTCTTCTTTCTAGGGAATACAGATTTAGTTTACGTAGTCTTTCCCAGTAGTTGAGTTCTTTGCAGCCATCAGTCTTGGCTATGAAATGTCTCTGCGTTTCTTCTGGTTTATTAATTTCTTCCTTTTTATATGGGGACGTCAAAACTGAGCCGTATTAAAGTTTTTGTATGCTCAGTGTTCTCAGCAGGGAAATCATTACTGTCTTGTCCCTCCTTTTGAACGTTCTTAGTACTTGTCCCGCGACTCTTTTTGTTTTGTTTATTGCTATCTGATTTTGTGTCTTGAATTTGGCATCATCTGTCATTATTACCCCCAAGTCGACCGCTTTCGTGCTTCTCTGAATTTCTTGTCTATCTGGAGCATAATATGCACTATGCAGTCTGTTCAAGTTCCTCATTTCTATCATATCTCAAGAGCTGAAATTTCTCGGTGTTAAATGTCATATTGTTGTCTTCTGACCCTGTGTATATTTTGTTCGTGTCCCTCTGCAAGGCCTCCACTTCATTTGCATCGCTGATTTTTCTGGTGATCTTTGTGTCGTTCGCAAATGATGTTACTATACTGTTCCTGTTTACTCCGCTGTCTATGTCTGTTAACATGATGATGAACATGAGTGGGGCCAGCACTGTACCTTGTGGTACTGAGCTGCATACTTGATACACCTTGAATTTTGACGACCTGTAGTCGTTTTCTGAGGAAGTTGTAGATCCATTTTCCCACTTTGCCTGTTATTCCCATATGTTTCACTTTATGTGCTATTACACCATGATCGCATTTGTCGAAAGCTTTAGCAAAATCCGTGTATATGACATCATAGTTTTCATTGCCTTCAAGTGCATCTAGGACATTGTTATAATGCTCTATAAGTTGTGATGGGCATGATCTTCCTGATCGGAATCCGTGTTGATTTTCGTTGAATCTTTCTAATGTCTCCAAGAAGTCATAGATTTTCTCTCTAACTATTCTTTCAAATAATTTGGTGAGGTGGGACATCAAGGACACTGGTCTATAGTTATTTGCTTGACATCTATCCACGCCTTTATATATAGGGACGATGTTTGCTCTTTTCAAGATGCTCGGTATTTTCCCAGTGTCTTGGGATCTTCTCCATATCCAGTATAAGGGTGTAAGCACTGTAGCTATTTCATTTTTACAGTTTTTAATTAATAGTGCGTTCCATTTGTCCGGACCTGCAGCTGAATGTGATTTAATTTGTCCTATAGCTCTCGCTACATCTTCTGGGGTAAAATCAAAGTCTGTTATACATTCTCCTTGCAATTTCTCTTTGAAGAATGCATCTATGTCAGGTATCGCTTTGTCACTTTTTGGGGTACTGAAGACCGATTCATACTGGGCTCTCAATGTTTCAGATATTTCTTTTAGATCGTCTGTTAGTTCATTATTTCCTTTCCTTAAGGGCCCGATAGTAGCGCGCGTTTTTGTTTTCCTTTTCGCATAGCTGTAGAAGTATTTTGGATTTTCCTTTATTGCTTCTACCGCTCCTCTTCCCTCTCTGTATGGCCCTTTATCAGAGTTTGTATTTCCCACTCGATTCTCTCCAGTTTTTCTTGTATTATTCCTGGCATTGTTTTCTCCGCAATTAGCTAATTTCGTCGCTACTCTCTTCCTTTTGCGGAATACTCCTTTCTTTTGCCTCTCTAGCCAGTTCCTTTTGGCTGTGTTTTCGGAGCATATTTTTCCAAAATTCTCAGCGTTTTTTCTTCCAAGGTTGTTAGCATTTCCTCAGTTGTTTTATTCTCTAAAACTGTTCTTCACTCTATTTGGGCCATGCGTGATCTGATTTCTTTCCAATTTATGGTCTTGGAGTTTAAGTTAAAAGCCCCAAATTTGCTTCTTCCTTCCGTATGTGTAATGTCTTCAGGGCCGTTTCCAGCATTTTTGGGGCCCTAGACAATATTTTTTGGGGGGTCCCAACCCCATTAGATGATCATTTGCCAGATATGCATCAAAACATCTGCTTTATATATATATATATATATATATACACACACACCTTTGGTAACCTTTGGTTAGCTTCCGCCCGAATTGTTCATTCTGACGAAGGTCAAGCCTTTCACTCCATCTTAGACCTACAGTTTAACGTGGAATCCGAACCACGCCCCATCAGCAGCCCAGCGTCTTAACCACATGGCCACCTAGGGTACCCATTTATCTACCAACCACTTTCTTTATTGTGTGGAAGGATGAACAGCTGGGTTTTGCTGCGCGCTGGCTGCCGTCGGGTCTCGAACCCGGGGCCGATGGATTCGTAGTCAGCGACGCTAACCACTACACCACCGAGGCGCATTATATATATATATATGGGAAGCCCCACGTGCCATGCATATATATATATATATATATATATATATATATATATATGGGAAGCCCCACGTGCCATGCATAAAGTTCTTAACTTTTCCATCCATGAGGCAGCGCGATTATGCTGGTTTTTTTTTTGCATATACTGTATATACACCGGGTGTCCGAGAATTATCTGTACAATTTTTGGCTGTTATTAAAAGTCAACCATGAGGTGTAGAAATTCCAGTTTGTCCCATTTTACAGAGAATCTCATTAAGTTTTTTCTGATACCACGTTTTGACAAGTTTTTTAGAAATGTACGCGGGTAACAGACATTGATGATTTAAAAGCAAGAATCACAGCTGCTATTGAGCGAATTGATGTGGATATGCTGCAGCGTACATGGCAACATTTGGAGTATCGATTGGATGTTTTGCAAATCACTAATGGTGCACATATCGAATGTTTGTAACAACGTTACTTTAATAAAAGAAACTTTTGAAAATACAGATTCTAAATAATCTTTTTTAAGAATTTTACGTGTGTTATCAAGAATTTTATTAAAAGATGAAATTGTACAGATAATGTTCGGACACACTGGAATTTCTAAAACACTTGTCAAAACTTGATATAAAAAAAAACTTAATGAGATTCTCTGTAAAATGGGACAAAACTGGAATTTCTACACCTCATGGTTGACTTTTAATAACAGCCAAACATTGTACAGATAATTCTCGGACACCCTGTACCTATATATATATATATATATATATATATACACACACACACACACACACACACACAAACTAAGAATGGTCCCCTGAGAAACTTATATGTTAAACACAGACCGTGCATGGAACAAGGAACTCTTCTGGGAAATTACACCCATTATAGTCCGAATAAGTAATGATAAATTACAAATACTATAGTTTTTTTCTTTTTCATGATGGAAAGCCCAACGTAGGCACCGAGTTACTCGCAAAGAGGTCCCAAAATATAGCTTCCCTCACTAGCTATCTGCAAAGCTGGATACTATCTGCTTTTTAGATAGCTGGTGAGGGAAGCTATATTTTGGGACCTCTTTGCGAGTAACCCGGTGCCCACGTTGGGCTTTCCATCATGAAAAAGAAAAACTATAGTATTTGTCATTTATCATTACTCATTCGAACTATAGTGGATGTAATTTCCCAGAAGAGTTCCTTGTTCCATGCACGGTCTGTGTTTAACACATATATATATATATGTTAAACACAGACCGTGCATGGAACAAGGAACTCTTCTGGGAAAATTAAATCCACTATAGTCCGAATAAGTAATGGTAAATGACAAATACCATAGTTTTCTTTTTCATGATTTTAGCCCGACGTGGGCAACGGGTCTCTCGCAAAGAGATCCCATAAATATAGCTTCCCTCACCAGCTATCTGCAAAGCAGACAGGATCCAGCTTTGGGACATGGATCTAGGGTTTAAAGCAAGCCTAGATCCCTACATTCAGAACCTCTATATAAGTAAAAGACTCGTTGCATTCACGTCGGGTTGAATAAATCAAAGAAAAAAGGGGGTAACTATTGTATTTTTAGCCAAAAAAACCAAAACTTAAACCTCAACCGGGACATTGAGCGTCCACTTTTCAAGGCACGTAACACGTCCGTTTAATATACACAAAATCAGAATGGTTCCCTGAGACAATTATATGTTAAACACAGACCGTGCATGGAACAAGGAACTCTTCTGGGAAAATTAAATCCACTATAGTCCGAATAAGTAATGGTAAATGACAAATACCATAGTTTTTCTTTTTCATGATTTTAGCCCGACGTGGGCAACGGGTCTCTCGCAAAGAGATCCCATAAATATAGCTTCCCTCACCAGCTATCTGCAAAGCAGACAGGATCCAGCTTTGGGACATGGATCTAGGGTTTAAAGCAAGCCTAGATCCCTACATTCAGAACCTCTATATAAGTAAAAGACTCGTTGCATTCACGTCGGGTTGAATAAATCAAAGAAAAAGGGGGTAACTATTGTATTTTAGCCAAAAAAAACAAAACTTAAACCTCAACCGGGACATTGAGCGTCCACTTTTCAAGGCTTGCTTTAAACCCTAGATCCATGTCCCAAAGCTGGATCCTGTCTGCTTTGCAGATAGCTGGTGAGGGAAGCTATATTTATGGGATCTCTTTGCGAGAGACCCGTTGCCCACGTCGGGCTAAAATCATGAAAAAGAAAAACTATGGTATTTGTCATTACCATTACTTATTCGGACTATAGTGGATTTAATTTTCCCAGAAGAGTTCCTTGTTCCATGCACGTGTCTGTGTTTAACATATAATTGTCTCAGGGAAACCATTCTGATTTTGTGTATATTAAACGGACGTGTTACGTGCCTTGAAAAGTGGACGCTCAAGTCCCGGTTGAGGTTTAAGTTTGGTTTTTTTGGCTAAAAATACAATAGTTACCCCCTTTTTTCTTTGATTTATTCAACCCGACGTGAATGCAACGAGTCTTTTACTTATATAGAGGTTCTGAATGTAGGGATCTAGGCTTGCTTTAAACCCTAGATCCATGTCCCAAAGCTGGATCCTGTCTGCTTTGCAGATAGCTGGTGAGGGAAGCTATATTTATGGGATCTCTTTGCGAGAGACCCGTTGCCCACGTCGGGCTAAAATCATGAAAAAGAAAACTATGGTATTTGTCATTTACCATTACTTATTCGGACTATAGTGGATTTAATTTTCCCAGAAGAGTTCCTTGTTCCATGCACGGTCTTTGTTTAACATATAATTGTCTCAGGGAACCATTCTGATTTTGTGTATATATATATATATATATATATATAATATATATATATATGATAGAAAGCGAAATGCTTACTAACTTTTTTAATTTATTTTAAAGAATATGCCTATAACTAGCATTGTACCCAATAAGCCAAATGTGCATTGCCAAAATGAAAATTTCCACTGAAAGTTAGCGTATCTTTTGTTGTAATTTTCGAACATAATTAACACTGCACACTTTGAACAAAAACATTTTTACATTTTTAAAAACATTTCACTCAATAAATACAAAGATTGTTTTGAATTCAATCCCAATCGTATCCTTCAGAAATTTTGCCTCCAGCACTTTTTTGAAGCGGGGCCCTAGGCAGTCGCCTATTTTGCCTATTGGAGGAAATAGCCCTGATTGTCTTTTAAAGTTATCGCCATATTTGTTGATAACTCGATTATATTGTGGTCTGAGATAATAGCTGGGGTTATTTTTATATCGGCAATCAAGTTCGTGTTATTTGTGAATACCAGAGCCATCAGCATTTTTGCTTGCTCCTGGTCCTCTCTTGTGGCCCCCTTATCTTGCTGTATAAATATATTTCTATCGACCTTTTTGTATTTTATAAATGAGAAATTAAAATCGCCGCAGAGTATTATATTAGGGGATGGAGAGTTTACCGACTTTATTAGAGTTCTGATATCATGAATGGCATCCGAAAATTTTTCATTTAGAGAGTTTGGAGGTCTATAGATGACTATCAGTATCACGTTTAGTTTCTCTATTTTCACTGCAAGGGTTTCCACGAAACTGTTGGATTTACTTATTACCGTCTCTGTCATATGCCTCTCATGTATATAAATAGCACAGCCACCTTTTCGTCTCGCTGTTCTATCCGCTCTTAGTAAGTTGAATTCATCGATATGCAATTCTTTCTTATCGATCCAGTGTTCGCAGTTATCGCAGTTTCCTTGACAGTCTTTAAGATGTGTTTCTGTGAGATATGCGATGTCCGCCCTTGTTTCGTCCATAAAACCTTTCAGGTACGAAACTTTGTTTAGTGAATTGTTCGGTTTTAGTCCTTGAATATTTGCCAGGACAATGTTTATGTTCTTTGTTTTGCATTGCCCCTTTGCATTTTAAGTTCGTTGTCATTTGAGATCGCGTGTTTTGTAGCCTTGTGGTCCTCCGAGATGGATCCATTCCCGCCTACCTGTTCTGGTGGCTTTTTGCCATGTAGCGGTCTGGCTCGAGGGTTCCCAGCTGTGTCAGCTGCATGTGCTGTATAAGACTTAGCAGCCGTATTGTGTCCGAGATGTTGAAAAAATTTTGTGTGCTATTTGTGTTTTGCTTGCTATTTGGGTACATATTTTTTTTCTCACATTCCTTCTGTTGTCATTTGAAACTTGTCCTTTGTCCTCTGAACTTGTCAGGAGATGATGGTCGTAGCATTTTCTCCCGTACTGGCCGGTTCCATATGTCGCGGCAGTCTTGCAAATGTCCGGATGGTAGAATTTGCATTTTTCACCAAATTTGCAGTGACCATTATTGTAGAAGTAGTTGCACAGAGGAGAGAAGGAGGGGGCAAGGGCGAACGCCCGCGAAAGTGCCCCCTCCCCCCATAGAAGAAAAAGAGCCAAAATAGGTCCAGGGTTTTTGAGATACCTAGACACTCTGCATTTGAAAGATTGGAGGTCATAGACAGGGATAAAGATGGACTGAGGAAGATTGCTCCAGAGTTGACCGGTCGAGTAGATGAAAGACTGGAAATACCGATTAACCCTTGAGTTAGATAGTTCGACAGAAAAGGAATGAGAAACTGTAGAAAGTCTGGTGCTGCGTGCTCTCCTTAAAAGAGGAGGCATACAGTTAGAAAGTTCTGAAGAGCAGTGTCCGTTATAATAGCGATAGTAAAGAGAGAGTGAGGCAGCATTGCAGCGAAGAGAGAGAGAGAGTGAAGACAGTGAGTAAGAGGCGGGAAATTGATGAGACGAAAAGCCTTTGATTCCACCCGGTCAAGTATAGCTGTGTGGGTTGAACCACCCCATACATGAGAAGCATACTCCATCCAGGGGCGGACAAGACCTATGCATACAGAGAGAGCAATTCAGTGGGGGTGAAGGAACTGCGAAGACGGTACAGCACACCTAACCTCTTGGAAGCTGTTTTAGAAAGAGAGTATATGTGATCTTTCCAGGAGAGATCACAGGAGATGCCAAGAATGTTAAGAAAAGAAGAAAGACCGAGTTGTGTATTATTGAAGGTAAGGGGACAGTTGTGTGGAAGATTGTGACGAGTAGACAGATGGAAGATCTGAGTTTTTGAGGCATTTAAGGCCACAAGGTTTTCTCTGCCCCAATCAGGTGTCCCATAGCCGTACTATACGAATCATGGAGTGATTGTTGAGAGGGACGCTTTGGGAAGCGGGTGGAGAAGTAAAAAGTGGAATCATAAGCATAGGAGTGAATAGAATAAAGTGCGAATTAAAATATAATTAATAAATAAAAGGAAAAGAGTGGGTGACAGGACAGAACCCTAAGGAACACCGCTGTTGATAGCTTTAGGAGAAGAACAGTGGCCTTCTACAACCTCAGCTACACATCGGCCAGAAAGGAAATCAGAGATGAAAACACAGATAGAAGGATAAAAATCGAAGGAGGACAGTTTCGAAATTAAAGATTTGTGCCACACTCTATCAAAAGCTTTCGATATGTCTAGCGCAATAGCAAAAGTTTCACCGAAATCACAAAAGGAGGATGACCAAGAGTCAGAGAGATATGCAAGAAGATCGCCAATAGAGTGTCGCTTGCGGAACCCATACTGACGATCTGAAAGAAGATTGTGGAAAGAGAGGTGTTTAAGAATCTTCCTTTTAAGGATAGATTAAAAAACTTTGGAAAGACAAGGAATGAAAGCAGTTGGACGATAGTGGGAGGGTTAAGAGCGGTCACCCTTCTTTGGGACAGGATGAATGAAAGCAAACTTCCAGTAGGAAGGCAAAGTACCAGATGAGAGACAAAGACGAAAGAGTTTGCCTAAGCAGGGTGTCAGTACAGAAGCACAGTTCTTAAGAACAACAGGAGGAACACCACCAGGACCGTACGCCTTCCTAGAGTTGAGCCCAGATAGGGCAGAAAGAACATCTATAGAAAAGATTCTAATTTCAGGCATAATAAAGTCAGAGGGAGGAGGAGATGGAGGAACACCACCGGAATTGTTCATGGTTGAGTTGGAAGCGAAAGTTTGAGCAAAGCGTTCAGCTTTGTCAGGAGAAGAGACGGCAACTGAGCCGTCGGAATGGAAACGAGGAGGAAAAAAAGAGGAAGTAAAATTGTTGAAGAGGTTCTTAGCTAGATGCCAGGAAGAGCGAGAAGAATTAGAATTGGATAGATTTTCACATTTTTGTCGGATGAAGGAATTTTTGGCGAGTCGAAGAACAGATTTGCATGATTCCGGGCAGAAATATAAGCTGAGTGAGAGTCAGAAGTTGGATGGCGACGGTACCTTCTGAAAGCCTCCTCTCTGTTGCGGATAGCATTAGAACAAGTAAAGTACAGAATGTACGCCTCCATGCTCGAGAGAATCACCTCCGTGATGTGATCAGCACACTCAGAAGGGGCCGAGAGAGAGAGAGAGAGAGAGAGAGCAGTGGCGGCTCGTGACTAAAAATTCTAGGGGTGCTGTCTCTAAGAATGGGTTGAAATAATTACTGAAATAAAAGGATGAGCATTGAGCAATGAATAAAAGTTTCAAAAGTTATTGAAAAAGTTATTCAGTGAGCTCATCCTTATATTGTTCTTGATTATTTCAATTGTAAATAAAAAAATTAGGGGTACTGCAGTTCCGCAGTGCCTACCGACGAGCCGCCACTGAGAGAGAGAGAGAGAGAGAGAGAGAGAGAGAGAGAGAGAGATATACACATTTTCCTGTGGCCAATTTTAAATCCAGTTTCTCATAATAATACATTATATTATAGCATGGCTAAGCCTGTGACGTAGTCGCTTGAAAACATATATTAGTCACGGAAAAGGTGCCAAATTTGTACAGTCGGGAATTTATAACACATTTGTCCCCCCCCCCCTGAAAAAAGACCACGCTACGTCACTGAGAAGGGCCCCGGCCACGGAAGCATTAATCATTCCATGGGAAATCAGAGAAGTACTGCCTAAGGCCTCCCACTCAGCGGCGCCAAAGTGCCAAAGGCGCCGCCTTTTGAAAGCATCCAAAGGTCGAATTGGAGCGATAGGACAGGAAAGAGATTTAAGATTGTGGTCGGAGGAGTCTAACGGAGAAAAAGTTTGACAGAGTAAGAAGAAGGATGAAAAGTAAGAAATAAATCTAGAATGTTGGGCCTATCTCCAAGACGATCGGGGATACGAATAGGGTGCGGTACAATTTGCTTTACGTCATTCAGGATAAAAAGTTGTAAGCTAGTTCACCAGGGATGTTAGTGAAATGGGAGGAAAGCCAAAAGTGGTGGTGAACCTTGCAATCTCCTAAAAATGGAGATTTCAGCAAAGAGAATGTATTCCACTTTGCAAGTGAGGTAGTCAAGGAATTTTAGATAGCAGTACAATTAGGAGAAAGATAAACAGCGCAGATATATTTAGTTTGAGATTGGCGTGTAAGCCGTAGCCAGAGGGTATAGAATTCGGAAGATTCGAGTTCGAGAATACGAGAACAAGTTAGGTCATTGGGTACATATACGCAACATCCACCTTTGGAGTGAAATTGAGTACAGAGAAAGTAAGAGGGTACAGAAAAGGGACTGCTGTCAGTCGACTCAGACACCTGAGTTTCAGTGAGGAAAAGAAGATGAGGTTTAGAAGAAGAGAGGTGGTGTTCAACAGATTGAAAATTTGAGAAAAGGCCACGAATGTTACAGAAATTAATGAAAAGTGAATCAGGCAGATGCCCAGAACATCTCGAATGAGCAGTAGCAGACCCTGCCCCACTGCCCTGTCTGCATTCCCGGTATCGGCAACGGGAGAGCCAGAAGTGGAGACATAGTTCATGCCATTTCATTTTTAATTTTGAAAAGATTATATAGTGTGTAAGATACATGTGTATATATTGTGAGAAAAAGGGAGAGAAGTGTGTTTGAGAGCATGCTGGACTCAGTGGCGGGTTATCACTGAGGCTATTGAGGCTGAAACCTCAGGCTCCCATGCTTGAGGGGGCCCCCCCAATCAACTGAGTTTCGATGATATAATTCGAGATTTCGCAAACTTCTTTGATTAATTATGACAGAGTACACAAACTGACAAATTCCCTGTTTTATTTTGTTTTATAGGCTCTAAAGTAAAGTTTGTTTAATAGTGTTTGGTTTTGGCAAACGGCAAAATACACTGTGTTAAGGTTCTTTTAAGTTTGTTTCTCAATTAGCCTGAGCACCGTACATATAATTCGTGTAAATGTACTATGTACTGTACATATATATGTATTGTTAATAAAAAGCTATAGAAAAGGGCCCCATATTCTTCATTACCCCGGGGCCCCGAGGTGTCTTAATCCGCTCTGGCTGGACTGCTCACAGGGTAAATGAGACACGGAAAAAGATCAGCTAAGGAGAACAGTGACAGGAGAAACAGGAGTTCCAGCGCTCCCAATCTTCTGTCTAACGTCCCTCCTCCCCCTGAGTACTTCCCTGGTCGATTGGTGTCTTCAATCTCCTCCTGTTGCACACACACACACACACACATATATATATATATATATATATATATCAACTTGTTATAATGTTATAATTTCTTAGACCAACAAAGAACCTAGGATCCACTCATGGCTGGTCTACCTAACTGTGGGTGTAGTTGTGTATTGCACATGTCCTCCGTGGTGGCAAAGAGAACCTACAATTTTACGTGGGTTCCGAACCACAAAAGCCTTAATTTTACTACCTTAAACTATACCCAATCTATCAACATATGCGTCTAATCGATTTTTAGACATGTTTATAGACGTGCTATTAATTACTTCTACCGGCAAACTATTCCAGCTATTTACTATTCTATGCGTAAAAAAGTTTTTGGCAACTACTGTCTCGAACCTTCTAATTGTCAACTTACACCCGTTATTTCTAGTCCTATTATATTGAGATATTTCGATAAAGCTATCTCTATCTACGTTATCGAACCCATTCATAACTTTGAAAACCTGGATTAGATCACCCCTTAGCCTCCTAGTCTCGAATGTAGTCAATTTTAACTCCTTAAGGCCTATCCTCGTACGACTTTGACCTAAGCGACGGAATCATCTTAGTTGCTCGTCTTTGAACTCTTTCGATTTTGTCTATATCTTTTCGCATATGGGGATTCCAAAATTGGATCGTGTACTCCAAATGGGGTCTAACTAATGATTTATAAAGAGGAACAATAATATCGCACGATTTGTACTCAAAATTCCTAGCTATAAAACCTAGCACCTTGTTCGCCTTATTGACCGCTGCTGTACTTTGTTTTGCCACTTTTAAATCATCAGTGATGATAACTCCAAAATCTTTTTCCAGTTCTACGCTTTTATCTCTATCGTCATCATTAATTGCCCTACCACCCAACTTCGTGTCATCTGCAAACTTTGAAACTGTACTCAGTGTACTGACTAGGCCGACATCTAAATCGTTAATATATATAAGAAAAAGCAAGGGGCCACTACAGAACCGGAACGCCGCTCGCTACATTAGCCCAAGACGATCCGTTCCATCAACGACCACCCTCTGTTTCTACCTCGCAACCACTCTTCTATCCAATTTATTATTCCATGAGCCTTAGTTTTTTCAATGAGTCTTTTGTGCGGTACGGTGTCAAGCGCTCTTTGAAGATCTAAATATACTACATCTATTGCCCGATGACTATCGTAAACTTCAACCACGCTTTAAAAAAATTCTAGAAGATTAGTTAAGGAAGATTTGTTTCGCCTAAAACTGTGCTGCGTATTTCTAATCAAGTTATGCAATTCGAAGTGTTCAACTATACGATCCCTAATTATTGATTCCAGTAGCTTACCTACAACAGACGTTAAACTGATTGGCTTATAATTTCCGCCGCACCTTTATCGCCTTTCTTAAAAATAGGCGTTACATATGCTAACTTGAAATTATCTGGTACGCACCTCTCTAACTGCATGCCTCTTCCTTTAAAGAGAGCACGCAGTACCAGACTTTCGACACTTTCTCATTCCTTTTCTGTCCAACTCTCTAACGCAAGGGTTAATCGGTATTTTCAATCTTTCATCTACTCAACCGGTCAACTCTGGAACAATTTTCTTCAATCTGTCTTTCTTCCTGTCTATGAATTCCAATCTTTCAAACGCTCTCTTCTTCTTCTTCTTCTATGGGGGGGGGCTCTTTGCGGGCATTCGTCCTTGGCCCTTCCTTCCTGCACAAAAAATAAAAATCAGTGTTCCGTTTTGGTACAGAGAAGGGAAGGTAAAAAATGGAAGTCGAGGAAGGATGCGTTGCCATATGGAAACGAAAGATCCACATTTCCCCGTTTCCCACCAATCAAAGATGTCAACAAGGAAATAGCTGCAACTTCAAAGCAAGCTCAAATTTCAAATGGAGAGGAAAAGGGAGCATACGAGTCTCCATGTTACACAAACATATAAGAAACTGAAAGATACTTATTTTGGTCCTCCATTCGTATCTCCGCTGATATGGGTAACCCTTTCCTGTATGCACATAATCTCATTTGGACACGCATCTCCTACACCATGGGAAGGTGGATGCCTGGACGAAACAAACAACAGCTGAATAATAAACAAGCTTTCTGTAACTACAATAAAAACATATAAGAATAATTCTTGGCAAAGAGAAGGCTCTTGTTTTAATAATGCATGCACAAGCATTGCCAATAGTAAGGTGAACACAATTTTTGTGTACACTTTCTTGTACATACGAGAAATATTAGGTGTGAAACAATAACAATAACGGCCTTCGAAGCAGCGAAACCCACAAAATAAATTATCGCGTTACATGTTCTACTGATTTTGAACTTGAGGTGGCGTTAATTAAATATATTAATGAAATATACTGGATAAGCCTAAAATTAGGCTTATATATTTTTGTGATACTTTAAATTTTTTAAAGACTTGTATGTTTTCAGGATTAGGTAATGTAAGAAAGTATTTGATCCTGGAATTGAAAGAATTATAAAATTATACAATATGATTTATTGGTTTAAAAGATCGGTGTTTTTGGTTTGGCGGACTGCTACAGATTTTTATGAAACTTAGCAAATCAATTATTTACAAACTTTATCCTAAGGAAATGTAAGTTAGGTTGGGTTAAGTAGGTTAGGTTAGGTTAGGTTAGGTTAGATTTAGTTGAAAAACAATAAAATAAAATTTTACCGTAAGGGTAGTATTTTGGTTCAACAGAGCCATCATTGCAGGTCATTGTAATATTACAATACACCTCCCACTCCGATCCATCTGGAACCATTGTCCCATCACCTATGATGCAATCTGTGACAAAAAGAAGAAATTTGTATTTTTGGAATATAAACTTTATGAATGCACTTAAACATTTACAATATTACAAATATTTAATTTAATAAAGCCTACTGAAATTGAACAACAACAACAACGACAACAACAACTGATAAGCAAATGGACAAAACTTTGAACAATAAATTATGCACATTATCCATCACAAAATTTCATTTAATTTATACTCTGATAAAAAAGAACCTGAATCATTTCAGACATTGTAATTTTTCTTCTTCAACAGAAAGGCCATTTAATGGATGAATACGCATCATACATAAAATAAATCGAAAAAATTTTGCCCTTCATTCATACTGTGGCACTCATCAGCCGATTCTTGAAGAACTGAGAGGAAGTCCCAAACTGTCTTTGTTATCATGGAAACACATGTTGGAATGTTTCACGTAAGGGATAAACTAATGGATGTACACCCGTTGGAGATGGTAAAGGGTTTGCTGATGCCTGATTTTCATAAATAAATATTGAAAATTATCATTATATATCATGTAGTTTCTTAGTCTCAGATAAGATGGTCAATCCACTTACGGAAAGGACAAAGAACAAAAGAAATGCCAAACCTTGTGTTTTAGGAGTCAATTTTAATCTAAATTATTTATAATTTTTACATGACAATAAATATTACTTTGTGCGATTAAAAAGTGAAGGTAAGCTACGGAAAAGTTAGGCTAAAAACAAAAATGTTTATAGAACATGGAAAATTACTAATTAGTATTGTTCTGTTTTTCTTTGGTTATTTCATTCGTTTTTGGGGACATCAATAAAATTTTAAAAACAAAATCCAATCATTATTAATGAGTAATTTCCTTTGGTTTTTAGAAAGATGTTTTTGAAATTCTACTTTCAGTTATAGACCTCATTGGCAGTGTTGGGCACTAAAGCGTTAATCCGATAACAGTTAATTAACGAAGTTAACATTTTTAACGGACTATTAACGGAAGTTAATTTCCATTTATCGTTATCGGACCAGTTAACTTCCGATAACTCGATATTTAGTCTGTTAAAGTCCGTTAACACGTTAACTGCGAGGAGTCATTCACGGAAGATCACCGCTCCGCGAATGAATTCAAACCGCCATAACTTCAGTCTGCTTCCAGATCTCGCAAGGGGAGGTTGGGGAGGCCCAAGAGGTCAAGACTGGCAGTTGGGCCTAACTTTGAGAAGTTGGTCTTTCTGAAGGGCAACCAGCACATTGTGTCATAGTCTTTAATAAATGTACCTAAAATTAAATTTTACCTTTCAGTTCCCGCCATAATAATTCTCTGGTAAATTAAAATTTAGTTAATGGTTAGTGGTTACAAGGGTTTCAAAACATGTAATCAGTACATTTTTTATTAAAAATATAAAAAAAAGTTATTAAGCAAAAAAAGTTGCAAAACTTGATAAAAATACAGTTAAATACCTATTTATTGTTGGATTTTGCATAAATAAACATTTTCTATGGGTTTTAAAGCTTTTTTCCTTGATTTTTTAAAATGTTAGTAAAGAAATAGTTATCGTTAACGGATTATCGTTAACTTCCGTTAACTTTGCAGTAAAATTATCGGATTATCGTTATCGGAGTTAAAAATTGGGGTTAACGGATTATCGTTATCGAAGTTAACTTTTTGGTTAACGGTGCCCACCACTGCTCATTGGTTTCTACTTTCCTTCCCTTAGAACAGTGGTTCTGAACGTGGGGTAAGCGAGGGAATCTTAGGGTTTACGCGACGCGGTCCTGAAAATACTGTATAACCCTTTTCATTTTATATACGATTAACAAACTGCCACAAGTCGTAAAGAAAATAAAAATCCCCTATGCCTCTCAAAAATCCAGAAAATCCCTTGAAAGAGTTCAAGGGATAAGGAAGAAGCAAAATGTTTAGAAATGCTGCCTTAGAATAACAGACCGAGCACTGCATTCCCTTTACACTATTATATATGTGTAAACAAGGACAAAATTTTTCAACCGTTTCGTTCACATATTATGATTAGGTTAAAAATAAAACTTGCCTTTACGTTTGGTTTGAATAAAAATAAATATGGTTTATTTTTCAGTTAAACAATTGTGTACGGAGTGAGTGAAAGGGTTAAATGTGTTAAATACAAATGTGTTAAATTCTAGAACCGAATGAAAAGTTCTTAAAAAACTGATGTTTCCTCGTAATACAGGAATTGGTGTGATAACCACGAATTAACATGATACCTACTTTCCATCCAAATCTAACCTGTCCTAACCTATAATTCTCTTTTGATCTAATGCATACCAAATATGGTGAGGCTTTCAACCATTTTAATTTAAATGTTAATTCAAGTTAAACGATGTTAGCCTTTCTAAAACAAAATTTGTTATCCAATACTGTGATCGAGTTAGTGATATAAATGAGATTTCTCTACTTACAATCTTCGGAGCTATTGAAGAATAGGGACACCAGCCTTAGTTAGGCTTATAAGGCTAACTAACGAAAATATCACGACCTAACCTAACCAGTCGTTAGGTTAACTGTACGCCCTTGACGAATGGTTAGGTTAGGTCATGGTATTTTCGTTAGTTAGCCTTATAAAGCTAACTAAAGAAGGCTGGGGTCCCTATTCTTCAATAGCTCCTAATCTTCTTTGTAGAGACGAAAAAGTTAATCTAATTTTTACAAAAATTTAAATATATAAAATGATAAAAAATATTACAACTTAATTATCATTTATAGCTTCATACGTTATCTACAATTGCTCTCCGTGATGAAGGTGGGTGATTTCCATGATTACAATACGTGTATAATTAACATAGTTAATTTCTAAGAAATGTTCACTATTTATATGTAATAGAATAAATTACAACCACGAATTGAAGAAACTGAAGGAATTAAAGGAACTAACTGCGCAACCATACCTTGACGTTCCTCAACAGAAGGCTGACAAGCTCTAGCCTCCAGCTCAGTTGCCATGAAAGCCAGCAGAAGGCACATTTTAAACCACATTTTTATCATCTGAAATGTTTGAAGTAAAAAAATCGTTACGAATTATATAGAAATAATAAGTTAAAATTTCAAAAACTTTGGGATACACTTTTTAACAAAATATTCAATTGAGTTTTCTTATAAAATCTTTGTTTTTTATCCCAAATTGTGTATAAAACAATGTATAAACAATGTCGAATCGAATTCGCTTTTTCGCCTTTTTCTCTCATAGAAATACTTAAAGATTTTCCCTTCACTCCAATTTACTGAGTTGTAATGTAATTGTTTTAATATATTTCAGTTAAAACATGGGTTCATATATTATATTACATTCCCGCATTGTATGTAATAATAATGATATAATTATGATAATGATAATGATAAGTTTTATTGGCAGGACACAAATCCCATAAAAATATGATTTGTAGATGAATAACGCGAAACTTTTCCGACTTCGGGTTTGCATGTTATCCAAGTTGCCATCCAAGATAGACTTCAAATTATTCAACAGTTAAGCTACAAAAGGTTGGGAACCCCTGCTTAATAATAATAATAATAATAATAATAATAATAATGATAAAATCCATTTAAAAAAAAAAATATATATATATATATATATATATATATATATATATATATATACCCCCGCAAGGGGGTTCTAAGCTCGTGCTCTTGAGTGTTCTTTGTGCTCGTTTGTACGTGCTTGTTCCTGGAGGTTTCACGTGCGCCCTCCCGGCCCTAGCACCCAAGGATGATGGGGCTCGACCCTGCAGTCCTTGTCATCCTTGGTCTTTTTCCACTTCGACTGTCCCCTCCACCTTTCCTTTTCCTCTGTCTTTCCTCTCACTTTTTCTTTGTTTTTCCGCCGAGATATACCCTTTTAAATAGAGGCGAATCGGTTCTTCCCGAACTTAAAAAAAAAAAATATATATATATATATTATATATATATATATATATATATTATAAGTAATTACTCTTAAAATACAAATAATTTACATTATTGTTTTTATCCTTTTTTGTTAGTTTTGAAACACAAATGTTCATAATGTGTAAAGCAAATTCTACAATTGAGTAGGTTTAAATAAGTTACTCCTTTAAAGTAGTTTTCTTCTCACAGAAAAGAAAATTAAGTTTTACCATAAACTCTTTCCTTTAATTTTATATTCTTTAATTTATTTTATCATAACCTGAACACAATCATCTTTATTATTATATTAAAATCTTTTCTGAAGTAACCATACGTTACCTGATAACTGTTACCGTATTTGTGGTAGTGCAGATGGTTAGGTTTTATATGCAGTTATTAAGGAAACTACTTTCCATATCACACCATTTACAATGCCACGGATTCGGGTTTAACAAAGTAAGAATTATTTATCAGACCAAGGGATGCAAATTTAACTCCAGAATCATCTCTCTCTCTCTGAAAGCCATATTCAGCAAGAACTAGCACGCATTCTACAAATTTCAGTTTTCTTTTTTATACTGAGGGAACTAATACTGATAATTAACACACCTCCACTAACAGACAACCATCGGACTGGGAGACAATCCGCGAATGACAATGGAAGCAGTGCTATAATATGGTTTCTATAAAGATTAAGAATTTAGTGGGTTTACTCAATAAGATTTTTTTTTCAAATACTTTGCTTAAAGTTGACAATGCTGAAAGAGGGCGATAACTGGATGGAGTGTTTAGGTTTCCTGACATAAATACAAGACATACTCTGGCTTCCTTTAGACTGTCACGGAATACACCTTATGTTGCTTATTCATTCATTAGCTTACTGAGAGCATTTGCAATACAAATTTGAATATTTTGACTGAAATCGTATTGATGTGAGAATCTTTATTTTTCAGATTTTTTACTGCTAAAAAGATATCGTTCAGTAGGATTCGATCAAAGAAAAATGAATTTGATTTAACTAAAAAATTTTCAGGAATGAGAATATTTGGATATTTTTGTTTTACTTTATAATAATTTTATTATGAAGGGAACACTCATAATACATCTATAGAACACTCCACCCATGCGATGAAGGGTTGTTGTTGTTGTTGTTTAGCCGATCAGCCCACCCTGATCGAGCAAGCCGGCGGCACGCAGGTAACCGATCGCCCTCTCCGGAGTGGACCAGAGGTTCAGCGCACTAGTGATGTTGTGTTGTGTTCGTTGTTGTGCTAGAGCGGTACAGTCCGTCATAATGTGTTCAATTGTTTGTGGTGTGTCTTGGCACAGGTGGCAGGTGTCGTCTATGGAGTTGTCTAGTCTGTGTTTATATGTTCGTAAGTTGGGGTGATGTCCACATCGGAATCGTGCTAAGTTAACTCGATCCGATCTGCTCAGGCTGATCTCTGACCTGTTAATGGGTGGCGGCTTCGCACCTAGGACCGCATTCGGACCGAGTCGTGTCAGTGCTTTGTGGGTTAGGTGTGTGTGTATGTGTTTTCTGTACTGTGTGATGTCTGTGGGGCGTGGTATGGAATGGAGTATTTGGTTATAATGTCTCTCTGGTGTTACCTTAATGGTGCGAGGTGTTGGTGCATGATTGTACATGTAGTGGCAAGGGTGTTGTGGGTTAGTTGTCGCTGCTGCCATGAATTGTGTTCCCCTCATGTCTAAATGTTCCCTAACTTTTAGTATTTTTGTTTCTGTGTGCAGGTGTTCTATTGGTGCTGTTTGAGTGCATCCTGTAATGATACGAAGTGCGTTGTTTTGTATTGTTTGTAAGGTGTTTTATGTGTGTGTTTGAGATAATGGGTGCCCAGCATGGGCTAGCATAGTCCATAACTGAGCGAATATATTGTTTGTATATGAGTGATGTTGTTTCCTGCTGGTGTCCAAAGTTTGTGCCTGTTAGTACCCTAAGCGAGTTAAGTCTTGACGTACATTTGGTTTTAATGTCCTGAATGTGGTTTGCAAAAGATAATGATTGTGTTGTATGTGACACCAAGTATTTTGGTTCTGTGAGTGTGTGGAATGTTGATGTTGTTTAGTGTAAGCTGTGGAATTACCTGGTGTTCTTTTGTGTTGCTTGTAAGCAAGGTGATGGTTGATTTTGTGGGCGCTACTTTGAGTCTATTGTGTGTGAGCCAGTCTTGTATATTGTTTATGTATGTTTGTAGGTTATTTGTAGCGGTGTCGATGTTGTTGTGGGTGGATGTTAGAGTGATTCCTTGAAGCCTACCGTTTTATTCCTGTGTCCCACAACAGCCTACCTAACTCTCTCTTACATTACCAATTTAGAAGCTATAGACATTACCCCTAACTATACTTAAGTACGAACAACTTCCTACCCGATTTGTTACCTTAGATTCATCACCTAATTTTACTCAGCACCAAAGATTAGGTCAGATAGGAAAAAACATGTCTAGGCCAGACCAAAACAATACGAACAACCCGTTGGTTCGTTTATGGCTTCGTCTTGCCATTCAGCTTAGATTAGTGAATTTACTCTTTAGTGACTTTTAGACTATATACATATATATACATACACGTCACCTCACTCCTCCCCTACAAGTTTAGTCTGTCAGGGGGATGAGGGACCCTAGACGACCTGCGGAGCGGGGTTGATGTAGTAGGATCAGGTGCAACCTGTATAGGCGGGCAAGTTGAACCATTTTCCGGAGGATCAGTTCTCTCTTCCGGAAGACTCTGGTCCTTCTGCACTTCCCGTTCCCATATCTGGTCCTGATGGCGTTTAATAGAACGACCATCTTCTAGTTGGCACTTGAAGGAAACAGGGCCCGTTCTCTCCTGCACAGTTGCAGGAACCCATTTTGGTCCAGCCCCATAGTTGCGAATCACAACTGGATCATTAGGTTTCGCTTCTAGAACTCTCCCTCTTTTAGTGTCGTGGTACAACTTCTGTTTTTTCCTGATGGCGTAAAACTCGTTGTTGTAACATTTCGTTTGGACGTAACAAATCAAAAAACTGAACGAATTCCCCGGCCAATCAGAAGTTTAGAGGGAGACACCCCTGTCGTGGTGTGTGGTGTTATTCGATATTTGAACAAAAATTTATCCAACACCACTTGCATTTCCTCCCCACGAGAATGACGCAAGGCCGACTTGAAAGTACGGACCATGTTTTCCGCGAGACCGTTAGTAGATGGGTGGAAACACTAGACCGGACATGTCTAATGCCATTTAGGTGGACGAAGGAACGAAATTCCTCACTGGTAAAACAAGTACCATTGTCGGAAACCAGGACTACGGGTAAACCCCATCGAGCGAAAACTGAACGGAGTAAGCGAATAGTAACACCCGAAGTCGTGGAAGTGGTTGGAAAAATTTCCACCCACTTAGGTAGGCGTCCACCATGACTAGGAAATAAGTATTATTTATAGGACCTGCATAGTCAACATGGATCCTATGCCACGGTATAGTAGGCCATTCCCAAGGATGAAGTGACTTTTCCTTGGGAGATCTCTGTTCTCTAGGCAGCTTTGACAGGAACGAACCAATGATTCGAGTTCTCCATCTAAACCAGGCCACCAGAAATAAGCTCTCGCCAGCTCTTTCATTTTTGTTGCGCCCATGTGTTCAGCGTGAAGTTCCTTCACTAAATTCGACCTGCCTTTATTTGGAATAATCACTCTGTGGCCCCATAAGAGACAGCCATTTTGAATAGAGAGGCCAGACTGACGCTGAATAAAAGGCTGTAATTCACTCTCAACCTTAGTAGGCCAACCAACTGAGCAGAAATGGATGACCCTAGACAGAATAGGGTCTGATTTTGTCCACTGCTCTATTTGTACTGCAGATACTGGAGTGGATTCCAAAAACTCCACCAAGTGAACCCATTCTGTAGGTATAGGTACACAATCATTTGGATTTTCTAAGGGCAACCTACTTAGCGCATCAGCCGTACCTAGAAGTTTACCTGACCGATGTACTAAGTCAATTTATAGGCTTGTAGAATCAGTGCCATCGTTGAATCCTACCTGAGGCCATAACTGGAATTTTTTATTAGGTGAAAATAAACCTAAAAGAGGCTTATGGTCAGTAATTAGTTAAATTCATGACCCCATAGATAGAAATGAAATTTTTTTACTGCAATACTAAGGCTAATGCTTCACGTTCCACTTGTGCATATCGTCTTTCCGTCCTCAGTTAGTGTTCTAGAAGCAAAACAGATAGGCCTATCTACACCATCAATGTGGTGAGATAACACTGCCCAATTCCATAAGAACTGCTGTCTGCTGAAACTACGAGAGGAAGTTTAGGATCATAATGCACTAGGAGAGTGGACTTTAGTAGTACGTCCTTGGAAGCCTCAAATGCTTCCTTTGAGTTTTCTCCCATCTCACTGTTCCCCAGATCGTAATAGCTTATTTAGGGGTTCAAGGAAAGTCGATGCATTAGGCAAAAATTTCCTATAAAAATTTAGGAGACCTAAATAAGCTTGTAACTGTGTGATGTTTTGTGGAGGTGGTGCCTTTTCTATTGCTTCTAGTTTATCCACCGTTGGATGAATGCCTGAGGCATCTATGCGAGGAACCCTAAATATGAAACTCGTTAGTGACCCATGAACAACTTTTCTCTCTTTAGCTTAAGTCCAGCATCCCGGAGTCTTTTAGAAACGTGGTTAATCTAGTTAGGTGTTCTTTTTAGTCGAACTGAAATGAGGACATCATCTAGAAAGCAAAGTACCCCTGGAATGTGACCTAGAACTTGGTCCATTGTCCTCTGAAAAATACCTGGAGCCGATGCTATTCCATAGCATAGCCTATTGTACTTATATAGGCCTCGGTGCGTATTTATGATAGTTAATTCTTTAGAGTTTTCATCTAAACTTAGTTGAGCATAGGCTTGGGACATATCGAGTTTTTGTGAAATATTTTCCCCAGCAAGAGAACTAAATAATTCATCAGGCTTGGGTATAGGATAGCATCTAGAAGGACGGCTCTATTTGCTGTTAAACGGTAATCCCCGCATAACCGCACGGACTTGTCCGGTTTTAGTACAGGAACTAGGGGCAGCCCACTTAGCGTGTGTGACTGGTTCAATAATTTTATATTTTAGCAGCCTGTCAATTTCTAAATCTACCTTCTCCGCAGTGCATGCGCAATGAACGAGCCTTACAAAATTCGGAGTTACATTAGGATCTACTTCTATGCAGACTGATGGCCTTTTAGGTTGCCTACTTCAGGCCAAAAATAGAAGAAAACTCCCTTAACAATGAGTCTATGTCAGATGGATATGAAAGTGTATGCACATCTGCCTGACCCCTTGGCAAGATTTTGTCAATTGGCATTCCAAAGCATCAATCCAATCACGCCTAGTAGAGTAGCCTGCTCATCCACCACTAAAAGGGTTAAGGGATGAGACAAAGTTTCTGGTTAAGTGTAACTGTGACGTATGCTTCTCACAAATAGGTATTTGTATGTCACCGTACTTCTTCAAATCGTTTTAGATGCATGTAGTTTAGGTGTGTTTTTGAAAATCTTATCAAAAACTACCTTGGACATGACCGTCGGGCAGCACCGTATCCAATTCTAGAGGAACTGTAATTCCATCTAGGCCTACTCTACAATATATGGGCTGTATTTTCCCCACTTTGCTGATCATAGAATAGGTACTCACTCCAATGTTCGAAGTATTTCCCTTTTGAGATTATACTAGAAATGTTAAAATTAGAATTTTCACCCTTTGTTTTCTTTGAATAACACACTTTAGCTATGTGGCCTATTTTACTACAGTTTCGGCAAACTGCTTCTTTAAAAGGGCAATCTTTTCAATGGTGTTTTCCACACCCTGTACATGGCTTGGAAGGCTTAGTAGAATTAGTAGGCTTAGTCATATTCGCCTCATACCTTTTATTTGCCTGTCTAGTAGGCTCGTTAGGTCTGCCAGGCCTAGAAGATTTAAAGCTATTTACGTGTTGGGCTTTACTACTATGATTTCCAAAAGCTCTAACATCTTTAGCAGCTGCTCTCTAGCCGTAGCTATTTCTACAGCCTGACTAAAAGTTAGGTCCTGTATGGCTATAGGGCTCTCTGGGTAGACTCCTCTTTGAGACCCATTACAAACCTATCTCTTAGCATTTCATCTAATTTGTCCCCAAATTTACACGTACGGCTATGGCTTTTTATTCCTGCAACAAACTCTGCAATGCTTTCATTTCCCGTCTGATGCCTGAATAAAATTTGAAACGTTCATAGATGAGAACTACTCGGGGTTTGTAGTGATCGGTTAGGGCCTGTACAATTCCTTATAGGTGCAAGTTTCCGGTGCTTTAGGAGAAACTAGGTCCATAACTAAACCAAACGTTTTAGGGCCTATTATAGTTAAAAAGGTAGGTACCTTCTTAGCATCCGGAATGGAATTTGCCTCGAAAAACAACCTCACCCTAGTGGCATAAGCTTCGAAGTCCCCCCATTGTCTTCGTAGGGGCTTATATGGCCAATCACCGACATGCTAGAGCAAAACGAATTAGACCAACTCACGTGAAGTAGGTTAGGTTAGGTTTAAATTTGGTCTAGTTACTGAATAGTGAATTTTATTAGAGTTAGGGCTGAATAGTGAATTGTATTAGAGTTAGGGCTGAGTAAGAATTAGTTTTAGAGTTAGGGCTGAGTAGGAATTAGTTTTAGAGTTAGGGCTGAGTAGGAATTAGTTTTAGAATTAGGGCGGCGGGACCTACGCTATAGTACGGTAGCTCCCCACACAAACAAACCAAATCGGACGACCCACTAGTCTGCATCCAATTTTCCAAACAACCACTTGAACCCAATAAGCCAAATTAACCCAATAAGCCAAATTAACCCAATGAGCCAAATTTAACCCAATGAACAAAATTAACCAATGAGCCAAATCCCATCCTCGTCGCCAAATGTGATAGCGTGGGGTAGACACCCAGTTAGGTTACTTAGGTTCTAGCAAACAATCAAAAGCACTTACCGGTGCGTTGAATTAGGTATTCCTTGAAGCCTACCGTTTATTCCTGTGTCCACACAAAGCCTACCTAACTCTCTCTTACATTACCAATTTAGAAGCTATAGACATTACCCTAACTATACTTAAGTACGAACAACTTCCTACCCGATTTGTTACCTTAGATTCATCACCTAATTTTACTCAGCACCAAAGATTAGGTCAGATAGGAAAAAACATGTCTAGGCCAGACCAAAACAATACGAACAACCCGTTGGTTCGTTTATGGCTTCGTCTTGCCATTCAGCTTAGATTTAGTGATATTTACTCTTTAGTGACTTTTAGACTATATACATATATATACATACACGTCACCTCACATGTATAAGTTGAAGAGTGTTGGTGAGAGAACAGAGCCTTGAGAGACCCCGTTCGGAAAAAGCTTTTTTTGGATGACTTGCCATTAAATGTGACATGTGAGTATCTTCCTGAGAGATAGTTGCTCAGCCACCTTTTGGTGTTATTGTGCATGTTTGTGTTGAGTATTTTGTTTATGAGAGGGAAGCGTGGGATAGCATCAAATGCTTTACTAATGTCTATTGTTGCTAATAGTGTACGTTGAGCTGGTCTTCTGGAGTTGATGCCATCCATGATGTGCTGCGTGAGGTTAGTGAGTAATGTCGTGGTTGAGTGGTGAGGTCTGAATCCATGTTGAGTAGGCGATAGTGGTATGTGTGGGTTGGTGATTTGTAAGATTAGTCTTTCTGTTACTTTGGAAGGTGTGCATAGTAAAGTAATGGGTCTATAGGAAGCTGGTTCTGTTGGATTTTTGTTTGGTTTGAGTAGTGTAATAATTTTACCTTGTTTCCATACGTCAGGAATAATACAGTGTTGGTATGAATATGTGCTGATATTTGTGAGAGCTAGTATTCTTTGTGGGCCCAAGTGTTTAAGGTGTATGTTAGATATGTTGTCTGGTCCAGTAGCCTTCGAATTCTTAATGTTTTTGATGATCTTGGTGGTCTGGTCTGTATTGAAGGGTGTAATGGTCGTGTCGAGTCTGTAGGTTTTCTTGTGTCTGGCTGTTTGTCTGTCTGCGTGTTTCTGGTTGTTGTCTCTGTTTAAGTGACTTATCTTTGCGTAGTGATTAACTAGAATGTTAGCTTGTTGTGTGTATGTTGGGATATTATTTTGGCTGCGACAGATAGCCGCGTGTGAGGTGTGAATGCCGCTGTTAGAGTGGGTAATGCTGTTTATAGTCTTGTATAGCCTGTATGTATCTGGGGAGTGGTTTAGTGTTGTTATGAATTCCCTGAATGTTTCTGTTTGTTTTCTTTGAGTTTGTTGTTTATTTCTGTGTTGAGCTGTTGTATCTGCTGTTTTATGGCTTCTGTGTGTGGTGTTTGTGTGTTATATTTGAGGTTGTTACGTTGCCTTATGAGGTGGGCTATTTCTCTAGTGTAATTTGGGTTGTATTTCCTAATGTTGCCCTTGGGTATGTATTTGTTTGCATTATTGATAATCTGATTAAATGTCTTGAGTGTTGTATCGATGTTTATGATGGGTGTGCTGTTTAATGTGGTGAATTGTTCCTCAGTCTGTATTTTGAACTGTTCCCAATCAGCTTTCTTGTAATTTCTGTAAGTGTGCCTAAGGCTGTTGGGGCAGAGTGTAGAATGTGTTGTAATGATAATGGGCAGGTGGTCTGATGACAGTTGTTTTTCTGTTCTCCATTGTATATGTGTTGCTAGTGAGGGGGAACAGAACGTTATGTCTGGGGAGGAGTTTGAGTATCCTGCTTGATGTGGTATGTGTGTATGTTCTTCTGTATTGTTAAGAATGAAGAGGCTGTTTAGTGTGGCTATGTTGGCGCCTCTGGTGTTGTTTTGGTTGTGCAGGTACCAACTAGTGTCTTTGGCGTTGAAGTCTCCTCCTAAGATGACATTAGTGAGAGAGGCAAGATTGTGTAACTGTGGATTGTAATTGGCTGGCACCTGAGGTGAACTATCTGGTGGGATGTAAATGTTGATTAGTGTGGTGGTGTGTTTTGCGCGTGTTTTAATGTTAACTGCCTGTATTTCTATCGTGTTATCTGCTTGGATTGTGTTTGTAATGTTTTGGGTAGCATCAGTGTAGCTAATGCTTTTACGTATGTAAGTGATGAGTCCACCCCCGTTACCCCCAGTACGATCTTGACGGATCGCCGTGAAGTCAGGGATGGTGGGTGTTTTGTGTGTGCGTTTTAGTTTTGTTTCTTGTATAAGTGCTATGTGAATGTTTTGTTTGTGTACGAATTCCCTAAGCTGCATGATTTTGTTTGTGAGGCCATCTACGTTGTACTGTAATATGTTAATATTATACTTCTGTATGTGTCTCATGGTGCTATTGTGTCTATGTCTTTGTGTATGGTGACATGTGTAAGTTGTAGTGGGGCCTGGATTAGTCTTAATGTCGCCAGAGAGTAAGAGTAGTTCGGGGAGCACGCAATTGTTCCCTGTAATTGAAAAAATAGCACGCTGAGAATAGGTCCGGCCTCGGGAGCCGATCGGCACTCTGACCGTGCCACGCAACAGGCCGTCGACTGCCAGTCTGGCCAACCGTAGACAGCCCGCTGCACCGAGATTTGAAGAAGTTTGGCCACCAGCGCGTTGATGTTTTGGTTTGACGTCGCCTCTCGCGTTGACGTGGCCTGCGCTGGAGGATGCAGCCACTGTTTAGAAGCTTCCTCGTCAGCTGCTAACACTTTTTTCACGTTGTCCTAGCTACCTGTTCAGACGTTGAAACGAGTGCTGGAATTATTTTTGAAAAGTTTGGATCAAAACTTCAACACTAATTAGAAGTTCATTCAGACATTCTAAAAATATTAGATTAAAGCCGACATTGCGAAAAGTTGCCCATATTCGATTTTTAAAATAATTTGTGAAGTTCTTCTACATTGATTAATCTTTCAAAAAATGGCAAAATAACAATATCAACTTAAATATTTAATAATTTTAGCCTTTTGATGTCTTTTTAAGAAAATGAACTTCACACACGGAACAATTTTACTAACTTTTTTAATTATTTGTTTACTGCAATCTTTCCGCTTCAGAATTTTTTAAAGCTTTTCAGTCACGAGTTCGAAAACTTCGAAACCAACTGTAATTTCACCGTATTGATACAAAAAGGTCATAGAATTATTTAAAAAAATCTTTTTGTTTTAAAGTTCAGAAGAATACCGAGACTGCATTCAACAATATTTTTTTGTGTAAAATGAATATTTTATACAGTATATCTACATATTCTCTATTTCCTCTTTTTAAAATTCAAATCTAAATAGTTGTACTTACCTTCATACAAATTAAGTTTGCTCTTTACTCTTCGACACAACACAATCAAACTGAGTTCAGAGAGTGAATGATTTCAAAGGTCGATGGTCGATGTGACCAAGAAAGAAGATAGTGAAGAAGAGAAACTGGAACAGACGAAGAAATGGGAAAGAAATAGAGAAAGAGTGGAACAGAAACGAGAGCGTGAGTAGAAGAAGACAGGCGCCCGGGCTCAACCAGTCACGCGCAGGCGTTAAGAGCAGGCTCTTTTGTAGATTTGGGGATCCGAACCCCGAGGCCTACTAACCTCACAAGGAGGAAGCAGGCCCCCTAAAAAAGTGACAACAGATGCCGATAGCAGAACCACCGACACCTTCTCGGAGGATGGAAGAGAAAAGATCTCTACCTCCAGCGAGGCCACACGACAATCGACCAATCGATTCTCCAGCCGTGATTTCAAAGGAACAAGTGTCCGTATAAATACTCTCGGCAATGTACGACACACCTGTGTCGCCATTACTCATTCGGCGTCGCTTCATTTGTGCGTTTCAAAAGTGGAGAATAGAAAAACTGATGCAAATTATTTCTTTCCAAGAATGAATATTTAACTCTATATAAAGACCTATTTAAGAAAGGTTAAAAATTGTCGAAGGATTCTGAAGGAATTTTCTCCAAACATTTGCAATGGAGAATTCTAATCTTTATTTTGACATTAAAATTAGGACACATTCAACGAGGTTTAATATATCCCTCGTGAGCAAACGTTTTAAAATACACGAAGCAAAATCTGTTAGAAATCACATGGAAATATATTTTGAATTTAATTGATTTTCTCATATCAGCTATTGACTAAAGTAAGAATTACGGATAATCTCTAGGAGCGCTCCATTTTTCAATATTAAACATACACTCATAAAACATACCATTTGAAAGCTCACATTTTTCTGAGTCTAAAAATGTAGTAATCCAAAAGTATCAATAGCAAATGCAAGATTATAGAAAAAATTACAAGTTACATTTTTATAGTGAATATTTCCTGTTTTGGCTATAATGTGCTTTTTTTCATAAAATATTTTTCCTGATTGGGCTATTTTTTCGCTACTCTGCGACTTAATTAGTTGGTTGGATTCTATTCTGTCTATTTTTTTTTTCTAATTGGATTCAGTTTGGTCGTGTTTGTGATAGAATTATGGCGTGCTGTTCGTGTGGTTTCTGACTTTGAGAACTTGATTCGTCATGTGCCCTAGATGAAGAGAAAGCATTGGATGTTTTTATCTTTTCAATATTAAACATGCACTCATAAAACATATACCATTTGAAAGCTCACATTTTTCTGAGTCTAAAAGTGTAGTAATGCAAAAGTATCAATAGCAAATAAAAAGCAACTAGGTTTAATTGTTTGACGCGTGATGTAATTAATTACATTATAAAGGTTGGCTAAGTTATAAATCTTCAGTCTGTGTTGTAAGATGATATTTTTGGTAATTGTTACGCTACCTAACCTAACATGAATATGTTATTACATTATCATTTGTATAATTTAGGTCTCAGGGGTACGGGGGCGGGGCCCCCGTAAAGATCACGCATCAAATTGATCGGTATAGGGTTTTACAGTATATTTAAACCTAGTTACTTTTTATTTGCTATTGATACTTTTGGATTACTACATTTTTAGACTCAGAAAAATGTGAGCTTTCAAATGGTATGTTTTATGAGTGTATGTTTAATATTGAAAAATGGAGCGCTCCTAGAGATTTACCAGAATTACGTCTGTTTTCATGTTTTTATAAATAAATGTTGAAATTATGAAAATAATTTTAAAATCTAAAATTTTTACTTGAAATTAAAGTTGTCTTTTACATTTAAGAACATTCTGATTTTCTTGCTTCAATTCTCAAAACATTTTGGATTGAATAAACGTGGATGAAAGAGACATACTGATATTAGCACAGGAGTTGTGTTTAAACGAATGCTACGACCGAAAGAATACGTAAGTTATATGGATATGAACTTCACTTCAGTAGTATAGTGTCAAAAAGGTAGAATGCAATGCAATTCCAAAATAGTACGTAATGTTGCAAGAGTGCCACCACCCCTTTGTTGCAAAAAAAAAAAAAGAGAGAGTGAGTGCCGATCTTTGTTTCCAATCCCAAAATGGGATTGCAAGGGGCATACAACTTGGAGGCGGAGTTCTTCCCCAAAGGGCCAGAAAGAAAGAAAGAGAGAGAGAGAGAGAGAGAGAGTGTCAATCTTTGTTACCAACCCCAAAATGGGATTGCAAGGGGCAGGCAACTTGGAGGCGGAGTTCTCCCCCAAGCTATTCACCCCAAAGGGGCATACCTAACCTAAGAGGCCTCTATGGGAAGGAGGAGGTTTCCTCACCACCCAAAGGGCCAGAAAGAGAAAGGACCAGAGATCCTTGCTCGGCTGAGAGCCGAGCTTGTATGACTCCGTCGTCCGCCTCCCACTCTTTTATAGACATCTAATCCGCCAGTTAGCTGAGTTGCCAGATAGCGCCATGTATTTAATTCATCAGCCAATAGAAGGCTGAGTTGCCAGTTTGTGCTATATATTTAATTAATTCATATATTAATCAGTCTAGAAGACTGAGTTGCCAGATAGCAATATTTATTAAATTATTTCATATATTATTCTACCATTTTGTAAATTGATATTATTTTCATATTGTTCCACTGTTCTGGGATATTGTAAGTTTTAAGAATTACATTGAATAGTTTTGTCAGACTTCTTATAGAAATTCTGTTTATTAAATAAATAATTAGAATTTAAACACACGCTCTTTACACAACTAAAATAAATCACCTTATTACTTAATTCCTATTTTTATTATTATTATTAATATCGCAATTCACGCTAAATCACGAATAACCGTGGGAAAAAGGAAAGGAAAAGGAACCTTACGAAGAAAGGTGAAACAAACAACAATTTCAGGTCAAAACACGCGGTCGTCTCCCCCCCTCCCTTCTCCCCAAACTTTTCACCCTATCTGCGCTTGTATAAATATTAATTATTTTGAAAATATACAAAACATATAATCATATTTGTAGAAAAAATATACATATAATAAACGAATGATCAACTCGTGCAAACACACACACACACACACACACACACACACGCACACACGCACACACACACACACACACACATATATATATATATATATATATAATAATTTTATTTTCACAGTTAACTAGAAATAATATTCCGCGAATTTTCACTTAAAATTTAACCGTATTTACTAGAATTTTATCCCCAGAAATTTTTAATTAACTTTCGTCAGCGGTTTCAACAAACAAAATTTGAAAATTTTTATTAAAACAATGCTTAATAATTATTACTTTCTCTATTGTTTTGTCAGACTTCGTATAGAAATTCTGTTTATTAAATAAATAATTATAATTTAAACACACTCTCTTTACACGACTAAAATAAATCACTTTATTACATAATTCCTATTTTTATTATTATTAATAACACAATTTTCGCTAATTGTGAGTCCGTATATTGTACGCGTCTAGGTACGACCCAACTTTTAAATCCTTTTTCTTAAATATTTCCAAAAGAATACTGGATTACTGAATAAAAATGCCAGTACCCGTTGTCAAAATGTTTTTTGTTAATTTTGCGAATTAATATAAAAAAAAAAATAATATATATATATATATATATATATATATATATATATCACATCTTGCGTAATATACAAGCTCATAATAATCATAAACTATTTCTTGGGGTAATTTGCGTGGTAAAAATTACTAAAAACAGAAAGTCAGTTAAAGATTTTTTCATTTAGATAAATGAAAAATAAACATACATGCATCACGATATTCTGCAGGGCAAACTTTTAAGGTATAAGCAAGAACGAGTATACTTACCCCAAGCAATACTATTTTGCATAGGAATCGCATAAAGTCCGAGTCATTACACGATCTTATGAGATCGACGCAAGATATTAATAATATATATATATAGGAATAATTCGTATATTAAAAGATGCGGTCTCCCCTCAAATGATCAAAACTCAAAAAGCGTGAAACATATTTTTAAAAAATAAGAATGCAAATTATGTAAATAGCTCGTAAGTTACTATTTTTGCGGCTCTAAAACACTGTAATCTGCTCTATACACACTTCCATGTATAACCTTGCCCTTAACCTACTCCACAATCAGTTTCGAGACCTGTTTAAAAACGAAGCCAATCTTCATAAAAGGTATTTCATAACATGTAATACCATCGTTACCTCAAAATATGACAGCTTCTTGACGCGGTCTATAGGGATTTTGCCACGTCACCCATATATGACTGACGAAGCAGTATGTAAAACAAATGGAAACATTATCCCTCATTAAGTTATTATTATTAACAACCTGATCCAAATATATTCTGATAACTACTGATTACACACATTTAAGTACAAATAAAATGAATACGATCCAATTAATTATTTTAAATAGTTTTCAAAGTTAATATCGCTCGCTTTTTAAGTTTTAACTAGTCTTCCCCAATAAAACGACGTTTTCTATGGATGTTTATAAAAGAAAATGGAAATTTTTGGCACTACCCGCATAATTCTACAATCCGTTTATTTTATTTTAAATATTATGTTATTAACGTTACATGATGTGACCGATTTTCTGCTAACTTATGCTTTTGTTTAAATTACAAATGTCATTCTTGTTTAATTTGATGTTGAATGAGCTGAATTATACAATTTAGATATGCGAAATCACTGTTTTTGGAAATGTTGTTCTATCTATTATACGTTTCACGTTGTTTCTAAATTTAAGATGTCTGATATATATATATATATATATATATATATATATATAAATAGTGGCGTTCGAAAGTTCTTTTTGGTCTTGTTTCGTTTAACATTTTACCTTTAAGAGAATTAATCAACTAAAACAATAATAACATTAAAAAATTCACTAAACAATTGGCTTAGCGAAAGAATTCGTTCCATTAAAATATTCTCAAATCTATAAAAAATGAAGTAACCTAAAATTTAGATAGGCCAAGAGTAACGCCTGAATAAAAAGTAACGCCCTTAACAAATAAACTAGTTAAAAATATTAATAACTTTCAATAAATTTGTATTACCACAACGGTTCATCGTCATAATGTGAGCAACATATTGCCAGATACCGCAATATCTTACGTGGTAACTAGTAAAAATTGTCAGCACGGATCTAAAGATCTACATTTTTAATTTCCAGGGAGTCAGCACAAAAATTATTTGAGAACATTCTTTGTTAATCTGTTGCACGAGTTGTCAATTTCGTTAGATTTAATCAGCTACGGCCAATTTCGTGTGGTCGTCTGCAGTAAATAATAATAATAATAATAATAGAGCCAAAACGTATGAAACCACAATTTCTTACCTTTCATAATGTATGGATCTATAACTTCGTACAAATTCATTCAATATACATAAATTTTCACTTAAAATTTTACTTTACACGTTATATTACGTACCCGTTTTTCTGAAAAGGGAAACTAACATCGAGAACTCATGCATCATGTGACGGAGCTAGATTATGATAAATAGTCAATAAAACCTGATTAGGGACGACATTTGTGAGTTTAAACATTACACGAAATTTTAACAAGTACAGTGGACCCCCGAGTTACGAGGAAAATCCGTTCCAGTCAAACGCTCGTTAGTAGAAAATTTCGTATGTCGGACCGTGTTTAACATGTAAATGGCATAATCCGTTCCAAATCCCAAATTTCCTCCCTATTTCTTAATAAATATGCATATACTCTATGTATATTTAATAAAAATTAATAAAATACATATGTGTACAGTACAGTGTATATATTAGTTAATAAAAATTAATAAAATAATTTGTGTGCAGTACTTACCCTACCTTGAGTTAAAGCTGGTGTACGGTACTAAGTAAAAATCCGTGTCGAAAATCCAAATCCATGCATAGTCGTCATCTGAGGTCAGGACGGAAACAGCAGGGACGGGTCACTGCTTAGAGGGGGAGTCATCCGACATGATAATGTTCTCGCTTGCCACTCGTAGGTCGCAAATTTTCCCGGAACTCGAACCAGATTTTAACATTGAGGTCGCCTCGTATGTCGAAATTTCGTTAGTCGAACCCCTCGTAACTAGGGGGTCCACTGTACACTCCTTTATAATGATTTCATTAACATTAAACTCGTCAAGATATACACTTCTTTTATTAGTAAAAATCATGAAATTTTTTTACTGGTATTTAGGAAGAGTTTATTGGTGGTCAACCATTTCATTACACTGACGCGTTCTGAATGAAATACATCCTTAGCTGTATCAGCAGCTTTGTATGAAAAAGACAGTTGTATCTTCTGCAAACATTATGAAGATCAGTATATCAGATAAACGTGGATGGTCGTTTATATATAATAAAAATAACAGTGGACTAGAGCTGATCCCTGTGGTACACCATGTTTGACAAACGCAAGAGTTGAACAAACCCTATTTACTAATACAAAAATGATATCTAATGGACAAATAACTTTTAAACCAATCACTGACTGCTCCTTTAAAGCCGTAACAATATAATTTATTAAGTAGAATATTAGGGTCTATTATATCAAACGCCTTACTCAAAAGCATAAATACTGATATCATTATTTCTCTCTTCACCTTAGCTATATTTGCATTTTCCATAAGACGATGCTTATCCGCTATTGAAGTAAAATGTGCATTTAAAGAGCATGCATCAGTAGTATCATCAGTAATTTCTTTATTATCAACAATTAATTTCTCTTTTGATTTTTCTTAATTTGTTTTCCAAGAAGATTGTTTATAGACAACCAAGTGTTTTTCATGTCTCCTCTATGTTTGGAAATTTGCTTGTATTTATAATAGTTATATTTTGCAATTTTGATTATTTTAGTTAATTTTTTTCTGTATTGGGCATATTGTATTTCAGGAATTTTGCTCTGCAATAATTCGACTTATTTCATTATAACTTTTCTCCACCCTATTCAAGCCAGTTAATGTGTTTCTTAGCTGACTGTATTCAGATAAAGTTGCTAGACTACTACCACTTTTATAATCCATAATGTTCTCTTTTTATTTTTCATCATCTTAGATATTTTCTTGTACCAAAGCAAAGGCCTCCTTCAAGCATGTTTTTAATTACTGACATATTTAAATTATCAGAGTAACCGTCAAATAACGTTTTTCCTTATACATACCCATACAGAAAACGTTAACATGTTCGATGGGAAGGAAACTATTAACTTTCCCAGTAGTTAAACTGAAGTGAACAAAACTCAAACAGTAGGCTGTTGCCCTGACAAGCCTGCAGAAGTCACAAAGTTCTTCATAATTAGTGATTGAACCAATCTTCTCATCTGAAAAGGTTAAATTTAATGTCAGGTTAACTTGTTCTGTGTTACGTATTCACTAGACAGCAGCACAAAATAAAATAGCAGTAAACAGAGGAAAAAGAATAACTGCATTGGATTGCTCATATAAATAAAAAAACGCTGAAAAGATTTCAAGGGGCGTGGCTATAATGACTAAACTTAGAAATGTAGCCCTAAACAGGCTTCATTGGGATTTATCATGCTCTTTAATTCAATAAGAATGAGTTTAAGTGCAGCAAATTTAATGAAATTCATATTCATTTATTGCTCTGCTTATACAATGTACAAAGAACATATAAACTGATGTTGTAACAACTATATAAAAATGGATCAGTAAAAGTTTTCCTATACATGTAGGCTTACAGCATGGAACCACCATTTGCAAGCAAGCCAGATGCTTTAGTGACAGAATGGGGTTATCTGGCAAACTTTTTTCCTGAAACTGTACTGTGCATGTTTAAAACTAACATTTATTTCAGAAGTTTTGCGCGATGGTTCCTCACTTCATGAAAGTAATATAAGTTACTCATTACTAAAATACTTGGTTTTGAATAATAAATATTACACCTTTTGGTTTAAAGAGAAAATATTTGTGAACAAAAAGGGTTAAGAACTACATGTTTAAGTTTAAACATTATTGTAACCAGTGATGGGCATCGATACATGAAAATCGCTAAAGCGATACCGATACATCGATACATGAAGAACGTCTTAGGCGATACCGATACGCCGATACTTTCTAGATGTCTTAAGCGATACCGATACCGATACATGCATCGCCGATACATATATCGCCGGTACATTTTTATAATTATTCATTTAATATGTAGGTATTAGATATTATTGTTTATACTAGTAATTTGTACGCACTGTAAGTAAAATCAACGACATTTTAATGGGTTTTATAGATGTAAGTAAAATCAACGACATTTTAATGGGTTTTATAGATGTAAATAAAAACAATTGCTTTATTTAATGAAAGTATGTTTTAATTTTGTAGGATACATGAATGACTGAAAATATTACACTAACAATTAAAAGTAATTACTATTACCCTTCAAAAATACCAGCTGGCTAAATATTTAAAAATTCTTATTAATGTATCGATGTATCGAAGTATCGATTTTTTCGATACATTTATGAAAATTGACCTTAGCGATACCGATAAATCGATACTTTTGTCAAGTAGCTAAAGCGATACCGATACCGATACAAAAGTGTCGATCGATACGTATCGGCGATACATGTATTAGATCAGAGGTCGGGGAACAGGGGTAAATTACCCCAAATGGGGTAAATTTAAAAATTTTGGAGGTAATGCTTGCGCTATGAGAGACACTTCCGTTTTTTTAATTTGAATTTTTTGTATACTATATGCAACAATTTTAAGAGCAATTGGCTTTTTTTTGTTTACTTTGAAGTCTGGGGGTAATTTCACCTTACTCAAATAGAGTTTTGGATAATACACAAAAAAATTCCCCGACCCCTGATCTAGATACTGCCCATCACTGATTGTAACCCCTACTGGAAATCTCTTCAGAGATAATTATGTGCCTCTTACATGGTAAGTTGGTGTCAATTGTTACTACAATGAATTTTTTTTAACTTCTATTAGGATAATAGATTTAATAATTCAGTTAATCCAAATGTATATTTTGTTTGCTAATGAAAATAATGGAATTTGCCTTATGGATATTTCAAAAAGTTTGTCAGTAGTCAGTCAGGCCACAACTTTCACTGTATTACCATCTTTGCAAGAAAAAAAAAGACTGATGTGTCATCTGCGACCATAATGAAGTTAAATACTGTATACTTGAAGGGCTTGGAGCAGGGTTGGTAAAAATCATTTTTTGAAAAAAAACAAAAACCAATGGGTTTTTAATATACAGCCTGTAGGATTATATATATATATATATATATATATATATAATATATATATATATATAAATTGAGGAAATTGAAAACTTTTAGTATTTCTCATATAATTTAAATTGCTGACAATTAGAAAAAAGAAAGAAATCAATAGTTTAACCATAAACTAAATAAAATAAACATTTAACTTGACTTTGTGCATATAGCTAAACAAATATTAAAAAATAAAAACCCTTTAATGTATAGTACAGCACTGAATAGAAAAATAAACAAAAGAAAAATATATTGTTCTTTGGCCTTTAAGTTTATAGATATAGCCTCTAAATTTATTTCACATTAGCTATTTGTTAAAACATTTATACATAAATACAAGTTTAGAAGCTTTATCATCTCCTAATTTATTTCTTAATTTGGGGGATGCTACTGACGGGCACCTGTGAAAGTCCTGCAACAATTTATCATAAATTCAAGCCCTAAAATTAATTACTTTAGATGTCACAAATACAATTTTAAGGTATGTAGTATATAGTATAAGGGTTTTATCAGCTATCATGTATTTGTTTTGAAGTTGTAGCAAAGTTTGTTTTAATCCAGCTATTTGTATTTTTCTTGTTCTACTTTGCCCACAACAACAACCTTAAGGGTTTCAAATGTTCAATCAAGAGTTAAAGTTACATTTGCAGTTTTAAAACAGGTTTGTAATGGGTTTTTATTGATAAATGATGAAATAGAGAGATCTTCATTTCCTTGTTGGTTCCTTACTCTTTACACTCAAGGCCTATCCTAACTAAAAACATTGTAAATTTTTAATTCAACCTGCGTCACAGGTTGAATTAAAAATTTATTACAGTAATTTAACTCGCTCAGCATCATAAAATTAAACTCAGAACTTTAACACTAACAACAATTATGGAAATCTTGGACAAAAGGGCAAAAACCCAGACTAAAAAACAAAAACACAGACCTTGGGGACTATGGCACCATCTCAAAACTACAAAAAATTAATGAGAAAAAATCAGCACGTAAAGGTGCCATCACCAAACTGTATAATGATCACAAACAGAAAGAACCTACAAGCTATGATCTTGATACAACATTAAATTCGGTTAATATTCGTCTTTTAATCAGCTCACGCGCGGCTAAATCAGTACAATATATTGAATTGCCATTCAAAACTGACTAAGAAAATATATATATCTTATGTTGTGCAAATTTGTTGAAATGTACTTTTTTTAATAAAATATATTTCCTGTTTTGGCTATAATGTACTTTTTTCATAAAATATTTTTCCTGGTTGGGGTACTTTTTACTACTCTGCGATTTAATTAGCTGGTTGGGTTTTATTCTGGCTATTTTTTCAAATTGGATTTAGTTTAGTGGTGTTTGTGATAGAATTATGACGTGCCACTCGTGTGATTTTGACCTGAGTCGTCATGTGTCCTAGATGAAGACAAAGGATTGGATATTTTTATCAATTACGGCGTTATTCTCTCATCCTTAACTTGCCGAAATGTGACAGTGAGTGCCTAACACGAAAAGATCAGAAGATATTTAGGTGAAATAACCAATATCAACCTGTTAGGTTAATTGAATGTCCGGCTAGGTTAATTAAATGCCTGGTTAGGTTAATTGAATGGCCTGGTTAGGTCAACTATACACCCTTGATGAGCCAATAAAACATGTTTAGGGCCTACATTTCTAAGTTTAAACGTTATAACTGAATGCTCAGAGTGTGAAAAAGTCACATATATAAATAAATGAATATGAATTTCATTAAATTTGCTGCGCTTAAACTCATTCTTATTGAATTAAAAAGCATGATAAATCCCAATGAAGCCTGTTTAGGGCTACATTTCTAAGTTTAGTCATTATAGCCACGCCCCTTGAAATCTTTTCAGCGTTTTTTTATTTGCATGAGCAATCCAATGCAGTTATTCTTTTTCTTCTGTTTACTGCTATTTTATTTTGTGCTGCTGTCTAGTGAATACGTAACACAGAACAAGTTAACCTGACATTAAATTTAACCTTTTCAGATGAGAAGATTGGTTCAATCACTAATTATGAAGAACTTTGTGACTTCTGCAGGCTTGTCAGGGCAACAGCCTACTGTTTGAGTTTTGTTCACTTCAGTTTAACTACTGGGAAAGTTAATAGTTTCCTTCCCATCGAACATGTTAACGTTTTCTGTATGGGTATGTATAAGGAAAAACGTTATTTGACGGTTACTCTGATAATTTAAATATGTCAGTAATTAAAAACATGCTTGAAGGAGGCCTTTGCTTTGGTACAGGAAAATATCTAAGATGATGAAAAATAAAAAGAGAACATTATGGATTATAAAAGTGGTAGTAGTCTAGCAACTTTATCTGAATACAGTCAGCTAAGAAACACATTAACTGGCTTGAATAGGGTGGAGAAAAGTTATAATGAAATAAGTCGAATTATTGCAGAGCAAAATTCCTGAAATACAATATGCCCAATACAGAAAAAAATTAACTAAAATAATCAAAATTGCAAAATATAACTATTATAAATACAAGCAAATTTCCAAACATAGAGGAGACATGAAAAACACTTGGTTGTCTATAAACAATCTTCTTGGAAAACAAATTAAGAAAAATCAAAAGAGAAATTAATTGTTGATAATAAAGAAATTACTGATGATACTACTGATGCATACTCTTTAAATGCACATTTTACTTCAATAGCGGATAAGCATCGTCTTATGGAAAATGCAAATATAGCTAAGGTGAAGAGAGAAATAATGATATCAGTATTTATGCTTTTGAGTAAGGCGTTTGATATAATAGACCCTAATATTCTACTTAATAAATTATATTGTTACGGCTTTAAAGGAGCAGTCAGTGATTGGTTTAAAAGTTATTTGTCCATTAGATATCATTTTTGTATCAGTGAATAGGGTTTGTTCAACTATTGCGTTTGTCAAACATGGTGTACCACAGGGATCAGCTCTAGTCCACTGTTATTTTTATTATATATAAACGACCATCCACGTTTATCTGATATACTGATCTTCATAATGTTTGCAGAAGATACAACTGTCTTTTTCATACAAAGCTGCTGATACAGCTAAGGATGTATTTCATTCAGAACTCGTCAGTGTAATGAAATGGTTGACCACCAATAAACTCTTCTAAATACCAGTAAAAAATATTCATGATTTTTATTAATAAAAGAAGTGTATATCTTGACGAGTTTAATGTTAATGAAATCATTATAAAGGAGTGTACTTGTTAAAATTTCGTGTAATGTTTAAACTCGTAAATGTCGTCCCTAATCAGGTTTTATTGACTATTTATCATAATCTAGCTCCGTCGCGTGATGCATGAGTTCTCGATGTTAAGTCGGGTTTACACGGTGAGAGCTACTCGCGCGAGCCACTCTCATGAGAGTACCTATCGCACTACTTGCGTCGTGTCAACTACCACGCTAGTTGCCAGTTACTAGTTCCGCCCACTCTCATGCGAATAATTTTGCACTCGCACAAAGTTGGTAGTCTTCCAACTTTTCAGTTACTCTCATGCGTGTTGAGCGAATAGGTTTGGAGTATTGTGTACAGCTTTGTTGCGGTTGACTTTTCTTGTGATTTTGTTAAACAATAAAAATGTCAACTATCATAGCGAGTGCCCAGTATGTGTAAACAGACACTCTCATGAGATTATCTCATGCTAGTACTCTCATATGGAGACGTGAGTTGCTGGCGCGAGTAGCTCTCACCGTGTAAACCCAGCTTTAGTTTCCCTTTTCAGAAAAACTGGTACGTAATATAGCGTGTAAAGTAAAATTTTAAGTGAAAATTTATGTATATTGAACGAATTTGTACGAAGTTATAGATCCATATAAGCACACCGGACAAAAAATTAGTCACCCCTAATAGCACCGATAGTAGGAAATTCAAGGTCAAACAGAGGGCGTTGATGTAGCATTGGTAAGTGACAAGTAGCGGTGATGTAGCACACAGGATCAGATCTGTTTCGTGAGGTGGTGAAGAACAAAGTGTGTGTTGGATATAGTCTGCAAAATGGGTCGTGAGGCAGACGTTACTCAGTGGCAAAAGGAGCCATCGTGTTTGGCAGAGCCCACGGACACAAAATGTCTGAAGTAGCCCAATTTGTTGGTGTGTCAACGCGTACTGTCCAGCGAGTTTACAAAGAGTGGTGTAGTTCGCAATCAACTGAAAATCGACGGCGTAACTGTGGCCGGAAAACAATTCTCGACAATAGGGAGCGCCACCATGTTTCTCGTCTAGTAACTGCAAATCGTTTTCAAACCAGAGAACAATTGCTCCAAGAAACCAATGAGGTTCTCCAGCGACCAATTTCCGAACGGACATTGCGACGAGAACTGCATGCGATGGACATCTGGAGCAGGGTACCACGGAAGAGGCCGCTGTTAACAGCAGGTCACAAATTGGCACGTTATAAATGGGCTCAGAGGCACAAAAACTGGACTGCGGCAGATTGGAAACGTGTAATTTGGTCCGATGAGTCCCGTTTTTGTTTGTTCTCCAATGATGGGAGGCGACGAGTACATCGCAGGTCCAATGAAGCCTTTAATCCTGAATGCGTCGAAGGTGTTGTTCAGGCTGGAGGTGGTTCCGTGATGTTCTGGGGATGTTTTTCGTACCACGAGATGGGCCCTCTCGTTCCAGTGACGATGAATTTGAACCAGCAGGCGTACCTCCGCATACTAAATGATGAATTGGTCTCTGCCTCGCCGGATTCGTGCGGTTATCAAGGCCAGAGGCGCCGTCACACGTTATTAGGTACATTCTGAGAGGGGTGACTAATTTTTTGTCCGGTGTGCTTATTATGAGAGGTAAGAAATTATGGTTTCATACGTTTTGGCTCTATTATTATTATTATTATTATTATTTACTGCAGACGGCCACACGAAATTGGCCGTAGCTGATTAAATCTAACGAAATTGACAACTCGTGCAACAGATTAACAAAGAATGTTCTCAAATAATTTTTGTGCTGGCTCCCTGGAAATTAAAAATGTAGATCTTTAGATCCGTGCTGACAATTTTTACTAGTTACCACGTAAGATATTGCGGTATCTGGCAATATATTGCTTACATTATGACGATGAACCGTTGTGGTAATACAAATTTACTGAAAGTTATTAATATTTTTTACTAGTTTATTTTTTAAGGGCGTTACTTTTTATTCAGGCTTTACTCTTGGCCTATCTAAATTTCAGGCTTACTTCATTTTTTATAGATTTGAGAATATTTTAATGGAACGAATTCTTTTGCTAAGCCAATTGTTTAGTGAATTTTATAATGTTGATATTGTTTTAGTTGATTAATTCTCTTAAAGGTAAAATGTTAAACGAAACAAGACCAAAAAGAACTTTTGAACGCCACTATTTATATATATATATATATATCAGACATCTTAAATTTAGAAACTACGTGAAACGCGTAATAGATAGAAAAAAAATTCCAAAAACAGTGATTTCGCATATCTAAATTGTATAATTCAGCTCATTGAACATCAAATTAAACAAGAATGACATTTGTAATTTAAAGAAAAGCATAATAAGTTAGCAGAAAATCGGTTACATCATATAACGTTAATAACGTAAAATTTACAATTAAAATAAACGGATTGTAGAAGGCACAATTATGCGGGTAGTTCCAAAAAATTCCATTTTCTTTTATAAACATCCATAGAAAACGTCGTTTTATTGGGGTAGACTAGTTAAAACTTAAAAAGCGAGCTATATTAACTTTGAAAACTATTTAAAATAATTAATTGGATCGTATTCATTTTATTTGTACTTAAATGTGTGTAATCAGTAGTTATCATAATATATTTGGATCAGGTTGTTAATAATAATAACTTAATGAGGGATAATGTTTCCATTTGTTTTATATACTGCTTCGTCAGTCATATATGGGTGACGTGGCAAAATCCCTATAGACCGCGTCAAGAAGCTGTCATATTTTGAGGTAACGATAACATTACATGTTATGAAATACCTTTTATGAAGATTGGCTACGTTTTTAAACAGGTCTCGAAACTGATTGTGGAGTAGGTTAAGGGCAAGGTTATACATGGAAGTGTGTATAGAGCAGATTACAGCGTTTTAGAGCCGCAAAAATAGTAACTTACGAGCTATTTACATACTTTGCATTCTTATTTTAAAAAATTTGTTTCACGCTTTTTGAGTTTTGATCATTTGAGGGGAGACGCATCTTTTGACATACGAATTATTCCTATATATATATTATTAATATCTTGCGTCGATCTCATAAGATCGTGTAATGACTCGGACTTTATGCGATTCCTATGCAAAATAGTATTGCGTGGGGTAAGTATATTCGTTTTTGCTTATACCTTAAAGGTTTGCCCTGCAGAATATCGTGATGCAGGTATGTTTATTTTTCATTTATCTAAATGAAAAAGTCTTTAACTGACTTTCTGTATTTAGTAATTTTTACCACGCAAATTACCCCAAGAAATAGTTTATTATTATTATGAGCTTGTATATTACGCAAGGTGTGATATATATCTATATATATATGTATATACAGTCGATGATCGATATAAGCACGTTCTCGGGATCAGCACAAAATGTGCTTATATAGGTCATTGTGCTTATATGGATAAGACCCTTTTTAAGAAGCATTTATTGTACAAAGAGTAATCATTTAAATACTGTAATAATAAAGGAATGTGTAATAAAAAACAATAATACTGTATTTAAAATTTCATTTATTTCATAAAATAACATTTATTTAGACAAATAAAAAACAATGATATGTATGTACAGTACATTAAAATTTACAGTACATACATTTATTTCGGAAAATAATCTAAAATTGATGATTGTCGCGTGCTCTTGTTTTGTATTATGTAAATTTGAATTGCTTGTTGGGTGCTCTTTAACTCCTGAGTTGGTATACCATGTTTTTCAAGAACTCTTTTTACGTCGTCAAGCATAGCAAGTGCTTGCAGTGGAGTAGTGGATATCATCAATTTCAACATCTTCCGACACTTCAGTCTCATCATTTCTTACTTCATTCAGTTCTTCAAAACATTCAAGTTGACGATCGCATTCGATAAACTCTTCATCCAAGTTTGAGCATTCTTCGCTGTTTAAAGCTTCTAATTCAGAATCTTCGTTGCATTGAATTGTTTCTCCCTGATTCAATGGCAAACATTTTCTGAAGCAATTTTGGATAGTGGTCGAGGTCACATTATTCCACGCTATTTTTAGCATGAGAATGGCATCCAAAACAGTTACAGATTTAGCAGCACTCTGAAGAAATTCGTCCTGGCCACTATCTAAGCGTGCAACCAACTCTTTCATTAATTGTTTTCAATAGTGTGCTTTAAGGCAGCGAATAATCCCACCATCCATTGGCTGTAGAAGTGACGTTGTATTCGATGGCAAGTAGACAACCTCTACATTTGTTGTTGTGACTTCCCTAGGATGCGCAGGGCACTGATCTAGCAGCAGGAGAATTTTCCTTTTCTTGCGTCGCATTTTCTCGTCCAACTTTATTAAACATTCTGTGAATATAGCTCGAGTCATCCAGGCTGCAGGATTCGATTTATATTGTACTGGAAGTTTGTCTTTTTTGTTCTTCATACACCTTGGATTTCGGCTCTTGCCGATCACTAGCAGAGCTAGTTTTTCAGTGCCAGTCATGTTCGACGCCAACAAAACAGTTAGTCTTTCCTTCTTCTTTTTTCCTCCGCTGACTACTTCATCCTTTCTGGCCAGTGTACCGTCCGGAGTGGCTTTAAAATACAGTCCTGTCTCATCAGCATTGAAAATTGCCTCCTCTGGATAACGTCGCAGAAGCTCTGGCCAAACAGTCTTCTTCCATTCGTTGTACCCAGATAAATCAGCATCCGCCTTTTCGCCATGTTCTCGTTTGTAGACAATATTGAATCTCTTTTGGAACTTTTGTAGCCAACTGGAAGTAAAGGTGTTTGAAGGAAGATCTTCGGAACCATCATAGATTTCTTGAACTAAAGCCTTAGCTTTCTCTATTAAAAGAGGTCCAGAGAGCTCTGCCTTTTTCTCCCTCGTAACAACAAACCATTCGTACAGTCGCTGCTCCAGATCTGGTAACACTCCTTCCCGCTTTCTCTTTCGCGAAAGATTTCCATTTTCCAACCTGAGTTTGGGGTTTAACTCCACTTCGTTTCGCAACCATCGGCTAACAATCGTATGATCAACGTTGAATTTACGTGCAACATCAGCTTCCTTTTCACCGTTATGAACCGCCTGAATAACCTTTAGTTTGAATTCTAATGTAAAACTTTTACGTTTTGAAGACATAATGAACTGTGAGCACAACCAGCCTAATTAACGGAATAATACGCATGTCATGGTGTCGCCTATATATATAGGTAGTTTCCACCAATCAGCATCTTCCACGTGTATGTGTTTTTCACCAATCAGCATCTTCCACGTATGTGTTTTCCACCAATCAGCATCTTCCACGTATGTGTTTTCCACCAATCAGCATCTTCCACGTCCGTGCTTATAGCGAGTTCGTGCTTATAAAGATTATTCCTAGTAAAATATATATGGAAATTTTTGGGACCGCACGATTAAGTGCTTATATAGATTATGTGCTTATATCGAACGTGCTTATACCGCTCATCGACTGTATATATATATATTATATTATTATATTTGATATTAATTCGCAAAATTAACAAAAAATATTTTGACAACTGGTACTGGAATTTTTATTCAGTAATCCAGTATTCTTTTGGAAATATTTAAGAAAAAGGATTTAAAAGTTGGGTCGTACCTAGACGCGTACAATATACGGACTCACAATTAGCGAAAATTGTGTTATTAATAATAATAAAAATAGGAATTATGTAATAAAGTGATTTATTTTAGTTGTGTAAAGAGTGTTTAAATTATAATTATTTATTTAATAAACAGAATTTCTATACGAAGTCTGACAAAACAATAGAGAAAGTAATAATTATTAAGCATTGTTTTAATAAAAAATTTCTAATTTTGTTTGTTGAAACCGCTGATGAAAGTTAATTAACAATTTCTGGAGATAAAATTCCAGTAAATACGGTTAAACTTTACGTGAAAATTCGCAGAATATTATTTCTAGTTAACTGTGAAAATAAAATTATTATATATATATATATATATATGTGTGTGTGTGTGTGTGTGTGTGTGTGTTTGCACGAGTTGATCATTCGTTTATTATATGTATATTTTTTCTACAAATATGATTATACGTTTTGTATATTTTCAAAATAATTAATATTTATACAAGCGCAGATGGGGTGTGAAGTTTTGGGAGAATGAGGGAGGGGGGGAGACGACCGTGTGTTTTGACCTGAAATTGTTGTTTGTTTCACCTTTCTTCGTAAGGTTCCTTTTCCTTTCGTTTTCCCACTGTTATTCGTGATTTAGCGTGAATTGCGATATTAATAATAATAATAAAAATAGGAATTAAGTAATAAGGTGATTTATTTTAGTTGTGTAAAGAGCGTGTGTTTAAATTCTAATTATTTATTTAATAAACAGAATTTCTATAAGAAGTCTGACAAAACTATTCAATGTAAGTCTTAAAACTTACAATATCCGAGAACAGTGGAACAATATGAAAATAATATCAATTTACAAAATGGTAGAATAATATACGAAATAATTTAATAAATATTGCTATCTGGCAACTGAGTCTTCTAGACTGATTAATATATGAATTAATTAAATATATAGCACAAACTGGCAACTCAGCCTTCTATTGGCTGATGAATTAAATACATGGCGCTATCTGGCAACTCAGCCAACTGGCGGATTAGATGTCTATAAAAGAGTGGGAGGCGGACGACGGAGTCATACAAGCTCGGCTCTCAGCCGAGCAAGGATCTCTGGTCCTTTCTCTTTCTGGCCCTTTGGGTGGTGAGGAAACCCCTTCCTTCCCATAGAGGCCGCTTAGGTTAGGTATGCCCCTTTGGAGTGAATAGCTTGGGGGAGAACTCCGCCTCCAAGTTGCCTGCCCATTGCAATCCCATTTTTGGGTTGGTAACAAAGATTGGCACACTCTCTCTCTCTCTCTCTCTTTCTCTCTCTTTCTTTCTTTCTGGCCCTTTTGGGGGGAATAGCTTGGGGGAGAACTCCGCCTCCAAGTTGCATGCCCCTTGCAATCCCATTTTGGGGTTGGAAACAAAGATCGGTACTCACTCTCTCTTTTTTACCAAAATCTATTTTTTGTACCTTGTGGCTTATCAGAGAGCAAAATCACAATGCAGAAAGGAAAGGAAAATAAATATATTTCATATGTAAAGATATATAATGTATATATAATGTATATAAAATGCGTATATAATGTATATATAATGCACCCAAATATAATATGCACACAAATATGCTCACAAATCTAATGGGATAATGTTGAAATGTACATTTTTAAAATGTACATTTCAGCGACTTTTTCTCTTGTAGTCCCGTGGATTATCTCGTATTAAACACTAGATATAGTCACCCATCATAGCTTCGTCCCTTTTTCCCTGATATCTCCTCTCCATGGTTTGGATACCTTGGTGAAAACGTTCACCATGTTCTTCACTTACGTCACCCAAATTTGGTCTGAAGAATTCTAAATGCGAGTCCAGATAGTGTAACTTCAGAGACATTCTAGAACTTAACCTTTGAAAGTGTTTGAGTAGATTTTCTACTAGCTCTTTGTAGTTGTCGTTCTTCTTGTTACCTAAAAATCCATGGACTACAAGCCGAAATGACTGCCAAGCATTTTTTTCAAGAGCTGTCATTTTTTCTTCTAACTCTTTAGATGCTAACATGCGTCTGACTTGAGGTCCAATAAATATGTCTTCCTTGATATTAGCTTCAGAAAGTTTGGGAAACATTGAACGCATATCCAAACTTTGATGAATTGCTTAATGAGACCAAGCTTGATATGCAGTGGGGGTAGCAAAATTTTGTCTGTTGGAACAAGGGCTTCGTTAAGAACATTGTGTTTGCCTGGATTAAGCTAATTTCTCACGGGTCATTCCTTTCTGACAAAGTGCTCACCATCTGCTCTGCTGTCAAACAAAGGCAGAGGAGACACGAATATTTAGTGTAACTGCCCTGTAGTCCAAGCAGGAATCCTAGCATTTTGAAGTGTCCACATACATCCTATCTATGTTCAGTGTAGTTTATTTTGTCTAGCAACTGCTTTACATTTTCATATTCTTCCTTCAGTTCAACCGAATGAGCCGCAGGAATAGATGGAAACATGTTTCCATTATGTAGTAGGACACCTTTTAAACTTCTAGTTGAACTGTCAATAAACAAACGCCAATCAGCAGGGCTGTATTCAATTCCTATCCCAGCAAAAAGACCATTCACATCACAGCAGTAACAAAGAGAACTCGATGCAAAACAGGAGTAAAAAAAAGCGTATCAGAAATGCCTATTCCTGTAGAAAGAGATCTTGACACTTGGGTCAAAAAGATTCCACTCTTTAAGGCGGGACATCATAATTTCTGCATTAGTTTTCGTAAGGTTCATATTCCTGACTCGGTCGTCTATGTCTTTCTGGTTGGGGAAATCGGGTGACGTATGATTGGAGCGTGTCTCGAAGTCAGCATCTTCATCTTCATCGGAGGATATTAAAGGCGTTTCTTCTATTTCCTCCATGGTGAGTAGGCATGGAACGGGTAAATCTTCATTATGGGGGACTGGGGCAATAGAAGATGGGATATTTGGATATAGGACATTTTTTCGAACTTTACCTCTCTTGTAGAGTGAAATGTCTACCATGCAGAAGTACTGTAGCAATCATCGTGGTGATTGGTTTGCTCCCTCCAAATGCGAGGAATAGCAAATGGTATGCCTTTTCTGGTACTTCGCAGCCATCCTTCTAATGTGGAACAGCAGCTTTCACAGCAAAAGTAAGGTGCCCATGATTTATCTTGATCGCCCATGGGCATGCCAAAGTAAGCGTGATATGCTGTACAAAACTTCGTTTCTGTGTCAATTTTGTGCTTTACTTGCTTTGGATTGATGTACTGGCCACAAACATAACAAAATGAATCTGCAGAGTGTCTGCAGGGCCTATTGGTAGCCAACACCATATAATTCTAAGTCAAATATCTGAAAAATACAAAAAAAAAATTTTATAAACAGAAATAAGAAACCAAATGTGTACAAATATTTAATAATGGGCCTTAACGGATAAAAATATCACTAAAAAACCTGTTTTGGGGACATTTTGAATTTTGCACTTGAAATTACTTTTGCTATCTCAGAAAAATGTCTTAAAAATGGCGAAAAAGTAAGATTTCTAAATTTGACCATATCATAAAAACTAGTTTTCCGAGCAAAACCGATGCCAAATCTGTAATCAGCGTGGTCGAAACATATAGAAAAGATCGAAAAATCAACATAAACAAAAAATTGTTGCACAGTGTAATTAAGGAAAGATTGAGCACAACTGCGATAAAATTCACTGTTCTACATGTTCATGAAAAATATAAGGCAGATGGTATAAAGTACAGTATGTACGTTATATGAAAGATGATAAACCTAAAAATAAACCTTGTATAACTGTGTACTACGATATAGAGACTTAAACAAACCCTGAAACAAAAGAGGTTATTCCACATTTACTCGTAAGTCAGACTATTTGTGACGAGTGCATGAACATTGAATGTGATGAATGCCTCAAATGTGGTAAGCGGACAAATATTTTTCAGGTGCCTGCAGGAGATTCCCCCGTGAAACTCTTTGTGAACTATATTGTCAAGCTGGCGGATCAGTTAAAAAAAATGACTGTGTATATTTTTGCCCACAACGCGCCGCAAAATTTGACACACAGTTCCTTTATAAGGAGCTGCTTGAGCACGAATCATCAGAGATATTTACGGGTGACCCCTTGAAAAGAGGAAACAAGCTTATACAGATGCAGATAAGATAAGGGGTGATGTACAGTTTAAAGACACCCCTGCTGTTCACACCTTGTAAATTAGCCAAGCTATCCAAGGTGATGGGTGTAGGCGCAGAAGTATCAAAAGGGTACTTCCCTTACACATTCCTCACTGAAGACACTTTAAATTATGTCGGACCGCCACCCCCCAAACACTATTTTAAATATGACTGCATGAGTACAGGTGAACGTGGAGATTTTGGCGGCTACTACAGCAGCTTTAATGAAGATAACCCTTACAATATAGCGTATGAGTGTGAACGTTATTGTGTGAATGACGTACGTATACTTAGAGTATGCTTTCAAGCCTTTAAAAGTATGTACATAACCCGTTTCAACTGTGATCCACTACGTGATGAAGAACAATCCGTACCCCGTAGGCGTGCGTGAAAAACTTGTAGGTCCAGCCATGTCTACCATCGAGGAGTTCTCAGCCAACTTGAGTGAGAGCTACTTTGGGCTTTCTTATAGTTATAGTGAAGTCTGGAATTATGCAAACGCCAACGATAAAGAAATTGTAGAAATCGTGAATGTAGGTAATACGTACATAATAAGGTACAACCGGACCGAATTGGTTACAGATACATCACGTGTCACAAACATACCTGTAGCCAGTTTCACAACAGCCTACGCGCGTATTAAGCTGTGGCATCTGTTGCATTCTCTCGGACAACGGGTTCTGTACGCTGATACAGATAGTGTGATATTCACGGAGAGGGTAGGTAAATATATGTCACCTATTGGGGAATTCCTTGGAGAGTTGACTGATGAGATCAAGGATGAGTATGGCGACATCGCATACGCCGATTCTTTTGTCTCAACTGGTCCAAAAACTTTCGGTGTACGCGCGAGGGTGCGGGATGAGTACAAGTACATCGTGAAGGCTAAAGGTATCACATTTAATCATGTCAACCGCCAGGTCGTTAACTTTGAATCGCTCAAAGATCTAGTGAGCTTAGAAGACGATGGTAATGGCCAACCACCCGATCTGGTTGTGGAGACTCATAACTTCAGAGCACAGAAATTAGGGGACGTGAAGGAACTTAGGTACACGAAGGTCTGTCGTCACACCTACAGGAAGCGATACCAGGTGCCTGGCACCTACGACACTGTACCCTTTGGGTACCATGATTCTTGAATGTTTGCTATATATGTGTGTCTATTGTTGACTATGTGTATGTGAATATATATATATCATGAATTAGAGACTATTTACTTATTGATGATGTGTTTATTTAGTTAAAATAAATCACGTTTCAATTAATGTTTCATTTTCTCCTTTGTGTGTGTGTGTGTGTGTGTGTGTGCGTGTGTGTGTGTGTGTACAGGAAAAATTCTAAGCTCCGCCCATTGTATGATTAATCAAATGGTCACGTGACTCCTGCTACTAGCTGGTCATATCTTCACCCCTGCGTGCTCAGTTGACCTCAGCAAGCTCTGGATCTCAGACGTGTATTTTGAAGAATTCTCGCGTAGACGGAAAATAGTGATGGCTACCCTTGATATTGCGTGCTCGACATTCATGAAATGGTATTCGATAAAGTCTACAGATGTGGTGAATACTGAACGAATCCCTAGTCCTCCCTCCTTTGAAGCTTTTAAGGCCACATAGAACCGTGCGAAGCGTGAGGAGCAAGAGGTTTAAATACTATATGGATATTCTGGCGAGAGCATTGCGGGCTTTCGTGGCACAAACGATATAATAATGGACTACGTCGTAGGCTAAACTGCGTAAAGTGAAAGAAACACACGTGCAGAAGAGAAGCAGCGGGTTTGAGGAGTGAACCTTGTTGTTGATTGGTGTGACAAGCGGTATTATGTCATGTTACATCATACCGAGTACGCATACCCTGCGGCTGAAAATATAAATCTTGTCATCATGAACAACCTGAAATATTTTTATCATTACGTTCATATATATCATGACGAAGTTCGCAGTGAGGTTGTGGCTAAAGGCTTGTGCGAGTTTTTAATAGAGTTTAGAGATGAGAGTAGTATGACCGCAAAATAGGAGAGTGCAAGAATGTTGCAATGTTGCAAAGGGGAATGTTGCCAGGGGTATGCAACAAGGGGGAGGGGGTATGCAATGAAGGGGGAGGTGGTTATGCAACAAATCAATGCTGCAAAGGGGGGAAGGGTTATGCAACAAATCAATGCTGCAAAGGGGAGGGAGGAAACTTCGGGGGGAGAAGGGAGGATGACCTCCCCCAAAGGGGTAACCTTAACCTAAGAGAGGGAGAGAAAGGAGAAGGAGGAGGGGTGTTCCCCTGGCTCCAGCCAGATGCATAATGAGAATTCATCCGAGCGCCCGCTGTCTTATAAGGTGTAAATTCACCAGTTCACTTAGAAGGCTTCTTAAAAGGCGTAAATTGCTTGTTCAGGTGTACAATATTATTGATAGTTGGCTTAGAAATCCGTCAGTCGGTTTAGAAGGCTTAATCTGGCGTAAATGGCTTGGCCAGGTGTACATTATTAGGGTTGAGTTGCCAGATAGCGCTATTTATTTAATTAATGCATATATTCTTGACAGTTGGCTTAGAACTCCGTCAGTCGGATTAGAAGGCGTAAACAGCCATCTCGTATACATATAATTAAATAATAATATCGTTGATATATACAACCAAAAGAATTAAATAAAACACCATTACATCATTCTGTTTATTTAGACGAATTATTGGAATCAATTTCGTGAATTATATAGAAAATAAATATACAATCCTATACAAACGAGGAATACATGCAATAAAAAATAATAATAGTATAAGAAATACGAACGAGGAATATATATATATATATATATATAAAAAAAAATATAATACAAAACGATGGAGTATAACCATCAGTATAGCAATACAGGATATATATATATATATATATATATATATATATATATATATATATATATATATATATATATATATATATATATAAACAAACAAACAATTATATTAAATAATTAAATATATTGAAAATAAATATACATCAAAATACACTCACGTTGTTCTACCGTGTAAAACACTAAACTCACACGTAATCGAGTCTACATTCACATCATTATTGCTTTGCACTACGCGGCAAATACGGCTTAACATTATTTCACCGCTCAAGTTATAGGGATACCTACACTCTATGTAAATGGCCTTCATATCGTTCAATACTCTTTTTGTGCCCACTTTACATTCAGTTGGGAAGTTATCTTTAAACACGGCTAGAATACAATCAAAAGCACGCACAAAGAGGTCATCGTTAACCACATTATCATTATTAAATACAAGTTTATAAACACTCCTTTCCAATCGAGGGTTTATTCTTACCGATCCGAGCTTTTCAATCGTGAACTCTTCTTCACACTGCATAGCGGCAGTTGAAATAATCTTCTAAGTCGTTACGACAGCTGCTCATTATATAAAGAAATAGTTCTTCAGGGTGAACGGTGTACGTAGCTCATCCATGTACCGCTCAAGTGCTTTGTACTAAAGTTCATGATATTTCAGAGTCTAAACCTTTTAAATAAGCACCCAGCTCTAGACCATTCTCGCCTTGTTCAGTCCTACACTCAGTAAATCCATCAAGCAGAGCGGTGTATGCGTATTCAAGAACCGTATGAAAATAAAGCATATCCGTAATACGCGCATCTAATATAGGCTTCAGCTTGCGGAATCCGACGATTTCAAACATTCTGTCGAGGATGAAACGGTTTCGCGTAGGGACAAGAACGTTATTATCAGAAGCATTCTTCCACAGCAGTCGTATATGAATGCATGGCTGATCGTTATTTATACACAACGTACAAACCATGGCGTATGAGGGGCTATCACTAATCTGTTCTCTTCTTGTACCTACATCTGCAGAAATTTTATAACGATCTTCACTCCACTTCTCAACTACCACGAAGATTCTATTCATCTCCTCAACACGTAAATAAACAACATTCCGTTTACCAGAGATTGTTTGTCTACAAGTCGTTTCCAGTACATAGTTAATGGCACCGGTTTCACGCCTGAACACGCGCAACGACTTCGTCACGGACACATCGTACACGGCATTGAGAATGCTTCTCAAAGGAAGTTCCATCGTATTCGAGGAGCGCACGTCCAGGCGGTTCAAGCTGTGAGATGACTATGAGCCACAGACGAGCGGATCGGCTCGACGGGAGGAGTGAGTCACACCATAAGCTGATGAAACGTGTACGGCGTTGTTCCAACGTGAATACTTGTATCCCATTATACTGGGTAGGTGTTTTTAGAAATTTTCCGATACATGAAGCAATACCGGTTTTAATGTTTTATCACTCCCACTCCCCAGAATAGGCACCAGACATTTTTGCTTAGGGGGATTTTCACGAAGTAAACAGTTTATTCACACTCCGGCGCACTATTTGAGAGAAACATATGATCATATTTTTCCTTTATGCTTAGCATGCGATACTCATCTCTAAATTCTGTTAAATACTCACGCAGACCTTTAGCCAGAACCTCAACACAAACCTCGTCATGATATATATTAATTTAGTGGTAAAAATATTTAAGATTCTTCATGATGACAAGATTTACATTCTCAGTCGGAGGGTACATCACTTGTACCACGAAATCTTGCAATGCTCTTGCCAGAATAGCCGTAGAATATTTGTACCTCTTGTTCCTTCGCACGATTCAATGTGGCCTTAAAAGTATCAAAGGATGGTGGAATAGGGAGCCATTCAGTAACCTTATCTTCACACTTTGCCGAATACCACTTCATAAACGTCGAACACGCAATATTAACGGTAGCCATTACTATTTTTCGTCTCCGTGGGGAAATGCACGTCTGAAACCCAGGGAAGAGCACGCAGGGAAGAGATACGCGAAGGTAATAGCAGGAGTCACGTAACCGATCATGCAGGTGGGCGGAGCTTAGAACTTTCACCTCTACACACACACCACACACACACACACACACACACACACACAAAGGAGAAAGTGAAACGCTAATTCAAACACGATTTATTGAATAAACGAAATATTCAAGGTATATATATATATATATATATATATATATATATATATATATATTTACAAATATGTGTAATAAATAAACATCGTTAACAATAGACATATCAAAGATTATGGTGTCCAAAGGGTACGGTATCATAGGTACTAGGCACTTGGTAACGTTTCCTATAGGTGTTACGGCACACTTTTGTACCCCTATGTTCCTTCACGTCCCCCAGCTTCTGAGCCCGAAAATTGTGGGTACATACAGTTAGTTGGGGCGGCTGGTCGACATCATCATCATCCAAGCACAATAGGTCCTTCAACGAATCAAAGTTAACGACCCGCCGATTAGCCTGGTTCAGCGTGATACCCTTAGCCTTCAAGATATATTTCATATCCTCCCCCACCCTCACCCGTACCCCATAAGTTTTTAGCCCTGTTGAGACAAAAGAGGCGGCGTATGCGATGTCTCCATACTCATCCTTCATCTCGTCAGTTAACTCCCCGTGGAATTCACCAATAGGATGCATGTATTCACCCTCCCTCGCTGTGAATATCACACTATCTGTATCGGCGTACAAAACCCTCCGCCCAAGAGAATGCAATAGGCCCTAAAGTTTGATGCGTGCGTAGGCCGTTGTGAATCTGGCTACAGGTATGTTTGTGACCCGTGAGGTACCTGTGGCCAATGCGGTATTGTTGTACTTTATTATGTAAGTATTACCTACATTCACGATCTCCATGACCTCTTTATCGGAAGCGTTTGCATAATCCCAGACTTCACTATAACTTTGTGCCAAATGAAAGTTCCTTTTGCCAGTATTCTGTGCAAATTTTTCCCAAAGACTGTTTAGACACAACTTTGCACTAAAGCGCTTGCCTGGGTTCTTTACAATTTGGGAACGGTCTAGCTGTATAACTTCACGGTCACGGTAACGTTAAATATAAGCCGATTTTTCATCTTCGGTATCAACTCCTCGCGGATACCCTAATGCTTCTACCTTATCCTTCAAAAAAGTGTTTATATATATGGCGTGAAAAGGTTGGGTAGCTTCTAAAACTTCCACACCTCATGTATCTTCAATATTCTGTAGCCATGGCGAACAGCTAGATCCAGCTCTGGGCTTGTATATACACACTTCTGGTTGATTGTATGATTACATTCCCCCATTGTTGTCCTCTGCGCACTTCAAGCACAGAGGAAACATGAGCTTGTGGTATCTAACGACGGGTAAGATCGGCATCCATAAATCGTGTGGGGGAAGCACATCTACGAAAGAAAGGCCGAAATAGTACCCATTAAAATTTGTTGAGAACACCTCGATGGTGGGCAGGTCAGGTCCCACCTGTTTCTCAGGTGCACCTACGGTGTACGGACTGTTCTTCATCACGTAGGGATATAAAGAACAGACGTCGTAGTAATGGAGTTTCACGCCATCCGTCGGCGGAAAGTATAGCTTGAAGAGATTTGTACGCCCTCCGAACAACCTGTCACCGCATTTGAGAGGATCCAGCACCATTGAACGTTTGATCGTGTTTATTTCTTCACGATACTGTTCATCTGTTTCGATCCGTGCATCATACTCATGCTCCCACAAGACTTTGTGAGTGAACTGGTAGCCTATAAGTTGATCGCGGGTGTGGGTCCATGCAAGACTGTCGGCAGGAGATCTACCGTGGATGTCTCCTACGATTCCACACTCAGGACGGGCGCATCCGTGCCACCAGCAACCGTTAAAGGAGTACACAGTCTTCTCACCAGTGCCACGGTTTTCACTTAGACCATCAACCCAAAAAACACGACCATTAACCTTAATGGGTACTTCCTCCGTGTTGCGGGCATGCTTTATGTATACACCTGTCTGCTGCTGTATGTGTATGAGCAAGTAAATAGCCTTGTGCCCATAACTGCAGGGATTATTTCTGTGAATAACAGCTAAGGTGTCTTTAGGCATGAAGTTATTCTTGAACACCGTAAAACATAATGAGGCGATCGTGGTTGAGACTTGCAACGGTTTGCATTTGAAACGGCCTATGTACATCCTTCTAAACGCCTGGAAACATACTCTAAGCACGCGCACATCATTCACGCAATAACGCTCACATTCATCAGCTACATTTTAAGGTTTAGTTTCCTTAAAACTGTTGTAGTAGCGATCAAAATCTTCACGTTCATCTGTGCTCATACATTCATAGTTAAAGTAATGTTTGGGTGGAGGTAATCCTACGTAATTTAAAGTTTCGCTGGTGAGGAATGTGTAAGTGAAATATCCTTTTAAAACTTCAGCGGCTACGCCCATCACCTTGGGTAGCTTTGCTGATTTACAAGGTATGAATAATAAAGTGTCTTTAAACTGTACATTACCTTTTATTTGCATCTGTATTAGTTTGTTGCCTCTTTTCAAGGGATCACCTGTAAATATCTCAGATGACTCGTGTTCAAACAACTCCTTATAAAGGAAATGTGTGTCAAATTTTGCCCCGTTATGGGCAAGAATATACACAGTCATTTTTTTGACCTTGTCCGCTAACTTGACGATATAGGATACAAACAGTTTCACAGGGATATCGTGGGCAATCGTTTTAAAAACGTTTATCCGTTTACCACATTTGTGACACTCATCACACTCGATCTCCATACACTCATCACAGATAGTCTGGCTTACAAGTAAATGTGGAATAACCTCTTTGGTTTCAGCGTTCGTGTATGTTTCTGTATCGTAGTACACAGTTATACAAGGGCTATTTTTAGGCTTAGGGTCTTTCATATAACATACATGCTTTACTCCAACCGCCTTATATTTCTCATGGCATGTAGAACAGTGAATTTCATCCCATTTATGCGTGAATTTTCCCCAATTATCCATCATGTGAAACATACCACATTCACAAATTCCGAATTTAGTTCTCCTTTTTCATCCACCTCGAAAAGTAAAAATCACAATTAAGGAATGGAATTCTTTGAAGTTAAAATGAATATACAAAAATGTTACAAAATATACAAAATATACAAAATATACAAAATTAGTGAATATGTCGTACAAGATAAAGAATAGTGATTGAAAAGAAGAATTTTTCACTTCAACACGATTTTGCATAATTCTACATAAACCTCACTGTCGATAGTGTTTGAAAAATATTAAATCTGAACACTGTAAAACACTGCAACTTGAATTAGATACTTCTCCAAAATGTTTCAGGACTCTCATTCCTCCAATTTTGCATGAACTGAAAACACTGAAATCTAAAACACTACTGATAAGATTTGTGGGTATCGCACTTTCCGATTTTACTGGTCTTACTTGTATTTCTCACATTCGATATGACACACACACACACACACACACACACACACACACACACACACACACCAGATATATATACAGTATATATATATAGAATGCAAATCCACAAGGAAAAAGAAAACATGTATTCAGCAGTACACCTCCAGTACACCGTTACTCCCTGACGAGCTGTACTGGTGAAAACACGAAAGACGTTGGGATAATTATTTCTTTTTCCTTGTTGGTTTGCATCATTCATTCATTTCACGTGTTTAAGTGTAAAATTCATCCCATATATACAGGGTGTCCCAGAATTAACTATCTATTTCAATGAAATCGGACAAATTTTTTAAAAACACACTTTTATTTATGTTTATCATGTTTAATATGTGTTAAAAATGTATAAATTTCTAAATTTTTTTCATAATTTTATTTTCATAATTTTTTCATAGTTTTTCAGTTTTATTTTCATTCTCTTTCAGAACCCTATTAATAATGAATACACAAGAACGCAGCTTTGTTGTAACATCCCGTATCAAAGCCTTTTTCATCAGTGTCGAACGCAAGATTCTATGAACTGTTGTCTTGGATATGTTGAGTCTTCGACCGGCCTCCCTAACCGAAGTTGTTGGTTCATCCTCAAACAATTGTCGTACCTGTTCGGTACTGTTACGTGCTGTCCTTGGGCGTCCTCTTCCCACCTCGTCGTGTACAGATCCAGTTCTTTTAAATTTGTTCACAAGTTCACGAATCGCTTTGTCTGTAGGACCGGTTCTGTGGAATCTTCTTGTAAATTTTTCTCTGATTTCATTACATTGCATTCCTTTGATACGGGATGTTACAACAAAGATGCGTTCTTGTGTATTCATTATTAATAGGGTTCTGAAAGAGAATGAAAATAAAACTATGAAAAACTATGAAAAAATTATGAAAATAAAATTATGAAAAAAATTTAGAAATGTATACATTTTTAACATATTAAACATAATAAACATAAATAAAAGTGTGTTTTTAAAAAATTTGTCCGATTTCATTGAAATAGATAGTTAATTCTGGGACACCCTGTAATATATATATATATATATATATATATATAAGCAAACAACCACAGGGAAAAGGAAACACAAAGTCCGAGCGCTTTCGTGATATATTCACATTATCTGTTCCTCCTTGATAATGTGAATATATCACGAAAGCGCTCGGACTTTGTGTTTCCTTTTCCCTGTGGTTGTTTGCTTATTAATAAGATCACGTGTTATTTTGTGATTTTAGTGCATATATATATATATATATCCTTCCAAATCAATATAATAACAGATCAAATAAAATAAATTTTTAAAGTGAATCTTTTTGGTCATTTTAAAATTTTTGAAAATTGTCTTCTGCAAATACAAACTTGCATCAACGTATATATAATATATTATATTATATATATATATATATATATATATATTATATATATATATATATATATATATATATATACAGGGGCATAGCCAGAATTTCTTTTCGGGAGGGCTATATATATATATATATATATATATATTATATATAATATATATATATATAATATATATATATATATATATATATATGTGTATATATATACATATATAAATGAAATATGCTACAAACTCATATGTGATCAGTCTTTCCTTGTGAACAGACGTGTTTTATCGAGTGTCCAGTGTTATCAATTGAATAAGTGGTTTTCGTTGAAGTGTTTTAAAAAAATAGTGTTCGGTGCATTCATAACTAAATTACTTCGTGCTACTGATCATTCATTAACGAATATATTTCATTTATTGACGTTATTCAGTACTACATTATTTGATCAACCAAGGCTACTGCACGTGGCTTGCCTTGTTTGTTTTTTAAATCTATCAGAAAACGTGAAGACATAAGGTTCATTTTTCCTTCCTTGCCTTGTTTGTTTTTCAAATCTATCAGAAAACGTGGAGACACACCGTGTGAAGAAAAGGAAAAAAGTCGGGTCGAATCGCGGACAGATAAGTATTATGAATACTCTTCTTTTACAGATCTTTTGTCGGTAGCTTAATTCTATATCATTTAGTATAAATTTGTGTTACAAGAACCTGTTTCTGCGTTTCAAAAACGCGGTAGACCTACGTTGTAATTTATTAATTTCCAAACACGCGTTTTTTTTTTTTTTTGATGTTTAACTAATTAAAAACATGGCACCCCCGTCAAGTACTTGCAGTCGCTGTGAAGGGAAATTTGCCGCTTACGCGTTTACAATGGCTAATAATAATAATGAACAGTTAGTTTGCAGGTGGTGCTCAAACTTGGAAGTGCTGAGGAACGAGTTAGAACGTGAGAAGGAGGCCAGAGTAAGGCTTGAAGAAAGGGTGATGCTCCTGACGGCAAAATTAGAATCCCTTGAGACTCCATTTACGACCCCTCCTGCCTCAGTTTCTGCTAATAATATAAATAGTATTAATAGCCCTCTCTCTTCTCCTAGTTCCCAACCCTTCGTTCGAGTGCGTAATGGAGCCCCATTGAGAAGACCTAAGACATGTCTACCAGTAATAACAAACAATAAGTTTTCTGTTTTGGGTTTCGATGATGTTGATGAACCGGAAATACGACTCGTTGGCGATTCCATTGTTCGAGGGCAGCTCGAGGAATTCTGTGGGAGAAACCGTCGTCGTAGGCGCCGTTACTGCTACCCTGGTGCAAGGGTGGAGGATATAACTAATAGTGCTGACCAATTTACAGACGGTACCTCCGAGGACACAACGTATGTTATTCATGTCGGTACTAATAACGTTTTAAATTCCAGATCGGAAGAACTGCTGGCTAGGAACATGGACTTACTAGAGCGATTAAAGGAAAAAACTAATAAGATTGTTTTAACAGGTATACTTCCTCGAATTATCCATCGTAACGATTTCTACAGCAAGGCGACCTATATTAACAATAACCTAAAGTCTCTTTGCCAATAGGAAGGAGTGCATTTTGAGAATTTTTGGAACAGTTTCTACGGCAGGAGGGACTTGCTCCTCGGAGATGGACTTCATCTTAACGACGTTGGAGCTGCACGTTTAGGAAGACTATTTGATAATACTGTCTCTTCTTTTCAGGCTGCCGTATTTCGAACGGTAAATTCCACAAATTTCCCCTGCGCTCGCGAAGGTGTCGCAATTACAAACAATTTGAAGGTTTTATCCTTAAATGCTCGTAGCCTACGAAATAAAAGAAACGAATTTTTTTCTTTAATTGCTTGTAATGACTATGATATAATTGCGATAAATGAATCGTGGCTTGCACTGAAACTTGTGACTTTGTAGGGGAGTATCAAATTAAAGGTTATAGACTTTTTGTTAAAAACAGAATAGGTAGGCGAGGAGGCGGTGTTATGTTGTATATCAAAGATAATATTGCGAACGTTATAGAAGTAAAGCACACAATTCCAGAACCGATAGATTCGACTATAGCAGAACTTAAATTGAACGATTTCAAACTTCTTGTTGCGGTTATATATAGGCCCCCTAATCAAACAGCTGATACGGACGAAGCGTTATATCGTGAACTAAAAAGAATAATCGGTAGTGAGCAGGCTTTAGTTATGGGTGACTTTAATTGCGCCAACGTAAATTACGATACAATGCAGGGAGACGCGGAAGGTAATCGTTTAGTTAATTTTCTCGAGGATAGCTTTCTTATTCAAAAGGTTGGGGAACCTACGAGGTTGGACAGTATTTTAGATTTAGTAATAACTACGGATAATAGGCTAATTACTGATCTTCAAGTAATAGAACCGTTAAGCAATAGCGATCACAATATGGTAGAGTTTGTCCTCTCAGTAAGTCACTCGAAACCAGCTCACTCGACTAAAATTCCTAACTTCCAGCACGCAGACTTTAGTAAATTTCGAAATAAATTGTCACACGTCAAAAAACGTAATGGGAACTCCAACGCAAAACTAATGTGGGAATCGTTCGAAACAGTATTTAGGACTATAAATGAGGAATGTGTACCGTACAAAATTAAGCGTGCGAAAGTAAACAACAAGCCCTTGTGGTTTACTTCTAGAGTAGGAGATATTATAAAGAGTAGAGACAGGGCGTATAGGCTACATAAGTGCGATAAAGACAATTTGTGGTTACGAAACAACTACATATCTCTAAGACGTGAAGCGAAAAGTGTAATAAAAAAGTCCAAGCGCGAATTTGAAATCTCCATAGCTCGTGACGGTAAAGAAACCCCAAGCGATTCTTTCAATACGTCAACAATAGAAATCCAGTAAAAAGTGCCTTGGGGGCCTTTGAAAAATGTAAACGGAGATCTAGTTTCTGAAAACAAGGAAATGGCCACCTTGCTAAACGAATTTTTTACGTCAGTTTTTACTATAGAAGATGTAACGAATATCCCTACGGTCATAGACATAATACCTTTTGATAATGGTAATATTTTGGATAATATAGTGGTTGGTGAAGGGGAAGTAATGCGCTATATTGATAAAATAAAAACGCGTAAATCACCGGGGCCGGATTCCATATATCCCATACAACTAAAAGAATTAAAAGATAGCATTGTTGTGCCGCTAACAAAGATTTTTAATGCGTCTATTTCTGAGGGGTGCGTATCAGATAATTTCAAGTTAGCAAACGTAACACCTATCTTTAAGAAAGGCGATAAAGATGCGGCGGGAAATTATAGGCCAATCAGTTTAACGTCTGTTGTAGGTAAGCTACTGGAATCAGTAATTAGGGATCGTATAGTCGGACACTTAGAATTGCATAAACTAGTTAGAAATACGCAGCACGGTTTTAGCCGAAACAAATCTTACTTAACTAATCTTTTAGAATTTTTCCAAAGCGTGGTTGACGTTTACGATAGACATCGGGCGGTTGATGTAGTGTATTTAGATTTTCAAAAAGCGTTTGACACCGTGCCGCACAAAAGACTCATTGAAAAAAACTAAAGCTCATGGAATCAGGGGTGTAGTAATAAATTGGCTAGAAGAGTGGTTGCGAGGTAGGAAACAGGGTGGTCGTTGATGGAGCGGAGTCGTGTTGGGCTAATGTAGCGAGTGGCGTTCCTCAGGGTTCTGTATTGAGCCCCTTGCTTTTTCTTATATATACTAACGATTTAGATGTCGGCCTAGTCAGTACAGTTTCAAAGTTTGCGGATGACACGAAGCTGGGTGGTAGGGCGATTAATGACGAAGATAGAGGTAAAATCCAGGAAGATCTGAATAAAATCGTTGATTGGTCAGTCACATGGCAAATGAGATTTAACGTCGATAAGTGCAAAATTTTGCATATAGGTTCGCGTAATGGTAATTTTGCGTATAGTATGTCAGGGAAAGAGTTAACAAGCGTAGAGCAGGAAAAAGATTTAGGAGTTATAGTCACTGGTGATTTAAAAGTAGCGAAACAAAGTACAGCAGCGGTCAATAAGGCGAACAAAGTGTTAGGTTTTATAGCTCGGAATTTTGAGTACAAATCGCGCGATATTATAGTTCCTCTTTATAAATCATTAGTTAGACCCCATTTGGAGTACGCGATCTAATTTTGGAACCGCATATGCGCAAAGATATAGTCAAAATCGAAAGAGTTCAAAGACGAGCAACTAAGATGATTCCGTCGCTTAGGTCAAAGTTGAACGAGGATAGGCTTAAGGAGTTAAAATTAACTACACTCGAGACTCGGAGGCTAAGGGGTGATCTAATCCAGGTGTTCAAAATTATGAATGGGTTCGATAACGTAGATAGAGATAGCTTTTTCAAAATATCTCAATATAATAGGACTAGAAATAACGGGTGTAAGTTGACAAGTAGAAGGTTCGAGACAACAGTTGCCAAAAACCTTTTTATGCATTGAATAGTAAATAGCTGGAATAGTTTGCCGGTAGAAGTAATTAGTAGCACGTCTATAAACATGTTTAAAAATCGATTAGACGCATATGTTGATAGATTGGGTATAGTTTAAGATAGTAAAATTAAGGCTTTGTGGTGATAGATCCCACAGCTCAACACAAGTGTTGTGGGATATACTGTAGGAGGCAGCATCTTGGGTTAGGGGATACTCTCTGTCCTTACACACCCCATTTAAAGAGATTCCTCTGCCGAGCGGTGCCCTCATAGTACTGCGAGGTATTGAAAAACTCATGATCTTCACTTGCCCCACAAGCACCTTTAAATGGGAGACCCAAAATGGGTGCACACACATTTCTTCATTACTGTACAGTCTTTACAGCCACACCTACACTTTTCCTCCTAAGTATATATATTGTAATGTATATGGTGGTAAATTTTGACTTGGTCCGCAATCGATATGGATCGTGACTTATTTTTGGTTGGATGGATACCGTAATGAAATTGACTGGATCCTTTGGATCTGATATATTTGCATGTCGGTTATAAATAGATATAGAGTGTAACATATTTGTGGATAGTAGTCTATTATGACTTGATCCTCTGGATCCAGAGATTCTATCTTTAGTTTTAAATCGATAATTAATTAGTTTTAAATTGATAATTATTTAGTTTCGTAAAAATTTGTCGTTGCCAATGTACAGGCAGTTTTTACATAAAGTTCTTATGTTCTTGTGGTTTGGAACCCACGTAAAATTGTAGGTCCCCTCCGCCACCACGGAGGACATACACAATACACAATTACGAACAGTTAGGTAGACCAGCCATGAGTGGATCCTAGGGTCTTTGTTGGTCTGAAACATTATAACATTATAACAAGGAAAAAAATTATTTCAAGTCCTTTCGTGTATTCAGCAAGTACACGTCGTCAGGGAATGTACTTCTGAATGCACGAAAGGACTTGGAATCATATTTCTTTTTTCTTATGGATTTGTATCATTTATTCATTTCACGTGTTTAATTGTGAAATTCATACCATATATACATATATTAAAGTGTGTAAATGAGTAAAAACACATTCCTAAGTGTATTACGATAATTGAACATGTGCTGAAGGTACTTGGTACGACGTACTTACTCATAAGTAATGCATAGCAATATCAAACCTATAATTTTATTTCGAGAACGGCCGAAGCCCCCGTACCCCCCCCCCCCCATGTCTACGTCACTGTATAATGTATACCTAATGAACCTTATGTTGTTTCGTGCGTTGATCTCTCTTCACACGGAGGTCAAGCTGAATTTCCTGTCTCTCTGGAGCATAATATGCAGTCTGTTTAAGTTCTTTTCTACCGTATCTCAAGAGCTGAAATTTCTCGGTGTTAAATGACATGTTGTTGTCTTCTGACCATTTGTATATTTTGTTCGTGTCCCTCTGCAAGGCCTCCACGTCATGTACATCGCTGATATTTCTGCTGATCTTTGTATCGTCTGCAAAGGATGTTACTATACTGTTGCTGTTTACTCCGCTGTCTATGTCTGTTAGCATGATAATGAACAGGAGTGGGGCCAGTACTGTCCCTTGTGGTACTGAGCTGCGTACTTCCGATTCTGATGATGATATGCCTTGAATTTTGACGACCTGCAGACGTTCTCTGAGGAAGTTGTTGATCCATTTTCCCACTTTGCCTGTTATTCTCATATATTTCATTTTATGTGCTATTATACCATGGTCACATTTGTCAAAAGCTTTACCAAAATCTGTGTATATAACATCGTAGTTGTCATTGCCTTCCACTGCATCTAGGATATTGTTGTAGTGTTCTATTAGTTGTGATAGGCATGAGCTACCTCAGGGCCGTTTCTAGCCATTAGGGGGCCCTAAGCAGTATACCCATTTGAGGCCCAACCCCTCCATCCACCAACTCACGCCTTACTACAACACCTCAGCACACACATACAAAAAATGGCTGTGTTAATAAAAAACAATTATGAAACAATTTTAATGAAACATTTATGTCCAAAACAACAAATATGTACTTTCAGAAGACAAAGAGAAAAAAATACTCTTCATGAAATTCCTGAAAATTAGCTTACACATTATTTAGAATAAATGACAGAACTATGTATAAAAAATAATGCAATTATCAACTACCAAACAATTACTAACTCTACGATACAATCGTGTAATAGCTAACAGTTATACAGAACAGTTTGTGTCTTCCAAATTTTTGCCTCCTAGATTTTTTCTGGGCGAAATCATCAATAACATCATCATATGAAATCTCCCTGCCAACGTCCTGGTTGATGCTTATGATGCCAGGGCCACTGAGGCAATCCTGCCCCATTGATGATCTGAGGTAGTTCTTGATTAGCTTCATCTTAGAGAAGCTTCTCTCGGCTGACGCTACTGTCACAGGTAGCGTGCAGGCAATTCATAGTGCAACCCAGAGATTGGGGTATAGTTCCTCCAGTTGCTTCTGATGAATGAAGGAGAGAAGCTCCAATGCAGTCATGTTGTGTGAAGGTAAAGTCGGCAAGTTCTTAATTTCGAGGGCCAGTTCTCTTCCGTCAATGTCAGAGTCAGCTCCAGAGCTCAGTATCTTAGAGAGCTTTTCACACTTGCAGGACAAGTCTTCCTTGTTCATTGTGGTGAAGTTTAGGAGAACCCCAAATATGTCCCTCACATCATCTAATGTTTTGAATCTCTCATTTATTGACCCGATGGCACAATCCACCACCACCACATTCAAAAATTTTATTTCCAGCCTCTTTAAGGCTTCTGTAAATGGTTCGTCAGGAGCTTCGTAAGCAAAGTGCTTTTTTGTGGATCTGAGCCTCTTCTCCTTCAGCACAGCCTCCACATTCATTTCCTCACATATGTCCCTAGCTACGACTTGTGCTGCAACAAAACCTGTGTTTCTGTAGCTGGTGAGTGAGTCTTTTGTTTTTGTGAGGAGGTTGACTGCCACATCAAACTGCATTGTAGGAGACTGCAGAAGTTTGCGCACATGGTTAACTGCATGAAGAATGTCATACCATACTACTGTGCAAATCTGAAAGCGATAAAACCCTACCTCCTCTGCAAGTACTTGTGCTTCAGTCCTGGCTATGGCATCTGTGGCCCCCTAGTAGCAGCGGGGCCCTAAGCGGCCGCTTAGTCTGCTTATGCAGGGAAACGGCCCTGATCTACCTGATCGGAATCCATGCTGATTTTCGTTGAATCTTTCCCATATCTCCAGGAAATCATAAATTTTCTCTCGAACTATTCTTTCAAATACTTTGGTGAAGTGGGACGTCAATGACACTGGTCTATAGTTCTTTGCTTGAGATCTGTCCCCTCCTTTATATATAGGGACAATGTTTGCTCTTTTCAAGATGCTCGGTATTTCCCGTGTCTAGGGATCTTCTCCATATCTAGTATAAAAGTGTAGCTATTTCATTTTTACAGTTTTTAATCAATACTGCGTTCCAGTTGTCCGGACCTGCAGCTGAATGTGGTTTCATTTGTCCTATAGCTCTCGCTACATCTTCTGGGGTAGAATCAAAGTCTGTTATATACTCTCCTTGCAATTCGTCTTCAAAGAATGCATTTGTCAGCTATCGCTTTGTCACTTTTTGGGGTACTGAAAACTGATTCATATTGAGCTCTCAATGTATCAGATATATATATATATATAGTCATGCGGGGCACTCGGGGAACTAATTGTGTTTAAAGGATTAATTGTAATAAAGTCAGTGTTCAATAGAAACTTGAGTTGGGGGCTTGTCAAAGAGGGTCAGCTCCGATTTACAACATTGTGAACTACACGGATGGATGAAGTGTGCCATGACGAGTTAGAAATAGTGCCTCCTCTCTCGACAAGTAGTAAACAAACTATGATTCATGAGATCAATGTCCTTAGCTTATATCAGTAAAAAAAAATGGTCAACCATAGGTTTCATTCGCTTAGAACACTTCTTTTTTTATATCCTTTTACGTTCAATGCCACGTGATGGTAATCCCTTCTTCCGGACAGTCCTCTTCTTCCCACCACCACGCATTTTTCTCCTTGCATCTTTGACGCTTTGTGTTTTTTTTTAGCTTCTTTAGGTTTAGCCCCAGCCAATATGTCTTCTGCAGTGTTAAGACCTAATTGTAGCGCTTTCCTTCCGAGGTATCTGGCATCCCTCTTCAGCAAAGGGACAGCCGTACGTAGTATGGTTGAAAAAATGAATCCAAGTCCACTACGACGATGGTATCTCACACTTCGATAGACTGTGAAAGGCTTTCTCTCCATTATAACTCAGTGCGTCGAAAGTGCAGCTTCACTGTTAAGCTCCCATCACCGAATGGTTTTCCCTCAATCGTTTTTATATATATTGAGATATTGGTTATTAGATTAGTTGCGACATTCACATAATGGGGTCTGTCATATGTAATACTCAAACTCCTTCCTCTATGATTGCGAATGTGAGCAATGCGCAGCAGGCGTTCCTGGGTATCCCCAACAAACTGATGCTCCACTATATTGCTATAAATATAGCATATGTCTGGGGGTGCATAGCCAGCAACCAATTTCTCCAATTTTATCTCATACATTAGGCTGGACAAGTCATGTTGTACCTCGTGAAATGTGTCTCTTTGGAAGGCTGATCGATATCGCCCCTCGGTCATAATTTTGAACACTCTTTGGTCTTAATATTTCTGTTAGCCTTTGATTTTAGGATTAGAGTATGTGCAGGGTTTCCTTTGTTTACGATTTCGTATACTAAATCAGTCGTAAGATTTGAGTTTTTTAAACTTACGTTTAAGTCTCTCACAACATCCTCAGCCGAACCATAACGGCCCGGACCTAGTGTTACTATTGTACTGTAATACCGTGCAACCTCAGTCCGGGCGATACGTATAGTTTCATCCCGAGTTACCCCGGCTTTTTCACACTCATCAATGTCTCCAAGAATCGTAAAAACGGTTTCTTTATAATCAATATTTAAAAAGAGGGTGTCCAGCTGAATTTCACATATCCCCACCTCATACGAATCACGACCCAATTCAATGGGTCTATGGAATTCTGTTACAAAGTTACAAAGTGTGTTGTTAGGGTGTACAGACAGGGACGAGAAGGACGGGAGTGTGACGTAGAAATGGTTAGGAGCCATGTTGCATACTATTTGAGCTTCATTATTGCATCAGCTTTTATATAGGTGTTGAAGCTTTCTGAGTACCCTAGCCATTTCACCAGGTACATTTTTCTCTTTCCTGAACCTTTGCTTCCTAAAATTTTCTCAATTTTAAAAACATTTTTTTTTAAATTCAATGCCACTTTCTGCAACTCCTCGCGGTAAAAGCCTGCGATTTCTTCCCCATTCAAATCTTCAACGTAATACATCATTATCTCACCTTTAGGTCTCATAGTCCTAACTTTAAAAATCTCACGTGTCCATCCTTGCTCAAGTCCCTTCGGAAATTTATTTCCCGAACGCGACAGCCTTACATAATCATTGATTTTGAAACGCGCAGAGTGTGGTGGTGGTGGTGTTCCATCTCTTCTCACCTCTGGGCGCGTACCTCTTTCTAAAACTTCGTTAGATGTTGTCCCAATCGTACGATGGTGTGAGCGGTTGTAGGATGAGGCCAATGATTCCAGAATGTCTAGAAATCTGTGTGTTTTTATGTGTAAAATAGCGGTGCATGCGTTCCTTTATGATACGTTGAACTCTTTCGGCTAAAGAAGCCTTATGTATAGAATTGGTAGTGTAATAGCTGATATTAAACTCTGTCAACATGTTCTGAAAAGCACGGCCTATAAATTCCTTCCCCATATCCGTACAAAAATAGCCAGGAACCCTGTTTTCTTTCAACATCAGCGTTTTGGTGGCTTTAGCAAATGTTTCACGTGATTTATTTTACAGAGGAATTATCCACAGATATCTAGAGAATACATCTATTATGAATAGAATGTAGCGGTAACCATCGTTATACACTGAATATCTTTGCATGTCTGTTAAATCTGCTTGCCAAATAGTCAATCGAAGCAGCTGTTGTCTTGGCTGTTTTAAACCTTTTTCTCACAGGCTTATGAAGTGTATAAACGTCCGCTCCCGCAAAAATCTCTCAACATCTTTTTTCCCTGCTCCGTGAACACTTCTGTACAGTCTATCTACGCCTCCGTAGGAGGCTGGGTTAGAAATGTCATAATAACGTCTTCTTAATATGTTAGCCATTTGCGTATTTTAGAGGCACGTGGGTATGGTTGATCGTTGTTTAACCTCTTCTTTCTCCTCTTCAGAGGTGTTACCGCCGGGGGTGATGGCGTCTTCAATTGTGTCACGTGCGACGCATGTTCCAAGTCTTTTAACCTAGCATTGTTTTGGGGACATTTATTTGTTGTAGTCTTGCTTTAATATGCTTCCATCCTGATGGTGAGGGCCTATCCCACTTTTTCACCAGATCATGGACGGTGTCTACGATATTTGATCCCTGTACCTTTGCTCCTTCCACAATGATCTCACCTGTGTTCATTGTATGGCGGGGTCCTCATTCAATAGATTATAAATACTCAAACCTTTATTTGTCAATGTATGTGGGAGAGTGCATTTTAATACATGCTCGATATGTTATGTGGCCGACCCGTTAATCTCTGGTTGGTCAGCTCTATCGTCGGACACAGGTCCTATGTCACCATGCCCATCGTTCCCCGTGCTGTGCTTAATAACCACGGGAATCTCTGTCGGGTTCTTATAATTTTCGTTTTTTCACTGTTTAATAGGGTTAACAATTCGCTTTCCATTCTTTTAAGGCTGCTTTTACGGGGATGTAGATCCGTGTCTGGATTCTTTGAATAATGCAGTGAAGCATACACTTCGTGTTGAATCACTATCACTTTCTTCATTATATTAATCTAGTCAGTAAAGGACCCAAAACTGAAAATAAGATGGGGAGGAATGACGCTCCTCTTTGTATAATAATTCGTTTTTTCTTCCCTACAGTTTGACTTTTACGAGCGAGTGCACGTACTATGTTCTTATAACGGCGTAGGCGAGCCTTCTGAGGTGGTTTCATTGATACATTGCAATTTATAACGTTAAGACAGATTTCACAGATGCATTTTAAAAAGTTGGAATCGATATTTTTAGCAAACATCTGCTGCATTGCCAGGGGCAGTCGATGATAGATTTTTATTAATTCATGGTATTTCCTTAGCCTCTTTGTCATTCTGAAATATACACCGTTTCAGGCTCGTTTGGAGATATATTCGTTCGTAGAAGCACCCTAAACGTGTTTCGCGGATGAAGGTCGCAAAGCAAATATCCGTAACGCGTGCTTGTAGCTTCTTTATAAACTTCCAAAAACTCCTTCCGCTGATTCGGGAACATTTGATTGGCTAATACCCCGATTTGTGATGCATCTCTACGTTGCGCGAATAAGACTAGATATTGTGTATTTAACGACACATCGCGCATGTATCTATTTTTGAAAAATAGATTCTGATTGATAAAGAACACGCTTATGTTAAGATAGTGGGAGAATACTGTAAATGTCTTGGCAAACGTTTTATCTATCTCCAACATGAGATCGTCAATTACACTGACTGTATGTTCATTTCCCTTTAACGAATTAACGACATATGCACCTTTGTGGAACAAAATATCATCTTGGTACTCGTTGAACACTGATTGATATGTCGAATAGCACCATATAACTTTATGTACAAATTTTGAGAACATCTCTCCCTTTTCTTTAATGATTTTAAGCATAAACACAGTTTTACCACATCCTGTAGGTCCAAGATATAATACATGTGGATGGGCTCGTGAACCTGAATTTTTCTACAGAATCCATTTCTAACACGTCACACTCCTAAGTGGGTCATTTACAAAATAAAATAAATATTTAAGTGATGACCCTTATATTCTACAGTCTTGCTTTTCTCTTCTCCCACAGAACCGTGAATGATGATGAGGTACAGCACCCCATCATCGATATTACAGATAACCCCGACGACAGTGTAGTTGTGATCACAGAATCCATCCCCGCTGACGAATCCTCACCAGCGATACCTGTAGCACGCGCCAGTTCAAAGCGGAGGCATGATGAAGACCCCACCACGTCAGGTATAAAACGCGCTTGAACTGCGCCGGTTGTTAGACCACCAGTAATAGAGCCCCCAACTTTCTACGTCTTACGACACAACCCCCACAACACTACCTTCCGCAAACATACCCCCTTATTCCTGTTCAATTCCGGGTACATCCTCTACAGCCACAGCAGCTTCTCGTTCTGTAGAGGATGGCAAAACATTCGAGTTGGTGCGCACCGCTACCCCTACCCCGGCCTTGACTAGAATTCGGTATATAGTCAGGGTTGATCCTAGATCCATGTATGACAATGGTGTTGAACACGGACTACGGCGAATAGTTGGAAGTATTGTAGAGTTTGCCCTTCAGAACCATGACAAACGTAAAGTCAAGACAAGGCTGTCCTTCGGATTCGGATCAGATGACGGAGATGTAGATGATTTTTTGGTAGTAATACCGTTCAGACGCTTGGCAGCTGAAGATATAGAGTATATATTAGGCCATATAATGCAGGCCTCTCAAAGTAGTATAGTCTTCAATATGGACAACTTCACGGTAAATATTGACCTTATACTCAGTGGTGTAGTACTAAATAAAGAAGTGAGGGAACGCATTTTGAAATGCGGCGAGCCCATACAGCTGGGGGTCCGGGGGCATTGTAAGCCTCCCGGGAAATCTTTTGAAATCTGACCAATTTCAGGGATATTTTGAGGTCAAATGCACTGGATATTAGGATATATTCCAAAGTTGAGGATGCAGTATTTCCAGTGTCATTAGATATACGACATCCAGTACGATCAATAAAAATAGCTAACAACTGGAATGATTAACTAAAAAAAAGTTAACAACTGGTACGCCGTGGTGACTGTTTCACCAGATCTTTATAGGCTAGCATTGCCTCAGTCGAAGCTAAAAGAAATGAAACAGTTAATGATTCTTTCTCATATTTCTTCTAGGGGTGGGAATTAAAATTTCATGACGTTAGAGATTTGTAAGTTCGGATTTATTTGAAATAGTGAGAGAACGCCGTTCCGTCTACCAAAAAAAGTAAGGGAACGCCGTTCCCACGCGTTCCCACAGCACTACACCACTGTTTATACTCTTAACTTCGATTCTCCGTCTATTTATAGACGGCATATAAACGTCGATCGTGTTTGCCGCTTTATAGCAGTAGTCTTAGCTCGTATGTTTACTGTACAAAATACACGGACACAAAAAATTTGGTTGCCTACGATAGTGGAGCGTGCCCTTAAACTAGCTGTAGACTGTAAACTTGAGTTTGACTGTAATATGGGTCCTGAGGAGCTGAGAAAGGTAGAACAGGAAATGAATGTTCGTATAGTTGTATTTAGAATGGATGATCGTCGTAGAACTGCTATGTTTTTAAAAGCTGTGTGAGAGATCGTACAAGACCTCTACTTATTTTAGGACTATCAGGGACAACGTATCTCCCTATCCGTAATATATTGGGCCTTTACGCGAGTTATGTTAAAAGTCGAAAATATGGACGACATCATGATTTGTGTAAGGGGTGTATCGAATTTGCAGATGATACAGTGAAACATTGTAAAGATTGTCACATGGTATGTGAGCAGTGTAAAAGCTCCAAATGTGAAAGCCGTGTAGTTGAAGCTGAGAAGAGGGATTGTGATGTGTGTAGACGCACATTTTTCAATAATAACTGTTTTGAGCTCCATAAATCAATTGCCACTTCAGGAAAATGAGAATCTGTGAATGTGGTATGTTTCATATGATGGATAATTGGCGGAATTTCAAGCATGAATGTGATGAAATTCACTGTTCTACATGCCATGAGAAATATAAGGCGGTTGGAGTAATGCATGTATGTTATATGAAAGATGTTAAGCCTAAAAATAGCCCTTGCATAACTGTGTACTACGATATAGAAACATACACGAACGCTGAAACCAAAGAGGTTATTCCACATTTACTTGTAAGCCAGACTATCTGTGATGAGTGTATGGAGATCGAGTGTGATGAGTGTCACAAATGTGGTAAACGGACAAACGTTTTTAAAAAGAATGCCCACGATAGCCCTGTGAAACTCTTTGTGTCCTATATTGTCAAGTTAGCGGACAAGTTAAAAAAATGACTGTGTATATTCTCGCCCATAACGGAGCAAAATTTGACACACAGTTCCTTTATAAGGAGTTGCTCGAACACGAGTCATCTGAGATATTTACAAAGAGGCAACAAGCTAATACAGATGCAAATAAGAGGTAATGTACAGTTTAAAGACACTTTATTATTCACACCTTGTAAATTAGCAAAGCTACCCAAGGTGATGGGCGTAGCCGCTGATGTTTCAAAAGGATATTTCCCTTACACATTCCTTACTAGCGAAACTTTAAATTACGTAGGAATACCTCCACCCAAACATTAATCTAACCATGAATGTATGAGTACAGATGAACGTGAAGATTTTGACGGATACTACAACAGTTTTAATGAATCTAATCCTTATAATATAGCTGATGAATGTGAGCGTTATTGCGTGAATGATGTGGCGTGCTTAGAGTATGTTTCCAGGCGTTTAGAAGGATGTACATAGGCCGTTTCAAATGCGATCCGTTGCAAGTCACTATGTTTTACGGTGTTCAAGAATAACTTCATGCCTAAAGACACCTTAGCCGTTATTCACAGAAACAATCCCCACAGTTATGGGCACACGGCTATTTACTGGTTCATACACCTACAGCAGCAGACCGGGGTATACATAAAGCATGCCCGCAACACGGGTGAAGTACCCATTAAGGTTAATGGTCGTGTTTTTTGGGTTGATGGTCTAAGCGAAAACCGTGCAACTAGTGAGAAGACTGTGTACTCCTTTAACGGTTGCTGTTGGCACGGATGCCCCCGTCCTGAGTGTGGAATCGTAGGAGATATCCACGATAAATCTCCTGCCGACAGTCTTGACCCGCACCCGCGATTAACTTATAGGCTCCCAGTTCACTCACAAAGACTTGTGAGAGCATGAGTATGATGCACGGATGGAAACAGATGGACAGTACCGTGAAGAAATAAACACGATCAAACGTCCAATGGTGCTGGATCCTCTCAAATGCGGTGATAGTTTGTTCGGAGGGCGAACAAATCCTTTCAAGCTATACTTTCCGCCTACGGAGGGCGTGAAACTCCATTACTACGACTTCTGTTCTTCATATCCCTACGTGATGAAGAACAATCCGTACCCCGTGGGTGCACCTGAGAAACTGGTGGGACCTGACTTGCCCACCATCGAGGTGTTCTCAATAAATTTGAACGGGCACTATTTCGGCCTTTCTTTCGTAGATGTGCTCCCCCCACGCGATTTATGGATGCCGATCTTACCTGTCGTTATCGATCACATGTTCATGTTTCCCTCGTGCGCGAATTGCGCAGAGGAGAGTAATGGGGAATGTAATCATACAGCTAACCAGCGTAAGATCAAAGGTGTATATACAAGTTCAGAGCTGGATCTAGCTGCTCGCCAAAGCTATAGAATATTGAAGATACATGAGGTGTGGAGGTTTCAGAAGCTACCCAACCTTTTCACGCCATATATAAACACTTTTTTGAAGGATAAAGTAGAAGCATTAGGGTATCCGCGAGGAGTTGATACCGAAGATGAAAAATCGGCTTATATTCAACGTTATCGTGACCGTGAAGGTATACAGCTTGACCGTTCCCAAATTGTAAAGAACCCTGGCAAGCGCTTTAGTGCAAAGTTGTGTCTAAACAGTCTTTGGGGAAAATTTGCACAGAATACTGGCAAAGGGAACGTTCATTTGGCACAAAGTTATAGTGAAGTCTGGGATTATGCCAACGCTTCCGATAAAGAGGTCATGGAGATTGTGAATGTAGATAATACTTACATAATAAAGTACAACAATACCGAATTGGCTATAGATATCTCACGGGTTACAAACATACCTGTAGTCAGCTTCACAACGGCCTACGCACACATCAAACTTTGGGGCCTATTGCATTCTCTTGGGCGGAGGGTTTTGTACGCTGATACAGCTGATACAGATAGTGTGATATTCACAGAGAGGGAGGGTGAATACATGCCTCCTATTGGTGAATTCCTCGGGGAGTTGACTGATGAGATCAAGGATGAGTATGGAGACATCGCATACGCCGACTCGTTTGCCTCAACAGGGCCAAAAACGTATGGGGTACGGGTGAGGGTGGGGGAGGATATGAAATATATCGTGAAGGCTAGGGTATCACGCTCAACCAGGCGAATCGGTGGGTCGTTAACTTTGATTCGTTGAAGGATCTAGTGTGCTTGGATGATGATGAGGGCGACCGGCCGCCCCAACTAACTCTGGGTACCCACAATTTTCGGGCGCAGAAGTACAAAGGTGTGCCGTAACACCTATAGGAAACGTTACCAGGTGCCTGGTACCTATGATACCGTGCCCTTTGGATATCATAATCTTTGATATGTCTATTGTTAACTTATTTATTACACGTATTTGTAAATATATATACCTTCACTATTTCGTTTATTAAATAAATCGTGTTTCAATTAGCGTTTCATTTTCTCCTTTGTGTGTGTGTGTGTGTGTGTGTGTGTGCGTGTGTGTGTGTACACAGGAGAAAATTCTAAGCTCCGCCCAGCGTGTGTACAGGAGAAAGTTCTAAGCTCCGCCCACCTGTATGATTGATCACGTGACTCCTGCTACTACTTGGGCATATCTCTTCCCTACGTGCTCAGTTGATCGCAGTAAGCCCTGGATCTTAGACGTGTATTCTCCCTCGTAAACGAAAAATAGTAATGGCTACCTTTAATATTGCGTGTTCGACGTTTATGAAGTGGTATTCGGCAAAGTGCCAAGATGTGGTGGATACTGAAAAACTCCCTATTTCACCCTCCTTTGATACTTTTAAGGCTACATTGAATCGTGCGAAGGAGTAAGAGGTACAAATACTCTACGGCTATTCTGGCGAGAGCATTGTAGGATTTCGTGGTACAAGTGATGTATTGAACTATGTTGTAGGACTCAACTTTATAAAAGCTTACATATACCGTGAAGTAGAAGAAACAACACGTGCAGAAGAGAAGCAACGGATATGGATAGTGAGTCTTGTTGATGAGTGGTGTGACAAGCGATATTATGTCATGTTGCATCATACCGAGTACTTGTACCCTGCGACTGAGAATGTAAATCTTGTCATCATGGAGAATCTTAAGTATTTTTACCACCATATTAACAGATTTTAGAGACGAGTATCGATTGTTAAACAAAAAGGAAAAATATGGGCATATGTTTCTCTCAAATTGTGCGACGGTTTGTGAAGATGTTTAGTTTGTGGAAATGAACGTTTGGTGAGTGATAAAACATTAAAACCGATATTGCTTCATGTATCGGAAAATTTCTCAAAACATCTACCCAATATAATGGGATACACGTATTCTCTTACATGTTGTGGCTAAAGGTCTGCGTGAGTATTTAACAGAATTTAGAGATAAGTATCGTATGCTAAGCAAAAAGGAAAAATATGGTTATATGTTTCTCTCAAATAGTGCGCCGGAGTGTGAATAAAATGTGTTTAGTTCGTGAAAATCCCCCTATGAAAAAATGTCTAGTGCGTATTCTGGGGAGTGGGAGTGATAAAACATTAAAACCGATATTGCTTCATATATCGGAAAATTTCTCAAAACACCTACCCAATATAATGGGATACAAGTATTCATGTTGGAACAGCGCCGTACACGTTTCATCAGCTTATGGTGGACTCACTCCTCCCGTCAAGCCGATCCGCTCGTCTGTGGTTCATAGTCATCTCTGAGCTTGAACCGACTGGACGTACGCTCATCAAATACGATGGAACTTCCTTTGAACAGCATTCTCAACGCCGTGTACGATGTGTCCGTGACAAAGTTGTTGCGCGTGTTCAGGCGTAAAACCGGTGCCATTAACTATGTTCTGGAAACGACTTGTAGACAAACAAACAAACGGAATGTTGTTTATTTAGTGTTGAGGAGATGAATAGAATCTTCGTGGTAGTTGAGAAGCGGAGTGAGGATCGTTATAAAATTCCTGCAGGTGTAGGTACAAGAAGAGAGCAGATTAGTGACACTCCCTCATATGCCGTTGTTTGCACGTTGTGTATAAATAACGATCGGCCATGCATTGATATACGGCTGATGTGGAAGAATGCGAGAAGACTTTGAACATGGCTTCAGACACAAGAGATCCTTCCTTACTGAATTTATAGACCATTGCAATACAATCCTACAATATTTGGGAGAAAACCACGATGTTGATGTCATCTATCTAGACTTTGCAAAAGCTTTTGACAAGGTTGACCATGGTATATTATTCCATAAGCTAAAAGAACTTGGTATTTGTGGAAAAATAGGAAAATGGATCCATGCCTTTCTCTCTGACAGAAAACAAATAACAATTATAAATGGAGCAAGATCTATAGAAAAAGAAGTGATTAGTGGAGTGCCGCAAGGTACAGTACTGGGACCAATTCTATTCATTATAATGTTAAACAATATAAACTGTAACCTAGGAAGCTCTCTCCTGTTACTCGCAGATGATACCAGAATACTAAGACCAATTACAGAAAAAGAAGACTGTGTAGAGCTACAAAAAGATCTACAAACTATAAACGCATGGGCAGATGCAAACAATATGGCTTTCAATGAAGACAAATTTGAACTAATTAAGTATGGACCAAATAAATACCTGAAAGAACAATTCAACTACACTGGACCCACAGGAAAAAATATTGTACAAACTTATCATGTCAGGGATCTAGGGATTATATTATCTGAAGATGCAACATTCAACAGGCACATTCACAAAGTAACCTCATCATGCAAACAACTAATAGGATATATACTGAGGACATTCAGAACTAGGAACAGTATGACCATGCTTACCCTGTGGAAATCACTTGTCCTTCCACGCACTGACACTGCTCTCAATTATGGTTTCCCCACAAACAGAATGAATTGCAAAAAATTGATGGCCTGCAAAGAACCTTTACCTCGTATATTAAACAACCTGATGGGCAACAGGTGAGTAAAAACAAATTAAACTACTGGGATAGGCTCAGAGGTCTCAACCTTTAATCCATAGAGAGAAGGTTTGAGAGATACATCCTAATCTACACCTGGAAAATTCTAGAAGGGCTTTTAGTTGCCCCTAATACTGAACCAATTGTGCCCACCTTAACAAGAACTGGCAGAATGTGTAAAAAATATCACCTCCCACCAAACAGTCTGAGAAGGATTCAAACCCTTTAATATAATAGTATCTCTAGGCAGGGTTCTCGCCTGTTTAACTTCTTGCCTCAGTACCTTAGAGATATAAGTGCAGTCCCAGTAGATACTTTTAAAAAACACTTGGACATGTTTTTAGCCAACATACCCGACCAACCCACAGTGCCAGGATATTCCTCTGCCAGACCAGCGCCCACAAATTCAATAGGGGACCAAATCGTATGGCAAGAGCAAGAGAAAAGAAGGGTGGCGACCCCGACGTGGCCCCACCTCAGGAGGCGCTGAGCGGATTTCGTGGGCGCAGCGCACCCTTGAGGCAGAAGCGCTTTAAGGTAAATTTAAGGTAAATAATAACGCTCTTGTTCCTACGCGAAACTGTTTCATCCTCGACAGAATGTTTGAAATCGTCGGATTCCGCAAGCTGAAGCCTATATTAGATGCGCGTATTACGGATATGCTTTATTTTCATACGGTTCTTGAATACGCATACACCGCTCTGCTCGATGGGTTTACCGAGTGTAGGACTGAACAAGGCGAGAATGGTCTAGAGCTGGGTGCTTATTTAAAAGGTTTAGACTCTGAAATATCATGAACTTTGGTACAAAGCACTTGAGCAGCACAGGGCTGAGCTCACCTACACCGTTCACCCTGAAGAACTATTTCTTTATATAATGAGCAGCTGTCGTAACGACTTAGAAGATTATTTCAACTGCCGCTATGCAGTGTGAAGAAGAGTTCACGATTGAAAAGCTCGGGTTGGTAAAAATAAACCTTCGATTGGAAAGGAGTGTTTATAAACTTGTATTTAATAATGACGTTGTGGCTAACGATGACCTCTTTCTGCGTGCTTTTGATTGTATTCTAGACGTATTTAAAGATAACTTGCCAACCGGATATAAAGTGGGCACAAAAGTAGTACTGAACGATATGAAAACCATTTATATAGAGTATAGGTTTCCCTATAACTTGAGCGGTGAAATAATATTAAGCCGCGTTTACTGCGTAGTGGAAAGCAATAATGATGTATTTTAGACTCGATTATGTTTGAGTTTAGTGTTTTGCGCAGTAGAACAAAGTGAATGTATTTTGATGATTTTCAATATATTGATGGTTATACTCCATCGTTTTGTATTTCTTATTTTTTATTTTTTTATTTTGTGCAGTAGAAGATAAAGTGTATGTATTTATTTTCAATATATTTAATTATTTAACATAATTGTGTATATATATTTCTCCTGTACTGTCATATTGACGGTTATATTTTTATTTTTATTTTTATTTTTTATTTTTTTTTATATACATATTCCTCGTTCATATTTCTTATACTATTATTATTATTATTTTTTTTTTTTTTTTATCATATATATTCCATTGTATATTTATTTTCTATATATTTCGGATTTCAGTAATTCGTCTAAATAAACAGAATGATGTAATGGTGTTTTATTTAATTCTTTTGGTTGTAAACGATATTATTATTTAATTATACCAAATGGCTTGTTACTCCTTCTAAACCGACTGACGGATTTCTAAGCCAACCGTCGAGAATATATACTTTAGTTAAATAAATAGTGCTATCTGGCAACTCAACCTGTACACCTGAACAAGCCAATTACGCTTTCTAAGCCAACTGGCGGATTTACACCTTATAAGACAGCTGGCGCTCAGATGAAGTCTTAATATGCGCTTGGCTCCTGCCAGGCGAACATCTCTCTTCCTCTCTCTCCTCCTCTCTTTCTCTTGGGAGATAACTCCGCCTCCAAATTGCATAACCCTTTGTTGCTCTTGCAACATTCCCCCTCCACCTTTACATAAACCCCCCTTCATTTCATAACCCTCTCCCCCTTCAATGCATACCCCCATTTGTTGCATAACCCATCTGCAACATTGATCAACATTTGCAATTGCATTGCAAATCTTGCACTCTCCTATTTTGCGCCCGCCCACACTACTGACGCCAAGTCCATGATGCCAGATATCTAATTCACCAACATACACGTTATATATCAACAATTAGCTAATTAGCATGTCAAATTACTAAATTATCTAAGAATAACTGCACAAAATAAAGAACAGGATGATTTATTTCTCAAAATAATTTCACAATAATTTATGATGAATGTGTGATTTTACAAGCATGTGTATAAACTTTCTCACTCTAAAAGGCTATAATATGTCAATTAACTAATTTGCACATGAAAATTTTTCCCCAAGGCGGATGTTTGCGGATTTTGGATGTTATAGAGGACAAAATTCTGATTCTTTTGGTACTAAAAGACCTTCTATACCAATTTTTTCTAGGTTACGGCTAATTTTGGGCTATTTTGACTGCGCTATTATGTGTACACTATCGGAGAATTCTTAAATTGGGAGGTGCCGGCCAGCCGCAGCTGCCTTTGGACCATTTAAGTAATTCTTATACGAAGGACGCAATACAAATTACGATATGATAAACTTTTCTTGAAAAGTGGAGAAAATCATTTTCATGGTGGATGAACACTTATGAAGTTCTTAAATTGGTGCTTATTGACCAGCTGTGGATCATTGTTCCTTTATTTAATTCCTGTGCGAAATATGGCAATGAAAATAGTAAATTTTCAAATGCAAGTGATGACTGAAATGATGACTTCTTGTGCATAATAAATAAATAGAAAAATTAAAGAGTTAAAAAGTGTTTGATAAAAGTTTAATATAATGGCAATACTCAATAAACATAATGAATTTATTCTATTTTTTTAACACCAAACAAGATTTTGTGATATTTTGGTATGTCGCTATGCATTAACTTTTCACTATTTATCATAAGGTTTTTGCTATATTTTTATTTTTTTTTCAAAACTGGTGTGTCAATTTTGTCAACTTTTTTCAAATCAATTTTGGTAGTGAAAATATAGTCTTTTCATGTCAAAACTTGAAATTGGCCAACAAATTTTACATGAAAAGACTATATTTTCACTACCAAAATTGATTTGAAAAAAGTTGACAAAATTGACACACCAGTTTTGAAAAAAAAATAAAAATATAGCAAAAACCTTATGATAAATAGTGAAAAGTTAATGCATAGCGACATACCAAAATATCACAAAATCTTGTTTGGTGTTAAAAAAATAGAATAAATTCATTATGTTTATTGAGTATTGCCATTATATTAAACTTTTATCAAACACTTTTTAACTCTTTAATTTTTCTATTTATTTATTATGCACAAGAAGTCATCATTTCAGTCATCACTTGCATTTGAAAATTTACTATTTTCATTGCCATATTTCGCACAGGAATTAAATAAAGGAACAATGATCCACAGCTGGTCAATAAGCACCAATTTAAGAACTTCATAAGTGTTCATCCACCATGAAAATGATTTTCTCCACTTTTCAAGAAAAGTTTATCATATCGTAATTTGTATTGCGTCCTTCGTATAAGAATTACTTAAATGGTCCAAAGGCAGCTGCGGCTGGCCGGCACCTCCCAATTTAAGAATTCTCCGATAGTGTACACATAATAGCGCAGTCAAAATAGCCCAAAATTAGCCGTAACCTAGAAAAAATTGGTATAGAAGGTCTTTTAGTACCAAAAGAATCAGAATTTTGTCCTCTATAACATCCAAAATCCGCAAACATCCGCCTTGGGGAAAAATTTTCATGTGCAAATTAGTTAATTGACATATTATAGCCTTTTAGAGTGAGAAAGTTTATATACATGCTTGTAAAATCACACATTCATCATAAATTATTGTGAAATTATTTTGAGAAATAAATCATCCTGTTCTTTATTTTGTGCAGTTATTCTTAGATAATTTAGTAATTTGACATGCTAATTAGCTAATTGTTGATATATAACGTGTATGTTGGTGAATTAGATATCTGGCATCATGGACTTGGCGTCAGTAGTGTGGGCGGGCGCAAAATAGGAGAGTGCAAGATTTGCAATGCAATTGCAAATGTTGATCAATGTTGCAGATGGGTTATGCAACAAATGGGGGTATGCATTGAAGGGGGAGAGGGTTATGAAATGAAGGGGGGTTTATGTAAAGGTGGAGGGGGAATGTTGCAAGAGCAACAAAGGGTTATGCAATTTGGAGGCGGAGTTATCTCCCAAGAGAAAGAGAGGAGGAGAGAGAGGAAGAGAGATGTTCGCCTGGCAGGAGCCAAGCGCATATTAAGACTTCATCTGAGCGCCCGCTGTCTTATAAGGTGTAAATCCGCCAGTTGGCTTAGAAAGCGTAATTGGCTTGTTCAGGTGTACAGGTTGAGTTGCCAGATAGCACTATTTATTTAACTAAAGTATATATTCTCGACGGTTGGCTTAGAAATCCGTCAGTCGGTTTAGAAGGAGTAACAAGCCATTTGGTATAATTAAATAATAATATCGTTTACAACCAAAAGAATTAAATAAAACACCATTACATCATTCTGTTTATTTAGACGAATTACTGAAATCCGAAATATATAGAAAATAAATATACAATGGAATATATATGATAAAAAAAAAATAAAAAAATAATAATAATAATAGTATAAGAAATATGAACGAGGAATATGTATATAATAAAAAAATAAAAAATAAAAATAAAAATAAAAATATAACCGTCAATATGACAGTACAGGAGAAATATATATACACAATTATGTTAAATAATTAAATATATTGAAAATAAATACATACACTTTATCTTCTACTGCACAAAATAAAAAAAATAAAAAATAAGAAATACAAAACGATGGAGTATAACCATCAATATATTGAAAATTCATCAAAATACATTCACTTTGTTCTACTGCGCAAAACACTAAACTCAAACATAATCGAGTCTAAAATTACATCATTATTGCTTTCCACTACGCAGTAAACGCGGCTTAATATTATTTCACCGCTCAAGTTATAGGGAAACCTATACTCTATATAAATGGTTTTCATATCGTTCAGTACTACTTTTGTGCCCACTTTATATCCGGTTGGCAAGTTATCTTTAAATACGTCTAGAATACAATCAAAAGCACGCAGAAAGAGGTCATCGTTAGCCACAACGTCATTATTAAATACAAGTTTATAAACACTCCTTTCCAATCGAAGGTTTATTTTTACCAACCCGAGCTTTTCAATCGTGAACTCTTCTTCACACTGCATAGCGGCAGTTGAAATAATCTTCTAAGTCGTTACGACAGCTGCTCATTATATAAAGAAATAGTTCTTCAGGGTGAACGGTGTAGGTGAGCTCAGCCCTGTGCTGCTCAAGTGCTTTGTACCAAAGTTCATGATATTTCAGAGTCTAAACCTTTTAAATAAGCACCCAGCTCTAGACCATTCTCGCCTTGTTCAGTCCTACACTCGGTAAACCCATCGAGCAGAGCGGTGTATGCGTATTCAAGAACCGTATGAAAATAAAGCATATCCGTAATACGCGCATCTAATATAGGCTTCAGCTTGCGGAATCCGACGATTTCAAACATTCTGTCGAGGATGAAACAGTTTCGCGTAGGAACAAGAGCGTTATTATTTACCTTAAATTTACCTTAAAGCGCTTCTGCCTCAAGGGTGCGCTGCGCCCACGAAATCCGCTCAGCGCCTCCTGAGGTGGGGCCACGTCGGGGTCGCCACCCTTCTTTTCTCTTGCTCTTGCCATACGATTTGGTCCCCTATTGAATTTGTGGGCGCTGGTCTGGCAGAGGAATATCCTGGCACTGTGGGTTGGTCGGGTATGTTGGCTAAAAACATGTCCAAGTGTTTTTTAAAAGTATCTACTGGGACTGCACTTATATCTCTAAGGTACTGAGGCAAGAAGTTAAACAGGCGAGAACCCTGCCTAGAGATACTATTATATTAAAGGGTTTGAATCCTTCTCAGACTGTTTGGTGGGAGGTGATATTTTTTACACATTCTGCCAGTTCTTGTTAAGGTGGGCACAATTGGTTCAGTATTAGGGGCAACTAAAAGCCCTTCTAGAATTTTCCAGGTGTAGATTAGGATGTATCTCTCAAACCTTCTCTCTATGGATTAAAGGTTGAGGCCTCTGAGCCTATCCCAGTAGTTTAATTTCTTTTTACTCACCTGTTGCCCATCAGGTTGTTTAATATACGAGGTAAAGGTTCTTTGCAGGCCATCAATTTTTTGCAATTCATTCTGTTTGTGGGGAAACCATAATTGAGAGCAGTTGTCAGTGCGTGGAAGGACAAGTGATTTCCACAGGGTAAGCATGGTCATACTGTTCCTAGTTCTGAATGTCCTCAGTATATATCCTATTAGTTGTTTGCATGATGAGGTTACTTTGTGAATGTGCCTGTTGAATGTTGCATCTTCAGATAATATAATCCCTAGATCCCTGACATGATAAGTTTGTACAATATTTTTTCCTGTGGGTCCAGTGTAGTTGAATTGTTCTTTCAGGTATTTATTTGGTCCATACTTAATTAGTTCAAATTTGTCTTCATTGAAAGCCATATTGTTTGCATCTGCCCATGCGTTTATAGTTTGTAGATCTTTTTGTAGCTCTACACAGTCTTCTTTTTCTGTAATTGGTCTTAGTATTCTGGTATCATCTGCGAGTAACAGGAGAGAGCTTCCTAGGTTACAGTTTATATTGTTTAACATTATAATGAATAGAATTGGTCCCAGTACTGTACCTTGCGGCACTCCACTAATCACTTCTTTTTCTATAGATCTTGCTCCATTTATAATTGTTATTTGTTTTCTGTCAGAGAGAAAGGCATGGATCCATTTTCCTATTTTTCCACAAATACCAAGTTCTTTTAGCTTATGGAATAATATACCATGGTCAACCTTGTCAAAAGCTTTTGCAAAGTCTAGATAGATGACATCAACATCGTGGTTTTCTCCCAAATATTGTAGGATTGTATTGCAATGGTCTATAAATTCAGTAAGGAAGGATCTCTTGTGTCTGAAGCCATGTTGAAAGTCTTCTCGCATTCTTCCACATCAGCCGTATATCAATGCATGGCCGATCGTTATTTATACACAACGTGCAAACAACGGCATATGAGGGAGTGTCACTAATCTGCTCTCTTCTTGTACCTACACCTGCAGGAATTTTATAACGATCCTCACTCCGCTTCTCAACTACCACGAAGATTCTATTCATCTCCTCAACACTAAATAAACAACATTCCGTTTGTTTGTTTGTCTACAAGTCGTTTCCAGAACATAGTTAATGGCACCGGTTTAACGCCTGAACACGCGCAACAACTTTGTCACGGACACATCGTACACGGCGTTGAGAATGCTGTTCAAAGGAAGTTCCATCGTATTTGATGAGCGTACGTCCAGTCGGTTCAAGCTCAGAGATGACTATGAACCACAGACGAGCGGATCGGCTTGACGGGAGGAGTGAGTCCACCATAAGCTGATGAAACGTGTACGGCGCTGTTCCAACATGAATACTTGTATCCCATTATATTGGGTAGATGTTTTGAGAAATTTTCCGATATATGAAGCAATATCGGTTTTAATGTTTTATCACTCCCACTCCCCAGAATACGCACTAGACATTTTTTCATAGGGGGATTTTCACGAACTAAACACATTTTATTCACACTCCGGCGCACTATTTGAGAGAAACATATAACCATATTTTCCTTTTTGCTTAGCATACGATACTTATCTCTAAATTCTGTTAAATACTCACGCAGACCTTTAGCCACAACATGTAAGAGAATACGTGTATCCCATTATATTGGGTAGATTTTTGAGAAATTTTCCGATACATGAAGCAATATCGGTTTTAATGTTTTATCACTCACCAAACGTTCATTTCCACAAACTAAACATCTTCACAAACCGTCGCACAATTTGAGAGAAACATATGCCCATATTTTTCCTTTTTGTTTAACAATCGATACTCGTCTCTAAAATCTGTTAATATGGTGGTAAAAATACTTAAGATTCTCCATGATGACAAGATTTACATTCTCAGTCGCAGGGTACAAGTACTCGGTATGATGCAACATGACATAATATCGCTTGTCACACCACTCATCAACAAGACTCACTATCCATATCCGTTGCTTCTCTTCTGCACGTGTTGTTTCTTCTACTTCACGGTATATGTAAGCTTTTATAAAGTTGAGTCCTACAACATAGTTCAATACATCACTTGTACCACGAAATCCTACAATGCTCTCGCCAGAATAGCCGTAGAGTATTTGTACCTCTTACTCCTTCGCACGATTCAATGTAGCCTTAAAAGTATCAAAGGAGGGTGAAATAGGGAGTTTTTCAGTATCCACCACATCTTGGCACTTTGCCGAATACCACTTCATAAACGTCGAACACGCAATATTAAAGGTAGCCATTACTATTTTTCGTTTACGAGGGAGAATACACGTCTAAGATCCAGGGCTTACTGCGATCAACTGAGCACGTAGGGAAGAGATATGCCCAAGTAGTAGCAGGAGTCACGTGATCAATCATACAGGTGGGCGGAGCTTAGAACTTTCTCCTGTACACACGCTGGGCGGAGCTTAGAATTTTCTCCTGTGTACACACACACACACACACACACACACACACACACACAAAGGAGAAAATGAAACGCTAATTGAAACACGATTTATTTAATAAACGAAATAGTGAAGGTATATATATTTACAAATACGTGTAATAAATAAGTTAACAATAGACATATCAAAGATTATGATATCCAAAGGGCACGGTATCATAGGTACCAGGCACCTGGTAACGTTTCCTATAGGTGTTACGGCACACCTTTGTACTTCTGCGCCCGAAAATTGTGGGTACCCAGAGTTAGTTGGGGCGGCCGGTCGCCCTCATCATCATCCAAGCACACTAGATCCTTCAACGAATCAAAGTTAACGACCCACCGATTCGCCTGGTTGAGCGTGATACCCTAGCCTTCACGATATATTTCATATCCTCCCCCACCCTCACCCGTACCCCATACGTTTTTGGCCCTGTTGAGGCAAACGAGTCGGCGTATGCGATGTCTCCATACTCATCCTTGATCTCATCAGTCAACTCCCCGAGGAATTCACCAATAGGAGGCATGTATTCACCCTCCCTCTCTGTGAATATCACACTATCTGTATCAGCTGTATCAGCGTACAAAACCCTCCGCCCAAGAGAATGCAATAGGCCCCAAAGTTTGATGTGTGCGTAGGCCGTTGTGAAGCTGACTACAGGTATGTTTGTAACCCGTGAGATATCTATAGCCAATTCGGTATTGTTGTACTTTATTATGTAAGTATTATCTACATTCACAATCTCCATGACCTCTTTATCGGAAGCGTTGGCATAATCCCAGACTTCACTATAACTTTGTGCCAAATGAACGTTCCCTTTGCCAGTATTCTGTGCAAATTTTCCCCAAAGACTGTTTAGACACAACTTTGCACTAAAGCGCTTGCCAGGGTTCTTTACAATTGGGAACGGTCAAGCTGTATACCTTCACGGTCACGATAACGTTGAATATAAGCCGATTTTTCATCTTCGGTATCAACTCCTCGCGGATACCCTAATGCTTCTACTTTCCTTCAAAAAAGTGTTTATATATGGCGTGAAAAGGTTGGGTAGCTTCTGAAACCTCCACACCTCATGTATCTTCAATATTCTATAGCTTTGGCGAGCAGCTAGATCCAGCTCTGACTTGTATATACACCTTTGATCTTACGCTGGTTAGCTGTATGATTACATTCCCCATTACTCTCCTCTGCGCAATTCGCGCACGAGGGAAACATGAACATGTGATCGATAACGACAGGTAAGATCGGCATCCATAAATCGCGTGGGGGAGCACATCTACGAAAGAAAGGCCGAAATAGTGCCCGTTCAAATTTATTGAGAACACCTCGATGGTGGGCAAGTCAGGTCCCACCAGTTTCTCAGGTGCACCCACGGGGTACGGATTGTTCTTCATCACGTAGGGATATGAAGAACAGAAGTCGTAGTAATGGAGTTTCACGCCCTCCGTAGGCGGAAAGTATAGCTTGAAAGGATTTGTTCGCCCTCCGAACAAACTATCACCGCATTTGAGAGGATCCAGCACCATTGACGTTTGATCGTGTTTATTTCTTCACGGTACTGTCCATCTGTTTCCATCCGTGCATCATACTCATGCTCTCACAAGTCTTTGTGAGTGAACTGGGAGCCTATAAGTTAATCGCGGGTGCGGGTCAAGACTGTCGGCAGGAGATTTATCGTGGATATCTCCTACGATTCCACACTCAGGACGGGGGCATCCGTGCCAACAGCAACCGTTAAAGGAGTACACAGTCTTCTCACTAGTTGCACGGTTTTCGCTTAGACCATCAACCCAAAAAACACGACCATTAACCTTAATGGGTACTTCACCCGTGTTGCGGGCATGCTTTATGTATACCCCGGTCTGCTGCTGTAGGTGTATGAACCAGTAAATAGCCGTGTGCCCATAACTGTGGGGATTGTTTCTGTGAATAACGGCTAAGGTGTCTTTAGGCATGAAGTTATTCTTGAACACCGTAAAACATAGTGACTTGCAACGGATCGCATTTGAAACGGCCTATGTACATCCTTCTAAACGCCTGGAAACATACTCTAAGCACGCCACATCATTCACGCAATAACGCTCACATTCATCAGCTATATTATAAGGATTAGATTCATTAAAACTGTTGTAGTATCCGTCAAAATCTTCACGTTCATCTGTACTCATACATTCATGGTTAATTAATGTTTGGGTGGAGGTATTCCTACGTAATTTAAAGTTTCGCTAGTAAGGAATGTGTAAGGGAAATATCCTTTTGAAACTCAGCGGCTACGCCCATCACCTTGGGTAGCTTTGCTAATTTACAAGGTGTGAATAATAAAGTGTCTTTAAACTGTACATTACCTCTTATTTGCATCTGTATTAGCTTGTTGCCTCTTTGTAAATATCTCAGATGACTCGTGTTCGAGCAACTCCTTATAAAGGAACTGTGTGTCAAATTTTGCTCCGTTATGGGCGAGAATATACACAGTCATTTTTTTAACTTGTCCGCTAACTTGACAATATAGGACACAAAGAGTTTCACAGGGCTATCGTGGGCATTCTTTTAAAAACGTTTGTCCGTTTACCACATTTGTGACACTCATCACACTCGATCTCCATACACTCATCACAGATAGTCTGGCTTACAAGTAAATGTGGAATAACCTCTTTGGTTTCAGCGTTCGTGTATGTTTCTATATCGTAGTACACAGTTATGCAAGGGCTATTTTTAGGCTTAACATCTTTCATATAACATACATGCATTACTCCAACCGCCTTATATTTCTCATGGCATGTAGAACAGTGAATTTCATCACATTCATGCTTGAAATTCCGCCAATTATCCATCATATGAAACATACCACATTCACAGATTCTCATTTTCCTGAAGTGGCAATTGATTTATGGAGCTCAAAACAGTTATTATTGAAAAATGTGCGTCTACACACATCACAATCCCTCTTCTCAGCTTCAACTACACGGCTTTCACATTTGGAGCTTTTACACTGCTCACATACCATGTGACAATCTTTACAATGTTTCACTGTATCATCTGCAAATTCGATACACCCCTTACACAAATCATGATGTCGTCCATATTTTCGACTTTTAACATAACTCGCGTAAAGGCCCAATATATTACGGATAGGGAGATACGTTGTCCCTGATAGTCCTAAAATAAGTAGAGGTCTTGTACGATCTCTCACACAGCTTTTAAAAACATACGCAGTTCTACGACGATCATCCATTCTAAATACAACTATACGAACATTCATTTCCTGTTCTACCTTTCTCAGCTCCTCAGGACCCATATTACAGTCAAACTCAAGTTTACAGTCTACAGCTAGTTTAAGGGCACGCTCCACTATCGTAGGCAACCAAATTTTTTGTGTCCGTGTATTTTGTACAGTAAACATACGAGCTAAGACTACTGCTATAAAGCGGCAAACACGATCGACGTTTATATGCCGTCTATAAATAGACGGAGAATTGAAGTTAAGAGTATAAACAGTGGTGTAGTGCTGTGGGAACGCGTGGGAACGGCGTTCCCTTACTTTTTTTGGTAGACGGAACGGCGTTCTCTCACTATTTCAAATAAATCCGAACTTACAAATCTCTAACGTCATGAAATTTTAATTCCCACCCCTAGAAGAAATATGAGAAAGAATCATTAACTGTTTCATTTCTTTTAGCTTCGACTGAGGCAATGCTAGCCTATAAAGATCTGGTGAAACAGTCACCACGGCGTACCAGTTGTTAACTTTTTTTTAGTTAATCATTCCAGTTGTTAGCTATTTTTATTGATCGTACTGGATGTCGTATATCTAATGACACTGGAAATACTGCATCCTCAACTTTGGAATATATCCTAATATCCAGTGCATATGACCTCAAAATATCCCTGAAATTGGTCAGATTTCAAAAGATTTCCCGGGAGGCTTACAATGCCCCCGGACCCCCAGCTGTATGGGCTCGCCGCGCTCGCCATTGTCCCCCCCCGCATCTGAGTAACACTTTCAAAATGCGTTCCCTCACTTCTTTATTTAGTACTACACCACTGAGTATAAGGTCAATATTTACCGTGAAGTTGTCCATATTGAAGACTATACTACTTTGAGAGGCCTGCATTATATGGCCTAATATATACTCTATATCTTCAGCTGCCAAGGTCTGAACGGTATTACTACCAAAAAATCATCTACATCTCCGTCATCTGATCCGAATCCGAAGGACAGCCTTGTCTTGACTTCACGTTTGTCATGGTTCTGAAGGGCAAACTCTACAATACTTCCAACTATTCGCCGTAGTCCGTGTTCAACACCATTGTCATACATGGATCTAGGATCAACCCTGACTATATACCGAATTCTAGTCAAGGCCGGGGTAGGGGTAGCGGTGCGCACCAACTCGAATGTTTTGCCATCCTCTACAGAACGAGAAGTTGCTGTGGCTGTAGAGGATGTACCCGGAATTGAACACGAATAAGGGGGTATGTTTGCGGAAGGTACTGTTGTGGGGGTTGTGTCGTAAGACGTAGAAAGTTGGGGGCTCTATTACTGGTGGTCTAACAACCGGCGCAGTTCAAGCGCGTTTTATACCTGACGTGGTGGGGTCTTCATCATGCCTCCGCTTTGAACTGGCGCGTGCTACAGGTATCGCTGGTGAGGATTCGTCAGCGGGGATGGATTCTGTGATCACAACTACACTGTCGTCGGGGTTATCTGTAATATCGATGATGGGGTGCTGTACCTCATCATCATTCACGGTTCTGTGGGAAAAGAGAAAAGCAAGACTGTAGAATATAAGGGTCATCACTTAAATATTTATTTTATTTTGTAAATGACCCACTTAGGAGTGTGACGTGTTAGAAATGGATTCTGTAGAAAAATTCAGGTTCACGAGCCCATCCACATGTATTATATCTTGGACCTACAGGATGTGGTAAAACTGTGTTTATGCTTAAAATCATTAAAGAAAAGGGAGAGATGTTCTCAAAATTTGTACATAAAGTTATATGGTGCTATTCGACATATCAATCAGTGTTCAACGAGTACCAAGATGATATTTTGTTCCACAAAGGTGCATATGTCGTTAATTCGTTAAAGGGAAATGAACATACAGTCAGTGTAATTGACGATCTCATGTTGGAGATAGATAAAACGTTTGCCAAGACATTTACAGTATTCTCCCACTATCTTAACATAAGCGTGTTCTTTATCAATCAGAATCTATTTTTCAAAAATAGATACATGCGCGATGTGTCGTTAAATACACAATATCTAGTCTTATTCGCGCAACGTAGAGATGCATCACAAATCGGGGTATTAGCCAATCAAATGTTCCCGAATCAGCGGAAGGAGTTTTTGAAGTTTATAAAGAAGCTACAAGCACGCGTTACGGATATTTGCTTTGCGACCTTCATCCGCGAAACACGTTTAGGGTGCTTCTACGAACGAATATATCTCCAAACGAGCCTGAAACGGTGTATATTTCAGAATGACAAAGAGGCTAAGGAAATACCATGAATTAATAAAAATCTATCATCGACTGCCCCTGGCAATGCAGCAGATGTTTGCTAAAAATATCGATTCCAACTTTTTAAAATGCATCTGTGAAATCTGTCTTAACGTTATAAATTGCAATGTATCAATGAAACCACCTCAGAAGGCTCGCCTACGCCGTTATAAGAACATAGTACGTGCACTCGCTCGTAAAAGTCAAACTGTAGGGAAGAAAAAACGAATTATTATACAAAGAGGAGCGTCATTCCTCCCCATCTTATTTTCAGTTTTGGGTCCTTTACTGACTAGATTAATATAATGAAGAAAGTGATAGTGATTCAACACGAAGTGTATGCTTCACTGCATTATTCAAAGAATCCAGACACGGATCTACATCCCCGTAAAAGCAGCCTTAAAAGAATGGAAAGCGAATTGTTAACCCTATTAAACAGTGAAAAACGAAAATTATAAGAACCCGACAGAGATTCCCGTGGTTATTAGCACAGCACGGGGAACGATGGGCATGGTGACATAGGACCTGTGTCCGACGATAGAGCTGACCAACCAGAGATTAACGGGTCGGCCACATAACATATCGAGCATGTATTAAAATGCACTCTCCCACATACATTGACAAATAAAGGTTTGAGTATTTATAATCTATTGAATGAGGACCCCGCCATACAATGAACACAGGTGAGATCATTGTGGAAGGAGCAAAGGTACAGGGATCAAATATCGTAGACATCGTCCATGATCTGGTGAAAAAGTGGGATAGGCCCTCACCATCAGGATGGAAGCATATTAAAGCAAGACTACAACAAATAAATGTCCCCAAAACAATGCTAGGAAATCTGAACAGGTTAAAAGACTTGGAACATGCGTCGCACGTGACACAATTGAAGACGCCATCACCCCCGGCGGTAACACCTCTGAAGAGGAGAAAGAAGAGGTTAAACAACGATCAACCCTACCCACGTGCCTCTAAAATACGCAAATGGCTAACATATTAAGAAGACGTTATTATGACATTTCTAACCCAGCCTCCTACGGAGGCGTAGATAGACTGTACAGAAGTGTTCACGGAGCAGGGAAAAAAGATGTTGAGAGATTTTTGCGGGAGCAGGACGTTTATACACTTCATAAGCCTGTGAGAAAAAGGTTTAAAACAGCCAAGACAACAGCTGCTTCGATTGACTATTTGGCAAGCAGATTTAACAGACATGCAAAGATATTCATGTATAACGATGGTTACCGCTACATTCTATTCATAATAGATGTATTCTCTAGATATCTGTGGATAATTCCTCTGAAAATAAATCACGTGAAACATTGCTAAAGCCACCAAAACGCTGATGTTGAAAGAAAACAGGGTTCCTGGCTATTTTTGTACGGATATGGGGAAGGAATTTATAGGCCGTGCTTTTCAGAACATGTTGACAGAGTTTAATATCAGCTATTACACTACCAATTCTATACATAAGGCTTCTTTAGCCGAAAGAGTTCAACGTACATAAAGGAACGCATGCACCGCTATTTTACACATAAAAACACACAGATTTCTAGACATTCTGGAATCATTGGCCTCATCCTACAACCGCTCACACCATCGTACGATTGGGACAACACTAACGAAGTTTTAGAAAGAGGTACGCGCCCAGAGGTGAGAAGAGATGGAACACCACCACCACCACACTCTGCGCGTTTCAAAATCAATGATTATGTAAGGCTGTCGCGTTCGGGAAATAAATTCGCGAAGGGATTGAGCAAGGATGGACACGTGAGATTTTTAAAGTTAGGGCTATGAGACCTAAAGGTGAGATAATGATGTATTACGTTGAAGATTTGAATGGGGAAGAAATCGCAGGCTTTTACCGCGAGGAGTTGCAGAAAGTGGCATTTAATTTAAAAAAATGTTTTTAAAATTGAGAAAATTTTAGGAAGCAAAGGTTCAGGAAAGAGAAAAATGTACCTGGTGAAATGGCTAGGGTACCAGAAAGCTTCAACACCTATATAAAAGCTGATGCAATAATGAAGCTTAAATAGTATGCAACATGGCTCCTAACCATTTCTACGTCACACTCCCGTCCTCTCGTCCCTGTCTGTACACCCTAACAACACACTAGTAACTTTGTAACAGAATCCATAGACCCATTGAATTGGGTCGTGATTCGTATGAGGTGGGATATGTGAAATTCAGCTGGACACCCTCTTTTTAAATATTGATTATAAAGAACCGTTTTTACGATTCTTGAGACATTGATGAGTGTGAAAAAGCCGGGGTAACTCGGGATGAAACTATACGTATCGCCCGGACTGAGGTTGCACGGTATTACAGTACAATAGTAACACTAGGTCCGGGCCGTTATGGTTCGGCTGAGGATGTTGTGAGAGACTTAAACGTAAGTTTAAAAAACTCAAATCTTACGACTGATTTAGTATACGAAATCGTAAACAAAGGAAACCCTGCACATACTCTAATCCTAAAATCAAAGGCTAACAGAAATATTAAAGACCAAAGAGTGTTCAAAATTATGACCGAGGGGCGATATCGATCAGCCTTCCAAAGAGACACATTTCACGAGGTACAACATGACTTGTCCAGCCTAATGTATGAGATAAATTGGAGAAATTGGTTGCTGGCTATGCACCCCCAGACATATGCTATATTTATAGCAATATAGTGGAGCATCAGTTTGTTGGGGATACCCAGGAACGCCTGCTGCGCATTGCTCACATTCCAACATAGAGGAAGGAGTTTGAGTATTACATATGACAGACCCCATTATGTGAATGTCGCAACTAATCTAATAACCAATATCTCAATATATATAAAACGATTGAGGGAAAACCATTCGGTGATGGGAGCTTAACAGTGAAGCTGCACTTTCGACGCACTGAGTTATAATGGAGAAAGCCTTTCACAGTCTATCGAGGTGAGATACCATCGTCGTAGTGGACTTGGATCATTTTTTCAACCATACTACGTACGGCTGTCCTTTGCTGAAGAGGGGTGCCAGATACCTCGGAAGGAAAGCGCTACAATCAGGTCTTAACACTGCAGAAGACATATTGGCTGGGGCTAAACCTAAAGAAGCTAAAAAAAAACACAAAGCGTCAAAGATGCAAGAGAAAAATGCGTGGTGGTGGGAAGAAGAGGACTGTCCGGAAGAAGGGATTACCATCACGTGGCATTAACGTAAAAGGATATAAAAAAAGTGTTCTAAGCGAATGAAACCTATGGTTGACCATTTTTTTGACTGATATAAGCTAAGGACATTGATCTCATGAATCATAGTTTGTTTACTACTTGTCGAGAGAGGAGGCACTATTTCTAACTCGTCATGGCACACTTCATCCATCCGTGTAGTTCACAATGTTGTAAATCGGAGCTGACCCTCTTTGACATGCCCCCAACTCAAGTTTCTATTGAACACTGACTTTATTACAATTAATCCTTTAAACACAATTAGTTCCCCGAGTGCCCCTATAGAATTCGTGATACCCAGCTCAGGCCCTTACTTTTTTTGACCCAAGCTGTGTGCACATGTACGCTAAACTACGTATAGCCCATTCTGATGGAACGGACTGCGATGACAAATATGCTGTATAACGTGAAACAAACTTTCTGCACTCCATATTCAACTAGTGTGACGTATATTTAAATCAGGTCAACATATCGGCAGGCACGGAGTACTATCACCTCCGAGCCTATCTGGAAAATGCCCTCAACCTTTCCAAAGAAGCGAAGGATACCTTTTTAAGTGACTCGGAATATTATGAAGCTAAAGACGCAAGTAGTATAAAGGACAAATTTAAAAAATTTAAAAAGAAGATATACGAGTGTTTTGGACGCCTGCATACATATTTCAAATTCCAGGAGAAGTTGCTTGTGAATGGGGTAGCTATGAAAATAAAGCTCACCCGCGTGAATCTTCTGATCTGTTTAAATCTGGATGCTGATCAAGAAGAGGGAGCAAAACCCGTTGTGGTTCACATTATGAAGACATACCTCCGTGTACGGCGAGTGAAATTAAGTTCACCAAAACAAATAGAAATTGAGAAAAATTTACTACACGCCACAGTAAAATACCCAATTAACAGAGTACAGATCAAACTATACACGGTGCCAGCAGGGTTGGCATCGAAACAGATAGAAAACATACCCCTGGGAAATCTACCTAAAAAGATAGTAATTGGAATGCAGGAACACAATTCGGTGAATGGAAAATATAAAAAGAATGCCTTTAAATTCGAGAATTTCGGCCTTAAAAATATAACTCTATACGTTAATGGCGTTGCGTTTGAGGAACATTGGATACGGACTATTCATCAGACGCTGTGTTACCGCTTTGCGCGAGAGCATATAGTAATCTGGCCCATATTTCAGGTAATTGTGATGAGCTCGGGATTGGGGTAACGCAGAAAGAATTCATTGATCAATTTAACCTTTATCCGTTTGACAGCACACCTGACTTACCTGCTAGTGTAAATACACACTTAGGTCCACAACAGAGTAGAAACATCTCAGTTAGATTGGATTTCACCAAGCCTATAGACGCGCCTATAAGTGTACTAGTTTACCTCGAGTCACAAGCCCTAATAGAAGTAGACAGATTTAGGAGCATTGTCACTGACTTTTAAAAAATGGATGCGAATACACTTCAGAGAGTAATGAATAGTGAACGAATCACACGTTCCAAATTTATCGGTGTGTTTGCGAAGAATAAATCATTGAAATTGCCATCTACGAGAAATTGTGGTAGCCTTATTGTGAACACAGATGTTATTGGTATTGAAGGGATTCATTGGTTTGCAATCCATTTTAAAAATAAGGACCGCATGTACTATTTTGATTCACTCGGCACTCAACCCTGGAGTGACCCTGTTATTGTAAAATTTCTCGATCAGTTGCATATCCCTGAAGTTGTATGGAATCCCTTCCGGCTACAAGGATATTTTAGTAATACGTGTGGGATGTACTGCCTTTCATTTCTCATGCATATGTCACGTGGTAAAGACTTTTTAAATTTTTTAAAATTATTCGACCCGTGTCACACTCAACGAAACGACGAAATGGTATGCAGACAGATAAAAAGTCATTTTCCGATTGTGCGTACTCGTTGTATAGTATGATGTTTTGTTCGTGTGTATATATATATTTGTAACCAATAATGTTAGTTTGTATATTCTGTAGTTTAAGATGGTTATTATACTAAAAACATGATTTCTTTCATTTAATAAATTGATGAAAATACATTGTCTTCTTCCCCGAAAAAAAAGATCGAAACGTAAAAAAATACTTACATTATTTCGTTAATGATGCGACAATCGTTGGGCTGACTACTCGGTAAATCTTCTACCTCCGTATTCAGGTCCACGACATGGGTTTCTTCAAAACGAAAAGATTGTATAACACGTGTCAAATCCTCATCAGACCTTAATGGAGAAAGAATAATTCATTAGTTCATACTTAATCTTTTTTAATAAAAACCCAAAACATATGCAGAGTATACATATAGTAAGAGTATTACAATGTGAAGATATCTTTGAACCGCTCAGAGAAGTTCCTTTAAGAGAAAATTCCGAATAACATTTGAATTTATAAAATTATTTAAGACATGGAAAAGATTGCTATAAAAATTATTTAAAACATGTAAAAGATTGCTATAAAAAATCAATGAATCAAAACAAGACTTAGCATAATTGCAAACTAATCTATAATTACGGATACCTAAATGAAGCATTTTTAATGTGATGAGATGAATTACTACAACCCTCCATATATATGATGAAATAATCCAGAACAGTGCTCTTTCTGACAGGCACATTAAATAAATAACAAGTTTGCAAATAATTGGCTAAAAAAATAAAATTACAGGCACTTACATTTCTACGGCAATCCCTTGCGTCGGATCGTAAGGAGCGTCATTGCAAATATCATCAACGGTTTGCGTTGGAAATAATCCATCCCGGTCAGCCGCGTTAAAAAGATTAATTGTGGATAATGCTACAATGTCACCATCTTGATATAAATCCGGTAAACTGTAAAGTTCTTGATTCATGGCGGAGGGAATATTTATTCACTGGTGAAAATAACTACTGTGACTCCCAGCTGAAAATATTTCCTTTTATATGCATGATCCCCAAGCACCACTCCAAAAGACTAATAGACGGTTCGCAAGTTTAATGATTGGTTGTCAATGTAACTGGGCGGGGCTATGATAAATTTGTGTACCAATCGTAACACCTATATTACGGGTTCATGCTTTGGACGTCCTGATTAGTCGACTAATGGTGTCTTTATATTCTCTCCGTAGATTTAATGCTCGCATCATGTATTACCACTTGCAGTCTCTACCATGATAATATTTCATTTGCTTCCATACTACTCTCGGTTTTCCCATTTTAGAACCCACCCCTTTATGCAATATCCCTCACCCTTTTGCAACATTGATCAACATTTGCCATCTCTATCACGACAATATTTTACATATTATTTTTTGAGATCATACTATTCGATCCTCAATTTTTCCCAGTTCGGATAGGGAGATGGACAACTTGAGCGGCTGCAAGTCGTTACAGGAATATCTTCATCAGAGCCGCTCAGCTCAGTACCACAGGAAACAAAATTAGCACCGCTACTCTTCATAATCCTGAAATAGATCATTACCAGAGGCAGCACAGTAACATCCGATGCCACAAAGATCATTAGATAATAAGAAATCTAGATCTCTACAAGCAGAATGTTTTTGTGCATTATTATTTTTTGCGGTCACACTATTCGCAGCTTTCCCAAGATTCCTGACTTGTGGATTCGGTTATATATATATATATATATATATATATGGTTGTAAACAATGTGATTCCTTTTACATAGGTCAGACGGGAAAGGATTTGCACACACGTATAAAACAGCATCAATATTCGGTTAGAACAGGACAGTTGTCCAGTGCCCTTTTTGTCCATTTGTCAGAGTTATCCCACTGTATTGATTGGAATAATGCTTCAGTTTTATTTCACTCTAGCAACATTGTTAATAGAAATATTCTTGAGTCTGCCATTATCCAACTTTCAAATAACTTCAACATAAGCAAAGGTCTTTTTCAACTCGATCCTGTTGTTTTGAATTCCTTCAAAACAGATTTAGATAAGAAGGGTAGAACGCTAAATCTTTGGTAAACTTGTATGCTACTCTATTAACTTTTAATTTTCATTTTATTTTTATATACATCGAAACTTAACCATAAAAGGCAGAGTGTTAAAACCCGGGCAGATTTCCAGTATAAATTTGTATTTTTATAATTCATTTGATCTTGTGCTAAAAATCGATATTTTTTCCTTACAAATCTGTATGCCTCTGATAATCCTTTAATTTTTAATTTTTATTTTTACTTCTCCGTTTATTGCATATATATGTATATATAGGGGTATATATATATATATATATATATATATATTATATATATTATTTATTTTTCTTTTTTTTCTTTCTGTAACCTATATATAGGCTGTAACCCTTTTATGTACTTCAGTGTTCCTGAGGATGTCATTAGACGAAAGCGCTTGAGCACCATTTTGTGTTTCCTTTCCTTCGTGGTTTTATTCATCATATACTGTATATATTATATATATGTGTGTGTGTGTGTGTGTGTGTGTGTGTGTGTGTTAATTGCCACTTGCAGCCTATACCACGATGTTTTCAAATATTTGCAAAATATATATTTGCGGTCATACTATTCGATCCTCAACTTTGATTAATGTATTCAGCTTCACTTTTTACCTGCCAATTCTCGAGTAGGAGTGTGATTAAATTGTGTTTAGCTCATAAAAATGAATGTCTTCTTCGGTTGGTAGATAAATGGGCGCCCTAAGTATCCTAGTGGTTAAGACGTTGGGGTGCTGGTTGAGAGATCGGGCAATGACGTTGTGATTTCAGCCTGCCCGTGCTGCAGCTTAGTTTGGATTCCAGGTTAAACTGAAGGTCTAAGGCGGAGTGAAAAGCTTGACCCTCGTCAAAATGAACAATTCGGTGGGAAGGAACACCGAGTTAGCTATTATTATTACTACTGTAATTTGCACCACCTATATATATACATATACATACACACACAGGGTGTCCCATAAGTCTGGCATCATAGGAAAAATAATAAAAAAAGGCAAAACAAAAACTTTTATTTACAGAACGTGCTCAATATGTCCACCATTGTTTTCAATACATAAATTCAGACGTGATACCCAGTCAGCAAGCACACGGTGAATGATGTCAGGAGTAATGGTGTTACATGCCCCAATAATGCGCTGCCGCAAATGTTCAACACTCCTAATTTTCTCTGCGTATACCAGCGCTTTCAAGTGGCCCCAGAGATAAAAATCTAGTGGCGTGAGATCCCGGCTTCTAGCTGGCCATACCACAGGCCCTCGACGTCCTATCCAATAACCAGGGAATTGTTGGTACAGGTATTCCCTTACTTGGGTGCTGTAATGTGCAGGAGCGCCGTCTTGCTGGAACCATGTTGGGAAATTTCCTTCTTCGTTCAAGACACTGGGAAATGCTTCTTCCTTGAGCATACGTAGGTAGGTGCCTCTAGTAACATGTTCATCGAAAAAGAGGGGGGGGCCTATGATGCGATCCTTCCAAATGCCACACCATACCATCACCCGAGATGCACCTTGTTCCTTTGAAGAGGTATACCAGTGAGGGTTGTTTTGAGACCAGTAGCGGGTATTCTGTCGATTTACCTCACCATTTCCATAAAAATATAGCCTCGTCACTGAACATAATGGTGGACGGGAAATTGGCATCCCGAGCATATTGTTCCGTAGCTCATTCACAAAATTTCATCCGCCGGTCGGGATCATCTTCGCTTAATTTCTGTAGGATCTGAAGTTTATATGGATGCCATTTGTGAGCCTGAAGAATGCGATGGATGCTACTTTTCGACACTCCTGTCTCGGCGGACAATCGCCGAAGAGACTTATTGGGACTTCTGTTAAAATGAGCCAGGATAGCAGTCGCTGTATCATCGTCAGTGGACCTCCTTGAAGGTCCACTGCGTGGTTTATCTTCTATGGATCCTGTTTCCTTAAACTTTGCAACAAGTCTGCTAACACAACTCTGTGTTATTGGCTCGCGGTCTGGATGCAGTCTGTCAAATTCAGCAGCGGCCTCTCTTTGACTCCAATTTCCTATGAGTAGAATTATCTGGATTCGTTCTTCCTTGCTCACAGACATTATGGCCTGTAGAAAGAGAAAAATATGAATTATGGTTTGTAGAAATAGAAAAATATGAATTTCTCGTATGATGCCGGACTTATGGGACACCCTGTATATATATATATATATACTGTATATATATATATACTGTATATATATATATATATATATATATAGGTGGAGAGCGCAAGAATCCAACTCACTACTTCACCAGGCCAACTCGAGAGGAGGGGCGACAAGCTTGACCTTCGCGAAATGAGAAATCATCGCGCGAAACCTTTATAAGGTTGTAAGGTAAGGTAAGATATATATATATATATATATATATATATATATTGTTGTTGTATATGGAAATATGATAAGGAAAATCATTACTTAATCAAAGGCTAATTTATATATTTAAGTTCAGTTTTTAACTTCATTATAATAATAATAATAATGGCGAATTTAACATATATAGGTTAGTGCGACAAAAATCAGTTTTGGAGACGAGAAGTGAGACAAATCAACCTTTGCGGTCGGCTCAGCGATAATCTTCCTTTCCTCGAATAAAAAGATTTGTTTTAAAGTATGCCTTCCTTGTCTTTCGAATTATAGGTAAAATGAAAATTATTCTTATAGAATATTTCTCATTTAATTCTTTTATCATTTACTTTGATTTCGCGGATTTTGTGTTTATAAAAAATATAGAAGATATATAGAAAGGATTGCCAAAAGTAAATAGACACAGTATACTTTCTAAGGTTTTAGAATAAATGAAAGTGTTTCATGTCTTTCGAGTTATAGGTGAAATGAATATTATTTTTGTAAATAATGAATTAATATATGAATTAATATTATGAACGAATTTTTCATTCATTTCGGACAATAATCTATGTTTTTCACTCTACCTTAGACCTACAGTATACACAATAGGCACAAGGGGGGGCGAGTGGTTATGTTTGAATGTAATCTACGTTTTTCACTCCACCTTAGACCTACAGTATGCACAATAAGCACACGGGGGGGCTTGTTTGAATGTAATCTAATTTTTAACAGTGATTTCGAAATAAAGTCAATAATGTGTGTGTGTGTGTGTGGTGTGTGTGTGTGTGCCGTCTTCAGTTTTTTGAGTCTCTCTCTCTCTCTGTATAAATAGAAATTAGATTCAGTTAGATATATAGAAAGGATTGTCAAAAGTAAATAGACACAGTATACATTCTAAGGTGTTAGAATAAATGAAAGAGTTTCATGAAGTATAGGTAAATTGAATATTATTCTTAGAGAATATGTTATTGGAATGATTTCTTTTGCTAAGCCAATTGTCTAGTGTATTTCTTTTATTATTAATATTAAGTTGAACGACGTTTAAATAATTAGTTCTCTTGCTGAACAACTTTAAGGAGAAAGTCGGTCTTGCCTTTAATAAATAAATAAATAAGTGGAAACTCGTCTAAATAAGTTAAAATAAATAGCGCAACCTGGCAACTCAACCTAATAAGGTATACCTGGACAATTAAAAAACACTATTTGGCAACTCATGTAAATAAAATTAAAACAAATGGTGGTATCTACAGTAGCAACTCATCCTAATAAGATATACCTAAACAATTAAAAAACATTATTTGGCAACTCATCTAAATAAATGCTGTCTAGTAACCCCTCCATATATAAATAAGTGATATCTGGCAACTCACGATCCTCTATATAACAGCTGCTTGGCCCCTGGACGCTCATAATGCGTCTGGCTCCAGCCAGGCGAACACCTTCCTTCTTAGGTTAAGGCTTAGGTTAGGTTTCCCTTTGGGGGGGTGAGGACATCCCAACTTCTCCCCCAAATACCTCCTCCTTCTCCTTTCTCTTCCTCTCTTAGGTTAAGGCTACCCCTTTGGGGGGAGGTCATCCTACTTTCTCCCCCCGAAGCTTCCTCCCCTCTACCCCTTGGCAGCATTGAGTTGTTGCATAACCCTACCCCCCTTTGCAGCATTGATGCTGCATAAGCCTTGCAACATTGCATAACCCCTTTGCAACATCTTGTAATATTGATCAACATTTGCAATTGCATTGCAGCATTCTTGCACTCTCCCATTTTGCGTCCATACTACTGACGTCCACGCGTTTATTGCCTGATATAATATGTCTCTCATTTTTTCGGTATGTTTCGTTCTCTCGAGTTATGTTACCTGTGTTGATTTAGTTATTTGTAAATATGGATATCTTGCATAATTATGGTTCATTCGGAAGTTTGTAAACACTAATTAACTTTTTTCTCTACTTTCAGATGATGATGGAAAGCAATGATGTCTGAAACACTTAAAGAAAGTCAAGAAAGAGAGTGTGCGATTTGCCAAACAGGATTCGATGATAGCGTTCCTGAGATAAGATGTATTTTACTCACGGAGAAGGGGTTACAGACATTGGAACGATTTACAGTAGTGTTCAACGAGAGGATATGGAAACTTCGGTACGCATAAGAAAGTGTAGAGTTTCAACTTTAAGAGTTGCTGTACACCAGACATGTCGAAGAAACTACACAGATCCGAAACGGTTAAAACGAGGTTCCTCATGTAATCCTCCTATTCTAAAGAAACTGAGATCTTCATTTTCTCGTGCCAGTAATACGTTCCAGTGGAAAAGTGAATGTTTTGTATGTGGAGTACATTGTGCAATCGATTTAAAGCATCCTGAGAGAAATATAGTATATGCAGTAAGAACCTTGCCATTCCGAGATTCGATAATCGCTGCATGTGATAAAAGAAATGATCAATGGAGTAGTGAAATAAAACATAGAGTTGTCAATTGCATAGATCTTGTGGCAGAGGAAGCCATGTATCATAAATCATGCTACACGCGATTATGTTAGGCAAGCCAATGTGTTCATCATCAACATCACATACATCAATAGCTGGTCGCCATGTGGACAGTGATATGATAATTCATTTCAATAGATTGTGTAGATTGTGTGGACAGATTTAATCATAGAACAAGTAATGATGAGGGCAATGAAAAGCCGTGGTGGAATGACAAGAGGAAGGGGTATGACAGAATCGGTTCGCCTCTTATGGGTATACACTATGCACAAATGTGCTGGAGTACACACTGCTATGACAAAGTTAACGGAGAATAGGCATGAGACAAGTGAACAGCATGTTGATGTCAGCAGATCTAGAAAAAGCCATAACTACATTGATGTTGCAAACATGTTGGACTGGTTCGACATATATGACCCATTTGATACACAGGATCCGCGTTTACGTGGTTTGGCATCAGGTATACATAGGAAAATAAATAATGCCTGCCTACAAGATGCCACAATGAAAAAAGGTAACCATGTACAGACATTAGTCAATTTACAAAAGAGTATAAAGATTGATGGAAAATCAGTCCACCTGAACTCAACAGTTCTTTTTCATGTCTTATTGTATTAATTGAACGGTCAGACAATATGAGGCCGTACTTTGAGTACGAGCTTACCCCTATTCCAATAGCTCTATTCAAAGATCCGAAAATGCGCAAACCAAACAAAGCTGATCTTGCTGAACATCTAACATGCAACCTACCACAACCAGTGTCACCAACTGAGACATCCTACGTCCTTGATGGAGGAGCACTACTCCATAGAGTGAGATGGCAGTCAAAATCGACATATTCGAATGTACTTCGCCAGTATGTCACATATGTAAGATCAAAATATGGTGGCAACTGTACAATTGTGTTTGATGGATACAAAAACAGACCATCAACAAAAGACCACGAACACTCCCGGAGATTTGGGAAGGCAGCATCTGATGTAAAAATTGTAGAAAGTAGCACTGCACATAGTGATCAGCAGCACTTTCTCGCGAATGATAGAAATAAATCTCAATTTATCTAATTACTATGTCGCGAACTTGAATCAGATGGACATGGTGTAGAGACGGCCAAAGAAGATGCTGATACGTTAGTTGTAAAACATGCATTGAATCGAGCTGCTGTTGGAACCGTGACAGTAATTGCTGATGACACCGATATCCTGGTGTTCCTAGTCTATCATTTTAAACCGGAAATGCATGATATATACATGAGATCAGAGGGTAGGAAAGGTCAGCGAAAAGGGCTCAAGCTCTGTAACATACGGGACCTAATTAGAGTCATGGGAAACTTTGTTCGTGAGCATATTTTATTCATCCATGCGTGGGGTGGTTGCTATACCACGTCTGCCACACATGGAAAGACCGCCATCATCAAAAGATTTAAACTGTCTGAGTATGCTACGAATTTGAGCATGATTATTGGCGATAGTGAATCAACACAAGAAGAAAGTGTCTAATGCTGGTTTGAGAGTTTTTGGTAATGATGTACGGTTGGAAGCCAACAGACAGGTTAAACCAGATGAGATACAACTATTTCATGAAGTATTCAGCTGGCGGGTCTAAGTTTGTGCCAGAGAAGCTTCCACCAACAGAAAGTGCTGCAATTCAGCATTCACTAAGAGTGTATTTTCAGATATAATAGTGGAAGAGATTCATGAATAACAATTTGTGCCCGACAGAATGGGGATGGAAGCTAGAAGATGAGGCTCTGGTACCTGTTATGACAGACAAAGAACCAGGTCCACCTGATATTTTAAACGTAGTTCGTTGCAAATGTAAATCGACAAGTAAAACCAGTGTTCTTCAAATGTGTGTTCCTGCCAAAAGAATGGTTTAAAATGTGTTGCGGCTTGTGCAAATTGCCACGGCATGGATTGTTATAATTCTGTGGAAATGGTGTTAGTAGACAATGACGACGAACATGAAAATATGTTGTACTTTTGAAATGATATATGCTCTTGACCTGTGCCGTGCTAATTTATATTAATATATTTTAATATATATATATATATATATATATATATATATATATATATATATATATATATATATATATATATATATATATAACGAGTGAGCAAAAAAAAACGAACATCAAAGAAGAGTGCCAATTTTTTAGACGCAGCCAACACATTTCAGCTGCTAAATACTATCCAGCAATTAAAAAGCCAGCTGACAAATGTAAATATAGGAATCCGAGAGCCGGACAGAAGGTACGAACAAAAGCACTTCATGCGTTATCGGGACAACAGGTACGACAAAGATAAAAAGAGGTAAGTTCTCGGAGGACCACAAGGCAACGAGACCGGCACCCCCATTGGAAAACTAATCGGAACCACCTGTATGCGAAAAAGAAAGAGAAAAAATAAAAATAATCCTAGCCAACATACAGGGCCTTAAATCAAACCATTCCACGAACAAAGTTGTATACCTGAAAGGACTCATGCAAGAAGCCGGAGCAGACTTTGCATGCCTCACGGAAACTCATCTGAAGGACTGCCAGGCGAACTGTGAAAATTGTGAGTCCTGTATTGACAAAAAAGAAATACAAATTGACAACTATAACATCCTCCGAGCCGACAGAACAGTGAGACGTAAAGGCGAAAGGCACATAGCAGAAATGGCTATAAGTACCTCAAACAACTACGTAGAATGTGTAGCAGCAAAAATTGAAAAATTAAATATGTACTAATTATAATGTACAGACTCCCAAACATGCCAACCTCAAAATTTTCAGATTCCATTACAGAGGTAAGAAACTTGGTAAAAGATCTACACTCTCCAACCCCAAATATTTTTCTCTGTGGTGATTTTAATTTCCCACTCATGAAATATAAAAGGATAGGAAAAAATATATATATACACCAGGACAAGAGGGGGGGGGGCACACGAGAAGACCAGGAGCAGGTAAAAATGCTACTAGCTCTAGCTGATGAAGTTATGTTAACGCAAGAAATAACAGAAAGCACAAGAAAAAACAACTGCCTAGATTTGGTATTCACAAACAACAGTAATCTAATTGATAATGTAGAAATATCCCCAAATATGATATCGGACCACAACATCATTGAAATAACAACTAATATAAAGGCAACAGGAAAGGAAAGAACACGCACACCAGAAAGAAGCAAATTCAAAATTTTTAATTTTCACTCCAAAGCTATAAACTGGGAAGATGTGACATCCAGCATGGAAGTAATAGATTGGAAAACCATTTTCGAGGCCAAGACAACGGAGGAGATGCTAATGACGTTAGCGGAGAAGACCTTAGAAATTGTGGAAAAACATGTCCCAAAGATACAACAAAGAGGAAAGAGAAGCAGGTTCGAAAGAAAAAAGAGGGCATTGTTCCGAAAGAGAAAAAGAGTGACTGCAAAATTAAGTAATTGTAAAGATAACATCAGAAAAATATTAAATGATAAACTACAAAGTATCGATGTCGTCATACAGGAACTAATCGAGCAGCATACAGAAAAAGAAGACGACGCTATAGAAGCGATAAAGGTTAACTCAAAATACTTCTATAATTTCGCAAAAAGAAAGCCGAAAAACCATGCGACGGACCTTTAAAAAATGAGAACATGCTTTATCTGATGATCTAACAGAAGTATCTGAAATATTAAGAGCTCAGTACGAATCATCTTTCAGTATCCCAAAAACTGACAAACTGATATGCGGTAGAAACGCGTTCTTTGAAGAGCCACAAGGGGAAAGTATAACGGATTTCGACACTACGACGGATGATATTACACAAGCCATAGGGAAACTAAAAACATACTCAGCGGCAGGACAGGATAAATGGAATGCCACACTAATCAAAAACTGCAAGAATGCAACCGCTGAGCCCCTATACTGGATATGGAGACGATCACCAGACACGGGAGAAATACCGGGCATCCTGAAGAGCGCGAACATAATCCCAATATATAAAGGAGGAGATCGATCCGAGGCCAAAAACTATAGGCCAGTGTCGCTTACATCTCATCTCACTAAAATATTTGAAAGAATAGTTAGACAGAAAATCTATGACTTTTTGGAAACTCAGAAAAAATTCAATGATAACCAACACGGGTTTCGGTCAGGCAGATCATGCCTATCACAACTAATGGAACACTACAACAACATTATTGATGCACTTGAAAGTAATGAAAATTATGATGTACTATACACAGACTTTGCTAAAGCGTTCGACAAGTGTGACCACGGAATCATAATACAATTTAATACATGAACTGAAATATATGGGAATAACAGGAAAAGTAGGGAAATGGGTATATAATTTCCTTAGTGAGCGGCGGCAAGTCGTTACAGTACAAGGTGTATCTTCATCAGAATCAGAGGTCCTCAATTCAGTCCACAAGGAACAGTATTAGATCCACTACTCTTCATAATCATGCTAACTGACATAGATGAGGACGTTAACAGAGACAGCACAGTAACATCCTTTGCAGATGACACAAAGATCAGTAGAAAAATAAGAAACCCAGAAGACATAGGATCTCTACAAACCGACATAAACAGAATCTACAAGTGGACGGAAGACAACAATATGAAGTTTAATACCGAGAAATTTCAGCTATTACGGTACGGAAAAAGAGAAGACCTAAAATCCATGGAATATTATACCCCAAATGGACAGGAAATTCAGAGAAATTCCAGAGCAAAAGATTTAGGGGTTGTAATGACAGATGATGCGAAATTTGAAACGCAAAATAAGATAGCAGTAAACAGAACGAAGAGAATAACGGGTCAGATATTGAGAACCTTTAAACGAAGGGATAGGAATGTAATGATTCCTCTACTGAAAACCCTGATAATACCCAAATTGGAATACTGCTCGGTCCTAACATCCCCATATAAAAAAGAAGACATTAGACAGCTGGAAGGGATCCAGAGAAGCTTCACAGCCAAGATCAATGGGTGCAAAGAACTAAATTACTGGGAAAGGTTACTAGAACTAGACATATATTCACTATATTCACTTGGAAAATAATGGAGAAACTAGTCCCTAATCTTACTCTGAACCCTATAACTCCCCAAACAACGGTGGAAAGTAGAAACGGTAGACTGTGTCGTATTCCCAAATTGAAGGCGAGACAGGGCACATCCTTAACCCTGAAAGAAAATAGTTTTGGGATCATATGTAGAATTCGGACCCCTACCAAGGTTGGGGTCCGAATTCTACATTAGCGGAAGGTTGGGGTCTGTATTCTCCATTTGGCTTGTTTAAGCTACTCTTTAACTATTTGAGTTTCTACATTTCCTTAACATCCGAGGCCATGTTTAAGCTACGCTTTAGTTAGCTTTATAAGGCTAACTAACGAAAATATCATGACCTAACCTAACCAATCGTCAAGGGCGTACAATTAACCTAACGATTGGTTAGGTTAGGTTGTGATATTTTCGTTAGTTAGCCTTATAAAGCTAACTAAAGAAGGCTGGGGTCCGAATTCTACATTTGATATAAGATTTTACAATTGTGTGATTTTAATGGTTTTTATTTGTGATAATAATAATAAAATTTTCTATGAACCTTTAAATTGTTTATTGATGTCCTTATACGATTCGTTTGGGGTCTGGCTTCTATAATCTATACATTAGGGGAAAGTTGGGGTCTGGATTCTACATTAGGGGAAAGTTGGGGTCTGGATTCTACATGAGGGGAAAGTTGGGGTCTGTATTCTCCATTAGGGTTACCTGGGGTCTGAATTCTACATATGATCCTAGTTTTGTAGTGAAAGGACCAAAACTGTTTAATCAGTTGCCCAAAGACCTAAGAAACACGAAGGGAGTTGCAGTGGAAATCTTCAAAAGAAGACTAGACGCCTGGCTCAGAACAATCCCCGATGAGCCGGGCGTACCTGGCTATGTGAGGTGGAGAGCGTAAGAATCAAACTCACTACTTCACCAGGCCAACTCGAGAGGAGGGGCGACAAGCTTGACCTTCACGAAATGAGAAATCATCGCGCGAAACCTTTGTAAGGTTGTAAGGTAAGGTAAGGTATATATATATATATATATATATATATATATATATATATATATATATATATATATATATATAAAATATATAATGTATCTTTAATATATATACAGTCGGTGACAGAAGTCTTGTTGTAAATCTCCGCATACCATATCTATTCTGGGCGACAAGGCGTCTGTCACCGACTGTATATATTAGTCCAGGCAATTTGTAGTTAGACCTGGGCAAAATTGCTTCAGAAGCTTTCTAAACTGTTTCCAGCTCAGGAACCATTGCCGAATAACATATCCAAAATCCGACAAAATTGGACCCCGGGAACACCCCCAAAAATGAAATTCAAAATGGCGGACTGGATGTTTCCTACGAAAAAAAAAAATATATATAATTTATGCTTTTATTTATAGAGATACATTTGATGCTTTTTGTTTCAGTTGTAATGTTTTAAATAATTCAACAATATACAACACAACCAGTTATTACGCAAATATAATGTTATATAGCTTTTTACAGATTTTTATAATCAATAATACAACAATTATTTTTTTCCCAGTTTCAAGTTATGTTCATTACAGAAGAAGTGATACCTGGTCACAAACATAGAGAAATTAATCCTCTTCATCACTATCATCGGATAGATTACCGGTACTTGGGTTGTTATCGCAACCACTGATTTGGCACTCGCCACAAGCGGCTGAACAGGGCATTCCATTACGCTTGCCACATCTTGAAGTAGCACATTTCGTCTTGCAGGAGCAGCGGATCATGTTGAGTAGATAATTTGGAGCTGGTGGCTTGTCGCAGGCTGTAGGGTAGTAGGAATTATTCTTTACATACCAACCCCACTGTTCTGCATCGATCTTCTCTTCTGTAGACTTCCAGATTAGTATTTGAAAGTATGTGCGAAAGCTGTGGTACTTTGTGGACGCATCGGTAGGTGGCAAACGTTCGGGTGTAACAAAAGATTTAGCTGTAGCTACCTTTTCAACTAACATTCGATGACGTAGTGCGTTAGTGGATTCAAGTGTTTTGCAGCCATATAACAGAAGCATTGCCTTTCTTCCAGCGGCTTCAATGTCAGAGTGTTGGCAACAATCAGAACAGAATGTATTTGCAACTGAACGGAGTTCAGCCACCTTCATCAGTGTGTCGAATGCTTTGGCTTTACCGATCGAAAAAATTCTGGATGTGCTATCACAGCCCGTGAAAGCATGCACAAACAGGAGATACTTGCAGATGTCATTGCCTAACAATGATTGAATGCTGAGAATATCATACACAGGATTAGGAGATGGTCCCCGTCTTATATCGCTGCGATAGTACAACTTGAAACCACTGTCCTTGGCATGGTACAGAAGGAGAATCAGCAAGTCCTTATGGAGGTCATGAGGAGTTCCATCTTCATTACGATGGAAAACGTCTGCGACTAGTAAGGTACTAAGAGCTGCATCTACTATCATATGACCACGTATCGCTCTTGAAACAGCTTTTCCAGACATCATGTGTTGCACGGCATTTGGTCCGTATATTTCTTGAAGTACTTCAGACAATCCTGAACCATTCATAAGAGTACCGACTGCTCCCAAAAGATTCATCAGAGTGTGAAATGATCCCAGCATTAAAACAATGTCCTGCAGGTCTCTCTGTTCATTGATGATTTGGGAAGCTTTCCAGAACAAAGGCTGATCAAAGGTAATAATGCATGGGACTTTTTGATCGCGTGCTATCTTGCTCAAATATAGTAATGTCGAAAATATGCAGGTCATGTCAGTTGGCGACATATCTATGATGGGAAGGAACGTGATCGACGCCACACCTGGATGTGAGACACTTGATCCACCGTGAATTGCCTGCATTGTTCCGGACCAACTTGGACCTGATCTTTCTGCTGAAGATATCTGCCAGAGAAGACTAAGTCGACTTATGGTGGCAGTGGGTACTGGAAGTTCGCGGAATGAGATGTCCCTCAACATGCTTCTCGCGTGTCTATATTCCCTAATGTCAACGGTTGCAATCTTCTTAATGTCATTGTCACCAACATTACGCCTGTAAATAGAAGGGTGGATCTTGATCTTCGGAGTTATTGCGGCAATCATACCCATTCCATGAAAGGTATTCTTCCCATCCAAAGTGCAGACATCATGATCGACGTTATCTACTGCTAGAAGGACTGCAGTGTTTTCATCAACAGTAAAAGAGCCAGACCCACTTGCCAGCGCCGCGTTTCTTTCGAATCTTGTTACTTCTGCATACGACGAACAGTAACCCAGCTGATGGAGAACGTCAATAAGGTACCTTGACTAAAGTTGTGGTGTAGCTGAACCGACAAACCGATCTGTAGTGGACATAGTAATCCTCTAGGACGGGTTGCTTGCATAATGCTCTGCCCAATTGCACTATTTTACTTGAAGCATCCTGTCCCGCAAATGCTTTTGATAATAGCAATTTCAGACTGTTGGGAATGTAATCAAGAGCACTTTCTGCAGTGATGTCATTTGGAGATGGATACACATCTTTTCTAGGCGAGTCGACAGACTTGATATCACTTCTGATTATTTTTGCAGCAGCTTCTACTAGGTAAATCTTCTGTAGCTCTATATCTATATCACATTCTTTCGACTTTTTGTGATAATCTATAAGAATTTCATTAGCTGTCTCTCGTAGTGTTACTACATCTGCCTTCCCACTTTCACCTGATATTATGATCTTGTCTCCGTAACGTTCTAAAAGCTTTCTCTTCATGTGCCTGCGTTCGTAGACAGAGCTCTGACTTCCTTGAAGATATTCCTCCATTTTGGAAATTAGGTCTCCAATCAACAGTTGTTCATCATCATTCTCTTCCAGGTAAGCACAGGTCTGAAGGAATGCTTGGTGTTGCTCTTCATTAGTTGGTCTCCCTTTCTTCGAATCATGATCGTCGGAGGAGTATGCGCGAGGAATGTTTTTTCCACTTCGAAAATTTACGCTGCAGGTGTGATGGTAGACACAATCTGCAGCAGGAAGATCACGAAGATAATACCCCAGACGGCCTTTTACATTAAACGACCATTCATCGCAGCGGCTTTCACAGCACCTTTTTATGGTTTCGGAGAACTCTGTAGTTCTTATTTTGACATGCTCTGATTTTGGTTTGTGTTTGGAAAAAAAGTCCACAAAGGTATCACAAAACAAACAGTGAGTAACACTGGAAAATGCGTATTCATGAAAACGAGCACTTTTCCTTGGTATTGCCTCGGCTGCGGTCTGTCGCTTCTTTATTTCAATGGTCTTTTTATCCGTAAACCTTTTCCTACATACAACGTGAACACTTATTCCAACTGTTGCAACAATATCGCTTCCACGGCTGCGGCTGGATGCATTTATACCATCTGCTCCTTTTTGCGAGATGTGAACCACTTCCTGTCCGCTGTCCAATTTCTCCTTACAAATCACGCACAATTCTTCAGGGGTCTGCATTCTTGAAGGCGGACGCACACCGAGTCAGCCGTACACCGAGTCAGTCTGAAACAGAAAACACAAATTAATAAACTGTGTTGCAGTATTTAAAAGGAGTACATAATAACAGTTTTAAAGAAAATGACAAGCACAAATACGCAGATTTGATAGTGGGTAGTAGGAATTAAAGAGTTGTATATAATATAAGTTTATAAAGATGTAGCAATGTCCATTCTCACATACACTCCATCCAGTATATTTTATTTACATTACGTGACGTCATAGTTTAATACTAGCCGCCTAATACAATTTTTAGTGTCATATAGGTTAATTTAGAAACGAAAATGTGTTTTAAAACATTTTACTGATCAAGAAAAACGTCATAACTCTCTCTACAAAGCGAAATTAAAATTTATTGTATTTCGTAGGAAACTGCCAGTCCGCCATTTTGAATTTCATTTTTGGGGGTGTTCCCGGGGTCCAATTTTGTCGGATTTTGGATATGTTATTCTGCAATGGTTCCTGAGCTGGAAACAGTTTAGAAAGCTTCTGAAGCAATTTTGCCCAGGTCGAAGCTATTTTTGCTCTAGATTGCCTGGACTATATAAATTTATATTAAAAAAAGTCCCCAAAGGCGGATGTTTGCGGATTTTGGATGTTACAGAGGAAAAATTTCCGCTTCTTCTGGTACCAATAAACTTTCTATACTAATTTTTTCTAGGTTCAATCCTATTTTGACTGGTCAATAAGTACATTTTCTTTTACGAAATTCTATTACACGTCATCTAAAACTAAAATTTACTGTAGCTAAGTGGCTTCCCTGAAAGTGAATGTGTCTACTCGTAAGTTTTGACTACCGAGAGTTTCCATCAAGCTTCCCATCATCTGAGATCCCTCAGCGCTCTGAAACCAGTCCAGACCAATGTTTCCTACTACATTTATTGCAAAAGTGAACATCACTACTTCTGTAGCAACTAAAAAGTTCTCTAGCTAGCTAAGTTAAATATACCACAATTTTGCTAAAAATAACTTACGATCCTACACTGAGTTCACAAGTAGTATCCCTGAAATTGAAAACATCTATTCTGAGGTTATGAATCCTGATAAATCCCATCAACACTCCCTTCTCTACCAAGAGGGAATCTTCTGGGGACTCCCAGTGCTATAGCACCTCCTACTACGTTTAAAACAAAAAGGAAAATCGGGCTACTCCCTGTACTAACTAAAAATTACATCCTCAATTTACTCACGCTTTAATGGAGATTTATATTATTAACAAAAAACAAACGAACTTTATTTCAGACTGAACAAGTACAAATATTATACAAGTGGTCTACAGAAAGTCAAGAGATAGTTGTCTGGAGCCGTGACTATGTAGACCAATGGAACACTATCAATAATGAACGTACAGAACTTTATAATTTTATTATACCTTCTGTAATTACGTCTATGGTTTAAAATTATTTGCTCTTCTTCCAACCATATTCGAATGCATCTATACAACATTCATTTCTATTTGCTTACACCCGTTCGTTAATTTAAATTTAGGCTATTCCTATAGAAATACATATTTCTCATTTTATACATTTAATTACCACAAATACATTTTTAGTTATTTATTTCTTCTGTAGGTATAATGTCGTTTTTTCTATAATATTCCTATTAGTTTTCTGTACTGTTTTTATTCCAAGTTCAATTTTTATGACGTCAAGCTCATATGAGTCATATCCATATAACTTACGTATTCTTTTCGTCGTAGCATTCGTTTAAACACAACTCCTGTGCTAATATCAGTATGTCTCTTTCATCCACGTTTATTCAATCCAAAATGTTTTGAGAGTTGAAGCAAGAAAATGAGAATGTTCTTAAATGTAAAAAACAACTTTAATTTCAAGTAAAAATTTTAGATTTTAAAATTATTTTCATAATTTCAACATTTATTTATAAAAACATGAAAACAGACGTAATTCTTACTTTAGTCGATAGCTGATATGAGAAAATCAATTAAATTCGAAATATATTTCCATGTCAAAATAAAGATTAGAATTCTCCATTGCAAACGTTTGGAGAAAATTCCTTCAAAATCCTTCGACAATTTTTAACTTTTCTTAAATAGGTCTTTATGTACAGTTAAATATTCATTCTTGGAAAGAAATAATTTGCATCAGTTTTTCTATTCTCCACTTCTGAAACGCACAAATGAAGCGACGCCAAATGAGTAATGGCGGCACAGGTGTGCCGTACATTGCCGAGAGTATTTACACGGACATTTGTTCCTTTGAAATCATTCACTCTCTGAACTCGGTTTAATTGTGTGTGTCGAAGAGTAAAGAGCAAACTTAATTTGTATGAAGGTAAGTAAGGGGTTCCAAAAAACCTTAGCCTCCCCATTTGCAGCTTACATATTTACTTATATCGAAATAGTTTTTAGTGATTACAAAAATACATAAAATTCTTTATTTATTGCAGGTATTAAAATTACTCTAGCTGATAAAGTGATAATATAATGGCTTCTCAATTAATTGGTGATTCGGAGAGGCAACGTGTGATAGATCGCATACGAGCAATAACATTTCGGGAAGCTCGTGATGCTGGAGCCACCTTTATAACACGTTCATGGGTTGCCAAAAAGTTGCGAAGAAGTGAGGACTTCGTCAAAAGAAATTGGAATAAAACTTTGGATGAATGTGAAATGGATACAACCAAATCTGGGCGCCCAAATTTGCCACTCTCTCAGGAAACAAAGGATATCATTGAAAGCGGTACGCGTAAGCGGAAAAACAGCTGTGCTAAACTTTCTAGAGAGATCGAAGTGTTGAGAGGAAAGATCGTTAGTGGTGAGATCATTCGACTGTACCGTAATAGGCAATGTTTAAAGCCTTGGCATGAACTTCCAAAGCCAGAAAAAACTCAACTTAACATCGATGACAGAATGTGGTTTGCCCATTATCTTGAAGATTGGGATGTGGATGATTTCATGCATTTAGCTGTCTCCGATGAATTTTTCTTTACGTAACACGTCGGCCTAACTAACAAAATGATCGAGTGTGGGCCACAACACCAGATGAAATCGATGACAATGAACATTATCGCGAATTATTAAAAAGTCCAGGACTGTGTTGGTGTGTTTGTTTTGTTCACTGCAAAGAAGCTCATGTGGGTGCTGAAGCCAAATGGTCAGAGTTGGGATGGACAGTATTTTCGTGATATTATTCTATCCTAGCATGTCATTCCTTTTCTAAGAAACCCAAACAATGTTATGGATGTCGATCAGGTCACACTTCTGCACGATAAGGCCCCCTGCTTTAAGGCATTAGCCACTCAACAGTTGTTGCGGAACCATGAGATCGATTTCTTTGGAAATGAAGAATGGCCAGGAAATTCTCCTGACCTGAACGACTGTGAACACATTGGATCAGTTATAAAGGACAAGGTTGAATGTCTCTTGTTTCAAGAACCTGCAGCAAATCGATTTTTGAAGGATACAATGACGCAACACATTGAAACTGTTTTAGCAAATTTGCGTAACGATCAAGATCTATTCACGTCACCTTTGGCAAGCTACCCAAAGCGAATTCAGGCTGTCTTGGAAGCCAATGGCGGGAACACCAAGTTTTAATTGTTTCTCATTAAATGCAGGATTAAATTCTCTTTTGTAAGGTATATTTAGTTTTACTGTACCTCTAATGGTTTAGGTCATGGGCGGGGGGGCTGAGGTTTATTGGAGCCCCGTACAACTATTTAGATTGGAATTTTAACAAGAGGAAATAGAAAATATATAGATATATATTCATTTCCAAAAAAAATATTGTTGAATGCAGTCTCGGTATTCTTCTCAACTTTAAAACAAAAAGATTTTTCTTAAATAATTCTATGTCTTTTTTGTATCAATACGGTGAAATTACAGTTGGTTTCAAAGTTTTCGAACTCGTGACTGAAAAGCTTTAAAAATTCTGAAGCGGAAAGATAGAAGTAAACAAATAATTAAAAAAAAGTTAGTAAAATTGTTCCGTTTATGAAGTTCATTTTCTTGAAATGACATCAAAAGGCTAAAATTATTAAATATTTAAGTTGATATTGTTATTTTGCCATTTTTTGAAAGATTAACCAATGTAGAAGAACTTCACAGATTATTTTAAAAATCGAATATGGGCAACTTTTCGCAATGTCGGCTTTAATCTAATATTTTAAGAATGTCTGAATGAACTTCTAATTAGTGTTGAAGGTTTGATCCAAACTTTTCAAAAATAATGAAGAAGAATTTTTCACTAATCAAAATTTATCATAATTGTGGGGACTTTATGAGACTCGATTTTTAAACTTCAATTCACACTTAATTAGTGCTCGAATTTGAATTTTGTCATTGATTTTTACATCTTTTGATTTTGAGTGTCTTTCATTCTGAATTTTAACAAATTCTATTTAGACTTTCACTGTAATTCACTCATAATAAACTAAGACCACTATCATAAATGTTATTAACATTGTTCATGAAATCCCACAAGATATGTTTGTGAAGATGAGGTTTGTCTAATTAATCGAGTTTAAACTTTCAATTCCAGCACTCGTTTGAACCCTTCATCGCATGGGTGGAGTGTTCTATAGATGTATTTTGAGTGTTCCCTTCACAATAAAATTATTATAAAGTAAAACAAACATATTCAAATATTCTCATTCCCGAAAACTTTTTCTTTGATCAAATTCATTTTTCTATGATCGAATCCTACTGAACGATATCTCTTTAGCAGTAAAAAATCTGAAAAATAAAGATTCTCACATCAATACGATGATCTCAGTCAAAATATTCAAATTAGTATTGCAAACCCTCTCAGTAAGCTAATGTATGAATCAGCAACATAAGGTGTATTCCGTGACAGTCTAAAGGAAGCCAGAGTATGCCTTGTATTTTATGTCAGGAAACCTAAACTCTCCATCCAGTTATCGCCCTCTTTCAGTATTGTCAACTTTAAGCAAAGTATTTGAAAAAAATCTTATTGAGTAAACCCACTAAATTCTCAATCTTTATAGACACCATATTATAGCCGCTGCTTCCGTTTTCATTCGTGGATTGTATCCCAGTCCGATGGTTGTCTGTTAGTGGAGGTGTGTTAATTATCAGTATTAGTTCCCTCAGTATAAAAAAGAAAACTGAAATTTGTAGAATGCGTGCTAGTTCTCTCTTTTGAGAGAGAGAGAGAGAGAGAGAGAGAGAGAGATGATTCTGGAGTTAAATTTGCATCCCTTGGTCTGATAAATAATTCTTACTTTGTTAAACACGAATCCGTGACATTGTAAATGGTGTGATATGGAAAGTAGTTTCCTTAATAATTGCATGTAAAACCTAACCATCTGCACAATCACAAATACGATAACAATTATCAGTTAACGTCTGGTTACTTCAGAAAAGATTTTAATATAATAATAAAGATGATTGTGCTCAGGTTATGATAAAATAAATTAAAGAATATAAATTAAAGGAAAGAGTTTATGGTAAAACTTAATTTTCTTTTCTGTGAGAAAAAAAACTACTTTAAAGGAGTAAATTATTTAAACCTACTCAATTGTAGAATGCATTACAAATGTTTATATTTGCTTTACACATTATGAACATTTGTGTTTCAAAACTTTAACAAAAAATTATAAAAATAATAATCTAACTTATTTGTATTTTAAGAGTAATTAATTATAAAATATATATGCATTGAAATAGATTTTATCATTATTATTATTATTAAGCAGGGGTTCTCAACCTTTTGCAGCTTAACTGTTGAATAATTTGAAGTCTATCTTGGATGGCAACTTGGATAACATGCAAACCCGAAGTCGGAAAAGTTTCGCGTTATTCATCTACAAATCATATTTTTATTGGATTTGTGTCCTGCCAATAAAACTTATCATTATCATTATCATAATCATATCATTATTATTACATACAATGCGGGAATGTAATATAATATATGAACCCATGTTTTAACTGAAATATATTAAAACAATTACATTACAACTCAATAAATTGGAGTGTATCCCAAAGTTTTTGAAATTTTAACTTATTATTTCTATATAATTCGTAACGATTTTTTTACTTCAAACATTTCAGATGATAAAAATGTGGTTTAAAATGTGCCTTCTGCTGGCTTTCATGGCAACTGAGCTGGAGGCTAGAGCTTGTCAGCCTTCTGTTGAGGAACGTCAAGGTATGGTTGCGCAGTTAGTTCCTTTAATTCCTTCAGTTTCTTCAATTCGTGGTTGTAATTTATTCTATTACGTATAAATAGTGAACATTTCTTAGAAATTAACTATGTGTTAATTATACACGTATTGTAACCATGGAAATCACCCACCTTCATCACGGAGAGCAATTGTAGATAACGTATGAAGCTATAAATAATAATTAAGTTGCAATATTTTTTATCATTTTATATATTTAAATTTTTGTAAAAATTAGATTAACTTTTTCGTCTCTACAAAGAAGATTAGGAGCTATTGAAGAATAGGGACCCCAGCCTTCTTTAGTTAGCTTTATAAGGCTAACTAACGAAAATACCATGACCTAACCTAACCATTCGTCAAGGGCGTACAGTTAACCTAACGATTGGTTAGGTTAGGTCGTGATATTTTCGTTAGTTAGCCTTATAAGCCTAACTAAGGCTGGTATCCCTATTCTTCAATAGCTCCGAAGATTGTAAGTAGAGAAATCTCATTTATATCACTAACTCGATCACAGTATTGGATAAAAAAAATTTGTTTTAGAAAGGCTAACATCATTTAACTTGAATTAACATTTAAATTAAAATGGTTGAAAGCCTCACCATATTTGGTATGCATTAGATCAAAAGAGAATTATAGGTTAGGACAGGTTAGATTTGGATGGAAAGTAGGTATCATGTTAATTCGTGGTTATCACACCAATTCATGTATTACGAGGAAACATCAGTTTTTTAAGAACTTTTCATTCGATTCTAGAATTTAACACATTTGTATTTAACACATTTAACCCTTTCACTCACTCCGTACACAATTGTTTAACTGAAAAATAAACCATATTTATTTTTATTCAAACCAAACGTAAAGGCAAGTCTTATTTTTAACCTAATCATAATACGTGAACGAAACGGTTGAAAATTTTTGTCTTTTTTTACACATATATAATAGTGTAAAGGGAATGCAGTGCTCGGTCTGTTATTCTAAGGCAGCAGTTCTAAACATTTTGCTTCTTCCGTACCCCTTGAACTCTTTCAAGGGATTTTCTGGATTTTCGAGAGGCATAGGGGATTTTTATTTTCTTTACGACTTGTGGCAGTTTGTTAATCGTATATAAAATTAAAAGGGTTATACAGTATTTTCAGGACCCCATCGCGTAAACCCTAAGATTCCCTTGCTTACCCTACGTTCAGAACCACTGTTCTAAGGGAAGGAAAGTAGAAGCCAATGAGGTCTATAACTGAAAGTAGAATTTCAAAAACATCTTTCTAAAAAGCAAAGGAAATTACTCATTGATAATGATTGGATTTTGTTTTTAAAATTTTATTGATGTCCCCAAAAACGAATGAAATAACCAAAGAAAAACAGAATAATACTAATTAGTAATTTTTCATGTTCTATAAACATTTTTGTTTTTAGCCTAACTTTTCCGTAGCTTACCTTCACTTTTTAATCGCACAAAGTAATATTTATTGTCATGTAAAAATTATAAATAATTTAGATTAAAATTGACTCCTAAAACACAAGGTTTGGCATTTCTTTCGTTGTTTGTCCTTTCCGTAAGTGGATTGACCATCTAATCTGAGACTAAGAAACTACATGATATATAATGATAATTTTCAATATTTATTTATGAAAATCAGGCATCAGTAAACCCTTTACCATCTCCAACGGGTGTACATCCATTAGTTTATCCTTTACGTGAAACATTCCAACATGTGTTTCCATGATAACAAAGACAGGTTGGGTCTTCCTCTCAGTTCTCCAAGAATCAGCTGATGAGTGCCACAGTATGAATGAAGGCCAAAATTTTTTCGATTTATTTTATGTATGATGCGTATTCATACATTAAATGGCCTTTCTGTTGAAGAAGAAAAGTTACAATGTCTGAAATGATTCAGGTTCTTTTTTAATCAGAGTATAAAGTAAGTGAAATTTTGTGATGGATAATGCGCTTAATTTATTGTTCAAAGTTTTGTCCCTTTGCTTATCAGTTCTTGTTGTTCAATTAAGCCTTTCTTTAATTAAAGGTACATCATTGTAAATATTTAAGTGCATTCATAAAGTTTATATTCCAAAAATACAAATGTCTTCTTTTTATCACAGGCTGCATTATAGGTGAGACGACAGGAGTTCCACATGGATCGGAGTGGGAGGTGTATTGTAATATTACAATGACCTGCAATGATGGCTGTGTTGAACCAAAATACTACTCTTACGTAAAATTTTATTTTATTTTTTTTAACTAAATCTAACCTAACCTAACCTACTTAACCTAACCTAACTTACATTTCTTTAGGATAAGTTTGTAAATAATTGATTTGCCAAGTTTCGTAAAAATTTGTAACAGTCCGCCAAACCGAAAAAACCCGATCTTTTAAACCAATAAATCATGTATTCTATAATTTTATAATTCTTTCAATTCCAGGATCAAATACTTTCTTATATTAATCTGAAACATACAAGTCTCCAAAATTTAAAGTATCACAAAGTGTATTAAAGCTAAAATATATAAGCCTAATTTTAGGCTTATACAGTATATTTCATTAATATAAGTATTTAATTACGCCACCTCAAGTTCAAAATCAGTAGAACATGTAACGCGAAATATATTCTGTGGGTTTCGCTGCCTCGAAGGCCGTTATTGTTATTGTTTCACACCTAATATTTCTCATATGTACAAGAAAGTGTACACAAAATTGTGTTCACCTTACTATTGGCAATGCTTGTGCGTGCATTATTAAAACAAGAGCCCTCTCGTTGCCAAGAATTATTCTTATAAGTTTTTTATTGTAGTCACAGAAAGTTTTTATTATTCAGCTGTTGTTTGTTTCGTTCGGCATCCACCTTCCCATGGTGTAGGAGATTGCGTGTCCAAATGAGATTATGTGCATACAGGAAAGGGTTACCCATATCAGGGGAGATACGAATGGAGGACCAAAATAAGTATCTTTCAGTTTCTTATATGTTTGTGCGACATGGAGACTCGTATGCTCCTTTTTCCTCTCCATCTGAATATCTGAAATTCGAGCTTCCTTTGAAGGTGCAGCTATTTCCTTGTTGACATCTTTCATTGGGGGAAACTGGAAATGTGGGTCTTTCGTTTCCATATTGCAACGCATCCTTCCTCGACTTCCATTTTGACCTTCCCTTCTCTGTACCAAAACGGGACACTGATTTTTATTTTTTATGCAGGAAGGAAGGGCCAGGGCGAATGCCCACAAATCGTTCTCCCCCCCCCCCCCCATAGAAGAAGAAAGCGTTTGAAAGATTGGAAGTCATAGACAGGGGGAAAGATAGAGTGAAGAAGATTGTTCCAGAGTTGACCGGTTGAGTGGATGAAAGATTATAATACCGATTAAACCTTGCGTTAGAGAGTTGGACAGAAAGGAATGAGAAGTGTCGAAAGTCTGGTACTGCGTGCTCTCTTAAAGGAAGAGGCATGCAGTAGAGTTGAGAAAAGCAGTGTCCGTTATAATAACAATAATAAGAGAAAGTGAGGCAACATTGCGGCGAAGAGAGAGGGATTGAAGACAGTGAGTAAGAGGCGGGGAATTGGTGATACGAAAAGTCTTTGATGGCACCTGGTGAAGTACGGCTGTCGGGGTTGAGCCAACCCATACATGAGAAGCATACTTCATACAGGGGGCGAACAAGACGCTGTACAGAGACGCAACTGAGTTGGGGTGAAGAAACTACAGAGGCGTACAACACACCTAACCTCTTGGAAGCTATTTTGAAAAAAGAAAAGGAAACACCGAGAATATTAATGAGAAGATGAAGGATTGAGTTGTGTTTGTTGAAGGTAAGGGGATAGTGTGAAAGATTGTGACGAGTAGACGGATGGAAGACTGTTTTAAGAGGCATTGAACCACAGTTTTCTCTGCCCCAGTCAGATATAGCAGAAAGATCAGAGGTCAGGCGTTCCTTAGCCCGTCCTATGCGAATCATGGCGTGACTGTTGAGAGAGACGCTTTGGGAAGCGGGTGGAAAAGTGAAGAGTGGAATTATCGGCATAGCAGTGAATAAGACAGAAAGTGCAACTTAGTAGATAATTGATAAATAAAGGAAAAGAATGGTAACCACACGCAGTGACCATCTACACCGCGGTTATAGACGGCGCAAAAGAAAATTAGAGATGAAGCATAGATAGAAGGATATAGAAAGCAAAGGAGGCAGTTTGGAGATTAAAGATTTCTGACAGACTCCTCAAAAGCTTTTGATACGTCTTGCGCAATAGTAAAAGCTTCACCGAAGTCCCGAATGAGGATGACCAACAGTCGAGAAATGCAAACCCCATACTAATGATCTGAAAGAAGATTGTGAGAAGAGGTTTTTAGAATCTTCCTGTTAATGATAGATTCAAAAACGTTAGGAAGGCAAGAAATTAAAGCAATTTGACGGTAGTTGGAGCGTTGAGAGCGGTCGCCCTTCTTTGGGACAGGCTGAATGAAAGCGAACTTCCAGCAGGAAAGAAAGTCCAGTAAAGACAAAGACGAAAGAGTTTGCCTCGGATGATGTCAGCACAGAAGCACAGTTGTTTCAGAACAACAGGAGGAAACACCATCAGGACCGTACGCTTTCCTAGTTGAGCTCAGATATTGCAGAAAGAACATCTTTGCAAGAGATTCTAATTTCAGACATAATAAAATCAGAGGGAAGAGGAGGTGGAGGAACAGCATCGGAATGAATCGTCCGTGGTAAGTTGGAGGCAAAAGTTTGAGCGAAGAGAGTTCAGCTTTGTCAGGAGAAGAGAGGGCAACTGAGCTTCGGAATGGAAAAGAGGAGGAAAACCAAAGGTTCTTAGCTAGATGCCAGAAAGAGTGAGAAGAATTAGAATTGGGATAGGTTTTCACATTTTTGTCTGATAAAGGAATTTTTTGCGAGGTGAAGAACAGATTTTGCACGATTCTGGGCAGGAGATAAACTGAGTGAGAGTCAGGAGTTGGATGGCGACAGTACCTCCTGAGTCTCCTCTCTATTGCAGACACCACTTGAAGAAGTAAAGTTAAAACAAGGTTTATTTTGCATTTGGAGTAGAAATAAAAATGGAATGTACGCCTCCATGCCCAAGAGAATTACTTCCGTGATGCGCTCAGCCTTTCGGAAGGGCCGGCCACGGAAGCAGTAATCATTCTATGGGAAATCACGAGAAGTACTGCCTAAGCGCCTCCCAATCAGCGGCGCCAAAGTGCCAAAGGCGTCTCCTCTTGGAGGATCCAAAGTCCAATGGATATATAGGACGAAACAGATATATAAGATTGTGGTCGGAGAGCCAACCGAGAAACAGAAAAAAGTTTCATAGAGCAAGAAGAAGGATGATAGGTGAAATAAATGCAGAATGTTGGGCCTATCTCCAAAGCGATTGGGATGCGAGTAGGGTGCTGTACATCTGCTCTCGGTCATTTAGGATGACTAGAGCTAGTTCATGATAGTGAAATGTTAGTGAAATGGGAGGAAAGCCGAAGTGGTGGTGAACATTAAAATCTCCTAAAATGGAGACTTCAGCAAAGGAGAGCGGGAAAGAATGTATTCCACTTTGGAAGTGAGGTAGTCAAAGAATTTTGGATAATCAGTAGAATTAGGAGAAAGGTAGATAGCACAGATGTATTTAGTTTGATATTGGTATAATAAAGCCACAGCCAGAGGGTATAGAATTTGGAAGCTTCGAATTCGGCAATACGAGGACAAGTTAGGTCATTGTGTACTTATACGCAACATCCACCTTTGGAGTGAAATTCAGTATAGAAAAAGTAAGAGGGTACAGAAAGAGGGTTGTTGTGCGTCGTTCCCAGAAACTTGAGTTTCACTGAGAGGAAGAGAAGGTGAGGTTTAGAGGAGAAGTGGTGTTCAACAGATTGAAATTTGAGGAAAAGCACGAATGTTGCAGAAGTTTATGAAAATAAATCAGGCAGAGATCCAGAACATCTCGAATGGGCGGTAGCAGATTCCAGCCCCACTGCCGAGGTCTGCGCTCCCTGTATGGGCAACGGGGGAGCCAGAAGTGGGGCCATTTATGGTCCCGTCCCCAGGACTCCGAGCTCTTGAAGTTACCATTTTTCTTTAAATTTTGAAAGATTTTGAAAAGATGTGTAAAATGAATGTGTGTATATAGAGTGAGGCATATAAAGAGAGAAGTGTGTGGTTGAGAGCATGTTGGACTGCTCACGGGTAGCTGAGGCACGAAAAAGATCAGCTAAGGAGGACAGTGACAGAGGAAAGGGAGTTCGTCACGCTCTGTCTCCTGACGTCACTCCGGGAGCACTTTCCTGGTCGTTTCGTATCTACAATCTCCTCCCGGTAATATATTTAGTATATGCGATTATAGTTTCATTAATTGGAAATAGTAATATTTTTCATTAGATGCCAAAAATTTATTCACAAAAACAGGTAACATCCGGAAACATTTCCCCACCTCGTTGGGTGAGTGTGCACAAAGGTCACCTGGGCTTGAGCATCGATAGGTTAAAGGACGGCTAATCCCAACTCAGTGCCAGTAACTGGGAGCGAACTCAAAGCCTCACTGCCCACTGTCCTACAAAATAAACTACTTAGCTACCGACAGTCTAGATTTGTATATTCTAAAGTAAAACAAAATTTTTGCAGTGAAATTTCTCCTGATGTTTGTTTTTAAATCTGTGTTGTAATTCAATTTAAAGCTTTCCAAGACTTTACTCATAATATTCATCTGCAAATATTAAATTAATTTTCATGCATTACAGAATGGGAACAGCACTTGATGATGAAACTCTTCCTAAAGTTTTGAAACTGTATATGAAAGTGGGATAAGGGTTTCCGACCACAGTTTAATTAAGTTCTCATTTCAGTGAAACGGAATGAAATAAGGTCATGAAATCATGTTTAGTAATTTCCAGAAGTTTGTTTAAAATAAAGAATCCTCTAAAGACTGATCGCCTTTCAGGGACCCCTGCAATCCTCCTTTGAGAACTTCTATGGAATTGGGTGTATTACTTTCGTTAATGAGACGATACATGGTGTGAAGGCAGGAAATATTGCTTAATTTAGGAGATTTTCTTACGCCTGAAACTTTCGTATCATTCGATCCACTTGATGCATATATACAAAGCAAAGGTAAATATGTTTCAATCCGAGTGATAAATGTATATTTACGGAAAAAAGTTCGCCGAAAAATAAATAATTTAAAAACAAAAAATTTGGGGACATTTTTGGATTGGTCTTTGTCGAAAGTTGCTGACCCGAATCCATCGGCCCCAGGATCGAGCCCAGTGACGGCAGGCGCGCGCAGCAAAACCCAGCTGTTCTCCTTCCACACATAAAGAAAGTGGTTGGTAGATAAATGGTACCCTGGGTGGCCTAGTGGTTAAGACGATGGGCTGCTGGTGGGGCGTGGTTCGAATTCCACGTTAAACTGTAGGTCTAAGGTGGAGTGACAAGCTTGACCTTCGTCAAAATGAATAATTCGGGCGTTACGTGTACGAGGGGCGAACTCGAAAAACCAATTTTGAGATAGACGCGTTTAAACTTTGTGACTACTGTATCGTGTCCTAGCCAATGAGGGGACACAGCACAAATACACGTATTGAAAATAACCTCATTTTGAGCGTACGAGGAGGGTATTTGGTTATACCAAGTTTTCTATGGATGGGGAAGGGTTGAACTATTCATTCATGGAACAATCGCAAAATTGACAATGTGGCGAGTTTGCCCCGCGTACTCGCGACGCTTCATATATATATATATATATATGTTGAGAGATAGATAGATAGAGAGATAGAAAACACATAGTTAAGCTGATTAATTTTAAATCACATATATTACAGCTGATTATTATGATATGACCTTCACGTGGGTTGGACTTTGGAATGAAAACAAAGCATACTACTTTAATTCAACTTCGGGTGGGATTGTTTTCGACGACTCACCTATTTGGAATGACAATGCTCCACAAGTGTGGACGACATGGGTTTGCGGATTCTATTATAAAATTACAGGAGGTGTGACTGATGCATCCTGTTCAGGACCGGCTTCATTTACATGCAGAATCCCAAACTTATAGAACGAATGACAGATGAACTCGGATTGAAGACGAACCCTGAAAAAGATTGTTATTAAAACCAAAAAAATGCTCTCTTTTCGAATCGACCCACATAAATGTAAAATTTGGACGCACATAATTCGTCACTTAATGTAATCTTTATGAAATAATAACTTGCATACATTCTCGTGTTTTATTTATGTTGGTAACTTTCAGGCATAATACCCAAAATATAATATTATTACTGTACAGTGTACAGGGTTCTTTAAACTTTACATGCAAATACTTTTCAAATGATATCTATGAATTCATTTTGGTACTTCTCCGTTATTCGCCCCATAATAAAAAAATTGCTTTTTCAGACTACAGAATGAAACGATTGGTTAGGTTAAGTCGTGATATTTTCGTTAGTTTTAACGAAAATATCAGGACTTAACCTAACCAATCGTCAAGGGCGTACAGTTGACCTAACCGGACATTCAATAATTTTCCTTCTGTAGCCTGAAAAAGCAATATTTTTTATAAGGGGGCAGATAACGGAAAAGTACATTCATTTTAAATCAAACTCTGAATTTTCAAACTTGAAATAATTTATCGAAATAGATATAAAAATGTGGTTAGTTGGTTGGTTGATTAATCTGTTTAGTACTTCCTGCCCGTCAATTCCAGAGTGGAATTAAATTTCAGTACTTATAATTGCATTCATCCAATCTTTTCTTCATTTGTTCACCACCGTTTTAGCAGTAGCGCCCGCATGGTGGGGGGGGGGGGGGGGCACTTGGACACGTGTCTTCCCCACCGTCCATACTATGTATATAATAATTCTACTATATGTATTTATATGAAACTTTTTCCTATAAGCAGATATATACATGAAATGCACAGAAATAAAAATCAGTTATCATTATCGACAAAATTTTTGGATTTTTACCGAAATTACGAGTTGATACGAAAAATCAGAAATTCTTTGATAAAATACTGTATAAGAATCTACCAAAATTATAAAACAACACGGAAAATCTATCTAAAATATACTATACTGATACCATCTAATGATATTTACAGCGTGGAAAGTACTGTATATACAGCCTTGCTTGAATCTAAAATTTACTCATTTTTTGCAATTATAGGTGCAAATAAAGTGAGCGACACTCTTTACCCACAAAATTTTTATTTTCTCCTCGAAATTTTTTACATTGCTGAAACATCTTTATATTTACATGCAATAGCTGACATTTTTTCTATCAAATTGTTACGTATGTGTTAGCGAGCTTTCATTGCTTTTGTTTAACTTATAACAGTATAAATACTCAAAATTACTTATATAGTAAAGTGTTATCTTAAATGTCCTCTATAAATTACCAATATCAATAATTCTATGCCTTTTTTGTATCAATACGGTGAAATTACAGTTGGTTTCGAAGTTTTAGAACTCGTGACTGAAAAGTTTTAAAAAATTCTGAAGCTGAAACATTGAAGTAAACAAATAATTAAAAAAGTTAGTAAAATTGTTCCCTTTATGAAGTTCATGTTCTTAAAATGACATAAAAAGGCTAAAATTATTAAATATTTAAGTTGATATTGTTATTTGGCCATTTTTTGAAAGATTAACCATGTAGAAGAACTCACAGTTATTTTAAAAATCGAATATGGGCAACTTTTCGTAATGTCGGCTTTAATCTAATATTTTAAGAATGTCTGAATGAACTTCTAATTAGTGTTGAAGGTTTGATCCAAACTTTTCAAAAATAATGAAGAAGAATTTTTCACTAATCAAAATTTATCATAATTGTGGGGACTTTATGAGACTCGATTTTTAAACTTCAATTCACACTTAATTAGTGCTCGAATTTGAATTTTGTCATTGATTTTTACATCTTTTGATTTTGAGTGTCTTTCATTCTGAATTTTAACAAATTCTATTTAGACTTTCACTGTAATTCACTCATAATAAACTAAGACCACTATCATAAATGTTATTAACATTGTTCATGAAATCCCACAAGATATGTTTGTGAAGATGAGGTTTGTCTAATTAATCGAGTTTAAACTTTCAATTCCAGCAGTCGTTTGAACCCTTCATCGCATGGGTGGAGTGTTCGATAGATGTATTTTGAGTGTTCCCTTCACAATAAAATTATTATAAAGTAAAACAAACATATTCAAATATTCTCATTCCCGAAAACTTTTTCTTTGATCAAATTCATTTTTCTATGATCGAATCCTACTGAACGATATCTCTTTAGCAGTAAAAAATCTGAAAAATAAAGATTCTCACATCAATACGATGATCTCAGTCAAAATATTCAAATTAGTATTGCAAACCCTCTCAGTAAGCTAATGTATGAATCAGCAACATAAGGTGTATTCCGTGACAGTCTAAAGGAAGCCAGAGTATGCCTTGTATTTTATGTCAGGAAACCTAAACTCTCCATCCAGTTATCGCCCTCTTTCAGTATTGTCAACTTTAAGCAAAGTATTTGAAAAAAATCTTATTGAGTAAACCCACTAAATTCTCAATCTTTATAGACACCATATTATAGCCGCTGCTTCCGTTTTCATTCGTGGATTGTATCCCAGTCCGATGGTTGTCTGTTAGTGGAGGTGTGTTAATTATCAGTATTAGTTCCCTCAGTATAAAAAAGAAAACTGAAATTTGTAGAATGCGTGCTAGTTCTTGCTGAATATGGCTTTTAGAGAGAGAGAGAGAGAGAGAGAGAGAGAGAGATGATTCTGGAGTTAAATTTGCATCCCTTGGTCTGATAAATAATTCTTACTTTGTTAAACACGAATCCGTGACATTGTAAATGGTGTGATATGGAAAGTAGTTTCCTTAATAATTGCATGTAAAACCTAACCATCTGCACAATCACAAATACGATAACAATTATCAGTTAACGTCTGGTTACTTCAGAAAAGATTTTAATATAATAATAAAGATGATTGTGCTCAGGTTATGATAAAATAAATTAAAGAATATAAATTAAAGGAAAGAGTTTATGGTAAAACTTAATTTTCTTTTCTGTGAGAAAAAACTACTTTAAAGGAGTAAATTATTTAAACCTACTCAATTGTAGAATGCATTACAAATGTTTATATTTGCTTTACACATTATGAACATTTGTGTTTCAAAACTTTAACAAAAAATTATAAAAATAATAATCTAACTTATTTGTATTTTAAGAGTAATTAATTATAAAATATATATGCATTGAAATAGATTTTTTTTATTATTATTATTATTAATTAAGCAGGGGTTCCCAACCTTCTGCAGCTTAACTGTTGAATAATTTGAAGTCTATCTTGGATGGCAACTTGGATAACATGCAAACCCGAAGTCGGAAAAGTTTCGCGTTATTCATCTACAAATCATATTTTTATTGGATTTGTGTCCTGCCAATAAAACTTATCATTATCATTATCATAATTATATCATTATTATTACATACAATGCGGGAATGTAATATAATATATGAACCATGTTTAACTAAATATATTAAAACAATTACATTACAACTCAATAAATTGGAGTGTATCCCAAAGTTTTGAAATTTTAAACTTATTATTTCTATATAATTCGTAACGATTTTTTACTTCAAACATTTCAGATGATAAAAATGTGGTTTAAAATGTGCCTTCTGCTGGCTTTCAGGCAACTGAGCTGGAGGCTAGAGCTTGTCAGCCTTCTGTTGAGGAACGTCAAGGTATGGTTGCGCAGTTAGTTCCTTTAATTCCTTCAGTTTCTTCCAATTCGTGGTTGTAATTTATTCTATTACGTTAAATAGTGAAATTTCTTAGAAATTAACTATGTGTTAATTATACACGTATTGTAACCATGAAATCACCCACCTCACCTTCATCACGGAGAGCAATTGTAGATAACGTATGAAGCTATAAATAATAATTAAGTTGCAATATTTTTTTATCATTTTATATATTTAAATTTTTGTAAAAATTAGATTAACTTTTTCGTCTCTACAAAGAAGATTAGAGCTATTGAAGAATAGGGACCCCAGCCTTCTTTAGTTAGCTTTATAAGGCTAACTACGAAAATACCATGACCTAACCTAACCATTCGTCAAGGGCGTACAGTTAACCTAACGATTGGTTAGGTTAGGTCGTGATATTTTCGTTAGTTAGCTTATAAGCCTACTAAGGCTGTATCCCTATTCTTCAATAGCTCGAAGATTGTAAGTAGAGAATCTCATTTATACACTAACTCGATCACAGTATTGGATAAAAAAAATTTGTTTTAGAAAGGCTAACATCATAACTTGAATTAACATTTAAATTAAAATGGTTGAAAGCCTCACCATATTGGTATGCATTAGATCAAAAGAGAATTATAGGTTAGGACAGGTTAGATTTGGATGGAAAGTAGGTATCATGTTAATTCGTGGTTATCACACCAATTCATGTATTACGAGGAACATCAGTTTTTAAGAACTTTTCATTCGATTCTAGAATTTAACACATTTGTATTTAACACATTAACCCTTTCACTCACTCCGTACACAATTGTTTAACTGAAAAATAAACCATATTTATTTTTATTCAAACCAAACGTAAAGGCAAGTCTTATTTTTAACCTAATCATAATACGTGAACGAAACGGTTGAAAATTTTTGTCTTTTTTTACACATATATATAGTGTAAAGGGAATGCAGTGCTCGTCTGTTATTCTAAGGCAGCAGTTCTAAACATTTTGCTTCTTCCGTACCCCTTGACTCTTTCAAGGGATTTTCTGGATTTTCGAGAGGCATAGGGGATTTTTATTTTCTTTACGACTTGTGGCATGTTTGTTAATCGTATATAAAATTAAAAGGGTATACAGTATTTTCAGGACCCATCGCGTAAACCTAAGATTCCCTTGCTTACCCTACGTTCAGAACCACTGTTCTAAGGGAAGGAAAGTAGAAGCAATGAGGTCTATAACTGAAAGTAGAATTTCAAAAACAATCTTTCTAAAAGCAAAGGAAATTACTCATTGATAATGATTGGATTTTGTTTTTAAAATTTTATTGATGTCCCCAAAAACGAATGAATAACCAAGAAAAACAGAATAATACTAATTAGTAATTTTCATGTTCTATAAACATTTTTGTTTTTAGCCTAACTTTCCGTAGCTTACCTTCACTTTTTAATCGCACAAAGTAATATTATTGTCATGTAAAAATTATAAATATTTAGATTAAAATTGACTCCTAAAACACAAGGTTTGGCATTTCTTTCGTTGTTTGTCCTTTCCGTAAGTGGATTGACCATCTAATCTGAGACTAAGAAACTACATGATATATAATGATAATTTTCAATATTTATTTATGAAAATCAGGCATCAGTAACCCTTTACCATCTCCAACGGGTGTACATCCATTAGTTTATCCTTTACGTGAAACATTCCAACATGGTTTTCCATGATAACAAAGACGGTTGGGTCTTCCTCTCAGTTTCTCCAAGATCAGCTGATGAGTGCCACAGTATGAATGAAGGCCAATTTTTTCGATTTATTTTATGTCGATGCGTATTCATACATTAAATGGCCTTTCTTTGAAGAAGAAAAGTTACAATGTCTGAAATGATTCAGGTTCTTTTTTAACAGAGTATAAAGTAAGTGAAATTTTGTGATGGATAATGCGCTTAATTTATTGTTCAAAGTTTTGTCCTTGCTTATCAGTTCTTGTTGTTCATTAAGCCTTTTTTAATTAAAGGTACATCATTGTAATATTTAGTGCATTCATAAGTTTTATATTCAAATACATGTCTTCTTTTATCACAGGCTGCATTATAGGTGAGACGACAGGATTCCACATGGATCGGAGTGGGAGGTGTATTGTAATATTACAATGACCTGCAATGATGGCTGTGTTGAACCAAAATACTACTCTTACGGTAAAATTTTATTTTATTGTTTTTTAACTAAATCTAACCTAACCTAACCTACTTAACCTAACCTAACTTACATTCTTTAGGATAAAGTTTGTAAATAATTGATTTGCCAAGTTTCGTAAAAATTGTAACAGTCCGCCAAACCGAAAAACCCGATCTTTTAAACCAATAAATCATGTATTCTATATTTTTATAATTCTTTCAATTCCAGGATCAAATACTTTCTTATATTAATCCTGAAAACATACAAGTCATCCAAAAATTTAAAGTATCACAAAGTGTATTAAAGCTAAAATATATAAGCCTAATTTTAGGCTTATACAGTATATTTTCATTAATATAAGTATTTAATTAACGCCACCTCAAGTTCAAAATCAGTAGAACATGTAACGCGATAATCTATTCTGTGGGTTTCGCTGCCTCGAAGCCGTTATTGTTATTGTTTCACACCTAATATTTCTCATATGTACACAGAAAGTGTACACAAAAAATTGTGTTCACCTTACTATTGGCAATGCTTGTGCGTGCATTATTAAAACAGAGCCCTCTCGTTGCCAAGAATATTCTTATAAGTTTTTTATTGTAGTCACAGAAAGCTTGTTTATTATCAGCTGTTGTTTGTTTCGTTCAGGCATCCACCTTCCCATGGTGTAGGAGATGCGTGGTCCAAATGAGATTATGTGCATACAGGAAAGGGTTACCCATATCAGGAGAGATACGAATGGAGGACCAAAATAAGTATCTTTCAGTTTCTTATATGTTTGTGCGACATGGAGACTCGTATGCTCCTTTTTCCTCTCCATCTGAAATATCTGAAATTCGAGCTTCCTTTGAAGGTGCAGCTATTTCCTTGTTGACATCTTTCATTGGTGGGAAATGGGAAATGTGGGTCTTTCGTTTCCATATGCAACGCATCCTTCCTCGACTTCCATTTTTGACCTTCCCTTCTCTGTACCAAAACGGGACACTGATTTTATTTTTTATGCAGGAAGGAAGGCCAAGGGCGAATGCCCACAAATCGTTCTCCCCCCCCCCCCATAGAAAGAAAGCGTTTGAAAGATTGGAAGTCTAGACAGGGGGAAAGATAGAGTGAAGAAGATTGTTCCAGAGTGACGGTTGAGTGGATGAAAGATTATAAATACCGATTAACCCTTGCGTTAGAGAGTTGGACAGAAAAGGAATGAGAAAGTGTCGAAAGTCTGGTACTGCGTGCTCTCTTTAAAGGAGAGGCATGCAGTTAGAGTTGAGAAAAGCAGTGTCGTTATAATAACAATAATAGAGAAAGTGAGGCAACATTGCGGCGAAGAGAGAGGGATTGAAGACAGTGAGTAAGAGGCGGGGAATTGGTGATACGAAAAGTCTTTGATGGCACCTGGTGAAGTACGGCTGTCGGGGTTGAGCCAACCCATACATGAGAAGCATACTTCATACAGGGGGCGAACAAGACGCTGTACAGAGACAGCAACTGAGTTGGGGTGAAGAAACTACAGAGGCGGTACAACACACCTAACCTCTTGGAAGCTATTTTGAAAAAAGAAAAGGAAACACCGAGAATATTAAGAGAAGATGAAGGATTGAGTTGTGTGTTGTTGAAGGTAAGGGGATAGTCGTGTGAAAGATTGTGACGAGTAGACGGATGGAAGAACTGGTTTTAAGAGGCATTGAACGCCACAAGTTTTCTCTGCCCCAGTCAGATATAGCAGAAAGATCAGAGGTCAGGCGTTCCTTAGCCGTCCTATGCGAATCATGGCGTGACTGTTGAGAGAGACGCTTTGGGAAGCGGGTGGAAAAGTGAAGAGTGGAATTATCGGCATAGCAGTGAATAAGACAGAAAGTGCAACTTAGTAGATAATTGATAAATAAAAGGAAAAGAATGGTAACCACACGCAGTGACCATCTACAACCGCGGTTATAGATCGGCCAGAAAGAAAATTAGAGATGAAGGCATAGATAGAAGGATAGAAAGCAAAGGAGGGCAGTTTGGAGATTAAAGATTTCTGACAGACTCCATCAAAAGCTTTTGATACGTCTTGCGCAATAGTAAAAGCTTCACCGAAGTCCCGAATGAGGATGACCAACAGTCAGAGAAATGCAAAACCCATACTAATGATCTGAAAGAAGATTGTGAGAAGAGGTGTTTTAGAATCTTCCTGTTAATGATAGATTCAAAAACGTTAGGAAGGCAAGAAATTAAAGCAATTTGACGGTAGTTGGAGCGTTGAGAGCGGTCGCCCTTCTTTGGGACAGGCTGAATGAAAGCGAACTTCCAGCAGGAAAGAAAGTACCAGATGAAAGACAAAGACGAAAGAGTTTGCCTCGGATGATGTCAGCACAGAAGCACAGTTGTTTCAGAACAACAGGAGGAACACCATCAGGACCGTACGCTTTCCTAGAGTTGAGCTCAGATATTGCAGAAAGAACATCTTTGCAAGAGATTCTAATTTCAGACATAATAAAATCAGAGGGAAGAGGAGGTGGAGGAACAGCATCGGAATGAATCGTCCGTGGTAAGTTGGAGGCAAAAGTTTGAGCGAAGAGTTCAGCTTTGTCAGGAGAAGAGAGGGCAACTGAGCTGTCGGAATGGAAAAGAGGAGGAAAACCAAAGGTTCTTAGCTAGATGCCAGAAAGAGTGAGAAGAATTAGAATTGGATAGGTTTTCACATTTTTGTCTGATAAAGGAATTTTTTGCGAGGTGAAGAACAGATTTTGCACGATTCTGGGCAGGAAGATAAACTGAGTGAGAGTCAGGAGTTGGATGGCGACAGTACCTCCTGAGTCTCCTCTCTATTGCAGACACCACTTGAAGAAGTAAAGTTAAAACAAGGTTTATTTTGCATTTGGAGTAGAAATAAAAATGGAATGTACGCCTCCATGCCCAAGAGAATTACTTCCGTGATGCGCTCAGCACTTTCGGAAGGGCCCCGGCCACGGAAGCAGTAATCATTCTATGGGAAATCACAGAAGTACTGCCTAAGCGCCTCCCAATCAGCGGCGCCAAAGTGCCAAAGGCGTCTCCTCTTGGGAGGATCCAAAGTCCAATTGGATATATAGGAAACGAAACAGATATATAAGATTGTGGTCGGAGGAGCCCAACGGAGAAAAAAGTTTCATAGAGCAAGAAGAAGGATGATAGGTGAGAAATAAATGCAGAATGTTGGGCCTATCTCCAAAGCGATTGGGGATGCGAGTAGGGTGCTGTACAATCTGCTCTCGGTCATTTAGGATGACCTAGAGCTAGTTCATGATAGTGAAATGTTAGTGAAATGGGAGGAAAGCCGAAGGTGGTGGTGAACATTAAAATCTCCTAAAATGGAGACTTCAGCAAAGGAGAGCGGGAAAGAATGTATTCCACTTTGGAAGTGAGGTAGTCAAAGAATTTTGGATAATCAGTAGAATTAGGAGAAAGGTAGATAGCACAGATGTATTTAGTTTGATATTGGTATATAACTATAAGCCACAGCCAGAGGGTATAGAATTTGGAAGCTTCGAATTCGGCAATACGAGGACAAGTTAGGTCATTGTGTACTTATACGCAACATCCACCTTTGGAGTGAAATTCAGTATAGAAAAAGTAAGAGGGTACAGAAAGAGGGTTGTTGTGCGTCGTCCCAGAAACTTGAGTTTCACTGAGGAAGAGAAGGTGAGGTTTAGAGGAGAAGTGGTGTTCAACAGATTGGAAATTTGAGGAAAAGCCACGAATGTTGCAGAAGTTTATGAAAAATAAATCAGGCAGAGATCCAGAACATCTCGAATGGGCGGTAGCAGATTCAGCCCCACTGCCGAGGTCTGCGCTCCCTGTATGGGCAACGGGGGAGCCAGAAGTGGGGCCATTTATGGTCCCGTCCCCAGGGACTCCGAGGCTCTTGAAGTTACCATTTTTCTTTAAATTTTGAAAAGATTTTGAAAAGATGTGTAAAATGAATGTGTGTATATAGAGTGAGGCATAAAGAGAGAAGTGTGTGGTTGAGAGCATGTTGGACTGCTCACAGGGTAGCTGAGGCACGAAAAAAGATCAGCTAAGGAGGACAGTGACAGGAGGAAAGGGAGTTCCGTCACGCTCTGTCTCCTGACGTCACTCCGGGAGCACTTTCCTGGTCGTTTCGTATCTACAATCTCCTCCCGGTAATATATTTAGTATATGCGATTATAGTTTCATTAATTGGAAATAGTAATATTTTTCATTAGATGCCAAAAATTTATTCACAAAAACAGGTAACATCCGGAACTCATTTCCCCACCTCGTTGGGGTGAGTGTGCACAAAGGGTCACCTGGGCTTGAGCATCGATAGGTTAAAGGGACGGCTAATCCCAACTCAGTGCCAGTAACTGGGAGCGAACTCAAAGCCTCACTGCCCACTGTCCTACAAAATAAACTACTTAGCTACCGACAGTCTAGATTTGTATATTCTAAAGTAAAAACAAAATTTTTTGCAGTGAAATTTCTCCTGATGTTTGGTTTAAATCTGTGTTGTAATTCAATTAAAGCTTTCCCAAGACTTTACTCATAATATTCATCTTGCAAATATTAAATTAATTTTCATGCATTACAGAATGGGAACAGCACTTGATGATGAAACTCTTCCTAAAGTTTTGAAACTGTATATGAAAGTGGGATAAGGGTTTCCGACCACAGTTTAAATTAAGTTCTCATTTCAGTGAAACGGAATGAAATAAGGTCATGAAATCATGTTTAGTAATTTCCAGAAGTTTGTTTAAAATAAAGAATCCTCTAAAGACTGATCGCCTTTCAGGGACCTCCTGCAATCCTCCATTTGAGAACTTCTATGGAATTGGGTGTATTACTTTCGTTAATGAGACGATGACATGGTGTGAAGGCAGGAAATATTGCTTAAATTTAGGAGATTTTCTTACGCCTGAAACTTTCGTATCATTCGATCCACTTGATGCATATATACAAAGCAAAGGTAAATAATGTTTCAATCCGAGTGATAAATGTATATTTACGGAAAAAAGTTCGCCGAAAATAAATAATTTAAAAACAAAAAAATTTGGGGACATTTTTGGATTGGTCTTTGTCGAAAGTTGCTGACCCGAATCCATCGGCCCCAGGATCGAGACCCAGTGACGGCAGGCGGCGCGCAGCAAAACCCAGCTGTTCATCCTTCCACACAATAAAGAAAGTGGTTGGTAGATAAATGGGTACCCTGGGTGGCCTAGTGGTTAAGACGATGGGCTGCTGGTGGGGCGTGGTTCGAATTCCACGTTAAACTGTAGGTCTAAGGTGGAGTGACAAGCTTGACCTTCGTCAAAATGAATAATTCGGGCGTTACGTGTACGAGGGGCGAACTCGAAAAACCAATTTTGAGATAGACGCGTTTAAACTTTGTGACTACTGTATCGTGTCCTAGCCAATGAGGGGACACAGCACAAATACACGTATTGAAAATACCTCATTTTGAGCGTACGAGGAGGGTATTTGGTTATACCAAGTTTTCTATGGATGGGGAAGGGTTGAACTATTCATTCATGGAACATCGCAAAATTGACAATGTGGCGAGTTTGCCCCGCGTACTCGCGACGCTTCATATATATATATATATATGTTGAGAGATAGATAGATAGAGAGATAGAAAACACATAGTTAAGCTGATTAATTTTAAATCACATATATTACAGCTGATTATTATGATATGACCTTCACGTGGGTTGGACTTTGGAATGAAAACAAAGCATACTACTTTAATTCAACTTCGGGTGGGATTGTTTTCGACGACTCACCTATTTGGAATGACAATGCTCCACAATGTGGACGACATGGGTTTGCGGATTCTATTAAAATTACAGGAGGTGTGACTGATGCATCCTGTTCAGGACCGGCTTCATTTACATGCAGAATCCCAAACTTAGAACGAATGACAGATGAACTCGGATTGAAGACGAACCCTGAAAAAGATTGTTATTAAAACCAAAAAAATGCTCTCTTTTCGAATGACGACCACATAAATGTAAAATTTGGACGCACATAATTCGTCACTTAATGTAATCTTTATGAAATAATAACTTGCATACATTCTCGTGTTTTATTTATGTGGTAACTTTCAGGCATAATACCCAAATATAATATTATTACTGTACAGTGTACAGGGTTCTTTAAACTTTACATGCAAATACTTTTCAAATGATATCTATGAATTCATTTTGTACTTCTCCGTTATTCGCCCATAATAAAAAAATTGCTTTTCAGACTACAGAATGAAACGATTGGTTAGGTTAAGTCGTGATATTTTCGTTAGTTTTAACGAAAATATCAGGACTTAACCTAACCAATCGTCAAGGGCGTACAGTTGACCTAACCGGACATTCAATAATTTTCCTTCTGTAGCCTGAAAAAGCAATATTTTTTATAAGGGGCAGATAACGGAAAAGTACATTCATTTTAAATCAAACTCTGAATTTTCAAACTTGAAATAATTTATCGAAATAGATATAAAAATGTGGTTAGTTGGTTGGTTGATTAATCTGTTTAGTACTTCCTGCCCGTCAATTCCAGAGTGGAATTAAATTTCAGTACTTATAATTGCATTCATCCAATCTTTTCTTCATTGGTTCACCACCGTTTTAGCAGTAGCGCCCGCATGGTGGGGGGGGGGGGCACTTGGACACGTGTCTTCCCACCGTCCATACTATGTATAATAATTCTACTATATGTATTTATATGAACTTTTTCCTATAAGCAGATATATACATGAAATGCACAGAAATAAAAATCAGTATCATTATCGACAAAATTTTGGATTTTTACCGAAATTACGAGTTGATACGAAAAATCAGAAATTCTTTGATAAAATACTGTATAAGAATCTACCAAATTATAAAACAACACGGAAAATCTATCTAAAAAATACTATACTGATACCATCTAATGGATATTTACAGCGTGGAAAGTACTGTATATACGCCTTGCTTGAATCTAAAATTTACTCATTTTTTGCAATTATAGGTGCAAATAAAGTGAGCGAACACTCTTTACCCCCAAAATTTTTATTTCTCGAAATTTTTTACATTGCTGAACATCTTTATATTTACATGCAATAGCTGACATTTTTTCTATCAATTGTTAGTATGTGTTAGCGAGCTTTCATTGCTTTTGTTTAACTTATAACAGTATAAATACTCAAAATTACTTATATAGTAAAGTGTTATCTTAAATGTCCTCTATAAATTACCAATATCAATAATTCTATGCCTTTTTTGTATCAATACGGTGAAATTACAGTTGGTTTCGAAGTTTTAGAACTCGTGACTGAAAAGTTTTAAAAAATTCTGAAGCTGAAACATTGAAGTAAACAAATAATTAAAAAAGTTAGTAAAATTGTTCCCTTTATGAAGTTCATGTTCTTAAAATGACATAAAAAGGCTAAAATTATTAAATATTTAAGTTGATATTGTTATTTGGCCATTTTTTGAAAGATTAACCAGTGTAGAAGAACTAAACAAGTTATTTTAAAAATCGAATATGGGCAACTTTTCGTAATGTCGGCTTTAATCTAATATTTTAAGAATGTCTGAATGAACTTCTAATTAGTGTTGAAGGTTTGATCCAAACTTTTCAAAAATAATGAAGAAGAATTTTTCACTAATCAAAATTTATCATAATTGTGGGGACTTTATGAGACTCGATTTTTAAACTTCAATTCACACTTAATTAGTGCTCGAATTTGAATTTTGTCATTGATTTTTACATCTTTTGATTTTGAGTGTCTTTCATTCTGAATTTTAACAAATTCTATTTAGACTTTCACTGTAATTCACTCATAATAAACTAAGACCACTATCATAAATGTTATTAACATTGTTCATGAAATCCCACAAGATATGTTTGTGAAGATGAGGTTTGTCTAATTAATCGAGTTTAAACTTTCAATTCCAGCAGTCGTTTGAACCCTTCATCGCATGGGTGGAGTGTTCGATAGATGTATTTTGAGTGTTCCCTTCACAATAAAATTATTATAAAGTAAAACAAACATATTCAAATATTCTCATTCCCGAAAACTTTTTCTTTGATCAAATTCATTTTTCTATGATCGAATCCTACTGAACGATATCTCTTTAGCAGTAAAAAATCTGAAAAATAAAGATTCTCACATCAATACGATGATCTCAGTCAAAATATTCAAATTAGTATTGCAAACCCTCTCAGTAAGCTAATGTATGAATCAGCAACATAAGGTGTATTCCGTGACAGTCTAAAGGAAGCCAGAGTATGCCTTGTATTTTATGTCAGGAAACCTAAACTCTCCATCCAGTTATCGCCCTCTTTCAGTATTGTCAACTTTAAGCAAAGTATTTGAAAAAAATCTTATTGAGTAAACCCACTAAATTCTCAATCTTTATAGACACCATATTATAGCCGCTGCTTCCGTTTTCATTCGTGGATTGTATCCCAGTCCGATGGTTGTCTGTTAGTGGAGGTGTGTTAATTATCAGTATTAGTTCCCTCAGTATAAAAAAGAAAACTGAAATTTGTAGAATGCGTGCTAGTTCTTGCTGAATATGGCTTTTAGAGAGAGAGAGAGAGAGAGAGAGAGAGAGATGATTCTGGAGTTAAATTTGCATCCCTTGGGCTGATAAATAATTCTTACTTTGTTAAACACGAATCCGTGACATTGTAAATGGTGTGATATGGAAAGTAGTTTCCTTAATAATTGCATGTAAAACCTAACCATCTGCACAACTACAAATACGATAACAATTATCAGTTAACGTATGGTTACTTCAGAAAAGATTTTAATATAATAATAAAGATGATTGTGCTCAGGTTATGATAAAATAAATTAAAGAATATAAATTAAAGGAAAGAGTTTATGGTAAAACTTAATTTTCTTTTCTGTGAGAAGAAAACTACTTTAAAGGAGTAACTTATTTAAACCTACTCAATTGTAGAATGCATTACAAATGTTTATATTTGCTTTACACATTATGAACATTTGTGTTTCAAAACTTTAACAAAAAATTATAAAAATAATAATCTAACTTATTTGTATTTTAAGAGTAATTAATTATAAAATATATATGCATTGAAATAGATTTTTTATTATTATTATTATTATTAATTAAGCAGGGGTTCCCAACCTTCTGCAGCTTAACTGTTGAATAATTTGAAGTCTATCTTGGATGGCAACTTGGATAACATGCAAACCCGAAGTCGGAAAAGTTTCGCGTTATTCATCTACAAATCATATTTTTATTGGATTTGTGTCCTGCCAATAAAACTTATCATTATCATTATCATAATTATATCATTATTATTACATACAATGCGGGAATGTAATATAATATAGGAAGCCATATTTTAACTGAAATATATTAAAACAATTACATTACAACTCAGTAAATTGGAGTGAAGGGAAAATCTTTAAGTATTTCTATGAGAGAAAAAGGCGAAAAAGCGAATTCGATTCGACATTGTTTATACATTGTTTTATACACAATGTGGGCAGAGCTGGGCAGTATTTAAATACATTTGTATTTAAATACGTATTTAAATACATTTGTGTATTTAGAACTGTATTTATAAATACATTGTTTTCATGTATTTAAATATAGTATTTAAATACTTTAATGAGTATTTAAATACAATGTATTTAAATACTCAAAATATAAAAATGTAAATACTTTTACTGGTTTAATACACGTTCTGTACTAGCACAGTACGACGCGTCGACAGTGTAGTACAGCATGGTTCATGTTTCAACGTGTCAGTTCAATCAGTTGTGTGCCACTCTTAGTTGAAAGCGGTTGATTTCTATATCGTGTGTGTGTCATGGCTTAGTGAATTAGTGAATGCATATGTTAAAATTTGTATGTATTTAAAATGTATTTACAAATGTATTTAAATACAATTGATGTATTTTGTATTTAGTATCTAAATACATTCGTAAAATGTATTTAGTATTTAGTATTTAAATACATTTCTCCCATGTATTTAGTATTTAGTATTTAAATACATTCAATGTATTTATTGCCCAGCTCTGAATGTGGGATAAAAAACAAAGATTTTATAAGAAAACTCAATTGAATATTTTGTTAAAAAGTGTATCCCAAAGTTTTTGAAATTTTAACTTATTATTTCTATATAATTCGTAACGATTTTTTTACTTCAAACATTTCAGATGATAAAAATGTGGTTTAAAATGTGCCTTCTGCTGGCTTTCATGGCAACTGAGCTGGAGGCTAGAGCTTGTCAGCCTTCTGTTGAGGAACGTCAAGGTATGGTTGCGCAGTTAGTTCCTTTAATTCCTTCAGTTTCTTCAATTCGTGGTTGTAATTTATTCTATTACGTATAAATAGTGAACATTTCTTAGAAATTAACTATGTGTTAATTATACACGTATTGTAATCATGGAAATCACCCACCTTCATCACGGAGAGCAATTGTAGATAACGTATGAAGCTATAAATGATAATTAAGTTGTAATATTTTTTATCATTTTATATATTTAAATTTTTGTAAAAATTAGATTAACTTTTTCGTCTCTACAAAGAAGAATAGGAGCTATTGAAGAATAGGGACCCCAGCCTTCTTTAGTTAGCTTTATAAGGCTAACTAACGAAAATAACATGACCTAACCTAACCAATCGTCAAGGGCGTACCGTTAACCTAACGATTGGTTAGGTTAGGTCGTGATATTTTCGTTAGTTAGTGTTAGAAAATCTAGAAGAGGAAGAACCATTGTTGTCCCAAGGCGATACGATGACTAAGCTGATTGATGCAGCATTGCTTGTATATATATTAAGTTAAGGTGTATATATATCCATCTCATAATTGTAAGGTTAGTGAAAAATTAAATTAATTTAGAGCTAGCATTTTTGAGCTCTTGTGGCATCATTGTTTGGTCACACTGTTGGCATCATTTTGAGACGCTGCGCGTCTTTCTACTCGTTTGTGGAAGGTCGTACGTAAAGGTGTGGTTTGATAGAGAGCTCTCTTGCAATTCAGTTTGGTTGTTTAGATACATGATTGTTGCATCGTGCAATAGTCCAGGTTGCGTTGTTGTTGCAAGGTTCATAAAGAAGACCACAAATAGTACCCTTTTGTTTACCTTTTAAGTTCATGTAATTTAAGGTCTAAGGTAGGCCCGCATCGAGTCAGCAACCCTGAGGTTACCCTGAGGTAGGACCTAATAGGATCTCAAATCCGTAAAGTTTAATTTAGCTTAACTTGGGCTTTAGGTAGAACTTGCCCTTTAGAATTTGGCCGTTCACGGCTCAGCTGGGATTTCGAACCGACGACAAATAAAAAATAACATGGTCCTTCAGAACCGGATTTCTACCCCAAGACTGAGTCAGTGACCATTTTTCGGCAAAGTTCTGATTGTGCAAATTGTATCCCAAGTTAGGCCTAGACGGGTTGAGTATTATTGAGTTAAGGTCCCAGGGTAAAAAGTTTGGTCGCCCAATTGCGAAACTTGGCCAGTCGTCTGTCGTTTTTTGGCCTACTTTTTTTCCGGTTTGGTTAAATTTGGGTTATTATTGAATTAAGGTCCCAGGGTAAAGTTTGGTCGCCCATTGCGAAACTTGGCCAGTCGTCGGTCGTTTTTTGGCCTATATTTTTTCTGGTTTGGTTAATTTTGGGTCATTATTGAATTAAGGTCCTGGGGTGGAAAATTTGGTATTCCATACTGGTGTTTGGTTAGTACCCCACTCAGCAATTCAGTTTATTTGAAAGTAAAATTTGCGTTTGATCAGTTTGGTTAAGTATTTCTGCCAATTCAGCTCATTTGGTATTGAGCCCAAGGGTTGTTTACATTGAAGATGAGTGCATCTGAATTGAACAAATTTATAAAAAGGAGAAGTGCCTACAAAGGTCTAATTACAAAGGTCATTGCCACTATAGATTCTGCCATAGAGCAAGAGGATTTACGCTTAGTGACTGCGAAGCTTGCCATATTAGAAACTAAAAAGGTTGCTCTAAGTGAGGTAAATGTTAAAATTGAGGCTCATAGAAGAGGATGAAATAGAAAATAACATAATTTACTTTGAAGAGATTATTGATGATATGACTAACGTAGGCCTCCGAGCAAAAGAGTTTAGCAGCTCAGTACAGTTAGAGACCAGGTCTAATAATGAAACACAACACTCAACAAATGATGCTTGTGAAGTTAAGGTTAACAGATCTGTAGTTCAATTACCGAGGCTTGTACTCAAAACATTTTCTGGGAGTATTCAGGAATGGCAAGGATGGGCAGACAGTTTTCAATCAGCAGTTCATTCTAGTCAAGTGTTAAGTGCCGTGGAGAAGTTTAATTATTTGCGGTCCCTCTTGGAAGGGGAGGCAGCAAAGACTATAGCAGGATTAGCATTAACAGAGGCTAATTATAATGTGGCTTGGGATATATTAAAGAAACGGTTTGGTAAGCCAGAGATCTTAATTAAAAGCCACCTCCGTGCACTTTTAACTATACCTCCTGTTAATAATCCTAATAGTGTCAAGGAGTTACGGCAGTTATATGATGAATTTGAAATTAGAACTAGGTCTCTGGACAACTTGGGTGTAGGAATGGAAAAGTATGGTATAATGTTGGTTCCTACACTGGAGTCTAAATTGCCTAGCTCAATTTTGCTTGAATTAAGTAGGGGACACTCTGCAGAACATGTGTACATCCCCCTTCAGCAGATGTTAAGTCTTTTAGGCACAGAATTAGCAAGACGAGAGGGAGTTGAGTTTGCACAGTGGGATGGTAAACAAGAGGACAAAGGCAGGCACAGCACCAAAGTTTCCACAAAAAGGAATAGCCCAGGTACAGTGTCAGCTCTACATGCCTCCTCTGAGAATAAATTAAAGGGAATCAAGGAATGTATATTTTGCGAAGGCAACCACAAGTCATATAAATGTGAGGTGGCTGAGGCCTTACCCTTTGAGGAGAGAAAGGACAGGGTAACTAAGTCCACAGCATGTTTTAAATGTTTTTTGAAAGGTCATAGAGCAAGGTTTTGTAAGTTTAAAATTTTGTGCAAAAAATGTCATGGTAGGCATCAGCCATTATTGTGTGAAAACACTCTTAGTAGGCCTACCCCAGAAGTAGAGACATCAGTGGCACATGCCACTGCTATGCAAGGGAGTAAAAGTAAAGGGGGATTATTGCAAACAACTGCAGCCTTATTAATTGGGAATGAGGGAGAAGCTACTGTAAGAGTGTTGTTTGATAGTGGTAGCCAGTGTAGTTTTATTAAGACCAGAATTTCCAGAAAATTGAAGTTTAAAGAACTTAAGAGGGAAAATTTAAGAATTTCTGGGTTTGGGGGTTCCGTTCAAAACCGAACCAAATTTAAGAAGGTAGAAGTTCTGGTTAAAGGGTTGTTACCGCAAAGTCCCACTATCAAGGTCCAAGCTGTAGAGATTGAGGAACTTTGTGCTCCAGTCACTACTTGTTTAGATATGGCATGTGTCCAAGAATTGCAAGTTAAAGGAATTAATTTGGGCAATAATAAGTTTGAGGGAACAGAAGATATTAGTCTTTTGATTGGAGCTGACTATTATTGGGACTTCATCACTGGTAATATTGTCCGTACATCTCAAGGCCCAGTAGCTATTGAAAGTAAGCTAGGCTGGATGCTACATGGTAGTTATTGCAATGAAATGGATGTTAAGGCTCTCTTTGTTAAGATTGAGGAGAACAGCCATGGTCTGGAAAGGCATTTGAAAGCATTTTGGGAACTTGAATCTATTGGTATAAAGGACAACCAGGCAAGTACAGTGAACAATGATGTTTTAGAGCACTTTGAAAAAGGGATTGGGTTTAGAGATGGTTGCTATGAAGTTGGCCTACCATGGAAGGATTCTTGCAAACCCGGTTCAAACCTTCAGCTAGCTAATCGGAGGTTGGAGACTTCATTGTACAGGCTAAGAAAAAATGAGGAGTTGTTAATTGAATACGATGAGGCCATCCTAAGTTATGTAAGGGAGGGCTATGCTGAAAGGGTGCAAGGTGAGCTGGTGAGCCAGGAGGCACATTATCTGCCACACCATGCAGTGGTACGGCGAGACAAAACTACCACCAAACTGAGGGTAGTTTTTGATGGCTCAGCCAAGGACAAAGGTGGTGTGTCCTTGAATGACTGTTTGGATGCTGGGCCAAATTTAAATGCAGATTTATTTTCCTTGTTACTGAGATTCAGGTTTGGTAGAGTAGCATTGACTGCAGATGTGAAGCAAGCTTTTTTGCGGATAAAGTTAAAACCAGAGGACAGAGATGCAGTAAGGTATCTGTGGGTGGATACGAAAGACTTGTTGGAAAATGAACCTAAGGTTCAAGCATATAGAATGAAGTCAGTGTTGTTTGGCCTCAGCTCTAGTCCATTTCTGTTGGCAGCTACTATGCAGTACCATTTTAAGAAATATTCTGAAGTCTATCCTAACACTATTGAACACATAAGGAAAAATTTTTATGTTGATGATTTGCTATGTTCCGTGGATAATACAGAAATGGCTAAACAGATATTCATGGAGGCTAGAGCTATAATGAGGGAGGCTGGCATGGAGCTCAGAAAATGGCAGACCAATCATTCGCAATTACAAGAGTTTATGAGTCATTCCTCTGTAGTACCTGATGCAGCAGAAAGTATTGAGGATTCTGGTATTAAGGAGTTGTGGGCAATAGACGCAAAGGTGCTAGGCATCGTTTGGCAGCAAGATGATGATTTGTTTACCTTCAATGGGAAATCTTTAGTAGAGCTGGCTGAGAATGAGACAAGGTGGACAAAACGTACAGCTCTTAGTTTGGCTTCGAAGGTCTTTGATCCTCTTGGATTCCTGGCTCCATTTGTGATAAAGTAAAAAATTTGGTTTCAGAGCCTCTGGGAAATTGGACTTGGTTGGGACCAAGAGTTACCTGATCATATGGTGGTAAGGTGGAAATATTGGTTCAAAGAATTGGCACATCTTGGAGACATTGAAATCCCAAGATGGTACTTTGGAGAGTTGAACAATAGTCCAGACAATTTGGAGCTGCACATCTTTTGTGATGCAAGTGAGGAAGCCTATGCAACTTGTATTTATATAAAAGGCGCATTGCAAGAAGAAGTAAGTTGCAGGTTGGTTGCTGCAAAGAGTAGAGTAGCACCTTTGAAAAGGCTTTCTGTTCCAAGGTTGGAATTGATGGGTGCCGTTATTGCTAGTCGGCTTGCAATTACAGTGCGAAAGTCTTTGGCCCTCTATGAAATTCCAAGCTATTATTGGACAGACTCCACTATAGTTTGGCACTGGTTAAGAAGTCAGGCAAGGAAATGGAAACCATTTGTTGCCAATAGGGTGGAGGAAATTCAAGCGCACACAGATCCCAAGCAATGGAAGCATTGTCCAGGCATCCAAAACCCCGCTGATTTACCAACACGAGGAATTTCGGTGAAAGATCTTTCACAATCAAGTTTGTGGTGGAATGGGCCAGAGTGGCTAAAACTTGGAAGTGAAAACTGGCCTTCTAATCAGCCTATTGTAGGAGAATGCCAGGCTGAAGAAGCATGGGTGAGTGAGGTGAGAAAATGCGCTGTGAACAGTTGTCAAGTTATGCAGCAGGACCCCATATTGAGGCTTGAGGACATTAGCAGTCTGAAAAGATTGTTAAGAGTGACAGCATGGATATATAGATTTACCAACAACATTAAGGGAGAAACAAGAAGGGAAGGAATTCTGAACAGTAATGAGATTCGGCAAGCCAGGAAATACTGGGTGGTATATGCGCAGAAGGAAAAATTTGGTGAAGAGCGGGAATTGCTCACCAGCCATCCATTACAGGTTCTACCAACACATTCTGCGCTCAAGGGTTTGGATGTGTTTTTGGATCAGGATTTATTGAGAGTAGGAGGTAGACTACAGTTTTCTGGGCTTCCAGAGGAGAAAAGACATCCAATTTTGCTACCTTCTGGGGGGCACTTTGTGGACCTTTTGATCCTGGATACTCATCATAAGCTGTTACATGCTGGAGTTAGAGAAGTGATAATAGAGATTAGACAACAATTTTGGATTCTCAAAATTAGACAAGTAGTGAAAAAGGTCTTGCATAAATGTGTGGTTTGCAAGCGTTGGAGTGCAAAGCCTTATTATGAAAAGGTGGCTCCACTTCCAAGAGAACGGTGTGTCTATACTGCCCCATTTGATGTAGTGGGAGTAGACTTTGCAGGGCCAGTCTATGTGTATGAGCGAGGGGAGTCTAACAAAGGTTATATATGTCTTTTCACCTGTGCTACCACCAGAGCAATCCATTTGGAGTTGGTAAGCAACTTAAGTAGTGATGTATTTCTTTTGGCCTTTAAAAGGTTTGTGAACAGAAGGGGTTTCCCAAATAAAATCATATCGGATAATGCAAAAACCTTCAAAAGGCTGCAAAGGAACTCCAAGAAATTTGGTCCTTGCTAAAAGAGGAAGGATTCCAATCCTACTTTTCACACCAAGGGTACAGTGGGAGTTTATTGTTGAGAGAGCACCATGGTGGGGAGGATTTTGGGAAAGGCTAGTGAGAAGTGTAAAGTGTCCATTAAAGAAACTTTTAGCTAATGCTCATTTGAGCAAAGAAGAATTCTCTACTGTTTTATGTGAAGTAGAAGCAATGGTGAACAGTAGGCCTATCACTTTTGTTTACAACAGTAGGCAGGATGCAGAGCCATTGACACCAAATCATTTTCTTTGTGGTAAACGATTAACATCAAACCCCAGTGTGCCAGAAGACTTGCAGCCCATCCAGAGCACTCAAGGAGAGTTAACCAGACGGTTCAGGTACCTTGAAGAGCTACAAGATCAGTTATGGAAGAGGTGGCAGATGGAATACTTGCCAGAACTCAATTATTACCCATCAGGCAAGGTAAAGGGCTCCAATGCAAATTGTATCAAGGTGGGAGAAGTGGTAATGATTGGGGATGAAAGACCAAGGCAATGCTGGAAGCTTGGCATAATTGAAGAGTTGTTTGTTGGCAAAGACAATTTAGTTAGGTCTGCACTGGTAAAGACTTCAGGAGGAAAGTTAAAGAGACCTATACAAAAACTCTATGCTTTAGAAATCAGCAAAAACACAGATAGTCAAGATGAAACATTTGAGTTACAGCCTCATGAAGAAGGCTTGGCTAACCTTGCAGAAGGTAATGACAACAATGCCTCTTCGGTGGGGAGTGTTAGAAAATCTAGAAGAGGAAGAACCATTGTTGTCCCAAGGCGATACGATGACTAAGCTGATTGATGCAGCATTGCTTGTATATATATTAAGTTAAGGTGTATATATCCATCTCATAATTGTAAGGTTAGTGAAAAATTAAATTAATTTAGAGCTAGCATTTTTGAGCTCTTGTGGCATCATTGTTTGGTCACACTGTTGGCATCATTTTGAGACGCTGCGCGTCTTTCTACTCGTTTGTGGAAGGTCGTACGTAAAGGTGTGGTTTGATAGAGAGCTCTCTTGCAATTCAGTTTGGTTGTTTAGATACATGATTGTTGCATCGTGCAATAGTCCAGGTTGCGTTGTTGTTGCAAGGTTCATAAAGAAGACCACAAATAGTACCCTTTTGTTTACCTTTTAAGTTCATGTAATTTAAGGTCTAAGGTAGGCCCGCATCGAGTCAGCAACCCTGAGGTTACCCTGAGGTAGGACCTAATAGGATCTCAAATCCATAAAGTTTAATTTAGCTTAACTTGGGCTTTAGGTAGAACTTGCCCTTTAGAATTTGGCCGTTCACGGCTCAGCTGGGATTTCGAACCCGACAAATAAATAAAATAACAGTTAGCCTTATAAGCCTAACTAAGGCTGGTGTCCCTATTCTTCAATAGCTCCGAAGATTGTAAGTAGAGAAATCTCATTTATATCACTAACTCGATCACAGTATTGGATAACAAATTTTGTTTTAGAAAGGCTAACATCATTTAACTTGAATTAACATTTAAATTAAAATGGTTGAAAGCCTCACCATATTTGGTATGCATTAGATCAAAAGAGAATTATAGGTTAGGACAGGTTAGATTTGGATGGAAAGTAGGTATCATGTTAATTCGTGGTTATCACACCAATTCATGTATTACGAGGAAACATCAGTTTTTTAAGAACTTTTCATTCGGTTCCAGAATTTAACACATTTGTATTTAACACATTTAACCCTTTCACTCACTCCGTACACAATTGTTTAACTGAAAAAGAAACCATATTTATTTTTATTTAAACCAAACGTAAAGGCAAGTTTTATTTTTAACCTAATCATAATATGTGAACGAAACGGTTGAAAAATTTTGTCCTTGTTTACACATATATAATAGTGTAAAGGGAATGCAGTGCTCGGTCTGTTATTCTAAGGCAGCATTTCTAAACATTTTGCTTCTTCCGTACCGTTGAACTCTTTCAAGGATTTTCTGGATTTTTGAGAGGCATAGGGGATTTTTATTTTCTTTACGACTTGTGGCAGTTTGTTAATCATATATAAAATTAAAAGGGTTATACAGTATTTTCAGGACCCCATCGCGTAAACCCTAAGATTCCCTCGCTTACCCTACGTTCAGAACCACTGTTCTAAGGGAAGGAAAGTAGAAGCCAATGAGGTCTATAACTGAAAGTAGAATTTCAAAAACATCTTTCTAAAAAGCAAAGGAAATTACTCATTGATAATGATTGGATTTTGTTTTTAAAATTTTATTGATGTCCCCAAAAACGAATGAAATAACCAAAGAAAAACAGAATAATACTAATTAGTAATTTTTCATGTTCTATAAACATTTTTGTTTTTAGCCTAACTTTTCCGTAGCTTACCTTCACTTTTTAATCGCACAAAGTAATATTTATTGTCATGTAAAAATTATAAATAATTTAGATTAAAATTGACTCCTAAAACGCAAGGTTTGACATTTCTTTTGTTCTTTGTCCTTTCCGTAAGTGGATTGACCATCTTATCTGAGACTAAGAAACTACATGATATATAATGATAATTTTGAATATTTATTTATGAAAATCAGGCATCAGTAAACCCTTTACCATCTCCAACGGGTGTACATCCATTAGTTTATCCCTTACGTGAAACATTCCAACATGTGTTTCCATGATAACAAAGACAGGTTGGGTCTTCGTCTCAGTTCTTCAAGAATCAGCTGATGAGTGCCACAGTATGAATGAAGGCCAAAATTTTTTCGATTTATTTTATGTATGATGCGTATTCATACATTAAATGGCCTTTCTGTTGAAGAAGAAAAGTTACAATGTCTGAAATGATTCAGGTTCTTTTTTTATCAGAGTATAAAGTAAGTGAAATTTTGTGATGGATAATGCGCTTAATTTATTGTTCAAAGTTTTGTCCCTTTGCTTATCAGTTCTTGTTGTTCAATTAAGCCTTTCTTTAATTAAAGGTACATCATTGTAAATATTTAAGTGCATTCATAAAGTTTATATTCCAAAAATACAAATGTCTTCTTTTTATCACAGGCTGCATTATAGGTGAGACGACAGGAGTTCCACATGGATCGGAGTGGGAGGTGTATTGTAATATTACAATGACCTGCAATGATGGCTCTGTTGAACCAAAATACTACTCTTACGGTAAAATTTTATTTTATTGTTTTTTAACTAAATCTAACCTAACCTAACCTACTTAACCTAACCTAACTTACATTTCTTTAGGATAAAGTTTGTAAATAATTGATTTGCTAAGTTTCGTAAAAATTTGTAACAGTCCGCCAAACCGAAAAAACCCGATCTTTTAAACCAATAAATCATGTATTCTATAATTTTATAATTCTTTCAATTCCAGGATCAAATACTTTCTTATATTAATCCTGAAAACATACAAGTCATCCAAAAATTTAAAGTATCACAAAGTGCATTAAAGCTAAAATATATAAGCCTAATTTTAGGCTTATACAGTATATTTCATTAATATAAGTATTTAATTAACGCCACCTCAAGTTCAAAATCAGTAGAACATGTAACGCGATAATCTATTCTGTGGGTTTCGCTGCCTCGAAGGCCGTTATTGTTATTGTTTCACACCTAATATTTCTCATATGTACAAGAAAGTGTACACAAAAATTGTGTTCACCTTACTATTGGCAATGCTTGTGCGTGCATTATTAAAACAAGAGCCCTCTCGTTGCCAAGAATTATTCTTATAAGTTTTTTATTGTAGTCACAGAAAGCTTGTTTATTATTCAGCTGTTGTTTGTTTCGTTCAGGCATCCACCTTCCCATGGTGTAGGAGATGCGTATCCAAATGAGATTATGTGCATACAGGAAAGGGTTACCCATATCAGGGGAGATACGAATGGAGGACCAAAATAAGTATCTTTCAGTTTCTTATATGTTTGTGCAACATGGAGACTCGTATGCTCCTTTTTCCTCTCCATCTGAAATATCTGAAATTCGAGCTTCCTTTGAAGGTGCAGCTATTTCCTTGTTGACATCTTTCATTGGTGGGAAACGGGGAAATGTGGGTCTTTCGTTTCCATATTGCAACGCATCCTTCCTCGACTTCCATTTTTGACCTTCCCTTCTCTGTACCAAAACGGGACACTGATTTTTATTTTTTATGCAGGAAGGAAGGGCCAAGGGCGAATGCCCACAAATCGTTCTCCCCCCCCCCCCCCATAGAAGAAGAAAGCGTTTGAAAGATTGGAAGTCATAGACAGGGGGAAAGATAGAGTGAAGAAGATTGTTCCAGAGTTGACCGGTTGAGTGGATGAAAGATTATAAATACCGATTAACCCTTGCGTTAGAGAGTTGGACAGAAAATGAATGAGAAAGTGTCGAAAGTCTGGTACTGCGTGCTCTCTTTAAAGGAAGAGGCATGCAGTTAGAGTTGAGAAAAGCAGTGTCCGTTATAATAACAATAATAAAGAGAAAGTGAGGCAACATTGCGGCGAAGAGAGAGGGATTGAAGACAGTGAGTAAGAGGCGGGGAATTGATGATACGAAAAGTCTTTGATGGCACCTGGTGAAGTACGGCTGTCGGGGTTGAGCCAACCCATACATGAGAAGCATACTTCATACAGGGGGCGAACAAGACCCTGTACAGAGACAGCAACTGAGTTGGGGTGAAGAAACTACAGAGGCGGTACAACACACCTAACCTCTTGGAAGCTATTTTGAAAAAAAGAAAAGGAAACACCGAGAATGTTAAGAGAAGAGGAAGGATTGAGTTGTGTGTTATTGAAGGTAAGGGGATAGTCGTGTGGAATATTGTGACGAGTAGACAGATGGAAGAACTGAATTTTTGAGGCAGTGAAAGCCACAAGGTTTTCTCTGCCCCAGTCAGATATAGCAGAAAGATCAGAGGACAGGTGTTCCATAGCCGTCCTACGCGAATCATGGAGTGACTGTTGAGAGAGACGCTTTGGGAAGCGGGTGGAAAAGTGAAGAGTGGAATTATCGGCATAGCAGTGAATAAGACAGAAAGTGCAACTTAGTAGATAATTGATAAATAAAAGGAAAAGAGTGGGTGACAGGACAGAACCCTGAGGAACACCACTGTCAATAGCTTTAGGAGAAGAGCAGTGACCATCTACAACCGCAGCTATAGATCGGCCAGAAAGAAAATTAGAGATGAAGGCATACGGTAGAAGGATAGAAAGCGAAGGAGGGCAGTTTGGAGATTAAAGATTTGTGCCAGACTCCATCAAAAGCTTTTGATACGTCTAGCGCAATTGTAAAAACTTCACCGAAGTCCCGAATGAGGATGACCAACAGTCAGAGAAATGCAAAACCCATACTGACGATCTGAAAGAAAATTGTGAAAAGAGATGTTTTAGAATCTTCCTATTAATGATAGATTCAAAAACTTTAGGAGGGCAAGAAATTAAAGCAATTTGACGATAGTTGGAGGGTTGAGAGCGGTCGCCCTTCTTTGGGACAGACTGAATGAAAGCGAACTTCCAGCAGGAAAGAAAGTACCAGATGTAAGGCAAAGACGAAAGAGTTTGCCTCGGAAGGATGTCAGCACAGAAGCACAGTTGTTTCAGAACAACAGGAGGAACACCATCAGGACCGTACGCCTTCCTAGAGTTGAGCTCAGATACGGCAGAAAGAACATCTTTGCAAGAGATTCTAATTTCAGGCATAATAAAATCAGAGGGAAGAGTAGGTGAGGAACAGCACTGGAATCATCCACGGTGAGTTGGAGGCGAAAGTTTGAGCGAAGAGTTCAGCTTTGTCAGGAGAAGAGAGGGCAACTGAGCTGTCAGAATGGAAAAGAGGAGGAAAACCAAAGGTTCTTAGCTAGATGCCAGAAAGAGTGAGAAGAATTAGAATTGGATAGGTTTTCACATTTTTGTCTGATAAAGGAATTTTTTGCGAGGTGAAGAACAGATTTTGCACGATTCCAGGCAGAAAGATAAGCTGAGTGAGAGTCATGAGTTGGATGGCGACAGTACCTCCTGAGCCTCCTCTCTATTGCAGACACTACTAGAAGAAGTAAAGTTAAACCAAGGTTTATTTTGCATTTGGAGTAGAAATAAAAATGGAATGTACGCCTCCATGCCCAAGAGAATTACTTCCGTGATGCGCTCAGCACTTTCGGAAGGGCCCCGGCCACGGAAGCAGTAATCATTCTATGGGAAATCACAGAAGTACTGCCTAAGGGCCACCCAATCAGCGGCACCAAAGTGCCAAAGACGTCTCCTCTTGGGAGGATCCAAAGTCCAATTGGAGATATAGGAAAAGAAACAGATATAAGATTGTGGTCGGAGGAGCACAACGGAGAAAAAAGTTTCACAGAGTAAGAAGAAGGGTGATAGGCCCAACATTCTGCATTTATTTTTCACCTATCTCCAAAGCGATTAGGGATGCGAGTAGGATGCTGTACAATCTGCTCTTGGTCATTTAGGATGACCTAGAGCTAGTTCATGTTAGTGAAATGTCAGCGAAATGGGAGGAAAGCCAAAGGTGGTGGTGAACATAAAAATCTCCTAAAATGGAGACTTCAGCAAAGGAGAGCGGGAAAGAATGTATTCCACTTTGGAAGTGAGGTAGTCAAAGAATTTTAGATAATCAGTAGAATTAGGAGAAAGGTAGATAGCACAGATGTATTTAGTTTGATATTGGTATATAAGCCACAGCCAGAAGGTATAGAATTCGGAAGATTCGAGTTCGGGAATACGAGGACAAGTTAGGTCATTGCGTACATATACGCAACATTCACCTTTGGAGTAAAATTCAGTATAGAGAAAGTAAGAGGGTACAGAAAAAGGGATGTTGTGCGTCGTCCCAGAAACCTGAGTTTCACTGAGGAAGAGAAGGTGAGGTTTAGAGGAGAAGTGGTGTTCAACAGATTGAAAATTTGAGGAAAAGCCACGAATGTTGCAGAAGTTTATGAAAAATAAATCAGGCAGAGATCCAGAGCATCTCGAATAGGCGGTAGTAGATTCATCCCCACTGCCGGGGTCTGCGCTCCCTGTATGAGCAACGGGGTAGCCAGAAGTGGGGGCATTTATGGTCCCCTCCCCAGGGACTCCGAGGCTCTTGAAGTTGTTACCATTTTTTTTTTTTAAATTTGAAAAGATTTTGAAAAGATGTGTAAAATGAATGTGGGTATATATAGTGAAACATAAAGAGAGAAGTGTGTGGTTGGGAGTATGTTGGACTGCTCACAGGGTAGTTGAGGCACGAAAAAAGTTCAGCTAAGGAGGACAGTGACAGGAGGAAAGTGAGTTCCGGCACCCTCTATCTCCTGACGTCACTCCGGGAGCACTTTCCTGGTCGTTTGGTATCTACAATCTCCTCCCGGTAATATATTTAATATATGTGATTATAGTTTCATTAATTGGAAATAGTAATATTTTTCATTAGATGGCAAAAATTTATTCATAAAAACAGGTAACATCCGGAACTCATTTCCCCACCTCGTTGGGGTGAGTGTGCACAAAGGGTCACCTGGGCCCGAGTATTGATAGGTTAAGGGAACGGCTAATCCCAACTCAGTGCCAGTAACTGGGAGCGAACTCAAAGCCTCACTGCCACACAGTCTGACAAAATAAACTACTTAGCTACCGACAGTCTAGATTTGTATATTCTAAAGTAAAAGCAAAAATTTTTGCAGTGAAATTTCTCCTGATGTTTGGTTTAAATCTGTGCTGTAACTCAATTAAAGCTTTCCTAAGACTACTCATAATATTCATGTTGCAAATATTAAATTAATTTTCATGCATTAGAGAATGGGAACAGCACTTGATGAGGAAGCTCTTCCTAAAGTTTTGAAACTGTATACGAAAGTGGGATAAGGGTTTCCGACCACAGTTTAAATTAAGTTCTCATTTCAGTGAAACGGAATGAAATAAGGTCATGAAATCATGTTTAGTAATTTCCAGAAGTTTGTTTAATGTAAAGAATCCTCTAAAAACTGATCGCCTTTCAGAGACCACCTGCAATCCTCCATTTGACAACGTCACTGGAATTGGGTGCACTGCTACCAGTTCTGATACGATGACATGGTGTGAAGGCAGGAAATATTGTTTAAATTTAGGAGGAGATTTTCTTGCGGGTGAAACTTTCACATCACTCGATCCACTTGATCTTGATGCATATCTACAAACCAATGGTAAATAATGTTTAAAATTGAATGATAAATGTATATTTACGGAAAAAAGTTTACCGAAAATAAATAATTTAAAAACAAAAAAATTTGGGAACATTTTTGGATTGGCCTTTGTCGAAAGTTATTCCGTAATTCTATAAAGTACTATGCGTAATCACACACACACACACACACACACACACACACAGATATATATATATATAATGCGCTCTCAGTGGTGTAGTGGTTAGCGTCGCTGACACGAATCCATTGGTCCCAGGATCGAGACCCAGTGACGGCAGGCGGCGCGCAGCAAAACCCAGCTGTTCATCCTTCCACACAATAAAGAAAGTGGTTGGTAGATAAATGGGTACCCTGGGTGGCCTAGTGGTTAAGACGATGGGCTACTGGTGGGTCGTGGTTCGGATTCGACGTTAAACTGTAGGTCTAAGGTGGAGTGACAAGCTTGACCTTCGTCAAAATGAACAATTCGGGCGGAAGCTAAACAAAGGTTAACCAAAGGTATATATATATATATATATATATAATATATATTATACAGGGTGTCCCAAAAGTCCCTATCTATTTTGTTGAAATAGGCTGAATTTCAATGAATGTTTTAATGACATGATTGCATGCACCTTTCTAGACAAATACATGCATTAGATTTCTATTTAATATTTTTAATTTTTAATTAATTTTTTCAGATCCATATCATTGGTGATGGATGTGCATGAACGCGTTATGATAGTAACATGTCGCATCAGAGGAATGAAATGTTGTGAAATTAGAGACCGATTCTCAAGAAGGTTTCATGAGCCTGGACCGACAGATAAAGCGATTTGTGAATTGGTAAACAAATTCAAAAGACTGGATCTGTGCATGATGAAGGAAGAAGTGGACGCCCAAGAACAGTACAACAAAACATTGAATCTGTTCGCATAATGTTCGAAGACGATCAAAGAATGTCAGTTCGCCAAGCATCCCACAGATTGACCATACCCCAAACAACTGTTCACAAAATCTTGCGTTCGACGCTGAAGAAGGTTATCACGTTCAGCTGTTACACAGCTTACACGAGGAAGATTTTCTAAAAAGAGCAGCAATGTGTGCGGAACTGGTCGAACAAATCCAAAATAACAACTTAATGGACCACATTTTGTTTAGCGATGAGGCGACTTTTCACACCTGTGGTAAAATCAATCGACATAATTGTCGCATCTGGGCTAATGAAAAGCCAACTGAGTTCACTGAATAGGAAAGACACTCACCTAAAGTCAACGTGTGGCTTGGAATGACGAAGTCTAAGATTTACGGGCCCTTTTTCTTTGCAGAGGCTACAGTGACAGGGCCTGTTTACTTTCAAATGCTTCAAAATTTTCTAGAACCTCAACTTCTTGAAGATGGCATTCTCGACAATGTAGTCTTTCAGCAGGATGGGGCACCATGTCATTATGCCAGAATTGTTCAGACATACCTAAATGAGCGTTTTCCAAATCGTTGGATTGGACGTGGGGGAAATAGGCCCTGGGCAGCGCGATCTCCGGATTTGACCCCATTGGATTTCTTTGCTTGGGGTTTCATTAAATCAGCGGTCTATCACAGAAATATTCGAGATTTACCAGATCTGCGAGAGCGCATTAGGCAAGCAGTTGAGAAAATAACCCCTGAAATGCTCGGAAATGTGTTCCGCAATGCAGCTGACCGCTTTGAGATTTGCAGAGATACAGATGGAGCACATGTGGAAACTACTAATTAAAGATTTTAATGGTGTAATACTTTAATTTGTATAGAAATACATCTGTATTCAGGTCAGTGTGACATTTATTTGAAATTCAGCCTATTTCAACAAAATAGATAGGGACTTTTGGGACACCCTGTATATGAGGCTTTGCGAGTACGAGGGGCGAACTCGCCAAACCAATTTTGAGATAGACGCGTTTAAACTTTGTGACTATCGTGTACGAGCCAACGAGGGACACATAGCGCAAATACACACATTGAAAATAATCTCATTTTGAGCGTACGAGGAGGGTATTTGGCTATATCAAGTTTTCTATGGATGGGGAAGGATTGAACTATTCATTCATGGAACAATCGCAAAATCGACAATGTGGCGAGTTTGCCCCGCGTACTCGCGACGCTTCATATATATATATATATATATATATATATATATATATATGAAAATGAAAATGAAAATGAAAAGGTTTATTGGCAGACTATAGTCCATATGACAAATATTATTAATACAATGACAGTTCACATACTAAGGATAGAAATATATACAATTAATTAGAAATAATACTGCACTGTCGAAGTTAAGTGGAGCTACAGACAGACGTTTTCGTACCAAGAATTCCATAGCTTAGAGGATAAATGGCAGGACTCATGGATAGCTTGGATAATCGGGTTGGTTGATTTTTTAATTCTTTGCATTAGACTGTATTGAGCACGTCTTGTTACCTCCGCGAAGCTCGGGACATTGCGAGTAGCAAACATTTGCGAAGCTGAGCATCTCGGGGGTAATTTATGTAAGAGTCTAAAAGACCTGTTGTACATCAAATTTAGAGTTCTGCCAGAACCTTTTTTATAATTCACCCAGAGTTGCTGTCCGTATATACACTGCATTCGCACTTATTAAGCAAATTACATTTTCTCCAATGTTTTCAAAAGTTTTTCCCCGATTTCAATGAAATTTGTAGCAAATAATCACTATATATATAGCAGCATTGATGGTATTCATTTCAATAAAATATTTTGATAATTAAAATAATTATCTCATTTTATTGAAAAATATGTAAAATATTGTGTTCCAAATTATTAAGCAAGTATTCTATTTATGGATCTAAATGGTGAAAATGGGTAAGAAGGAGGATTTAACATTAACTGAGAAAAGAAAAATAGTTAAGTTACTCGCTGAAAATATAAAATCTATTGAAATTGCGAAGCAGTTTGGCAGAGCTTATCGAAATGTAAACAAGTCTGTAGCGGAGGGTACCAAACTGAGGCAGCGAAGTGATAAAGGAGCTATAAGAAAAGTGACAAGGCGGCAGATATCTGTAATCAAGCGCAAATTGCAAAGCATCCATTGTCCTCAAGTAAAGAGGTTTTTGAGCAGGCTGGCATACATAATGTACCAAGAACATCTCGATGTGGAATCCTCCAAACAATTGGCAAGACGTGTAAATCTACGATTCAGTCACCATTAACATCCAGGTACAAGAAGCAGCGTGTTGAATGGGCGCGTCAGTACGTGAAAACAGATTTTAATACTGTATTGTTCACCGATGAATGAAAAGCAACCCTTGAGGGACTTGATGTTTGGTCAAGAAGATGGATTGCTGAGAGGCAATTTCTACCATCGAGATTAAGACGCCAACAAGGTGGAGGTAGTGTCATGTTTTAGACAGGATTGATAGGCAATGAAGTAGCTGTCCCATACAGAGTGCCTGATGGTGTAAAAATGAATGCCCAGTCTTACACAAACTTTCTAAAAGAAAACCTCATTCCATGGTAGAGATTGACCCTGAGCAATCCATCTTCTTGGCCAACCATCAGATCCCTCAGGGTTGCTCTTCATTCATCGGTTAACAATACAGTATTAAAATTTGTTTTCATGTACTGACGCGCCCATTCAACACGCTGCTTCTTGTACCTGGGTGTTAATGGTGACTGAATCGTAGATTTACACGTCTTGCCAATTGTTTGGAGGATTCCACATCGAGATGTTCTTGGTACATTATGTATGCCAGCCTGCTTAAAAACCTCTTTACTTAAGGACAATGGATGCTTTGCAGTTTGCGCTTGATTACAGATATCTGCCGCCTTGTCACTTTTCTTATAGCTCCTTTATCACTTCGCTGCCTCAGTTTGGTACCCTCCGCTACAAACTTGTTTACAGTTCGATAAGCTCTGCCAAACTGCTTCGCAATTTCAATAGATTTTATATTTTCAGCGAGTAACTTGACTATTTTTCTTTTCTCAGTTAATGTTAAATCCTTCTTCTTACCCATTTTCACCATTTAGATCCATAAATAGAATACTTGCTTAATAATTCGGAACACAATATTTTACATATTTTTCAATAAAATGAGATAATTATTTTAATTATCAAAATACTTTATCGAAATGAATATCATTATTGCTGCTATATATAGTGATTATTTGCTACAAATTTCATTGAAATCGAGGGAAAACTTTTGAAAACATTGGAGAAAATGTAATCTGCTTAATACGTGCGAACGCAGTGTATTACTGCAGAAAGTACGAAAGAGAGTGTCTTTAACTTCACTTGTACAGAATCGAAAGTTCCTTATGGTCATATTCGCGTTAGCACACAGGTTTCGAGATTGTTTTCTTATATCCGAGTCATCACTCAAGGAGCTGGTAATAGTTTGATCCAAATACTTAACCTCTTGTACTTCCTCAATTACTTCACCATTCATTTTAAACTTTATATCAGCTGGCTGATTACAGCTTTTAGGATGAAATTGCATAACCTTAGTTTTTGTAACATTAAAAAGAATATCATGTTTCTGCGAATACACTTCGCATATTTTTAGTAGCCGATCCAGACCTTTAACAGAGGGACTTATTAACACCATATCATCGGCATAAACTAAGTTATTTATCCTTGTGTTATCTATACAACATCCCACTGTTGCCTCATTAAGTGAAGCAATTAATCCGTCAATATACACATTAAACAGCATTGGGGAGAGCAAGGAGCCTTGTCTCACCCCGCAAGAGGAGCCAAAACACTCGGATAGTACATTGCCCCACCTAACGGTGAAAGATTGGTGGGAATACCAAAAATTTCAATACATTTAATATGTACATGGGAACCTTCCTGTCTTCTAGTTTTTCAAATAAAATATTGTGGTTCACCCTATCATATGCCTTACTTATATCTAGGAAACAGCTATAAATAGTTGAATTACTGTCAATGTATTTAGATATTGTTTCTTTAAGTATCTTTATATATGTTGAGAGATAGATAGATACAGAGATAGAAAACAGATAGTTAAGCTAATTAATTTTAAATCGCATATATTACAGCTGATGTGAACGTCACGTGGGTTGGACTTTGGAATGAAAACAAAGCATACACAGCATACTACTTTAATTCAACTTCGGGTGGAATTGTTTACGAAAACTCACCTGTTTGGAATGCGAATGCTCCACAGCTGCCGGGGACATGGAATTGCGGAATCTATTATCAAACTGTAGGAAATGTAGAAGATCTAAGCTGTGAATCATCGGCTGCATTTATATGCAGAATCCCAAACTTGTAGAACGAATGACAGATGAACTCGGATTGAAGACGAACCCTGAACAAGATTGTAATTAAAACCAAAAAACTGCACTCTTTTCGAATCGGCCCACATAAATGTAAAATTTGGACGCACATTATAATTCGTCACTTAATGTAATCTTTATGAAATAATAATTGCATACATTCTCATGTTTTATTTATGTTGGTAACTTTCAGGCATAATACCCAAAACATAATACTAATACTGTGCAGCGTTCTTTAAACTTTACTGCACTCTTTTTGAATCGGCCCACATAAATGTAAAATTTGGACGCACATAATTCGTCACTAAATAAATGTAATCTTTATGAAATAATAACTTGCATACTGTACATTCTCGTGTTTTATTTAGGTTGGTAACTTTCAGGCATAATACCCAAAACATAATATTATTACTCTCCTCTATAAATTACAAATATATATATATATATATATATTATATATATATATATTAGATAACGTAGTGGAAGTGACCCTCTGTCAGAAAATCGTGTGGGCGCTTCTGCGTTTTAGTTCTTTTTCATCCGACCTCGAAAAGTAAAAATCACAATTAAGGAATGGAATTCTTTGAAGTTAAAATGAATATACAAAAATGTTGACGATTAGGAATTAGTGAATATGTCGTACGAGATAAAGAATAGTGATTGAAAAGAAGAATTTTTCACTTGAACACGATTTTGCATAATTCTACATAAACCTCAGTGTCGACAGTGTTTGAAAAATATTAAATCTGAACACTGTAAAACACTGCAACTTGAATTAGATACTTCTCCAAAATATTTCTTCAGGATTCTCATTCCTCCAATTCTGCATGAACTGAAAACACTAAAAATCTAAAACACTACTGACAAGATTTGTGGGTATCGCATTTTCAGCTTTTACTAAGTCTTACTTGTATTTCTCACATTCAATATGACACACACACACACACACACATATATATATATATATATATATATATATATATATATATATCCTTCCAAATCAATATAATAACAGATCAAAGATAATAAATTTTTAAAGTGAATCTTTTTGGTCATTTTGTGAATTTGTGAATATTGTTTCTGCAAATACAAACTTGTATCAAAGTATATATATATATATATATATATACACAGGGGCATAGCCAGAATTTCTTTTCGGGAGGGGCTAATATATATATATATATATATATATATATATATATATATATATATATATATATATATATGCTACAAACCCACAAGGAAAAAAATTATTTCAAGTCCTTTCGTGTATTCAGTAAGTACACCTCGTCAGGGAATGTACTTCTGAATGCACGAAAGGACTTGGAATCATATTTCTTTTTCCTTATGGATTTGTATCATTTATTCATTTCACGTGTTTAATTGTGAAATTCACCCCATATATATATATATATTAGTAGTGGACCGGATATCCGCATCATTTTTAACATCCGCATCGGCACTTCTGACTGCGGATGTTATGCGGATATTACCCCTAATAAATTATGCAATTTACAATTAAAGTAGCTTATAAATTTGAGAAAGTTATTATTTTTATCATAATGAAAACATTAATATTAATTTTAATTCTTATGCATTGGCTGCCATAATAGTAATATCACGAAATTTAAAAAATTATGTCATATATTCATAATTCTATATTATATTGATAGATTAACTAAATATCCGCATCCGCGGATACTGAAATTAAAGATCCGCATCCGCAGATGTTGAAAAACACATCCGATCCACCACTTATATATATATATATATATATATATATATATATATATATATATATATGTTAACCCCTCCTTTTATGACCCTGGGGTGGTTCGGAGTCGACGGGGGTTCTGGTTAGGAGGCAGCAACGGATATTTCTTCTATAACATTCTAATTCTTTTCTCTCGCTATAGGGTCGACAGTTGTTAATTCTTCTCTTTCTCTAATACTCTGATACTTTCTCTGATACTAAAATTATCGACTTTTCTTTTATAACTTATCGACTTTACTGACTAAGTTCTTCTGAAGAGAGCCCAACTCGAAGGGGAAAATAAAAAGTTTCTCTTACTGTAATTTACTTCTAAAAAATGTACAGGTAGTGCTCTGAATTTACAGGGGTAGAGGTTCGACCTCTTTTGACCATGGCTCAGGCCGGAATCTAAAAAAATTGAGGACGCAAGGGGCCTCTGCCCCCTTCCCGCAGCGAGGCTGCTAACAAGGGAGTCTCGTAGTAGTGACCAAAGAAGAGTGAAGTAATGAAGTGAAGTTAATTTTACAATTACATGTATCATATAAGTCTAAATGTTGGGGGAATGCAGTTGAAGGTTAAGTTTCCCCTCTTTTAAACACATGATCAGATGTTTGAAAGATTCCAAATAAAAATTCAAAAAATAAAAAAAAACTAATCGTATTTTTCGCCGAGTCTACATTTCTGAAGGCGATATCATTTCGTAGTAGTACATAAGTACAGTCTAAGTACATCATTGAGTACGTATTAATTTTGGTTCATTACAATTACGATTACAATTACCAATTAATTCATATTCACTTATTGTTTAATTACAATCTCATTTAAAGTACATTACAAGTTATTATCATTAATTACAGTTTCATTAAAGTATATTACTACATTATATATTAAATTATGATCGTTTAATTAAAGTAGTTTCATTAAAGTACATTACATCAATTACATTATATTAAAGTATTATATTTAATTACAATTTTAGCAAATTGTTAATTGACATATCTACTACTGAAGTAATCTAAATAGGTGATATAATTGATATAATGAATGGGAGTTAACCGTTGTTCTATAATTTAAAGGGTATTAACAACAACGTTATATATTTATAGTTAACAATAATTACGCCAAATTATGTCAAATATTATTAGAACCAGGTTGGTTATCAGAGTTTGAAAGTCTAATTAGCCAGCGATGAGGAAAGCTGACAAAAATACGGTGTACTTTTCATTGGAAGTACACGGACATTTATGATAACGTACTACATAAGTAATATAGAATTTGAATGACAATTAGGTAGAAATAGTAAGTACAAGTAATGAGAACGGGGATAACTATGTGACGTAAGCCGATAACGAACTAGCGGCCAGGCAGGGAAACAATACAGTATATTATAATAATATAACATACAACATAACACCTTATGTTATAAATTTGGATCAGAGCGAAAGGAGATTTTTATCTTAGAAGCGTTCGATTTTGCTGTGATTAGCGAATTCGACCACTTACCGAAGCATTTATAAATATCTTGCGAGGGGTGAACGCACTTGAAAAAAAATAATAAAAAAATAATACGAGAACGTATTTGCGCGTTTTCGAACGAATGCATAAAGTTTTGCATTTCACGAGCAAAATGAATATTTAATAAAATTGATATAGGATAATGGTCAAGATAAGATATGGACATATGGGGGGGGGGATATGGTCGAATAATAGTTATATTTATACTACATAACATAAATAATGACTTGTATAGAGTGTACAGTTTTTATTATGATGTTAAAGAATTTTCATACATTGAATACTAGAGATATGATGAAGGGAAATTAATGACGGGAAAATATGACGTCATAGTTATTGAATTTGTACGTATAGTACAAATCATTATTAGGAAGATTTACAAGAACGAATTAGAGACAAAGAGTGGGTATTAATGACTAAGAAGTACAACTATGGGTTCCAATCCTGTTATATGCAATGTGTATGCATAATCTAGGGTCGAGGGTGAGATGCAAGACAACCATAACACTGCCCAAAAAAAAAAAAAGCTGCTGATTTAATTCTAAGACCTGTTTCTGGATAATATTGATGTGCTGATTTAAAAAATCACCTTAGATTTTGTCCATCACATCAGGTTTTCGTGCAATGCAATATGCCTATTTTGGGTGATCCATGAAGGGCGCTTATCAAAATTCATGATTTTTGAGACCTGTTAGCAGCTGTTTTGCTGTTAAAATTTTATCTGTGGATAAGAAAACTGATGAAAGATCCGCAGTTTAGTAACTCAATGACCGAAACGGAGGCAAGAGCTTGGAATGCTTTTGTGGCAGTAGTTAAGAACTTCCTAGGAAACAAAAAGTATGAAAATTATGAAGATCTTGTAAAGGATTTACTTGTAAACTTTCAACAGTTGGGTTGCAACATGAGCATTAAAGTTCACTATCTCAACAGTCATCTGGATAAATTTCCAGAAAATCTTGGTGATGTTAGTGAAGAGCAAGGTGAAAGGTTCCACCAAGATATCAAAGTGATGGAAGAACGATACCAAGGAAGATGGGATACCCATATGATGGCTGACTACTGCTGGAGCCTGCAAAGAGATTGTCTTGACATCTCTCATTCTAGGAAGTCCTATAAGAGAAAATTTATCAGCACTGAAAAGTAAGAAAACAAGAAAAAGACAATGTTAAGAAAACTGGTCCCGTGCTTGCTTTAATATGGATTCATTTTTTGCTTATTTAAACACTTTTAATCACTTTATGTCAATATTACCATTGTATATTAAAGTTCACTCCCTGCACAATTGTTTACTTTTCCATGCTGATTCTGAGTATGTAAAAACTTATTTTTTGAAAAGAAAAAAAATTGGGCATAACCCTGCCAAAATGCGATATCGACAAAATATCCGTATTTGATTGCTCGAAAACCTGACGTGATAGGCAAAAACTAAGGTGATTTTTTAAATCAGCACACCAAAGTTACCTAAAAACAGGTGTTAGAATTAAATCAGCAAAATTGGTGTTGGGCAGTGTAATTAATTATAATAAATTCTATAACAAATGAAAAATGGAAAATGGATACGACTAAACCATAGAAATGGTAGATCGTAGGGTTGTGACACAAACGAAAATAGAAAGCTACAAATAAAATTTGTATCCAAACTCGCGTTAAGCGATTTTGGTTCTTAGGTAAAAATTAATATTGATTATTCATTGTTCATTTATATATATATATATATATATATATATATATATATATTATATATATATATATATATATATATATATTAAAGTGTGTAAATGAGTAAAACACATTCCTAAATGTATTACAATAATTGAACATGTGCTGAAGGTACTTGGTATGATGTACTTACTCATAAGTAATGCATAGCAATATCAAACCTATGATTTTATTTCGGGAACGGCTGAAGCCCCCGTACCCCCCCCCCCATGTCTACGTCACTGTATAATATATACCTAATGAACCTTATGTTGTTTCGTGCCAGGCATCGAGTCTTCTCTTGAAGACTTCAACTTTGAACCCCGTTACGTTTTTGAGGTCCTTTGGAAGCTGGTTGAAAAGTCTTAGCCCCCTGACAACCAAGCTATTTTCCTTCAGAGTTGAGGAGGTCCCTTGTCGGGCCTTTAATTTGGGAACACTACACATTCTGCTTTTCCTATTTTCCAATGTTGTTTGAATGGTAATTGGGTTTACTGTAGTTTTAGGTTTGGTACCAGTATTTCGATCATTTTCCATATGTAGATTATGGTGTACCTCTCTCTTCTTCTTTCCAGGGAGTACAGATTTAGTTTACGTAGTCTTTCTCAGTAGTTGAGTTCTTTGCAGCCATCAATCTTGGCTGTGAAATGCCTTTGCGTTTCTTCTAGTTTATTAGTTTCTTCCTTTTTATATGGGGACGTCAAAACTGAGCAGTATTCAAGTTTTGGTATAATCAGTGTTTTTAGCAGGGGAATCATTACTGTCCTGTTCCTTCTCTTGAACGTGCTCAGTACCTGTCCGGCGACTCTTTTTGCTTTATTTATCGCTACCTGATTTTGTGTTTCGAATTTCGCATCATCTGTCATTATTATCCCGAGATCGATCGCTTTCGTGCTTCTCTGAATTTCCTGTCTCTCTGGAGCAGAATATGCAGTCTGTTTAAGTTCTTCTTTTCTACCATATCTCAAGAGCTGAAATTTCTCGGTGTTAAATGACATGTTGTTGTCTTCTGACCATTTGTATATTTTGTTCGTGTCCCTTTGCAAGGCCTCCACGTCATGTACATCGCTGATTTTTCTGCTGATCTTTGTATCGTCTGCAAAGGATGTTACTATACTGTTGCTGTTTACTCCGCTGTCTATGTCTGTTAGCATGATAATGAACAGGAGTGGGGCCAGTACTGTCCCTTGTGGTACTGAGCTGCGTACTTCCGATTCTGATGATGATATACCTTGAATTTTGACGACCTGCAGACGTTCTCTGAGGAAGTTGTAGATCCATTTTCCCAATTTGCCTGTTATTCCCATATATTTCATTTTATGTGCTATTATACCATGGTCACATTTGTCAAAAGCTTTAGCAAAATCTGTGTATATAACATCGTAGTTGTCATTGCCTTCCAATGCATCTAGGATATTGTTGTAGTGTTCTATTAGTTGTGATAGGTATGATCTACCTGATCGGAATCCATGCTGATTTTCGTTGAATCTTTTCCGTGTCTCCAGGAAATCATAAATTTTCTCTCTAACTATTCTTTCAAATACTTTGGCAAGGTGGGACGTCAATGATACTGGTCTATAGTTCTTTGCTTGAGATCTGTCCCATCCTTTATATATAGGGACTAGTGATGCACCGGAGCTCCGTCCGAGCAGGAGTTCCAGCCATTTTAGAAAACCTCCTGCTCCGGCAGGAGGTCTCACTAAACTCCGGCCTCTGGCCGGAGGTGTCAAGTACACCAAACTCAATTCTGACAACTTTTAGTTTTAATTCTATAAAACTATAAAACCTCATTTCTGCACCTATCCGAATATTTCAGTTCTCAGATGACTGTAATAATAATTTATTTTATGAGTAATCAGTGATTGTATTAATATTTCAGTTCTCAGTGACTGTAATAATTTATTTTATGAGTGATCAGTGATCGTATTAATAATTGATTTGATATAGGCTACTTTACTCAGCATTAGTAGTATAGCCACAAAAGGGGAGAGTGCAGGAATGTTGCAAAATATTACGTAATGTTGCAAAGGGGACGGGGTGTTGCAAAGGGGGTGGGGTGTTGCAAAGGGGGTAGGGTGTTGCAAAAAGGGTGTGTGTGTTGCAAAGGGGGTGGGGGTATGCACCAACTCACTGTTGCAAAGGGGGGTGGGGGATGCTGCAGGTGCAACAAGGGGTCATGAAACTTGGAGGCGGCGTTATCCCCCAAGAGAAAGAAAGGAGAGAAAGGAGGAGAGGTGTTCACCTGGCTGGAGCCAAGTGCATGTTAAGACTTCAGCCGAGTAGGCGTTGTCTTATAGACTCCTAATCAGCCAGTTGGCTTAGAAGGCGTAAATGGCTTGTTCAGGTTGAGTTGCCAGATACCATTTTAATTGTATACATTATTATGGAGCGTTGCCAGATACCACTTTTTATTGTTCAGGTATACATTATTATGGAGAGTTGCCAGATACCATTTTAATTGTTCAGGTATACATTATTATGGAGAGTTGCCAGATACCATTTTAATTGTTCAGGTATACATTATTAAGTTGCCAGAGTGTACCATTTATTTAATTAATTCTTAAAAGTTGGTTTAGAATTCCGCTAGTAGGTTTAGAAGGCGTAACATGATATAATTAACCAAAAGAATTAAGTAAAACAACATTGCATCATTCTGTTTATTATAAATATAGAGAAAATAAATATACATTTGAATGATCAATAATAATAGAAATATGAACGAGGAATATGCATATAATCATATATCCATCAATATAACAGTACAGGAGAAATATATATACACACACACAATTATGGAGATATAGAGAAAATAAATATACATTTGAATAATCAATAATAATAGTTTAAGAAATATGAACGAGGAATATGCATACAATCATATATCCTTCAATATAACAGTACAGGAGAAATATCACACAAATATGTTAAATATATAAATACATTTCACTCTTTTTTTTCAAAATACTAAACTCGCACTTAATCGAGTCTACAATTACATCATTATTGCTCTGCATTACGCAGTATATGCGGTTTAATAATATTTCACCGCTTAAAGTATAGGGAAACCTGTACTCGATATGAAGGGCTTTCATATCGTTCAGTACTATTTTTGTTCCCACTTTACAACCGGTTGGTAAGTCATCTTTAAATACGTCTAGAATACAATCAAAAGCCACAAGTTTATAAACACGCCTTTCCAATCGAGGGTTTATTTCTACCGACCCGAGCTTTTTAATCGTGAACTCATCTTCACTCAACATAGCGGTAATTGAAATAATCTTCTAAATCGTTACGACAACTGCTCGTTATATAAAGAAATAGTTCTTCAGGGTGAACGGTGTAGGTGAGCTCAGCCTTGTACCGATCAATTGTTTTGTACCAAAGTTCATGGTATTTCAAAGAGTCTAAACTTTTTAAATAAACGTCCAGCTCTAGACCATTCTCACCTTGTTCAGCCCTACACTCGGTAAACCCATCGAGCAGAGCGGTGTATGCGTATTCAAGTACTGTATCAAAATAAAGCATATCCGTAACACGCGCGTCTAATATAGGTTTCAGCTTGCGGAATCCGACGATTTCAAACATTCTGTCGAGGATGAAACGGTTTCGCGTAGGAACAAGAGCGTTATTATCAGAAGCATTCTTCCACATCAGCCGTATATCAATGCATGGCCGATCGTTATTTATACACAACGTACATACAACGGCGTATGAGGGTGCGTCACTAATCTGCTCTCTTCTTGTACCTACGTTAGCAGGTATTTTATAACGATCTTCACTCCACTTCTCAACTATCACGAAGATTCTATTCATCTCCTCGACACTTAAATAAACCCGTTTGTTTGTTTGTCTACATTCCGTTTCCAGTACATAGCTAACGGTACCGGATTTACGCCTGAACACGCGCAACGATTTCGTCACGGACACATCGTACGAGGCGTTGAGAATGCTGCTCAAAGGAAGTTCCATCGTATTCGAGGAGCGCGCGTCCACTCGGTTCAAGCTCTGAGATAACTATGAGCCGTGTGAGGCACGCAGGTAGGCAGGAACGGTTCGATGGGCGGCTGACTCGATGATACGTGAATGGGCTTGTTCGAACTCGTATGATCCGCGAGTCGCACCATAATGTGCGGCGAATTGTTGTACATATTGGGTAGGTGTTTTTCCGGTACAAGAATTAATTTCGGTTTTATCACTACCAGACTACGCACCAGACAGTTTCCCTCAGGATAATTTTCACGAACTAGGCACATTTTATAATTTTTACTAAACATCTTCACACTCCGGCGCACTATTTGAGAGGAACATATGCTCATATTTTTCCTTTCTGCCCAGCAAACGATACTCGTCTCTAAAGTCTGTTAAAAACTCACGCAGGGCACTAGCCACAACCTCACTACGAACCTCATCATGATATACATTAATATAGTGATAAAAATACTTAAGATTGTCCATGATGACGAGATTCACATTTTCAGTCGTAGGGTATGAGTAATCGACATGGTGTAACATGACATAATACCGCTTGTCACACCACCCATCCACAAGACTCATTATCCATACCTGCTGCTTCTCTTCTGCACGCGTTGTTTCTTTTACTTCACGGTATATGTGAGACTTTATAAAGTTTAGCTCTACAGCATACTTCAGCACATCGTCTGTGCAACGAAAGCCTTCAACGGTCTCACCAGAACATCCGTAGAGTATTTGTACATCTTGCAACTTCGCACAATCCAATGTGGTTTTAAAAGAGGCATAGGAGGGGGAATAGGAAGTTTTTCGGTATCCACCACATCTTCACACTTTGCTGAATACCATTTCATAAACGTTGTACAAGCAATATTAAAGGTAGCCATTTTCTTCTGAATACACGTCTGATCTCCTTTTTTCTTCTACGCTGGCGAATACACGTCTGATCTCAAGGGCTTACTGCAGTCGACTGACCACGCAGGGAATCCCAGATAGTAGCATGACTCACGTTGCTGGTCTTACAGTGGGCGGAGCTTAGAACTTTCACCTGTGCACACACACACACACACACACAAAGGAGAAAGTAAAACGCTAATTGAAACATGATTTATTTAATAAACGAGATATTCAAGTTATATATATTTACAAATACGATTTAATAAACGAGATATTCAAGTTATATATATATTTACAAATACGTGTAATAAATAAGTTAACAATAGATACATCAAAGATTATATACAAGACATTTACAAATACGTGTCATAAGTAAGTTAACAATAGGCGCATCAAAAGTTATGGTATTCAAAGGGTACGGTATCATAGGTACCAGGTAACTGGTAACGTTTCCTATAGGTGTTACGGCACACCTTCGTACCCCTAAGTTCCTTCACCCCCCAGCTTCTGCGCCCGAAAATTGTGGGTGCCTACAGTTAGTTGGGGAGGTCGTTCCCTCATCATCGTCCAACACACTAGATCCTTCAACGATTCAAAGTTAACAACCCGCCGATTCGCATGGTTGAGCGTAATACCCTTTGCCTTCACGATATATTTCATATCCTCCCCCACCCTCACCCGTACCCCATAAGTTTTAGGTCCTGTTGAGACAAAAGAGTCGGCGTATGCGTTGTCCCCATACTCATCCTTGATCTCATCAGTGAGCTCGCCGAGGAACTCCCCAATAGCGGGCATGTATTCACCCTCCCTCTCTGTGAATATCACGCTATCTGTATCGGCATACAATACTCTCCGCCCAAGAGAATGCAATAGACCCCAAAGTTTTATACGGGCGTAGGCTGTTGTGAAGCTGGCCACAGGTATGTTTGTAACCCTTGAGGTATCTGTGGCCAATTCAGTGTTGTTGTACTTTATTATGTAAGTATTACCTACATTCACGATCTCCATGACCTCTTTATCGGGAGCATTGGCATAATCCCAGACATCACTATAACTTTGTGCCAAATGAATGTTCCCTTTGCCGGTATTCTGTGCAAATTTTCCCCATAGACTGTTTAGACACAACTTTGCACTAAAGCGCTTGCCAGGATTCTTTGCAATTTGGGCACGATCAAGTTGTATACCTTCGCGGTCGCGGTAACGTTGAATATAGGCAGACTTTTCATCTTCGGTATCAACTCCTCGCGGATACCCTGATGCCTCAACCTTATCCTTCAAAAATGCGTTTATATATGGTGTGAAAAGGTTGGGTAGCTTCTGAAACCTCCACACCTCATGTATCTTCAGTATTCTATACCCATGGCGTACGGCTAGGGCCAGCTCAGGACTTGTATATACGCCTCTGATCTTACGCTGGTGGGGTATATGGTTACAATCGCCGTTATTCTCTTCCGCGCACTTCACGCACAGTGGGAACATGAGCTTGTGGTCGATAACGACAGGTAAGATTGGCATCCATAAATTGCGTGGGGGGAGTACGTCTACGAAAGAGAGCCCAAAGTAACGATCATTCAAATTTCTTGAAAATTCATTGATGGAGGGCAGGTTAGGTCCCACCAGTTTCTCAGGAGCGCCCACGGGGTACGGATTGTTCTTCATCACGTATGGGTATAAAGAACAGAAATCGTAGTAATGGAGCTTCACGCCCTCCGTAGGTGGAAAGTATAGTCTGAATGGATTTGTACGTCCTCCAAACAAGCTATCACCACATTTGAGAGGATCCAGCACCATTGAACGCTTGATCGTGTTTATTTCCTCACGGTACACCTCGTCTGTCTCCATCCGTGCATCATATTCATGCTCCCACAAGACTTTGTGAGTGAACTGTGATCCTATAAGTTGATCGCGGGTGCGGGTCCATGCAAGACAGTCGGCAGGAGATCTACCGTGGATATCTCCGGCGATTCCGCACTCAGGACGGGGGCATCCATGCCACCAGCATCCGTTAAAGGAGTACACAGTCTTCACACCAGTGACACGGTTTTCACTTAACCCATCAACCCAAAAAACACGTCCATTAATCTTAATGGGTACTTCACCCGTGTTGCGGGCGTGCTTTATGTATACACCTGTCTGTTGCTGTAGGTGTATGAGCCAGTAAATAGCCTTGTGTCCGTAACTGCGGGGTTGTTTCGGTGAATAATGGCTAAGGTGTCTTTAGGCATGAAGTTATTCTTGAACACCGTAAAACATAATGACGCGATGGTGGTTGCGACTTGCAGCGGATCGCATTTGAAACGGCCTATGTACATCCTTCTAAAGGCCTGGAAACATACTCTAAGCACGCGCACATCATTCACGCAATAACGCTCACATTCATCAGCTATATTATAAGGGTTACTTTCATTAAAACTGTTGTAGTATCGATCAAAGTCTTCACGTTCATCTACACTCATACAGTCATAGTTAAAATAATGTTTGGGTGGTGGTGGGCCTACGTAGTTTAAAGTCTCGCTGGTGAGGAAAGTGTAAGGGAAGTATCCTTTGGAAACTTCAGCTGCTACCCCATCACCTTGGGTAGCTTTGCTAATTTACAAGGTGTGAATAATAAAGTGTCTTTAAATTGTACATTGCCTCTTATTTGCATCTGTATTAATTTGTTGCCTCTTTTCAATGGATCACCTGTAAATATCTCAGAGGATTCGTGTTCAAGCAACTCCTTATAAAGGAACTGCGTGTCAAACTTTGCCCCGTTATGGGCGAGAATATACACAGTCATTTTTTTGAACTTGTCGGCTAACTTGACAATATAGGACACAAATAGTTTCACAGGACTATCGTGGACATTCGTTTTAAAAACGTTTGTCCGTTTACCGCATTTGGGGCACTCGTCACATTCGATCCCCATACACTCATCACAGATAGTCTGGCTCACAAGTAAATGTGGAATTACCTCTTTGGTTTCAGCGTTCGTATATGTTTCTATATCGTAGTATACAGTTATACAAGGGTTATTTTTAGGCTTAGCATCTTTCATATAACATACATGCTTTACTCCATCCGCCTTATACTCCTCCTGGCATGTAGGACAGTGAATTTCGTCACACTTGTGCTTAAATTTCCCCCAATTATCCATTGTGTGAAACATACCACATTCACAGATTCTCATTTTCCTGCACGTGCCAGTTGATTTATGGAGCTCAAAGCAGTTATTATTGAAGAATGTGCGTCTACACACATCACAGTCTCTCTTCTCAGCTTCAACTACACGGCTTTCACATTTGGTGCTTTTACACTGCTCACATACCATGTGACATTCTTTACAATGTCTCACTATATCATCCGCAAACTCGAGGCACCCCTTACACAAATCATGATGTCTCCCATATTTTCGACTTTTGTCATAACTCGCGTAAAGCCACCTTATATTACGGATGGGGAGATACGTTGTCCCGACAATCCTAAAATAAGTAGGGGTCTTGTACGATCTCTCACACAGCTTTTAAAAACATACACAGTCCTACGACGATCATCCAACCCAAATACAACTATACGGACATTCATTTCCTGTTCTACCTTCTCAGCTCTTCAGGCCCCATATTACAGTCAAATTCAAGTTCACAGTCTACAGCTAGTTTACGGGCACGTTCCACGACCGTAGGCAGCCAAATTTTTTGAGCCGTGTATTTTGTACAGTAAACATAGCCAAGACTACTGCTATAAAGCCGCAACCACGATCGACGTTTATATGCCGTCTATAAATAGCTTGAGAATTGAGGTTAAGAGTATACGGTATGGCACTATGACCCGCAACACGGAATACACGATCAATATTTACCGTGAAGTTGTCCATATTGAAGGCTATACTACTTTGGGCAGCTTGCATTATACGTCCTAATATATATTCTACATCTTCAGCCGCCAAACGTCTAAATGGCACTACTACCCAATAATCATCTACATCACCGTCATCTGACCCGAATCCGAAGGACAGACTCGTCCTGACTTCACGCTCGTCGCGGTTCTGAAGAGCAAACTCTACAATACGCTGTACAACCCGGCGTAGCCCGCGCTCAATTCCATTGCTATACATGGCTCTAGGGTCGACCCTGACTCTATACCGATTTCTAGTCAAGGCTGGGGTGGGGGCTGCGGAGCGCACCAACTCAAACGTTATATCATCCTCAACAGAACGGGGGAACTGTGGCGGATGAATTAGGGGATATATTAGCGGAAGGTGCTGCTGGGGGGCCTGTTGCGTAGGAGGTTGAGGGTTGGGGATCTATTATTGTAGACTTAACAGAACGGGGGGCAACTGTGGCGGATGAATAAGGGGATATATTAGCGGGAGGTGCTGCTGGGGGGATTGTTGCGTAAGAGGTTGAGGGTTGGGGATCTATTACTGGTGCAACAGGCGCGTATTTCGGTCGCTTTATACCTGACGTGGGGTTCTCTTCATCATACCTCCGCTTTGGACGTGCTACCGGTATCGCTGGTGAGGGTTCGTTGGCAGGGGAGGAGATCACAACTACACTGTCGTCGGGTCATCCGTAATGTCGATGATGGGGTGCTGTACCTCATCGTCATTCACGGTTCTGTGGGAGAAGAAAACAAAATATAAGGAACAGCACTCAAAATTTGTAATATTTTGTAAATGATCCACTTAGGAGTGTGACGTGTTAGAAATGGACTCTGTAGAAAAATTCAGATTCACGAGCCCATCCACATGTATTATATCTGGACCTACAGGATGTGGTAAAACTGTGTTTATGCTTAAAATCATTAAAGAAAAGGGAGAGATGTTCTCGAAATTTGTGCATAAAGTTATATGGTGCTATTCGACGTATCAATCAGTGTTCAACGAGTACCAAGATGATATTTTGTTCCACAAAGGCGTATATGACGTTAATTCGTTAAAGGGAAATGAACATACAGTCATTGTAATTGACGATCTCATGTTGGAGATGGATAAAACGTTTGCCGAGACATTTACAGTATTCTCCCACCATCTTAACATAAGCGTGTTCTTCATCAATCAGAATCTATTTTTCAAAAATAGATACATGCGCGATGTGTCGTTAAATACACAATATCTAGTCTTATTCGCACAACGTAGAGATGTATCACAAATTGGGGTATTAGCCAATCAAATGTTCCCGAATCAGCGTAAGGAGTTTTTGGAAGTTTATAAAGAAGCTACAAGCACGCGTTACGGATATTTGCTTTGCGACCTTCATCCGCGAAACACGTTTAGAGTGCTTCTACGAACGAATATATTTCCAAACGAGCCTGAAACGGTGTATATTCCAGAATGACAAAGAGACTAAAGAAATACCGTGAATTAATAAAAATCTATCATCGACTGCCCCTGGCAATGCAGCAGATGTTTATTAAAAATATCGACGCCGATTTTTAAATGCATCTGTGAAATCTGTCTTAACGTTATAAATTGCAATGTATCAATGAAAACCCCCTCAGAAGGCTCGCCTACGCCGTTAGAGAACATAATACGTGCACTCGCTCGTAAAAGTCAAACTGTAGCGAAGAAAAAACGAATTATTGTACAAACAGGAGGGTCATTTCTCCCCATCTTATTTTCAGTTTTGGGTCCTTTACTGACTAGATTAATATAATGAAGAAAGTGGTAGTGATTCCCCACGAGGTGTACGCTTCACTGCAAAGGAATCCAGACACGGTTCTAGATCCCCATAAAAGCAGACTTAAAAGAATGGAAAGCGAATTGCTAGTCCTATTAAACAGTGAAAAAACACCTGATGAGAAAAGAATCTTATACCAAGAAGCTCTGCAGAAATTTCTTCACGAGTACGAAAATTATAAGAACCCTACAGAGATTCCTGTGGTTATTAGGCACAGCACGGGGGACGATGGACATGGCGACATAGGATCTGTGCCCGACGATACAGCTGACCAACCAAAAATTAAGGGATTAGCCACACAACATATCGAGCATGTTTACGGAGTAGGAAAAAAAGATGTTGAAAGATGTTTGAGGGAGCAGGATGCTTATACGCTTCATAAGCCTGTGAGAAAAAGGTTTAAAACAGCCAAGACAACGGCTTCCTCGATTGATTCTATTTGGCAAGCAGATTTAACAGACATGCAAAGATATTCTGTGTATAACGATGGTTACCGCTACATTCTATCATAATAGACGTATTCTCTAGGATATCTGTGGCTAGTTCCTCTGAAAAATAAATCACCTGAAACAGTTGCGAAAGCCACCAAAACGCTAATGTTAAAAGAAAACAGGGTTCCTGGCTATTTTTTTATGGATATGGGGAAGGAATTTATAGGCCGTGCTTTTCAGAACATGTTGACAGAGTTTAATATCAGCTATTACACAACCAATTCTATACATAAGGCTTCTTTAGCTGAAGAGTTCAGCGCACCATAAAGGAACGCATGCACCGTTATTTTACACATAAAAACACATACAGATTTCTAGATATTCTGGAATCATTTGCATCATCCTACAAACCGCTCACACCATCGCACGATTGGGACAACACCTAACGAAGTTTTAGAAAGAGGTACGCTCCCGAGAAGAGATGGATCACCACCACCACACTCGGCGCGCTTCAAATCAATGATTATGTAAGGCTGTCGCGTTCGGGGAATAAATTCGCAAAGGGTTTTGAGCAAGGATGGACACGCGAGATTTTAAAGTTAGGGCTATGAGACCTAAAGGTGAGATAATGATGTATTACATTGAAGATTTGAATGGGAAGAAATCTCAGGAGGCTTTTACCGCGAGGAATTGCAGAAAGTTGCATTTAATTTAGGAAAAAATGTGTTTAAAATTGAGAAAATTTTAGGAAGCAAAGGTTCAGGAAAGAGAAAAATGTACCTGGTGAAATGGCTAGGGTACCCAGAAAGCTTCAACACCTATATAAAGCTGATGCAATAATGAAGCTTAAATAGTATGCAACATGGCTCCTAACCATTTCTACGTCACACTCCCGCCTCCTCCGTCCCTGTCTGTACACCCTAACAACACACTAGCCAACTTTGTAACAGAACTCCACGGGCACATTGAATTGGGTCGTGATTCGTATGAGGTGGGGATATGCGAAATTCAGCTGTACACCATCTTTTAAATATTGAACATAAAGAAACCGTTTTTACGATTCTTAGAGACATTGACGAGTGTGAAAAAGCTGGGGTAGCTATGGATAAAACTATACGTATCGCTCGGTCTAAGGATGCACGGTATTACAGTACAGAAGTAAGACTAGGACCGGGTCAATATGGTTCGGTCGAGGATGTGTGAGAGACTTAAACGTAAGTTTAAGAAACTCAAACCTTACGAATGATTTAGTATACGAAATCGTAAACAAAGGAAACCCTGCACATACACTAATCTAAAAATCAAAGACTAACAGACGTATTAAAGATCGTAGAATGTTCAAAATTCTAACCAATGGCCGATATAGCGCAGCCTTCCAAAGAGACACATTTCACGAGACACAGCATGACTTGTCCAGATTAATGTATCAATTGAAGATGGAGAAATTGGCTGAAAGCTCTCAGTCCCCAAACATGTGCTATATTTACAGTAATATAGTGGAGCACCAGTTTGTTGGGGATACCCAGGCACGCCTGCTGCGCATGCCCACATCCCCAACCATAGAGGAAGGAGTTTGAGTATTACATATGACAGACCCCATTATGTGAATGTCGCAACTAATTTAATAACCAATATCTCAATATATATAAGAACGATTGATGGTGAAAACTTCCCATTCGGTAACGAGAGCTTAACAGTGAAGCTACACTTTCGACGCACTGAGTTATAATGGATAGAAAGCCTTTCACCGTCTATCGAGGGGTGAGATACCAGCGCGGTAGTGGACTTGGATCCATTTTTTCATCCATACTACGTACGGCTGTTCCTTTGCTGAAGAGGGGTGCCAGATACCTCGGAAGGAAAGCGCTACAATCAGGTCTTAACACTGCAGAAGACATATTGGCTGGGGCTAAACCTAAAGAAGCTCTAAAAAAACCATTTAAAACGTACACGGGACGAAATCATCAAAGATGCAAAGAGAAAAATGCGTGGTGGTGGGAAGAAGAAGAAGAGGGCTGCCCGGAAGAAGGGGTCACGTGGTATTAAACGTAAAAGGCTATCAAAAAAGAAGTGCTGTAAGCGAATGAAACCTATGGTTGACCACTTTTTTGACTGATATAAGCTAGGACATTGATCTCATGAATCATAGTTTGTTTACTACTTGTCGAGAGAGGAGGCACTATTTCTAACTCGTCATGGCACGCTTCATCCACCCTTGTAGTTCACAATGCTGTAAATCGGAGCTGTCCCATTTGAGCTGCCTCCAACTCAAGTTTCTATTGAGCACAGTGATTTATTACAATTAACCCTTTAAAACACAATTAGCTCCCCGAGTGCACTATAGAATTCGTGATACCCAGCTCAGGTCCTTACTTTTTTGATCCAAGCTGTGTGCACATGTACGCTAAGCTACGTATAGCCCATTTTGATGGAACGGTCTGCGATGACAAATATGCTGCATACCTGAAACAAACTTCTGCACTCCATATTCAACCAGTGGACGTATATTAAATCAGACCAACATATCGGCAGGCAGGGGTACTATCATCTACGAGCCTATCTGGAAAATGTCCTCAACTTTTCCAAAGAAGCGAAGGCCACCTTTTTAAGTGCCGAGGGATATTATCAAACTAAAGATGAAAGTAGTATAAAGGACAAATTTAAAAATTCTAAAAAGAAAATATACGAGTGTTTTGGGCGTCTGCACACAGATTTCACTTTCCAGGAGAAGTTGCTTGTCAACGGGGTGGATATGAAAATAAAGCTCACCCGCACGAGTCCTGAGAGCTGCTTAAATCTGGATGCTGATCAAGAAGAGGGTGCAAAGCCCGTTGTGGTTCACATTATGGACACATACCTCCGCGTACGGCGAGTGAAATTCAGTTCACCAAAACAACTAGAAATTGAGAAAAATTTACTAAACGCTACAGTGAAATATCCTATTAACAGAGTACAAATCAAACTATATACGGTGCCTGCAGGGTTGGCGTCGAAGCAGATAGAAAACATTGCCCTGGGAAATCTTCCTAAAAGGATATTAATCGGAATGCAGGACCATGCTTCGGTGAATGGAAAATATAAAAAAAGTGCCTTTAAATTCGAGAATTTCGGACTTAAAAATATAACTCTATACGTTAATGGCATTGCTTTGGGTGGAACAATGGGTACGGACTATTCATCAGACGCTGTGTTACCTCTTTGTGCCAGAGCCTATAGTAATGTGACCCATATTGCAGGTGATTGTGATGAGCTTGGTAATGGGGTAACGCAGGAAGAATTCATTGATCAATTTAACCTTTATCCGTTTGACATTACACCTGACTTATCTGCTAGCGTAAATACACATTTAACCCCACAGCAGAGCGGAAACATCTCAGTGAGGCTTGAATTCACCAAGCCTATAGACGCGCCTATTAGTGTACTAGTATATCTCGAATCGCAAGCCCTAGTAGAAGTAGATAGATTTAGGAGCGTTATCACTGACTTTTAAAATGGATGCTAATACACTTCAGAAAGTAATGAATAGTGAACGAGTCACACGTTCCAAATTTATCGGCGTGTTTGCGAAGAATGAAACATTGAGTTTCCAATACGCGAGAATGCGGTAGTCTTATTGGTGAACACAGATGTCATCGGTAATGAAGGGATCATTGGATCGCTGTCTATTTTAAAAATAGACAGCGCCTGTACTATTTTGATTCACTCGGTACTCAGCCCTGAGTGACCCTATTATTGTAAAATTTCTCGCTCAGTTACATATTCCGAAGTTGTATGGAACCCGTTTCGTATACAAGGAATTTTTAGTAAATCTTGCGGAATGTACTGCATCTCATTTCTCATGCATATGTCATGTGATAAAGAATTTATAAATTTTAAAATTTATTTGACCCGTGTCACACTCGACGAAACGATGAAATGGTATGCAGACAGATAAAAATCCGTTTTCCAATTGTACGTACTCGTTGTATAGTATAATGTTTTGTTCGTGTTGTATATTTTGTAACGTTAGTTTGTATATTCTGTAGTTTAAGATGGTATTGTACTGATTTCTTTCACTTAATAAATTTATGAAAATAGTCTTCTCCCCCAAAAAATCGAAAAACACTTACATTATTTCGGTGTGACATTCATTATGCTGACTGATCAGTATATCCTCCGTATTCATGACACGAGATTCTTCAAAAGATTGTATAACACTTGTCAAATCCTCATCGACCTTAAAGGAGAAAGATAATGTTCATATTGATTCTTTTTTAATGAAAACATATACAGAGTATACATATTGTAAGACAGACCCCATTATGTGAAGATATCTTTTGGTTCGCTCAGAGAAACTCATTTAAGAGGTAAATCCGAATAACATTTAAAACACGCAAAAGATTGCCATAAAAATTTCGGTTTTAGCATAATGGTGAGTATCTAAATGAAGTATTTGACGAGATACTACATCCCTCCATATATATAAAATCATGTTTCTTGTGAATAAAAATAAAATTATAGACACTTACATTTCTATGGTAGTCCCTTGCGTCGGATTGTAAGGAGCGTCACTGCAAATATCTTCAACGGTTTGCGTTGGAAATAATTCATCACGGTCAATCGCGTTAAAAAGATTAATTGCAGTCAATGCTGCAGTGTCACCTTCTTCATACAAATCCGGAAAAGCGTAAAGTTCGTGGTCCATGGTGGAGGGAATGCACTGGCAGAGGGAATGATTATTCACTGACGCGAAATAGCTACTGTTACTTCCAACTGAAAATATTTCCTTTTATATGCACAATCGCCAAGCTCCGCCCCAAAAGATTAAGACCAGATGTTCGTAGTGATTGGTTGTCAGTGTAGCTGGGTGGAGCTATGATAAGTTTGTGTACCAATCGTAACACCGCTATAACGGGTCCATGCGGACGACTAATGGCATCTTTATATTTTCTCCAATAGATTTAATGCTCGTATTACCCCTTGCTGTCTTTACCATGTCAATTTATTTTTCCCACTATTCCGGATCATTAGTCACTAATGTAATCGAGAGGATTTTATAATAAAGAAATTATAAATATATCCATTCCTTTAATTATATTTTTAAAAAAGAAAAGAGCATTCGGTTTCCACGTTAAACTGTGGGTCTAAGGCGGAGTGAAAACCTTAACCGTTGTTACAATTCGGGGAAGAGCTAGTTTATTATTATTATAAAGAGAAAAATCGTGCATTACATGTTTTGCAGCCATACTACCCCCGGATCAATATCATGATCCTGTTATTTTAAATCCGGTTCAATAATCAAATGTTGTTATGTTGAAATTATGATGGGAAGAGTGAGCAACGATCCCTGACGAGATGTATTTCTTGAACTGATCCACAGAGCAGATGTTCACATCTTCTGAAGACTGCATGTTCCACATTTTATAATAAATAAATTATAAATATATCCATTCCTTTAATTATATTTTAAAAAAAGAAAAGAGCATTCGGTTTCCACGTTAAACTATGGGTCTAAGGCGGAGTGAAAACCTTAACCGTTGTTACAATTCGGGGAAGAGCTAGTTATTATTATTATTATTATTATTACTAAAGAGAAAAATCATGCATTACCATGTTTTGCTGCCATACTACCCCCGGATCAATAATCAAATGATCCTGTTATTTTAAATCCGGTTCAATAATCAAATGTTCATGTTATGTTGAAATTATGATGTGGAAGAGTGAGCAACGATTCCATGACGAGATGTATTTCTTGAACTGATCCACAGAACAGATGTTCACATCTTCTGAAGGCTGCATGTTCCACGCGCCACAGATCTTATAGACAATGCAGGTCCTGTATATGAGCTTTAATTATCTCGATGAAATGTGAAATAGTGAGCAATCATTCCCTGACGATATGTATTTCTGAATCCACGTTAAACTGTAGGTCTAAGGTCGGGTGAAAAGCTTTCCAATTCGGCGAGAAAGAGTTAATTATTATTATTATTACTACTGTAATTTGTCCCACCCTCTATATATATATATATATATATATATATATATATATATATATATATCCATTCCTTTATTTATTTTAAAAAAAGAATGAACAAAACTCTTTCTTTTATATATATATATATATATATATATATATATATATATATATATTATACACACACGAGATAGGTGTACGCCTGGTGTGAATGAATTCTGTATTTAAAATGAATCTATAGTTTCACTGGTACGTTTTTATTTCCCACTAACTGTGTACACGAGATAAGTGTACGCATGGTGTAAATGAACTCTGAAGCTGTTCTTTTTGCAGACGTTTATACAGAAAACACGTAATTACATTCAATTGTTAGTACTTTCAGGTTTGCCCACCTCATGCACCCGCATGTTTATTTCTTTTGCTGATTATTATTTAATATAATTGTGTGTATATCTTTCAATAACAAAGATGTTATCTAAGAATATGACACCATACAAATTACGTGTAAATAAAAATATAAAACATTTTTTATTTTCTTCGCTTCGAGAATGAAGCATGTATTTCATTGTAGAAGTAATAATAATAATAACAACAATATTAAGATTTGGAGTCAAGCGAGATTTACTCGAGTAGACTGGAAGAAAGGTCAACTCGCGGTCATTTCGTGGCCCAAAAAGGCTTCGGACAAATAGGTGTGTGATTCGAATTGACCCAGATTCTCGGGAATCCTTTCCTCGTGTGTGTGTGTGTGTGTGTGTGTGTGTGTGTGTGTGTGTGTGTGCGCACGAGTTGTTCATTCGTTTATTATATATATATATATATATATATAAAAGCACAGATGGGGTGAGTAGTTTGGGGGGAATGAGGGAGGAGGGGGGACGACCGTGTGTTTTGACCTGAAATTGTGGTTTGTTTCACCTTTCTTCGTAAGGTTTCTTTTCCTTTCGTTTTTCCCACTGTTATTCGTGACTTAACGAAAATTGTGATATTAATAATAATAATAAAAATAGGAATTAAGTAATAAAGTGATTTATTTTAGTTGTGTAAAGAGCGTGTGTTTAAATTCTAATTATTTATTTAATAAACAGAATTTCTTTTAAATTAATATATTTTTGGCATTTTTTCTGATTTTCATTCACATAATGTGTACAGAGGCGTGTGTGTGTGTGTGTGTGTGTGTGTGTGTGTGTGTGTAGATGTGAGAATATGTTAATGGAACGAATTCTTTTAATTGTTTAGTGATTTTTTTTAATGTTTTAATTCACTTTAAGGTGAAAATCCGTTTATATATATATATATATATATAGGAATGACAAATTAAATAGACACGGTTATTATGATTCTTTCTATAGGGAATGACAAAATTAATTAAATAGACACAGTTAATATGATTCTTTATATATATATATATATATATATATATATATATATATATATATATATATATATATATAGCGTGTGTTTAAATTCTAATTATTTATTTAATAAACAGAATTTCTTTTAAAATTGTTGGAATTAAGAAGATTCATCTGTATTGACAGCGATTAACTACCATCATATAAATATATTGTGGTATTTAGCAACCAAATGGATGATTAATATATGGTTTAATTTAATAAATATTGCTATCTGGCAACTCAGTCTTCTAGGCTGATTAATATATGAATTAATTAAATATATAGCACAAACTGGCAACTCAGCCTTCTATTGGAATTAAATACATGGCGCTATCTGGCAACTCAGCCAAATGGCGGATTAGAGGTCTATAAAAGAGCGAGAGGCGGACGACGGAGTCATACAAGCTCGGCTCCCAACCGAGCAAGGATCTCTGGTCCTTTCTCTTTCTGGCCCTTTGGGTGGTGAGAAAACCCCTTCCCTCCCATAGAGGCCTCTTAGGTTAGGTATACCCCTTTGGGGGGAATAGCTTGGGGGAGAACTCCGCCTCCAAGTTGCATGACCCCCTTGTTGCACCTGCAGCATCCCCCACCCCCTTTGCAACATTGAGTTGTCGCATACCCCCTTTGCAACATTGAATTGTTGCATAACCCCCTTTGCAACATTGCAACATTACGTAATATTTTGTAACAATCCTGCACTCTCCCCTTTTGCGGCTATACTACTAGCATTCAGCAAGACATCATAAGTTTCATAACCTGAGGATTTCATGTTCAATGGGAATTTTTAGAGAAATTAGCACACACAAAGCATAGAAAGTCGACTTTTATAAAGTTTAAATTATTAAAGACTTAATAATTTAAAATAGCAGGACTATAATATATAAACCCTAAATAGATGAGACGATGGACCACACACACACACACACATACACACACAAATACTGAAATAAATCAATTGGCCGGAACCTCCGGCCGGAGGAAAAAACACTAAGCCGGAGGTTCCGGCCCTCAGGCCAAAATCTGCCTCCGGTGCATCACTAAATATTACTGAAAGTTCTATCTGCATTTCTGAAGGTGAAATATTTTTCGACATCGACATTATCAAAACATTCTCAAATATTCGTTAATCACAATGTCTCGAGGTAACAATAAATGCTCACTACAGTCGAATACAAAGAATTAAAATACCATACAATCCAGTCGTACAATAATTTCATCAGTCCGTCGTTGTGTCGTCTGGAGCAATGTTTCCAAACCGGCACCAGTCCATGGAAAGAAAGGTACCGGTTTTGACATAAACAGACTCGTATAGACAAACTTGTGAGAGAAATGCAAGCGCACGTTTCTCACTCAAAATATAAATGTTGCATTAAAAATAAATCGATAAATTTGTCATTATGAATTTGTTTTCCTTTCTTGAAAGACAAACATCTTTGTAGGCCTATGGGTTGTTTGTTTTTAAGTTTGTATATGCTATTATCAATAACGATTATGCTTTCTTTATATTTTCACACTTTGTGTGTATATGCTTATGTCTGCGAAGTTGCGTAAAGTTGTGTGTACGCGTGTGTACGTAAATTTGAATATTAGTGTACGTTTGCTATTATCATTGTCCCAATAATGAAATGTCTCTTTATTTTTTGTTATTATCCTACTATGAACAAATAAACAAATTATTAAAATGTATTCTTCACTAATGTTCTTCACATTATCGTCAATCCTTTTTGTTTACTAAAATATTAGTGTATAAAGAAAGATATTAGAAATTTATGACGTGGTGAGGTACAAACCCTGAATGAAGTGGTCAAAATGGAAACCTTGAAAAAATAAGAGAGTAATTTGGGAGTTATATATATATATATATATATATATATATATATATATATATACCTTTCAACCTTTCAAAGGTTCTGTGCGATGATTCCTCATTTCACGAAGGTCAAGCTTGTCGCCCCTCCTCTCGAGTTGGCCTGGCGAAGTAGTGAGTTGGTTTCTTGTACTCTCCACCTCACATAGCCAGGTACGCCCGGCTCATCGGGGATTGTTCTGAGCCAGGCGTCGAATCTTCTTTTGAAGATGTCCACTGCAACATCATGAGCTGAGCTCTTAATATTTCGGATACTTCTGTTAGATCATCAGATAAAGCACTGTCTTCGTTTTTTAAAGGTCCAATAGTCGCATTTGCAAAATTATAGAAGTACTTTGAGTTAACCTTTATCGCCTCTATAGCGTCGCCTTCTTCTTTTTCTGTATGCTTCTCAATTAATTCCTGTATGACGCAATCGATACTCTGCAGTTTATCATTTAATATTTTTCTGATTTTGTTATCTTTAGAGTTACTTAATTTTGTCGTCACTCTTTTTCTCTTTCGGAACAATGACCTCTTTTGTCTCTCGAACCTGCTTCTCTTTCCCCTTTGTTGTATTTTTGGGACATGTCTTTCTACAATTTTCAGCGTCTTCTCCTCTAAGGTCGTTAGCATCTCTTCCGTTGTCTTGGACTCGAAGATGGATTTCCAATCTATTACTTCCATGCTGGATGCAACATCTTCCCAGTTTATAGCTTTGGAATGAAAATTAAAAATTTCGAATTTGTTTCTTTCTGTTGTTCGTGTTCTTTCCTTTCTTGTTGCTTTTATGTTGGTTGTTATTTCAATAATGTTGTGATCCGATATTATAGTTAGGGATATTTCTACAATATCAATTAGGTTGCTGTTGTTTGTGAACACCAAATCTAGGCAGTTGTTTTTTCTTGTGTTTCTGTTATTTCTTGTGTTAACGTAAATTCATCAGCCAGAGCTAGTAGCATTTTTACCTGCTCCTGGTCTTCCCGTGTGCCCCCCCCCCTTGTCCTGGTGTACACATATATTTTTTCCTATCCTTTTATATTTCATGAATGGAAAATTAAAATCACCACAGAGAAAAATATTTGGGGTTGGAGAGTATAGATCTTTTACCCAGTTTCTTACCTCTGTAATGGAATCAGAGAATTATGAGGTTGGCGTATTCGGGGGTCTGTACATTACAATTAGAACCATATTTAATTTTTCAACTTTTGCTGCTACACATTCTATGTAGCTGTTTGAGATACTGATAGTCATTTCTGCCATATGCCTTTCGCGTGTGTAAATAGCACATCCTCTTTTACGTCACCGTTCTGTCAGCTCGGAGGATGTTATAGTTGCGAGCATCATTTGTATGCAAGAAAGATTACAAATGATAACATTTCAATGAATATATGAACACAGTTTTATACTCTATCATTATATGCGGGCATTATAAAAACACGAAATTAAATTTGGACTACTACAAATTCACACAACTTTCAATAACTAATACAAATTTATATATACGAGTGTATATATATATATCGGGTGGCCCCCCAAAAAACGCTTTGAGATTTGAACATCAATGACTTCAAAAATATGCAGTTCACACTTCCAAAATTTACAAAACTTTTACCTCAATCTATTGATAAGTCATTATACAAATTTCAAACCTCTACATAAAGTACTTTTTCCACAGCTGAGGGAACAATGAGGTATGGTGAAAAAAACGAATATCATAAAGTGAAAAATTTTTATTATTCACTCTTTATCAACAAATATGATCAATATGTCCGCCGTCCTACTTACAAACTAATCTTAACCTTTTCTTACACGACATGATACATTTTCTGATTTCTGTTAATGTTATTTTGTCCCAACATTCGAGTATTTTTTCTTTAATTGCATTTCTGTAAACTTTTCTGTTTGGCCTTCATAAATCTTCTCTGCTAGAGAGTTCCATATGCAATAATCCATGGGATTGCAATCAGGTGCTTGCGGGGGGCCAGTCGTTTTTTCCAATGAAGTTGACTACATTCTGTTGTAGATAATCCTGTGTAAACTGGCTAGTATGAGCTGTAGCACCATCTTGTTAGAGTATGAAATCATTTCCATAATACAGACGCCGACAATCAGGCAAAAGATTCTCCTCTAAGAGATTTATATAGGTTTCTGAATTAATTTTTTTATTTTCTGAAATGAAATGAATTTTCGTCTTTCCATTCTACGATACACCTGCTAATACCATGATTTTTTTCGAAAACCGACTTGCCTGGTGGTAAAGTCTCACTGGAGGAATGTCTTTCTTACGCCGACCATAAAGAACATTGTTCCGGGAGTTTCGAGCAATCTCGATGGTGAAATCTTTTTCATCTGTAAAAACTATTTTTTTAACATCATTGAACGAAAATCTATCAAGCAATTTTCTAAAACGAATTTTTCTTTTAGCTTTTACATTGCTGTCACGTCTTGAAACACGGATCCTTTTAAATACTTTAAGTCCTACCGTTCTCTGCATTCTTTGTATGGAACTTCGACTGATACCTAAATTTCTTGCAATTTTCCTCTGAGAGCAGTGTGACCCAGGTCGATCCTCTTGAGATAGGCTCATCATTTCGATCATTACTATATTGTCTTGAGTGTAAACTGTTTTAGGCCGACCACTTTCACGCTTCCGTGCCGTCGAACCGGCTGCTTTAAGTTTTTAATTATTTATTCACAGATGTAACATTATAAGTCATTCCTGGAAATTCCCTCAAAATTTTTGCCCCAGTCCATCTTTTTTCCAAGAAACACTTTTCATTCACCGCTTTTTCACCGTTAGTTAGAACCATAATTTGAAGGGTAAGTTTAAAAACCAGTATTTAAGATGGGCGTAGCCTATATCATGTGACGTTTTTCAGAGACTAACAGATTATCCATAGGGTAAGGAAACTACTACAAGTCTTAGAATAGTTGCAAGGTACAGCTATACACATTTAGGATTTATGATATTCGTTTTTTTCACCATACCTCATTGTTCCCTCAGCTGTGGAAAAAGTATTTTATGTAGAGGTCTGAATTTTTTATGATGGCTTATCGATAGATTGAGGTAAAAGTTATATAAATTTTGGAAGTGTGAACTGCATATTTTTGAAGTTATTGATGTTCAAATCTCAAGGCGTTTTTTTTGGGCCACCCAATATACGGATATATATATATATATATATATATATATATTTTTTTTTTTCTTTTTTAACTGCAAACAACACACAGTATAATTAATGTACAGAACGACGCTTGTGTAGAAGAGCGTCCGCACAAGATGAGGAGAAAGAACGAACAAATGAAAAACGAGACACCTCCCAGGAATCGAACCCGAGATCACCCAATTGCCGGTCGGACATGCTAACCACTACACCAAGGTCCCCGATCAGTCAGAAGTCGTAATTCTCCTACATACAAGCGGAATCGAATGCACTGAGGGGGCACCTTCTCATGCCGTACATATATACATTTTAACTGCAAACAACACACACAGTACAATTAATGTAAAGATCGATGCTTGTGTAGAAGAGCGTCCGCACAAGATGTGTGTGTGTGTGTGTGTGTGTGTAATGTAAAGGGTGTCCGGGAAAGGTCTGAATTAAAATTAATTTCTCTTTTACCAGTTGACTTAAATTATTAATTATATATTTAAGTTTAATTAATTATTAATTAATTATTGCGAATATATTCAATTCCTTGTCTACTATTAAATGAACTTGGCTATGAGATATCGCAAAGTGTTAACGCTTCGGTCATTCCAAAAAAAATTTTTAGTTTTTAGAAATATAATAATAAAAAGCATGATAGGATTGGTCTAATAGAACATGATGATAGGATGTTTGAAAAAGATCAGGATATTGTTAGTATTTTATGATTATTTTAGCTCTGTTTTTACTGAAGAAAATGTAAATAACTGATTTTAATCCTTTAGATCCTGTAAATTCAGACATTCTTGATCATATTCATATAAGGAAGGATGATGTTAGGCAAGTGATTCATCCATTGAAGTCAAATAAGGTTGCTGGACCTGATAATATATTTGCTAGGATTCTCAGAGAAGGGGAAGAAAGCTTGTCTGAGGCACTAACTATTTTGTTTGCTAGGTCAATTAATTATGCAGAAGTACCGTACCAGATGAATTGAAAAAAGCTAATGTTGTACCCATTTACAAAAAGAGTAGTAAGAAGGAGGTAGGAAATTATAGGCCTGTTAGTTTGACATCATTGGTAGGAAAGATACTAGAAAGAATTATAAAGAATAATATTCAAGATCATTTGGAGAATTTTAATCTTATTTCAAGTTCACAACATGGATTTAGATCGGGAAGGTCTTGTTTGTCTAATCTCTTAGACTTTTTAGAATTTGTAACTGATCAGGTAGATAATGGAAATGATGTAGATGTTATTTATTTGGACTTTAGTAAAGCATTGGACAAAGTTCCATACAGGAGACTTCTATATAAATTAAGAGCGCATGGTATATTAGGGTCAGTTTTAAATTGAGTAGATAAATGGTTAGAAGACAGAGAACAGAAGGTAATTCTAAATGGTCATGAATCTGGGTGGCAGAAAATGAAAAGTGGGTTACCACAGGGATCAGTTTTGAGTCTATTACTCTTTATTTTATATCTAAATGATTTAGAGAACGGAGTAGATTGTAAAATTTCTAAATTTGCAGGTGATACAAAAGTAGTTGCTCCAGTTACAAATATAGAAAGTTCTTATAAACTGCAAAAGGATCTTGATAGATTAGTTGATTGGGCTAGTAAAGAGTACATGGAATTCAATGTTTAAATAAGCAAAGTCGTGCATTTTGGTAGAAATAATGAAAATTTTAGTTATGAGGTACAAGGGAACTGGTTAGAGGATGTTAAGGTATTATTATAGTTTCGGCAAGCTTGGTCCCCTCACCTTAGACATGATATTGATATGCTTGAAGGTGTGCAATGGAGGGCAACGAAGCTTATCCTTAACATAAGAAGATTGGAATACAGGGATAAATTAAAGGGATTAGGTATGTTTAGTTTTGACAGACGTTGTATGAGGGGGAGATATGATACAGATGTCCCGTAGTGTAAAACTCTACGGTTCAAAACGAGTTCGTCTTTGACGAATTGCTTTCTAATATTGGACCCAAAATTCCTTAGTTCTGACATTACAGAGTGTGCAATCTTTCATACGCGAAGCAACCCCATGTAATCCGCAGTAACCCCATGTAATCCGAAGTAACCCCATTTAATCTGGTGTAACTCCCTGTAATCTCAAATTAAATCATTAGATGCGATATGTATATGAAACGCCACCTCCATTGTTGTCAGCATCACGCTATGCAAGGCAAGCGCCTATAAACACGTCTTTTTCATTTTTTATTAATTAATTTTACTAAAATCTTTTACCATCTCCGTAGATAAAGCATAATTGTGTCAACCTATATACCGCCCGTCATCTCTTAGCCTAACCCACTTCCACACCAAATTTCGGCTCTCTGATCACTATTTATCTTCTTCCGAAAAATCACGTAAATTGATTGTTTCGAATATAAGATTCATTTGGCTCTATAACTTCCTTCCCAATCGATTCCCTTTTGTACGTTCAACCCTACCTTCACGCCGCCATCCTGGCGCCTCTAGGTCCTGCAATTATGCTTTATTATCAAAAGAAAAATGTAAACTCCGCAGAAACTATTTCAATCATGATTGGTTCACTTCCGGAACTATCCCGAATCACAATTTCCCAATCGCGGCTGTAAGTTGAATTTACCTCCGCCCAAATTTGAATGTCACGAACTATCATAGGCGTTTGCTGATAAACTCCTCCCGTAAGAGGGTGACCCTTAGTTTACCTCGTCTCCGCCTACCCCGAGGTTTTAAAAACCCCAAGAGCGTCGGTAACGAGGTTCTTTGCTCTCTTATTACTCCCAACAACGCAGGCTCTGTGATTAATTCTGTGATTAATTGTGCAGTGGCACTACCTCGTCCAAATCAAACTAAATCCAATTTATATACTCTGCCGCAGATTGCTTTTAAGAAAAACAGCAGCATAAATTGTACATTGTGCTTCTTAACTAATTTTACGGTTTATTTTATATTAAACCTCACATTGAGACTCGTATAGCCTTCACTTCGTAAAGTTAAATAAATCATAAAATTGTACATTGTGCAACTTAACTGATTCTTTTTAATCATATAACTTTCACTTCTGAAATTTAGCTAAATTTAATTGTTCTTATCAAAAGATTGTGAAATCGAAGTGAATTAATAAAAACCCTGTTAAAGTGAACTCCATTGTTTCCATTCACCGCGAAACTCAGTATAGATACATACAGTCTTTTCTCTTGAAGTCTCCACCGTGCTCCGTGAACGAAATCAGGAAGCACTTGAAGGTAACCTTTCCGAAACTTTACAGTTAATCGAGGTAGGAGAGGTCAGTGGAGACCACAAACATTTTATTACAAGGCGTGTGAGCCTGGTGCGTCCACTAGTGTTGCCGTGAGACGCGACACCTCCAAAGAGTTTTTTTGGGAGTTCTCGTAACCCAGGAGTGACATTGTCCATCATCCTTCGGATATAACTCCGACTCCAACCAAGGGGACCACCTCCGGGATTCATAGTCCATTGTCGTCGTCTACATTCGAGCGACCCATTAAGGAACTCGCTCGACATTGGAGGTCCCACCGAGACGCGGAGGACCCAGACCCCCAGGACCCGGTAATTGGGTAAACGAAGGATTGCCCAATTCGCCCCGGGGCCCCCCCTCTCCTCTCGAACGACGCCACGGTTATAGATGACGTCACCGCTCCCCCTTTGCCTGCTCAAGTAACTGCCACTGCAAGTGACCTTCAAATCGAGAGAGACGTCAGCTGATGCCTCGTTGATGCCTTGTAGCTGCTTCCATTTTCCTCTCGATCCACCTCACTCAAACGTTTTTTGACGTTTGCGTGAGTGAGTTACGTAATTATTAAGTATCACTGATTTACTCTTAACCTAATTATAATATTAAATTGTGACGTTCGTGGAATATTGCTAAATTGTGTATATATACACTAATCATTAATAATACTCCTTCCACAGTAATAATTCACGGTTGAATAACTAAACAATTTTTTTTTGTGGTGCTTTTAACATTTTTTATTGTTCTCTTCGAGTGAGTGGGACCAGTGAAGTGATTTTACCCACTTAATAATTTTCTTAGTTATCGTACTTTCTTTTAATTAATAAGTAATTTTGATTAATTACTGGATAGTGTAATACAGTATTAATTTGACCTTGCAGTCATTTATTTATCTTTAATATTTTAAACGTTTTTAATTTTTTTTAATTATTTTTAATTATTTAATTATTTAATTATTTTAATTGTTTTAATTTTTTTAATTATTTAAATTTTTTTTAATTATTGAATTACCTTGTGTAATACTTTTGTATTTTAAATTTTGTTTTGTTGAATAGGTTAGGTAGGATTAGGAATTTTAGTTTTTTTAGTTTTATTTTTGACCTTGTGCTACGGAAATTACGCTTGTGACGTAATTTACAGGCCATATACGTGGATACGATTAGGGCACGACTAGTGGTACTTCCTAGCGGACTAAGACTGAGGGCTGGATCAACCATCGTTGGAACTCCAGATTTCTCCAGCTCATGATCAAGGACACGGGAAAGGACTTTGTGTGGGGCTCTTCATCCATTGGTGACCAACGATTCGATCATCCGATTTACAAGTAACCTTTTGCTATCGCAATCTTCATTCTTCCCATATTCCTTTTTATTACTCTTATATCACAAATTTATTAGAATTACAGAACAATGCTGGCATAATTTGTTTTTTTTTCTTATCAATCCCGTCATTCCTCAAATACTTTTTTTGTATTTTACTTCATTGTTGGAGCCTTGGAGGTCCTTCGATTGGTTTGCGTTTGATTAAATTAACCAAACTTTTAAACTTCTATTGTTTTAGAAATTGAAGAGTTAATAGTTTGCTTAATTTGGATTTCGGAAATGTACACTACTTAATTACATTAATAAATTTTCTTTACCCTTTGCAACTTTTTCCAAATTTTTTAAAATTTTACTTTGGTTATATATATATATATATATATATATATATATATATATATATATATATATATATATATATGTGTGTGTGTGTGTGTGTGTGTGTGTGTGTGTGAGTGTATACACACGCCGATACTATACATACTAGAACTACACAACAACATCACACTTTATTTGTCTATTTTCGCGCCGAACGTGTATGCCAAATTCCGATTCCGACCGGGAATTTTTATTACCACTTACACCTCCACGTCCGTCCTTCCCTAAACGTCGCCGAATACCAAATACCAACATGGCCGACACCAACAATACTACTTCCACTGCTGCTGCGCCTGAGTATTATGGGTGCAAAATGGTCGAGTGCAGGAATGTGGCAAATGTTACATAATGTTACAAGAGTGCCAGCCCCCACCCCCTTGATGTCGACCCCCTCACCCCCCTTTGTTGCAAGGCACACACACCCCTTGCTGGCACCCCCAAAATGGGGTTGCAAGGGGTATGCAACTTGGAGGCGGAGTTATCCCCCAAGCTGAATCCCCAAAGGGGTATGCAACTTGGAATTATCCCCCAAGCTGCAATGAGCCTAACCTAAGGAAGAGGGGAAACCTCTTTGGGAGAGAAGTTGGGGCGGCCTCACCCCCCAAAGGGGCATACCTAATCAAAGGAAGAGGGGTACCTCTTTGGGGGAGAAGATGGGACGACCTCACCTCTCAAAGGGGCAAACCTAACTAAGAGAGAGAGAGAGAGAGAGAAAGAGAGACAGAGAGGTGGAAGGAACCCAAAGGAGGGGGGTTCTTCGCTTGGCGAGAGCCAAGCGCATATGAGTCCTTCAGCCAAGCCGCCTATCTCTTATAGGGTCCCTAACGGCCAGTTGGCTTAATCAGCCAGAGCCAGCGGGCGTCGTCAGCCAGTTGGCTTAGAAGGCTGAGGATTGCGCTGTTTATTTGCACATATTAATCAGCCAGAGCCAGCGGGCCCCACCAGCCAGTTGGCTAAGAAGGCTGAGGATTGCGCTGTTTATTTGCGTATATTAATCACCCAGTTGGCTTAATCAGCCAGAGCCACGGGACGCCACCAGCCAGTTGGCTTAGAAGGCTGACGATTGCGCCATGTATTTAATTATTCCATATATTAATCAGCCAGAGCCAGCAGGCGCCACAGCCAGTTGGCTTAGAAGGCTGAGGATTGCGCTGTTTATTTGCATATATTAATCAGCCGGTTGGCTTAAAAGGCTGAGAACTGCGCCATGTATTTAATTATTCCATATATTAATCAGCCAGAGCCAGCAGGCGCCACAGCCAGTTTGCTTAGAAGGCTGAGGATTGCGCTGTTTATTTGCATATATTAATCAGCCTGTTGGCTTAAAAGGTTGAGCACTGCGCCATGTATTTAATTATTCCGTATATTAATCAGCCGGTTGGCTTAGAAGGCTGAGTTGCCAGTTTGCGCCATGTATTTAATTATTCCATATATTAATCATCCAGAGCCAGCAGGCGCCACAGCCAGTTGGCTTAGAAGGCTGAGTTCCCAGATTCGTTATTTATTTGCATATATTAATCAGCCGGTTGTCTTAGAAGGCTGAGTTGCCAGATTGCGCTATTTATTTGCATATATTATTCCGCCAGTTGGATTAGAAGGCTTCTTAGAAGGCATAATTGGCTGTATATAGAACGAGATAAAAGCGTGCATACATCCACCGACTGTACGCCCCTATTACACACACACACACACACACCACACACACACACACACACACACACACACACACACACACAAAAGCATCACCAACAATCGTATAGACTTTTAGGAGCTCCAACAGGAGATGGTGAAATGAGGGCTACAACTTTTAGGAGCACACCCATCAACAGTAGATGAGGGCTACGACTTTTTAGGAGCTCGCCCCATTAACACCACGCATCCGATATGAGGGCTACAACCAAACATCCAAACGATTGGTGATGAACCCAACCATCAACCAGCTCCTGGGAGACCGTCCCTAATACGTCCAATAGACAGACCTATTAAACGATTATTGCAACGCTCGTTCATCTTGTTTATCTCCCTTTCTCAGTTGCAGTATGAGTTGCCAGTTTGCACTCATTTATTTAACATATATTACGCCTTAGAAATACGCTTTAAAAACCAAGCAAAATGATATAATTGTGTACAATCAAAAAGGAATAAATAAAACGCCAATACATCATTCTGTTTATTTACATGAATTATTGGATATACACAATGGAGTGTGTATATATATGTTCAATAATAATAGCATCATGAATAGAAAATATATACTCATACCAAACGGTGCATTATCAATATATTAGTACAGGAAAAATATACAGTTATATTAAATATATGTAATCAGAAATATACAAATCATAGTATCATCAAAATATTAGTATAGGAAAATATAGCTATATTAAATAAATTGAAAATATATGAAACGTATAATCATATTAGTAAAGGAAAATATATAGTTATATTATATATATTGAAAATATACGAAACATATAATCATATTAGTACAGGAAATATATATACACAATTATATATCCTTTATGTTATACGCTGCAAAACGCTAAACTCGCACGTGATAGAGTCTACATCCACATCGCCATTACTTTGTACCACATGGTAAAACCGTCCAAGCATCACATCCTCGTTTATATGATACGGAAGCCTATACTCGACATAAATGGCTTTCATATCATTCAATACTATTTTTGTCCCCACTTTACACCCGGCGGGAAAGTCATCTTTAAACACGGTTAGAATACAGTCAAAAGCGTGCGCAAAGAGGTAATCGTTAACCACAACATCATTATTAAACACAAGTTTATAAACACGCCTTTCCATTCGGGTTTTTTTTCTTACCGTCCCGAGATTTTCAATCGTGAACTCTTCTTCACTCTGCATAGCTACAATTGAAATAATCTTCAAATTCATAACGACAGCTATTCATTATATAGAGGTACAGCGCTTCAGGGTGAACAGTGTAGGCGAGCTCAGCTCTGTATCGCTCAAGTACTTTGTACCAAAGTTCAGGATATTTCGAAGAATCTAAGCCTTTTAAATATGCATCCAGCTCTAGACCATTCTCGCCCTGTTCATTCCTACATTCAATAAATCCGTCGAGCAGGGCGGTGTATGCGTGTTCAAGAACCGTGTCAAAATAAATCATATCCGTAACACGGCCATCTAATGCAGGCTTCAGCTTACGGAATCCGACGATTTCAAACATTCTGTCGAGGATGAAACGGTTTGTGTAGAGACAAGAACACCATTATCAGCTGTGTTCTTCCACATCAGTCGTATATCAATGCACGGTTGTTCTTTATTTATACACAATGTGCAAACAATGGTATATGAGGCGTTACTAATCATCTCTCTTATTGTACTTACGCCAACAGGTATTCTATAACGGTCCTCTGCCCACCTCTCAACTATCACGAAGATTCTATTCATCTCCTCAACACTTAAATAAATAACGTTACGTTTGCTTGCGTGCCTGCAGGACTTTTCAAGCACATAGCTAATGGTGCCAGTTTCACGCCTGACCACGCGCAATGACTTCGTAACGGAGACGTCGTACGAGGCGTTGAGAATGTTTCTCAAAGGGAGTTCCATCGTATTCACACGTCCACTCGGTTCAATCTCTGAGATGACTATGGCACGTCCACTCGGCGCAAGCTCTAAGATGACTATGAGCTACAGGTGGTCGGATCGACTCGACGAGCGAGATGAGTCACGCTGATGAAACGTGTATGGATTTGTTCGAACTCGTATGTTTCGTGAGGTACACGTGTGGGCGGCACGGGAACGCGTCACACTACTAAAGCGTGTACAGGCTTGCTCGAACACTCTTGGACAAACAGAATTTCCCGAAACGAATTTAATGTTTTATCACTCCGTGCTATTAGAGAGAAATATATGTTCATATTTGGTCTTTTTGTTTAACAAGCGATACTCGTCTCTAAAGTCTGTTAAAAACTCACACAGACCATTAGCCAAACCTCACTACAAACCTCATCATGATATATATTAATATAGTGGTAAAAATACTTAAGATTGTCCATGATGACAAGATTTACATTTCCAACCGTAGGGTACGAGTAGTCGGTACGGTATAACATGATATAATACCGCTTGTCACACCACTCATCCATAAGGCTCACTACCCATAACTGTTGTTTATCTTCTGAACGTGTTGCTTCTTCTACCTCGCGGTATATGTGTGCCTTTATAATGCTTAGCTCTATAACATACTTCAATACATCGTCTGTACTGCGAAATCCTACAACCCCCTCGCCAGAATACCCGTAGAGTATTTGAACATCTCGGTCTTTCGCACGGTTCAATGCAGCCTTAAAAGAGGCAAAGGAGGGGTGAATAGGGAGTTTTTCAGTATCCACCACATCTATACACTTTGCAAAATACCACTTCATAAATGTTGAACACGCAATATTAAAGGTAGCCATTACTATTTTTCTTCTACGCGAGAGAAGACACGTCTGAGCTCAAGGGTAGACAGAGGTCAACTGAGCACGCAGGGATGACTCACGTTGCCGATCTTACAGTGGAAGGGGCTTAGCTTTTTACTGTACACACACACACACACACACACACACACACACGCGCGCGCACGCACGCACGCACGCACGGGAAGGAGAAAGTGAAACGCTAGTTGAAACACGATTTATTTATAAACGAAATATTCAAGGTGTATATATATTTACAAATACGTGTAATAAATAAGCTAACAATAGACATATGAAAGATTACGGTATCCAAAGGGTACGGTATCATAGGTACCAGGCACCTGGTAGCGTTATCTATAGGTGTTACGGCACACCTTTGTACCCCTAACTTCCTTCACGCCCCCCAGCGTCTGTGCCCGAAAATTGTGGATGCCTACAGGCAGATAGGGTAGCTGGGCACCATCATCATCCTCCAAGCACACTAACTCCTTGAACGAATCAAAGTTAACGACCCGCCGATTCGCATGGTTAAGCGTGATACCCTTAGCCTTCACGATATACTTTGTATCAGCCCCTATCCCCACCCTTACCCCATAGGTTTTTGGCCCCGTTGACACAAACGAGTCCGCGTATGCGATGTCTCCATACTCATCCTTGATCTCGTCAGTTAACTCTCCGAGGAACTCCCCAATAGCAGGCATGTATTCACCCCTCCTCGCTGTGAATATCACGCTATCTGTATCGGCATACAAAACCGTCCGGCCAAGAGAATGCAATAGGCCCCAAAGTTTGATGCGTCCGTAGGCTGTTGTGAAGCTGACCACAGGAATGTTTGTAACCCGTGAGGTATCTGTGACCAATTCGGTATTGTTGTACTTTATTATGTAAGTATTACCTACATTCACAATCTCCATGACCTCTTTATCGGGTGCGTTGGCGTAAACCCAGACTTCACTATAACTTTCTGCCAAATGAACGTCCCCTTTGCCGGTATTCTGTGCAAATTTTCACCATTGTTCTCTTCCGCACACTTCACGCACAAGGGAAACATGAGCTTGTGATCTATAACGACGGGTAAGATCGGCATCCATAAATCGCGAGGGGAGCACGTCTACGAAAGAGAGTCCAAAGTAGCGCTCATCCAAGTTGGCTGAAAACTCCTCGATGGTTAATATAGCGGGACCCACCATTTTTCAGGTGCGCCTACGGGGTACGGGTTGTTCTTCACCACGTAGGGGTATAAAGAACAGAAGTCGTAATAATGGAGCTTCACACCCTCCGTAGGCGGAAAGTATAACTTGAATGGACTTGTACGCCCTCCGAACAAGCTATCACCGCATTTGAGAGGGTCCATCACCATTGAACGTTTGATCGTGTTTATTTCTTCACGGTACTGTCCATCTGCTTCCATCCGTGCATCATACTCATGCTCCCACAAAACTTTGTGAGTGAACTGGGAGCCTATAATTTGATCGCGAGTGCGGGTCCATGCAAGACTGTCGGCTGGCGATCTTCCGTGGATATCTCCTACGATTCCACACTCAGGACGGGGACACCCGTGCCACCAGCAGCCGTTAAAGGAGTACACAGACTTCTCACCAGTGGCACGGTTTTCACTTAGACCAGTGATTCTTAAACTTTTTGACCCCGTTACCCCTTTTCCTGATCTCAACTAATCTCATTACCCCACACAAACTTGCAATGCCGAAGTTGTAAAGAAAGTGGAAAAATTAATTACTGAAAATAACTGAAATTACATTTAATGTTGAAATTTTTGCCATATTAAGAATTGCTCCATTACCCCCGGAAATACCCAAATTACCCCCAGTTTCAGAACCTCTAACTTAAACCATCAACCCAAAAACACGACCATTAACCTTAATGGGTACTTCGCCCGTGTTTCGAGCATGCTTTATGTATACACCTGTCTGCTGTTGTAGGTGTATGAGCCAGTAAATAGCCTTGTGACCATAACTGCGGGGGTTGTTTCTGTGGATAATGGCTAAGGTGTCTTTAGGCATGAAATTGTTCTTGAACACCGTAAAACATAATGAGGCGATGGTGGTTGCGACTTGCAGCGGATCGCATTTGAAGCGGCATATGTACATCCTTCTAAAGGCTTGAAAGCATACTCTAAGCACGCGCACGTCATTCACACAATAACCCCTTCTATAACACTGTGTAACACTGATTCTGTTTATATAGAATTTTTTATGTTTTTATATGCATTTGTGGGCGCTGAGTCCAAATCTGGCCTTGGTTTGTGTGTATCATCAGTGGTTTCAGAGATAATCCATTTTTCATGTTTTACCAGTATGATGTTATTATGGGCGCAGCAATATCAGAATAATCAGGAATTGTTGAGAACAATCAGGAAGTTCGTTGACAGTTTCTTGCTCTAGAAATTGCCCGAAACTTCCACTGTGCTATATAAAGAAGAGCGCAGAGTCTGAGAAGTCAGTAAGTGTGAGCACACAAAGAAAGCAGGTTGTTTGTCTGATGGTTACCAGCACTGAGGTACTGTGTTTCTGTGCTTCTCTGTGCTGACGATTTGAGTGTTATCGATCCTTTTTTATTGCGAACATTATTTCAGTGTTGTGAATACATCTTTTTTCTGGAATCTGTAATCTGTTGCAGATTTAATAACTCTTCTCTCTATATCTGCAGGTTACGATTAATGTAGTACAGTTTGGTAAAGAGAATGGCAACTAGAGCTTGTAAACACTCGCCGGATATATTCTGCTACGTTTGTGGGTATTACATAGGCCCCAAGTAAGTATCGCACAAGATTGTGAAAGGCACCAAGTTCTGGATCGCGTATCGGCTCTATTTTGGTATGCCTATGGATGACCGAGATAAGCCCTGGGCACCCCATGTGATCTGTGGAAGCTGCCGCTCCACACTTGAAGGGTGGCTGCGGGGAGTACGCAAGGCAATGCCCTTTGCGGTACCCAGAATATGGAGAGAACCAAAGAGCCACCACGAAGATTGTTACTACTGCATGGTAGATGTTTCTAAGTACAGGAAAGTTAAAGAAAGGCAGACTGTTCAGTATCCAAGCATAGCGTCGTCCATAGCTCCTGTACCACATGGCGAAGGTCTTCCAATACCACGTCCACCAGAACAGGCATCTATTCATTACTTTATCTTCTGTATTTACAGGCTGTGGGTCATTATGTGCCGATTTTTCTTAGTGCTGATGCTCTTCTAAATATATAGCTATGCCTATATTTCGTTTCTTTGCTTTGCAGGTTGAAAATGAGGATGCAGCTAGCTCATCTTAGATGTCGACTGGTGAGGACAGTCATGATGAAGAATATACAGTAACTTTCAGTACAAACCCTCATTTTCCAAATCAGAGGGAATTGGACGGCTTAATTAGAGATTTGGGTCTGACGAAATCAGGGTCTGAGCTTCTGACCTCCAGACTCAAAGAGTGGAATTTGCTTGGAGAAGACTGCAACAGCACTGTATACCGAAAGCGGCATGAAGAGTTTGCAAGGTTCTACGATGTCAATGGCTCTCTCCGTTATTGCAGCGAGGTTAATGGTCTATTCACAGCTATTGGGTTAACGTATATACCCTCAGAGTGGCGCCTGTTTATTGACAGTTCAACTCGGAGTTTAAAAGCTGTTCTACTCCACAATGGGAACAAATATCCATCTATACCAGTTGCACATTCTGTTCAAATGAAAGAGGACTATGAAAATGTCAAACAACTGCTCACTCAAATCAGGTGTGAACAATATAACTGGGACGTGTGTGGTGATTTCAAAATGATTGGTTTCCTGTTAGGTTTACAAGGAGGGTTTACTAAATATTCATGTTTTCTTTGCCTGTGGGATAGCAGGGCTTCAACTGAGCACTATAAAACAGTTCAGTGGCCTCCACGTGAAGGACTGCAACCAGGAAAGTACAATGTACTCAGGAAACCTCTTGTGAAGCCTGACATAGTTCTGCTACCACCTCTCCATATTAAGTTTGGTCTAATTAAGCAGTTTGTAACTGCGTTAGATTTTGGAGGGGAAGTTTTCCAACAGATTCGGGTCATGTTCCCTAAACTCTCTGAGGCCAAAGTCAAGGCTGGCATCTTTGTAGGACCACAAGTCAAGGCGCTGTTGAATTCAAAGAACCTTGAAGCCAAGATGACTCCGATCGAAAAAGAGGCTTGGTGTGCTTTCCGTGATGTGCTCGTGGGTTTTTAGGCAACCATAAAGCACCAAACTATAAGGAGTTAGTGTCAAACTTGATTAAGTGCTATGGCAAAATGGGGTGCCGTATGTCTTTACACTATCTGCATTCACATCTAGACTTTTTTCGTGATAACCTGGGCGATGTGAGTGAAGAACATGGCGAAAGATTCCATCAAGATATTCAAACGATGGAGAAAAGGTACCAGGGCCATTGGGATGCTTCCATGATGGGAGACTACGGATGGTCGTTGATCAGAAAGGATAAGAATGTTCATACACGGAAGTCGCGTTCTTCAGTGCATTTTTAAGGAATGCACACTGCATAATGAGGCTTGTTATTCTCTTGTCGGTTCTCCTCATGATATATATTATATCCTTTGCACCATTTTGGGTTTGTCAAACAATTTTGGCTCAATAAACATTAATTTCCAATAGTGTTTTTATTTTCAGAAAATGTTAGCCTTTATATACTTTGCCATATGAAAAGTGTGATAACCTATATTTTTGAAACGGTTGATGATAGAGCAAAACCAATATCATTTTTGGAATCAGCGCCCCGAAATCATTAAGAAACGACAGAAAAATCACAATAAACAGAAAATTTTTCAAATTTTGTTACCCAGTGAAATTTACGATAGCGGTAGAACGTCTGTATGAAATGTTTTATTTCCTTACATGATACAAGTGAAGCATGATACAGAGTGAAACTCGGTCGCGTAGGGCCGAACCGAGCTACCAAACCTTTCACAGCCCTCACAACTTCTAAGAATCATAAAAGGGACCTTTCTTGTCAGTATTTAAAACTTGCTCCTCTACCACACCGGGTCGAGCAGGTGGGGCCACATGTACACCGCTCATGGCTATCACCATCGTTACCAACCGGGTCTCGAACCCAATTTATTTCTGATCATTAGGCCATGGCTATCACGGGTGGTGTACATGTGCGTCCCACCTGGTCGACCCGGTGTGGTACAGGAGCATCAAGTTTTAAGTATTGACAAGAAAGGTCCCTTATTGCCCTCTTGCACTCTCCGCCACACATGACCGCTTGGTGGTGGTGGAGCTTGTTGCTCTCTCGCGCTCTCCATCGCACATAGTCATGTACCTCCGGCTCATCTGGCCTAATATGCGGTCTAATTTCTTCATTCTACCATATCTCAAGAGTTGAAATTTCTTGGTGTTAAACATCCTACTGTGTCTTCTGTTGTCCTTTCTTCACACCGGGCCTAGCAGGTGGCCAGGCCGGTTTGATGTAGAAGTGCGTTGCTCTCTTGCGCTCTCCGCCACACATGACCTCTTGTATAACTGTGTACTACGATATAGAAACATACACGAACGCTGAAACCAAAGAGGTTATACCGCACCTACTTGTAAGCCAGACTATCTGTGATGAGTAGAGCCCGGATGTTCAGGCATAATGCCTTAAATGCTTATTTTTGCCTTTTTTGGGGATTTTGGGGCGAAAATGCCTATTTCATAATTTAAGCGCCAAATGTGCCTATTTTAAATATTTTCTGAAATAAGATGCTGAAATAAACATTTAGATTAATAGTGTTTTGTTTTGTTGGCAACATCTGGCAGCTGAAAAGCCATACTACAACACAAGATTCTCAGTCGTAACCTAAACGTCAGTGAATACACGTCGCAATGACTAAAGTCAGTGCATCTTCAAGTAAGAAGTTAACTAATCTTGTCAGAGAGTTTGGAAGTGATGTTTTTTCCACCGATGGCTCTCTCTTATTTTGCAAGATATGCGAAAAATCTGTAAACTTTGACAAAGAGTACTTTGTCTCTCAACATATACAGACTGCTAAACACAAATCTGCTGCTAAGAAAGATAAAAAACAGTAATTTTTTAAAATTCTGTAGTGCTGATGTCAATATGATGTTACTTTGTATATGTTACTATTAAGAACATGTTCTACATCATTGTTATACGTTCTCATTGTGAGTTTACTTTTTGAAAATAAATGCCTTTTTTGTGCCTTTTTTGCAGTTTTATTTTGCCTTTTTGCCTGCCTATTTTAAGTTTTTTTAGTGCCTAAACATCCGGGCTCTAGTGATGAGTGTATGGAGATCGAGTGTGATGAGTGTCACAAATGTGGAAAACGGACAAACGTCTTTAAAACGATTGCGCACGATAGCCCTGTAAAACTTTTTGTGTCCTATATTGTCAAGTTAGCGGACAAGTTAAAAAAAATGACAGTATATTCTTGCCCATAACGGGGCAAAATTTGACACACATTTCCTTTATAAGGAGTTGCTTGAGAACGAGTCCTCTGAAATATTTACAGGTGATCCCTTCAAAAGGAGCAACAAACTAATACAGATGCAAATAAAAGGTAATGTACAGTTTAAAGACACTTTATTATCACACCTTGTAAATTAGCAAAGCTACCCAAGGTAATCGGCGTATCCACTGAAGTTTCAAAATGATATTTCCCTTACACATTCTTCACTAGCGAAACTTTAAATTACGTAGGACTACCTCCACCCAAACATTACTTTAACTATGGATGTATGAGCACAGACGAGCATGAAGATTTTGACCGATACTACACCAGTTTTAATTAATCTGATACTTATAATATAGCTGATGAATGTGGGCGTTATTGCGTGAATGACGTGCGCGTGCTTAGAGTATGGTTTCAAGCCTTTAGAAGGATGTACATATGCCGCTTCAAATGCGATCCGCTGCAAGTCGCAACCACCATCGCCTCATTATGTTTTACGGCGTTCAAGAACAATTTCATGCCTAAAGACACCTTAGCCATTATCCACAGAAACAACCCCCGCAGTTATGGTCACAAGGATATTTACTGGCTCATACACCTACAACAGCAGACAGGTGTATACATAAAGCATGCTCGAAACACGGGCGAAGTACCCATTAATGTTAATGGTCGTGTTTTTGGGTTGATGATTTAAGTTAGAGGTTCTGAAACTGGGGGTAATTTGGGTATTTCCGGGGGTAATGGAGCAATTCTTAATATGGCAAAAATTTCAACATTAAATGTAATTTCAGTTATTTTCAGTAATTAATTTTTCCACTTTCTTTACAACTTCGGCATTGCAAGTTTGTGTGGGGTAATGAGATTAGTTGAGATCAGGAAAAGGGGTAACGGGGTCAAAAAGTTTAAGAACCACTGGTCTAAGTGAAAACCGTGCTACTGGTGAGAAGTCTGTGTACTCCTTTAACGGCTGCTGGTGGCACGGGTGTCCCCGTCCTGAGTGTGGAATCGTAGGAGATATCCACGGAAGATCGCCAGCCGACAGTCTTGCATGGACCCGCACTCGCGATCAAATTATAGGCTCCCAGTTCACTCACAAAGTTTTGTGGGAGCATGAGTATGATGCACAGATGGAAGCAGATGGACAGAACCGTGAAGAAATAAACACGATCAAACGTTCAATGGTGATGGACCCTCTCAAATGCGGTGATAGCTTGTTCGGAGGGCGTACAAATCCCTTCAAGTTATACTTTCCGCCTACGGAGGGTGTGAAGCTCCATTATTACGACTTCTGTTCTTTATACCCCTACGTGGTGAAGAACAACGAGTACCCCGTAGGCGCACCTGAAAAATGGTGGGTCCCGCTATACCAACCATCGAGGAGTTTTCAGCCAACTTGGATGAGCGCTACTTTGGACTCTCTTTCGTAGACGTGCTCCCCTCGCGATTTATGGATGCCGATCTTACCCGTCGTTATACATCACATGCTCATGTTTCCCTTGTGAGTGAAGTGTGCGGAAGAGAACAATGGTGAAAATTTGCACAGAATACCGGCAAAGGGGACGTTCATTTGGCACAAAGTTATAGTGAAGTCTGGGTTTACGCCAACGCACCCGATAAAGAGGTCATGGAGATTGTGAATGTAGGTAATACTTACATAATAAAGTACAACAATACCGAATTGGTCACAGATACCTCACGGGTTACAAACATTCCTGTGGTCACCTTCACAACAGCCTACGCACGCATCAAACTTTGGGGCCTATTGCATTCTCTTGGCCGGAGGGTTTTGTATGCCGATACAGATAGCGTGATATTCACAGCGAGGAGGGGTGAATACATGGCTGCTATTGGGGAGTTCCTCGGAGAGTTAACTGACGAGATCAAGGATGAGTATGGAGACATCGCATACGCGGACTCGTTTGTGTCAACGGGGCCAAAAACCTATGGGGTACGGGTGGGGATAGGGGCTGATACGAAGTATATCGTGAAGGCTAAGGGTATCACGCTTAACCATGCGAATCGGCGGGTCGTTAACTTTGATTCGTTGAAGGAGTTAGCGTGCTTGGAGGATGATGATGGTGCCCAGCTACCCTATCTGACTGTAGGCATCCACAATTTTCGGGCACAGACGCTGGTGGGCGTGAAGGAACTTAGGGGTACAAAGGTGTGCCGTAACACCTATAGGAAACGCTACCAGGTGCCTGGTACTTATGATACCGTACCCTTTGGATACCGTAATCTTTCATATGTCTATTGTTAGCTTATTTATTACACGTATTTGTAAATATATATACACCTTCAATATTTCGTTTATTAAATAAATCGTGTTTCAACTAGCGTTTCACTTTCTCCTTCGTGTGTGTGTGTACAGTAAAAAGCTAAGCCCCTTCCACTGTAAGATCGGCAACGTGAGTCATCCCTGCGTGCTCAGTTGACCTCTGTCTACCCTTGAGCTCAGACGTGTATTTTCTCGCGTAGAAGAAAAATAGTAATGGCTACCTTTAATATTGCGTGTTCAACATTTATGAAGTGGTATTCTGCAAAGTGTATAGATGTGGTGGATACTGAAAAACTCCCTATTCACCCCTCCTTTGCCTCTTTTAAGGCTGCATTGAACCGTGCGAAAGACCAAGATGTTCAAATACTCTACGGGTATTCTGGCGAGGGGGTTGTAGGATTTCGCAGTACAGACGATGTATTGAAGTATGTTATAGAGCTAAGCATTATAAAGGCACACATATACCGCGAGGTAGAAGAAGCAACACGTTCAGAAGATAAACAACAGTTATGGGTAGTGAGCCTTGTAGATGAGTGGTGTGACAAGCGGTATTATATCATGTTATACCGTACCGACTACTCGTACCCTACGGTTGAAAATGTAAATCTTGTCATCATGGACAATCTTAAGTATTTTTTCCACTATATTAATATATATCATGATGAGGTTTGTAGTGAGGTTGTGGCTAATGGTCTGTGTGAGTTTTTAACAGACTTTAGAGACGAGTATCGCTTGTTAAACAAAAAGACCAAACATGAACATATATTTCTCTCTAATAGCACGCCGGTTTGTGAAGATGTTTAGGAGTGATAAAATATTAAATTCGTTTCGGGAAATTCTGTTTGTCCAAGAGTGTTCGAGGAAGCCTGTACACGCTTTAGTAGTGTGACGCGTTCCCGTGCCGCCCACCCGGGTACCTCACGAAACATACGAGTTCGAACAAACCCATACACGTTTCATCAGCGTGACTCATCTCGCTCGTCGAGTCGATCCGACCACCTGCAGCTCATAGTCATCTCAGAGCTTGCGCCTAGTGGACGTGCCAATGTCATTTCAGAGCTTGAACCGAGTGGACGTGTGAATGCGATGGAACTCCCTTTGAGAAGCATTCTCAACGCCTCGTACGACGTCTCCGTTACGAAGTCATTTCGCGTGGTCAGGCGTGAAACTGGCACCATTAGCTATGTGCTTGAAACGTCCTGCAGGCATGCAAGCAAACGTAACGTTATTTATTTAAGTGTTGAGGAGATGAATAGAATCTTCGTGATAGTTGAGAGGTGGGCAGAGGACCGTTATAGAATACCTGTTGGCGTAAGTACAATAAGAGAGATGATTAGTAACGCCTCATATACCATTGTTTGCACATTGTGTATAAATAACGAACAACCGTGCATTGATATACGACTGATGTGGAAGAACACAGCTGATAATGGTGTTCTTGTCTCTACACGAAACCGTTTCATCCTCGACAGAATGTTTGAAATCGTCGGATTCCGTAAGCTGAAGCCTACATTAGACGGCCGTGTTACGGATATGATTTATTTTGACGCGGTTCTTGAACACGCATACACCGCCCTGCTCGACGGATTTATTGAATGTAGGAATGAACAGGGCGAGAATGGTCTAGAGCTGGATGCATATTTAAAAGGCTTAGATTCTTCGAAATAGCCTGAACTTTGGTACAAAGCACTTGAGCGATACAGAGCTGAGATCGCCTACACTGTTCACCCTGAAGAGCTGTACCTCTATACAGGGTGTACATAAAGTCAGGATCTATTTTTGTGAAGCTCTTAGAAATTATATGGAATTCAATCGTAAAATGATAAAGTGGTAACATTTATTAAATAATTAAGAGTAGGATTCGACGTGACGACCATCAGTATCCCTGCACAGCTCAAATCGTTCCGCAGCATTTCTAAACACATTCTGGAGCATTTGCGGGGTTATGTTATCTGCAGCAGTTCGTAGACGTGTATGTAAGTTTTCAAGACTCGTAATCTTCGTCTGATAGACGTGCGATTTGATAAAGCTCCATGCAAAGAAATCTAAAGGGATTAAATCTGGTGATCTCGCTGGCCAAGGTCTGTTGCTTCCGCGTCCGATCCAGCGATTTGGAAAACGTCCATTTAGATAATCCTGAACAATTTTGGCATAGTGACAAGGAGCACCATCATGTTGATAGACGACGGTACTAACAATCCTATCCCCGTCGTCTATCAACATGATGGTGCTCCTTGTCACTATGCCAAAATTGTTCAGGATTATCTAAATGGACGTTTTCCAAATCGCTGGATCGGGATCGGACGCGGAAGCAACAGACCTTGGCCAGCGAGATCACCAGATTTAACCCCTTTATATTTCTTTGCATGGGGCTTTATCAAATCGCACGTCTATCAGACGAAGATTACGAGTCTTGAAAACTTACGTACACGTATACGAACTGCTGCAGATAACATAACCCCGCAAATGCTCCAGAATGTGTTTAGAAATGCTGCGGAACGATTTGAGCTGTGCAGGGATGCTGATGGGCGTCACGTCGAATCCTACTCTTAATTATTTAATAAATGTTACCACTTTATGATTTTATGATTGAATTCCATATAATTTCCAAGTGCTTCACAAAAATAGACCCTGACTTTATGTACACCCTGTATAATGAATAGCTGTCGTTACGAATTGGAAGATTATTTCAATTGCAGCTATGCAAAGTGAGGAAGAGTTCACGATTGAAAATCTCGGGACGGTAAGAAAAAACCCCCGATTGGAAAGGCGTGTTTATAAACTTGTGTTTAATAATGATGTTGTGGTTAACGATGACCTCTTTGTGCGCTCTTTTGACTGTATTCTAACCGTGTTTAAAGATGACTTTCCCGCCGGGTGTAAGGTGGGGACAAAAATAGTATTGAATGATATGAAAGCCATTTATGTCGAGTATAGGCTTCCGTATCATATAAACGGGGATGTGATGCTTGGACGGTTTTACCATGTGGTACAAAGTAATGGCGATGTGGATGTAGACTCTATCACGTGCGAGTTTAGCTTTTTGCAGCGTTAATATAAAGGATATATAATTGTGTATATATACTGTATTTCCTGTACTAATATGATTATATGTTTCGTATATTTTCAATATATATAATATAACTATATATTTTCCTTTACTAATATGATTATACGTTTCATATATTTTCAATTTATTTAATATAACTATATTTTCCTATACTAATATTTTTGATGATACTATGATTTGTATATTTCTGATTACATATATTTAATATAACTATATTTTTCCTGTACTAATATATTGATAATGCACAGTTTGGTATGAGTATATATTTTCCATTCATGATGCTATTATTATTGTCCTATATATCCCCATTGTATATCCAATAATTCCTGTAAATAAACAGAATTATGTATCAGCGTTTTATTTATTCCTTTTTGATTGTACACAATTATATCACTTTGCTTGGTTTTTAAAGGGTATTTCTAAGGCGTAATATATGTTAAATAAATAAGTGAAAACTGGCAACTCATACGGCAACTGAGAAAGGAAGATAAACAAGATGAACGAGCGTTGCAATAATCGTTTAATAGGTCTGTCTATTGGACGTATTTAGACGGTCTACCAGTTGCTGGTTGATGGTCAGGTTCATCACCAATCGTTTGGATGTTTGGTTGTAGCCCTCATATCGGATGCGTGGTGTTAATGGGGTGAGCTCCTAAAAAGTCGTAGCCCTCATCTCCTGTTGATAGGTGTGCTCCTAAAAGTTGTAACCCTCATTTCACCATCTCCTGTTGGAGCTCCTAAAAGTCTATACGATTGTTGGTGATGCTTTTGTGTGTGTGTGTGTGTGTGTGTGTGTGTATGTGTGTAATAGGGGCGTACAGTCGGTGGATGTATGCACGCTTTTATCTCGTTCTATATACAGCCAATTATGCCTTCTAAGAGGCCTTCTAATCCAACTGGCGGAATAATATATGCAAATAAATAGCGCAATCTGGCAACTCAGCCTTCTAAGCCACCCGGCTCATTAATATATACAAATAAATAACGAATCTGGTAACTCAGCCTTCTAAGCCAACTGGCTGTGGCGCCTGCTGGCTCTGGTTGATTAATATATGGAATAATTAAATACATGGCGCAAACTGGCAACTCAGCCTTCTAAGCCAACCGGCTGATTAATATATGGAATAATTAAATACATGGCGCAGTGCTCAGCCTTCTAAGCCAACCGGCTGATTAATATATGCAAATAAACAGTGCAATCCTCAGCCTTCTATGCCAACTGGCTGTGGCGCCTGCTGGCTCTGGTTGATTAATATATAGAATAATTAAATACATGGCGCAATCGTCTGCCTTCTAAGCCAATTGGCTGGTGGCGTCAGCTGGCTCTGGCTGATTAAGCCAACTGGGTGATTAATATATGCAAATAAACAGCGCAATCCTCAGCCTTCTAAGCCAATTGGCTGGTAGCGCCCGCTGGCTCTGGCTGATTAATATGTGCAAATAAACAGGGCAATCCTCAGCCTTCTAAGCCAACTAGCTGATGGCGTCCGCTGGCTCTGGCTGATTAAGCCAACTGGCCGATTAGGGACCCTATAAGAGAGAGGCGGCTTGGCTGAAGGACTCATATGCGCTTGGCTCTCGCCAAGCGAAGAACCCCCCTCCTCTGGGTTCCTTCCACCTCTCTCGTTCTCTTTCTGTCTCTCTCTTAATTAGGTATGCCCCTTTGAGGGGTGAGGCCGTCTCAACTTCTCCCCCAAAGAGGTACCCCCCTCTTCCTTAGGTTAGGTATGCCCCTTTGGGGGGTGAGGCCGCCCCAACTTCTCTCCCAAAGAGGTTTCCCCTCTTCCTTAGGTTAGGTTCATTGCAGCTTGGGGGATAACTCCAAGTTGCATACCCCTTGCAACCCCATTTTGGGGGTGTCAGCAAAGGGGGGTGCATTGCAAGAAGGGGGGTTGGGGTTGGCACTCTTTCAACATTATGTAACATTTGCAACATTCCTGCACGCGACCATTTTGCGCCCATGCTACTCGCCTGCCACGAGTGTACTAACCACAACTGTTACGGTCTCCAGGGTACTTAACCTGTCGATGTCCGTTCCAAAATTTAAGGGAACCGTCGCGGGAAAGGCCACAGAGCCACTTGTTCAACACTGGCGAGAAGCCACTACGTGGATCCAGTACCGACAGATTTTCTTGGAAAATTTTAAGGATGTCAGCGACACTCAACCGTTCACGGCCATGACCAATTTGTTCCGACTGCGTTGGCAGGATGGCGAAGATCTGATGGAGTTTAGGAATCGTATTTAACGCACTATGAACAGTGTTATTTTAGCCATCGACGGTGCTTTTGATTATGCAATGCCCTCACAATTGGCGAAGTTGTCCTTTTCGGCGATGTATGCGAACTTACCAAGTTACCACCAAGTCAAATTCCAGCAACATGCGGATATTACCACATCATTGGCAACCATCTTGAACAAGTTAAAGTCGTGTTCAAACTCGACTGATCTTAGTATTCGTCGACCACGGGAGGAACGACCTAAAACCTCCCAGTCCATCCGCTATACTACAGATAAAACAGGACGGCAGCAAAAGCATAGTTCTACTTCTGCAACGCCTTCGCCATCGAACCAGTCTCGATCACCCCATCACGGCAGCCACCCCCGATTCCAACCTCAAACTCCACCCTTACGGTGATACAACTGCTGTCAAGTTGGCCATGGAATAAAACAATGTAGGGCGGCTGCGTATTGTGATTATTGCAAAGAGTCTGGTCACCGGCGGGGAGAACGTTCAAAGTGCCAGGATAAAGGCACTCTTCCCCAACAACAAAGGAATCCGCGGCCCCAAGGATTCCGACCTTCCACTAGGCCACCGCAACAAGGATATCCCAGAGAAACCCCTTCCTATGTAACCAACCCTAAGCAAAGTCACCTTGAGCAGGACGTTCGACGTCTTCACACGACGGTGAAGACTCTCACGGAACGTCTGAACAGCGTGGGATACGCCGGACCACCAGACATACCTCTGGAAAGTCATGAGACTGCAGGTCAATCCGATTATTTTTTAGAGGATCCGTCGGCTCCAGAATTTCCGTATCTAGAGGAGCCGGGTTGTCCTCCTCCGGAATAGCTGCTCCTGCACAGAAAAATCTAGGAGTTACTACTCCACTTAAGGATCCCGAGGGCCCTGCACAAGACAGTCCAGATACTACCTTAGAATCCTATGAGTTTCCCTTTTCAGAAACTGCTTGCATTGAACCCGAGATCTATGAATCTCGCCCTACTTCACAGAGACCCGTGGTTAATTCTGTCGGTGTTTCACATGTTTGTACGATTAGTAACGAGTTTAAGGATGTTATTATACCGCTTCGTGTTCAAAGCTTAGATATGTTTGATCTGTTAGACACTGGTAGCACCGCTAACCTAATTAAACAGTCTAGTTTAAATAAAATTCTGGGAGCTTCCGAATTGGAACTTTTCCCGTCTAAAGTTGTTTTAAGAAGTGTTAATGGAGGAACTATACCCTCCATAGGGCAAGTTAAGCTCAAACTGAAACTCGGCAAATTGGGCTTCGATGCCGATTGCGTGGTTGTACAAGACTCTATGCATTTTCCCACAGATATTTTACTTGGTTACCCTTTCCTTAAGAGAAATGGATGGGATCTCATATTTGAATTAAATGCTGTCCGAGCGCAAGGACAACTTATTCCGTTAATGAGTACGGAATCTAATCCAGAGGTTCGTTATTCTACTGCTGTTGAAGCAAGTATTAAGGATTTTTCTGATATTTCGGGCAATGTTCCCGACCTTATTGAAAACCTACAGGATTGTTGTTATCCTGGTCACGGAGGGATTCAATTTTTTTCGGCTATGCCGCCGTGTGATTGTTCGAATCGGGTGATAATCCCACTACATGCCATGTCAGGCACTCATTGAATTTTTGTTCAGACATCTATACTCTAAAACATACAAAAAAGCATTTTGTAACCTTCCTTCGGGGGGTAAAAATAAAAAAATGGTGTCAATAATCCAGCAGGGTTGAAGCACCTTAAACAGAAGTTGCACGCAGTCTGTGTACCAGCGAAAATGCAAAGATCCCTAGACTGTGTGCTAATGTTGGTTCCGAATCCATCACATTGAAACCTAATACTTTAATAGGCAAAACCTATTTGGCCCAGTCTGAGCTAATTTAATTCCTCACGCCATAAGCAGATGCATTCCTGAAGGCGTGCCTCCTCAGGAATTGTGTGCTTCTTATAAAGCATGCTCAGAGTCCGATGATGTTCAGATTCATGTCACCTGAGTACGACCCGCCCTACTATACTATGCTTTCCAACCTTCTTGTCCTAATATAAGAATGGAACAGTTTAGAGTTAGACTTAAACTGGTGGTTGAGTTTCATTTCGTAATTGATTTGGCTAGAAATGAAAAATGGGTTAATATGTATTTTATCCCACTCAGTCATTTTACACACCAAAATACATTTTTCTAGTAGTATTTGATGTGATTTGTTCAAATATGACCTCCATTTCCGTCGGAAATGAGATCCAACAAAGTTATAGTACTTTGAAGTTTGGCTCATTTTCAAGGGAAATGGAAGTCAAAATCTAAGCAAAACACATCAAATATTACTAGAAAAATGTATTTTGGTATTAATTAACCTAACCTAACCTAACATTACCTAACCTAACTGTGGCTAAACGAGCCTAACCCTGGCTAAACGAGCCTAACCCTGGCTAAACGGGCCTAACCCTGGCTAAACGATCCTAACCCTGGCTAAATGGGCCTAGAGTATTACCTTACTATGGATTAGGTGGTGGATACAGACGAGAGCTCGTTTAGCCAGGGTTAGGCTCGTTTAGCCAGGGTTAGGCTCGTTTAGCCACGGTTAGGCTCGTTTAGCCACGGTTAGGCTCGTTTAGCCACGGTTAGGTTAGGTAAGGTTAGGTTAATTAATACCAAAATACATTTTTCTAGTAATATTTGATGTGTTTTGCTTAGATTTTGACTTCCATTTCCCTTGAAAATGAGCCAAACTTCAAAGTACTATAACTTTGTTGGATCTCATTTCCGACGGAAATGGAGGTCATATTTGAACAAATCACATCAAATACTACTAGAAAAATGTATTTTGGTGTGTAAAATGACTGAGTGGGATAAAATACATATTAACCGAAAAATGTACGATATTGATAATTAAATGACAAGAATGTGGTTAAAGCCACTTCTGTACATAAAGCATCTCTACCATACTGAATCCTTAAGGTTTTATATATCTGCCATGCATTACGTCTCTTACGGATCAATATAATTGGTCCGCCATGGTTGACAAGGCTTTGGGTAGGTATTTGCCTTAGGTATGTACAGAGCTGGGCAGTAAATACATTGAATGTATTTAAATACTAAATACATTTTACGAATGTATTTAGATACTAAATACAAAATATATCAATTGTATTTAAATACATTTGTAAATATATTTTAAATACATACAAATTTTAACATATGCATTCACTAATTCACTAAGCCATGACACGCACACAATAAAGAAATCAACCGCTTTCGACTAAGAGTGGCACACAACTGATTGAACTGACACGTTGAAACATGAACCATGCTGTACTACACTGTCGACGCGTCGTACTGTGCTAGTACAGAACGTGTATTACACCAGTAGAAGTATTTACATTTTTATATTTTGAGTATTTAAATACATTGTATTTAAATACTATATTTAAATACATGAAAAACAATGTATTTATAAATATAGTTCTAAATACACAAATGTATTTAAATACGTATTTAAATACAAATGTATTTAAATACTGCCAAGCTCTGGGTATGTAAAGACAAGGGTAATAAGAACATAAGAAACTTTTATAGTGGGCACACTAGGGGCCACTTCGGCCCATCGAGGTGGCTCCACTATGTAAAAATTGCCTGTACATTGGCAACAACCAATTTTTAAACTAATTGGTTATTATTCGTATTTTGACCCAGTCACACCCAGCTATAACAGCAATATATATTGAATAACCAATCAAAACTGAATAAGAAAATATGGTTAATATTCGTTTTTTGACCCAGTCACACCCAGCTATAACAGCAATATATATTGAATAACCAATCAAAACTGAATAAGAAAATATGGTAATTATATAGAAAATGGCGCAACCCGAAGTATGATGTAAAAAAACATTTTATTAGGTCAATTTCGATGTGCTGAAGCCAAATCTGTTAACCATTTGGTGTGCAAATGCTTCAAATTAGAGTAAATGTTATTTATATTTTACTCTTATTTTGAAGCATTTGCCTAAAAAATGGCTAACAAGCACATGAAAACTAACCTAACCTAACCTAACCTAAGAGTAAAATAACCACACGTTGGGCACGACAACTCAGAAAGCAAAACACCATGTTTTTGGAAAAATAGAATTGCTTCTTCATCATTTTCGTAAAACTTTACAATAGCTTCAATGTATCTAACAGAACACCCTTCATACTCCATTGCTATACCAACATTAAAGGGTGTTCTGTTAGATACATTAAAGCTATTGTAAAGTTTTACAAAAATGATGAAGGAATTCTATTTTTCCAAAAACATGGTGTTTTGCTTTCTGAGTTGTCGTGCCCAACGTGTGGTTATTTTACTCTTAGGTTAGGTTAGGTTAGGTTAGTTTTCATGTGCTTGTTAGCCATTTTTTAGGCAAATGCTTCAAAATAAGAGTAAAATATAAATAACATTTACTCTAATTTGAAGCATTTGCACACCAAATGGTTAACAGATTTGGCTTCAGCACATCGAAATTGACCTAATAAAATGTTTTTTACATCATACTTGGGTTGCGCCATTTTCTATATAATTACCGAAAATATATATATTATCTTGTGCAAATTTGTATAAAATGTACTTTTTTATAAAAAAAAATATTTTCTACTTTTTAATATGTACCCTATGTATATAAATTTCGGTTAGTTTGTTTATTTTGGCTACCTTTTTTGGAGATTTTTTGGCTACTTTTTCTTGATTTTGCCTACTTTTTTCTGTTACTTGTTAGTTTGGTGATTTTCATTCTAGTATCATGACGTGTCAATCTTGTGAAGTTGATTTTGAAGATGTGATCCGCCATATTGCCCTCGATGAAAACAAGAGTTTAGACCTTTTTTTCAATCATGGATAATTAAGACATCCATGACTAGTGATGTGAGTCGTTTTTTATTGTCGTTTTTTTTGTTTTTTTTGTCGTTTTTTTTGTTTAAAACGAAGGTAGTCTTTTTTTTTTTTTTTTTTTTTTTATTGTTTTAAACTTATTCCATATTTTTCTTCCTTTAATCTAATAAGTATATTAGTATTACCTATAATTTACTATACTACCATGCTTATACGGTTATACCTAGTATATGTATATAGTCATCTTTTAGAAAAACTGAATCACACAAAAAGTATATAATAGAAAGGAAAAACAAACCCTCATTTTCTATATGTATATACCTATATTTTTTAACTAGAACATAAAACATTCTTCCTCATTTCAAACAATATACATAATTGTGATTGGCAAGAGTACCAGTATATATATTCCAGATAGAAAAAATATTCACCTTTTTTTGAACCTTTTTGTTAACCTAATGTTGGTTAACCTTCATTTCATGGAAGAATCATCACTAGATTGGGTAGAGCATATATGCTAGTTTCAATATCACAGGTACTGGTATAATATCCATAATACTGGTATAAAACAATAGATATACTTGTGATTGGCAAGAATACCAGTGTGTGTATATATATATATATTTTTTTTTTTTTTTTTTTTTTAGTTCAGGAAGAACCGATTCGCCTCTATTTAAAGGGCATATCTCAGCGGAAAAACAAAGAAAAAGTGAGAGGAAAGACAGAGGAAAAAGAAAGGGTGGAGGGACAGTCGAAGTGGAAAAAGACCAAGGACTGCAGGGTCGAGCCCCATCATCCTTGGGTGCTAGGGCCGGGAGGGCGCACGTGAAACCTCCAGGAACAAGCACGTACAAACGAGCACGAGCACTCAAGAGCACGAGCTTAGAACCCCCTTGGGGATATATATATATATATATATATATATATATATATATATATATATATATATACTGTATATATTCCAAATAGAAAAATAAAAAAATATATAAATATTCATCTCTTTCTTTAACCTTTGTGTTAACCTAATGCTGTTTAACTTTCATTATCTGATTCTATTTCCATTGAAGAATCATTATCACTAGATTGATTAAAGCAAATAGTTTCAATATCACAGGTACTGGTATTTATTGCAGATTTGGATGTTGAAGCCAATGTAGCACCATGTTTTACTTCACTTTCTTGGAATTTTGCATTTTGGGATATAAATACTAGCTTTGCTGCTCTGTCTGTGCTTAATTGGTTTCTTTTGGCTGTATGGATATTACTGTATGTGCTAAATGATCTTGGAGGTAATGAAAGGGCGAAATAGAGGTGTATGAGTTTGTGTAGGTATATATGTGAGTATGCATGCGTATGTATCTGGAATTCTGGATGTATGCATGTGTATGGGGTATACAATAGATATAAATGTGTATATAAGTATTTATGTATATATTGGTATATATGTATATGGGTGTATGTGTATGTATATATATATGGATGGTCTCGTGGGGGGGGGGGGGGAATATGTCATCGCGGGTCTAAAGGATAGTTAAGTGGGAGATTCAAAATCCGAGGCATGGATGGGAGAGTCCTGGGAAGGTTGGACAATGGGCAGTCAGCTCCTAGCCAGTGTTCTCGCAAGTTTAATGGATCTCAAGATACAAGACTTTCAGTGCAAGAAAGAGGCCAGTTTTTTCTGTAAATAGGCTGAAAAGGACATTCTATACTGGTACCATATGGCCTATTTTATTATTTATTTATTTATTTTTATAATATATATCATTGCAAAAGTATACCTTATAATTAAATTGGCAATATCTATATTAATTATTAAAAAAAACAAAAAAAAAACAAATAAAAAACAAAAAAAAAAATGTTTTTTTTACATCACTATCCATGACCTGCCCTAAATACAATAGTGCTTGTATTTTAAGAAAAGACCAGAAGGTCTTTAGATACCATAAAAAAACTCCTAAAAATAAACGTGTCATTTCAGTTTAAGGGCAGGCGAAATTTAGCAGACTACCCATGCAAGGTTGGCACATGTTATTACATTATCATTTGTATAATCTAGGTCTCGGGGGGGGTATGGGGGCTCTGCCCCCGTAAAGATCACGCATCACAAATTGATCGGTCCTAATGTTTTGCGGATAGTTCAGTACGTGACACCGGTTAGGTCAACTGTACGCCCTAGATCAGTGGTTCTTAACTGGGGGGGTGCGCCCCCCTAGGGTGGCATCGGTAATTTCCAGGGGGGGCGCGATCCCTTGGGGAAAAACACTAATTGTATTTGTTATTCTCTTAACGAGAGCATGGGCTAATATTGAGAAGTTTATGAAAAAATGCAAAAGTATCCCCCTCCAAGGGGGGCGTGGAGGGAAGGACCAATTCCTAGAGGGGGCATGGTAGTAAAAAGGTTAAGAACCACTGCCCTAGATGATTGGTTAGTTTAAACGAAAATGACGAGTGCAAACTTTTCTGGTTAATTTTGAGGTGTTTTGTACGAAACTGCCATCTGTTTCCTGTGCAAATGTGTAGTTTTCAAGATGACAATATCTTGAAAACTACGCATTTGCACAGGAAACGGATGGCAGATTTGTGCAGAGCACCTCAAAATTGACCAGAAAAGTTTGCTCTCATTATAAAAAGAGACTGGGTCAAAAAATAAATAATTACCGAAAATATATATATATTATCTTGTGCAAATTTGTATAAAATGTAGTTTTTTAGAAAAAATAATATTTTCTACTTTCTAATATATATGTATATAAATTTTGGTTAATTTGTTTATTTTGGCTACCTTTTTTGGAGATTTTCATTCAACTATAGGTTACTTTGTTTATTTTTGGCTACTTTTTCTTGATTTTGCCTACTTCTTTCTGTTACTCGTTAGTTTGGTGATTTTTGTTCTAGAACCATGACGTGTCAATCTTGTGAACTTGATTTTGAAGACCTAATCTGCCTTGTTGGCCTCGATGAAGATAAAAGTTTAGATGTTTTTTCCAATCACGGCATAATTCCGACATCTGTGATTTGCCCTAAATGTAATACTGCCTGTATTTTGAGACAAGACTCGAAGATGTTTAGGTGCTGTAAAAAAATCTAAAAAATAAGCGTGATTGTAGATTTATTGTTTCTATCTTTAAGGGCATATGGCTGGAATATCCTGACGATTCTACAGTTCTGCATCACTTCCTTACTGCAATTGCAGAACTATATCCTCCAAAATAAGGTGACTGGTTAGGTTAGGTTAGGTTGTTATGTTACGGTAGGTTAGGTTGTGTTTAGCACAAATGCAAACTTTTCTAGTTGATTTTGAGGTGTTTTGCACGAATCTGCCATCCATTTCCTGGGCAAATGCGTAGTTTTCGAGATGATGATATCTCGAAAACTATACATTTGCACAGGAAATGGATGGCAGATCCATGCAGAACACCTCAAAATTGACCAGAAAAGCTTGCTCTCACTATAAAAAGAGACTGGGTCAAAAAATGAATAATTACCTTATTTTTTATGAAAAAAAAAAAAAATCTATGTCAATAACCAGCCATTACAGGCCATTGACCCAGTGTTTATCTCTTTCCTCAGTTAAAATTTTGCCACTCCGTCCTTCTCCAGGTTTTATGGGGAGACACCTCGCGGCGACATTTGGAAACATGGTGAAATCAGCCAATTAAATCTCGTTTTTGTTTCATGTTACTTTATCCGACCAATCAGAGATGTGCATTTTGAATCTCCCATAATGCATACTCATTTTAAAATGCTCCTTCAGTTCGCTTTGGCTTGTGAAGGTTATGGTTTGGATTACTATCAGTTAATACAAGATATAGGTTAGGTAAAACGCATTTTTCTGGTGTTTTTTTATTTAAATTTAGGTTTAATATTCGTTTTAATGCTCCCTTCATTTTTGATAGAAAGAGACATTCTATGACAATTTAACATATAAATTCATATTCAGGACAGCTTGAAACCTCAGGTTGCTATTTAAGGTAAGAAATTGCGAAAAAATGCGGGTTTGGTTAGGTTAAGTTAAATAAAACACATTTTTCTGGTGTTTTTTTGTTAAATTTAGCCTTCATTTCTTTGGAATATGAGTGTTTTTGAGAAATTTTAAAATTGAAAGTTTCTCAAAAATGGCTCATTTCCCAAAAACGAAGTTCAGATTTGAACAAATCACACAAAAAAATACCAGAAAAATATGTTTTGGTCCAGAAAGGAGAGGGAGCACTAAAATGAATAATTACCACTAATTAATTATCAATTTAAAACTAAAGATAGAATCTCTGGATCCAGAGGATCAAAGTCATAATAGGCTACTATCCACAAATATGTTACACTCTATATCTATTTATAACTGACATGCAAATATATCAGATCCAAAGAATCCAGTAAATTTCATTACGGTACCCATCCAGGGCCGGATTAACCATTAAGCAAAATAAGCCCGTGCTTAGGGCATCAAGGGAAGGGGGGCACCACAGAAATTTTCCATTGTCGGATTTACCATGGATTTATTATACTATTATAATCGCGGCTTATAGCCTATAAGCTGTTGAAAACTGAATTATATATATTCATATATAGTATTTATTTTTTTTCATTGTTTGAATTTGTAGTGAACAACAACCCTTTTGAGAGAATAAATATATTTCGTTGTAATAACACACTTTACGCTTTGCGTTATTATTTTGTTTATATCAAATCTTTGAGCGCCATATTAAAAATACATATAGATTAAATATTTTCGTGTGCTATAGTAAATGTAAAAACAAGATTCAGTCATGCTGAACTTTATAAAATAATTGTAGAAGACAATATTGAGTGTGCCTTCCCAAATGTAGAAATTGCCTTTCGTATATTTTTAACATTAATGGTCACAAATTGCTCAGTTGAGTGTTCATTTTCTCAGTTGAAGTATATTAAAAATACCAACAGAACAACTATGCAACAAGGCAGGCTGGATGCCTTATCTCTACTAAGTATAGAAGCAGATGTGTTACGTAAGATTAGTTTTGAGGATCTGATCAAAGACTTTGCAATTAAAAAAAGTAGGAGAAAACTTTTCAAATATAAATGAAGTGGAAGTATACAAAAATAAACATTATTTTCCATCTTACTGTAAGTTTTGTTTCATTTCAAAAAATAAAATTTTATTTTATGGTTTATTTTTGTTTATATTTTGAATTACATATATATGGGGCACCACCCCCTCCCCGCGGGCGGTCTTTCTGGGGTGGATCGCCCGCGGGCTCCTGCCTCCATGTGGTGAGGGGGGTCAGCCGCGGCTGGGGGCCCTGCCGGGTCCCCGCCCGGTTGCGAAGTGGACTTTTAGCATACCCTGCTATCCTACAGCCCCCTCTTTCCTGTCTTCCCCTCTTTACCCTCTTCCTTGCCCCCTCTGTTTTTTCTGCTTTCTCTGTTCACTTCGCGTGGGCTGCCGGGGCTGGTCGCTGGGGGTCTCGCTCCCATGGCCGGGGCCGGACTAAGTTGGCTGGTAGGGTGCCCAGGCCTGGGACCCTGGGGGGCCTTGGTCTTTGCTGCCGGTGGGGGAGAACTTTCGACGCTGCAAGGGCCCCTTTTGAAACGGGGGTACCTACATGGGACGAGGCACCCATCCCCCGCCGGCGTGCGCTTGGTCCCCTTGGGCCCCGGGTAATCGGTTCCCCGCGGCCCCGGGCGCGAAACAACAATAAAAATTTTCTATGGAAACACTTACAAATCTAATGGACCTCGTTGACGACCCGGCTTGTGCATCTGACCTCCCTCTGACTACCTCTTTGGACCGTGGGTCTGGTAAGGGCAGTCGGCAGCCCTCGCCCACCCCGTCTGCTCTTCTTGCCAACACCTCCTCTCCCTCTCTTCCCCAGGCTCGTGGCGCCGCTGCCCGACCCCCGCCAGTAGCGGATGGACCTGCAGTGGACCCCCCAACCCCTGGATCCCCCCATATTCCACGTCCCGATAGGGACCCACCTGCTTTTTCGCCCTCAGGTGGGAGGCCTGCGGCCTGGTCGCCTCCCACTCCGGTCGGGCCTCATCGCCCCCGGCCCCCTCCCTTGGCGGACGTGGGACCCGACGTCGCCGTCCGCCTTTCTCGTCTTCTCGCCCCCTCGAAGTTCCGGTGGTGTTTGGCCAGACGGCTTCACTCGGCCTTAGGACGATGGACAAGTTCCTCATCCTCCGCCCCTCCTCCTCCAAGCCCCTCCCCACTAACCACGAACGCCTCTTTCGAGCGATCCATGGGAAGACGGGGATGGCGCGTTTTGACCTTCGGCCTCAGAGGGATGGCTCCATTTTGATAAGGTCGCGTTCCTCTGCCGGAACCTCCTCTCTGCTCGCTATCCCCGATGTCCTGGGCTGCGGGATCACGGTGACTCCCCACCCCCGCCTCAATCAGTGCCAGGGCACGATCTACGCTGCTCGTCTTCTACCCATCCCGGTGGAGGACCTCCAGACTGACCTTGCCTCCCAGGGTGTGGTGAGAATATACCGTTTTCCCGACAGATCGCGGTCCCCAGCCGTCCCTTCTCCTCGCCGCCGCCTTACTTTTGACTCACTGGTGCCCCCCATTTCGGTATTCTGGGGCTTTGGTGAGAGAAGAGCATGCGAATTCTCGGTTCGGCCATACGTGCCAGATCCTACGCGCTGTTTTCAGTGCAATAGGTTTGGCCACATGAGCAGTTCCTGCCGTCAGCCGGCCCCGTTGTGTGTCCGCTGCGGCGGCCCTCCCCACCCCTTGTCCTGTACTGCTCCGCCTTCCTGCACCAACTGTCATGGACCGCACCCTGCTTCATCCCGCTCTTGCCCGTCCTTCCTCTTTGAGAGGGAGGTTTGGGCCCTCTGTTCATCAGAATTTCTCAGCGCTCGGGAGGCGCGGGACCGGTTGTGTGGCCGCGAGGCCCGGCGTGGTACATCGTACGCCGAGGCTCTCCGTCCCCGGCCGCCGCCGGCCCAGACCCCGTCCTCACCGGCGGTTCCCGACGCGCCTCCACTCACCGTGTCCGCTACTCCCTGTCTATCCTCTGCCGCCCAGCGGACTCCCGCCGCGGCTCCCTGTACTACCAGCGCGTCCCCACGTGCTCCCTCCGCGAACGCCGATGCTTCGTCGGCAACCCCCCCTGCCCCTTCTACGCCCTCTCCACCGGCGCTTTCGGCCACCCCCATTCCGGACCGTGACCCGCCGTCGCCCATGCGGGCCGCACGACGGAGGGGAACGGGCTGCAAGCGCCGCGCCAATAGTGACCCCGAAAGGTTCGAGGCCATAGGCCTCGCATCACCTTCCTCTCCCAGACACAAACGCCCCCTTCGCCCTACCATCCCGGTGTCCTCACCGTCCCCGCTGCGCAACCGTTATGGACGCTCCCCCCTGGGGTCCCCGACGACCCTCGTGGTGGGGGCGGAGATACATCCCTCACCGGTTCGGTCGATGGACCCACTGGAGGGGGAACTCGCCCGCCTGGTCGGCGTGGGTGGGATGAGCATACCCCACCTCTCTCCTTGACCTACCCCACCTCTCCTTGACCTACCCCACCTCTCTCCTTGACCTACCCCACCTCTCTCCTTGACCTACCCCACCTCTCTCCTTGACCTACCCCACTCTCTCCTTGACCTACCCCACCTCTCTCCTTGACCTACCCCACCTCTCTCCTTGACCTACCCCACCTCTCTCCTTGACCTACCCCACCTCTCTCCTTGACCTACCCCACCTCTCTCCTTGACCTACCCCACCTCTCTCCTTGACCTACCCCACCTCTCTCCTTGACCTACCCCACCTCTCTCCTTGACCTACCCCACCTCTCTCCTTGACCTACCCCACCTCTCTCCTTGACCTACCCCACCTCTCTCCTTGACCTACCCCACCTCTCTCCTTGACCTACCCCACCTCTCTCCTTGACCTACCCCACCTCTCTCCTTGACCTACCCCACCTCTCTCCTTGACCTACCCCCCTCTCTCCTTGACCTACCCCACCTCTCTCCTTGACCTACCCCACCTCTCTCCTTGACCTACCCCACCTCTCTCCTTGACCTACCCCACCTCTCTCCTTGACCTACCCACCTCTCTCCTTGACCTACCCACCTCTCTCCTTGACCTACCCCCCACTCTCTCCTTGACCTACCCCACCTCTCTCCTTGACCTACCCCACCTCTCTCCTTGACCTACCCCACCTCTCTCCTTGACCTACCCCACCTCTCTCCTTGACCTACCCCACCTCTCTCCTTGACCTACCCCACCTCTCTCCTTGACCTACCCCACCTCTCTCCTTGACCTACCCCACCTCTCTCCTTGACCTACCCACCTCTCTCCTTGACCTACCCCACCTCTCTCCTTGACCTACCCCACCTCTCTCCTTGACCTACCCCACCTCTCTCCTTGACCTACCCCACCTCTCTCCTTGACCTGCCTATGCATCCGGGTGAGGTATCCTTTTCCACTCCCCCTTGTAGTCCAGCCTCCCCTGCACCTCCGGTGAAGGGAGGGGCCTTCTGGATACCCCTCACATCCCCTTCTCTGCATCGCTCTCCCCCGGGCGTCCTGGTGACTCCTCTTCAGGAGGATTTGCCGGCGTCAGTTTCCACATCGCCCCCCCGTCGGGGTGACCCTCGCCTTCGCCCACGTTCGGCGTCCCCCGTTGGGCCCCGCGGCTTTCCAATCCCCTTGTTAATCTCGGGCCGCCCGATCGGCCCACCCACCCCATAACCATCCGTTTCGCAGACTTTCCTACCCCTCCATATACTTCGCTCCTGCAGTGGAGCATCCGCGGGCTCCTGGTAGGCCTTGAGAGTCTCTCTTCTCTCCTGGCCTCCAGGTGTCCGGCGTGTTTCTGCCTTCAGGAGACGATACTGGGCTCCCATTCCCTCCCTCGAGTGTCCGGCTACTGCGGGCTCCCTTCCCCGCCTCTCGATGGGGCGGGTAGGGGGGGCTCCGCGGTCTTCGTGCACCGCTCCATCCCTTTCCGCCCCCTCCCGCTCCGTACTGTCTTGCAAGCTGTGGCCATGCGCCTTTCTTTGTGGCGTCAGCTCACGGTCTGCTCTCTTTACCTCCCCCCTAACGTACGCCCTCCACCCGATTCTCTCCGTGACCTAATTCTGCAGCTTCCCCGCCCTTTCCTGCTTCTCGGGGACTTCAACAGTCGGGACCCGGCCTGGGGGGACGTTTGCTCCACCTTTCTCTCCGGGACCCTTCTCTCCCTTATGGACGAGCTAGAGTTCACCTTTCTGAACGATGGCTCCCCAACCTGCCTCCACTCGGCCCATGACAGTTTCACCTGTATTGATCTTTCCCTGGTTTCCCTCGATATCGTGACGGAGTTCACCTGGGAGGTCCTGCCGGATTCTTCCGGCAGTGACCATTTCCCTGTGTGTCTTACCCCAACCCGTCTCCTCCCCCCCACCTCTGTCCGCCCGCGCTGGCTGTTCGCCCGAGCGAAATGGGCCTCATACACGAGGTGCACGGCGATCTCGCCGTCCATTCCTGCCTTTCCCTCCGTTAGTGAGGCCCTCGCCTTTCTCGAAAGCAAGATCCTCTCGGCTGCCACCAGTTGCATCCCCCGTACCTCAGGCTCCCCCAGGCCGCGCAGCGTCCCATGGTGGACCCCAGAGTGCTCCCGTGCCGTTCAGGAGCGGCGCCGTGCTGGCCGTCGCTTCTACCGGACCCGCCAGCCGGAGCATAAGATGGCGTTTCAGCGCCTGAAGGCAGTGGCCCGTCGGGTCTTGAAACTAGCCCGGCGTACCTCCTGGCGGAGTTACGTGTCCGGGATCTCCTCCTCGACCGCCCCCTCGACTGTTTGGCGCAAGGTGCGTAGCTTTGAGGGGACCCGTGTCCCCCCTCGACCCCCGGTGCTTCGGGTCGGGGACGACGAGTTCGTGTCCGATCCGGAGGCCGTCGCGAACGCACTCGCGGCGCACTTCGCAGCCATCTCCATCTCCAGTTCCGATTCCCCCCACTCCCGCCGTGACCCACGGGAATTTCCACCTCATAGGGATGACCCCTATAATCACCTCTTCCACATGACAGAGCTTCGGGAGGCCCTCCGCCCCCGGCCCCGATAATATCCCCTATGACTTGTTACGGCACCTCCACCCCTCTGCTCTCAGCTTTCTACTGGACCTCTATAACCGGATTTGGTTGGAGGGTTCATTTCCGGACCGATGGCGTGAGTCCATCGTCGTCCCCATCCCGAAGCCCGATAAAGACCCCTCACTCCCGTCGAACTATCGCCCCATTTCCCTAACATGCTGTGCCTGCAAGGTGATGGAGGCGATGGTCGCCTCGCGGCTGTCCTTTACCTTGGAGGCGAGTGACCAGTACCCTGCTACCCAGGCTGGTTTCCGGCGCTTCCGGTCTACCACCGACCCCCTCCTTCTCCTTAGCCATGACGTGCAGGAGGCTTTCTCCCGGCGTCAATTTGTACTCGCCGTCTTTTTCGACCTCCAGAAGGCCTATGATACTACCCGGCGGAGCGCGGTCTTCGACTGCTTACGCTCCCTGGGTTTCGTAGGCTTTCTCCCTTCCTTTATAACTTCTTGTCCGCCCGTTCTTTCCGCGTCCGCATCGGTTCTGCCCTCTCTGACCACTTTCCGTTGGAGGAGGGTGTCCCTCAGGGTAGTGTCCTTAGCATCTTGTGTTTTTGTGTTTCTCACTCGTGATGAACACAGTTGCTACGGTCCTGCCTACATCCGTTCGTAGCTCCCTCTATGCCGATGACCTGGCTATCTATTGCTCTGGCCGCCTCCCGTCTTTGGCTGAACGTCGGCTCCAGCTAGCCATCAACGCGGTGGTTCGCTGGGCGTCCTCGGTTGGCTATGCTTTCTCACCCTCTAAGTCTTCCAGTATGCTTTTCCGTCCTCGGCGCCTCCATCTGTCGCATACCTTCGCCCTTACCTTGCCGGCACTCCTCTTCCCCTCGTCCCATCCGTTAGATTCCTGGGTATGACCCTCGACGGATTTTCGGTTGGGTTCCACACCTTAGGCGGTTGCGGCAAACATCTCGCCGCACCCTCTCCCTTTTGGGTCATCTGTCCCATACGACCTGGGGGGCGGACAGGCGTACTCTGCTGCGCCTGTACACCTCCCTGGTGCAATCCCGTGTCGACTACGGCTGTGTGGTCTACAGCTCCGCCTCCTCTCCGGCACTCCGTATGCTGGATCCTCTTCTCCACCGTGGCCTTCGCCTGGCGCCTTCCGCTCGTCCCCTGTCGCTAGTCTTCAGGTGGACTGTGGACACCCCCCCCTGCCCCTTCGCCGGGGCCTTCTCATGGCGAAGTGTTACCTTCGCATCTGCCGCCTTCCGATGTCCCTACTCTTCTCCGCGATCTCCCAGGCGCTACCCCGGCCTGACACGTGGCATTTCGCTGCCTCTCTGGCTGAGATTTTCTCATCCCTGGGGATCCCCCCACCCTCTATTCTGCCGTTCTCCTTCGATCTGTCGCCCCCCTGGCGGACCACCCCTATCTGCCATTGCCAGGCGCTCCGTGGCCTGCGTAAGGACTCTCTTCCTGCCGTCCTCCGGTCTTCTTTTCTGGCCCATCTTCCCGTCCATTCGGATGACGTTCCCGTCTACACCGACGGCTCGCGCTCCCCTGCAGGTGTCGCGGCCGCCGTCTTCTCTCCGTCATTGTCACCTACCTCCTGGGGTATCCCCCTGCCGGTTCAGGCTTCCATCTTTTCCGCGGAGCTCTTTGCCCTTCTGGAAGCCCTCCGTCTGGTATCGGGTTGTTCGCGGTCCTCCTGTACCATTTTTTCGGACTCGCTGAGCACCCTTCATGCGCTCGAGCGCTATGATTCCCCGGACCCCCTCGTACGCCTTATTCAACAGGAGTACCATGTCCTGCACACCGTTCACCGGATCCGGGTCACCTTCTGCTGGGTTCCCGCCCATGTTGGTGTTTCCAGTAATGAGGTGGCGGACCGCATAGCCCGGTCCGCCGCCTCGCTGCCTCCCCTCCCCCGCCCGCTCCCCTTCTCAGACTATGTGCAGGTCTTTCGTTCCTTTTACGACCGCATGTGGCAACAGTCCTGGGACGATGCCACCGGAAATAAACTCTGGTCCATCCGCCCCCGTCTGTCATATTGGGTGTCCTCTTTCCACCGCTCCAGACACAAAGAGGTCGTCCTTGCGCGGCTTCGCATCGGCCATACGCGCCTCACGCACGGCTATCTTATGTTCCGGCAGGAGGCTCCTCGTTGCGCCTCCTGCCAGTCGCCCCTCACCGTCTCTCACATCCTTGTGGAATGCCCCACCCTGTCGTCAGTACGTCGTCGCGCCTTCCCGTTCCTTTCTGATTTCCCCCTCCCCGAACGTTTACGCCTTATGCTCGCTGAGAGCCCTCTCTTCTCGCTTGACCGTCTTTTCCTCTTCCTCTCCCAATCTCGCATCCTATCTGAGCTTTAGGTGACTTCTCACCTGTAGTCCGCTGTTCTCCCTTTTCTAGTGCCTTTTCTCCGTCTCCGTTTCTCTTTCTCGCATTCCGCCTCGCCATGATATCCGCTACCATATAGCGGGAAGTGGCGGTAAACGCCCCAATACAAAAAAAAAAAAATATGGGGCACCAAAATCTTTTAAGTGCTTAGGGCCTCTAAAGGTCTTAATCCGGCCCTGTACCCATCAATACCAGTACCTTGCTAACCAAAAATAAGTCACGGTCCATATCAATTGCGGACCAAGTCACAATTACAACCATAAGTTATTATATACATTATAGTACAGGGTGATTCAGAAGTCAGGTTACATAGGGCTTTTCTGTTTCTTTGCAGGTAAATGAGTTATGAGATGTTATCGAAGGAGGAGCGCATTGATGTGATATTCCTAGCTGGCTGCACAAGTGCATTGCTGTTAACGGTGGCCATATCGAACATGTGATGTGACTATGCCCCTGTATCATTACATAATACAGTATTTCCCTATGTAACCTGACCTTTGAATCACCCTGTATATATACTTAGGAGGAAAAGTGTAGGTGTGGCTGTAAAGACTGTACAGTAATGTAGAAATGTGTGCACCCATTTTGGGTCTCCCATTTAAAGGGTTTGTCGGGCAAGTGAAGATCATGAGTTTTTCAATACCTCATAGTACTATGGGGGGCACCACTCGGCAGAGGAATCTCTTTAAATGGGGTGTGTAAGGACAGAGTATCCCCTAACCCAAGATGCTGCCTCCCTATATCCCACAACACTTGTGTTGAGCTGTGGGATCTATCACTTAAATGCACATAATATATATGAAATAAACTAGTACCATTCATGCAATAAAAATGGGCTTTAAACATCATCACCAGATGTCCCTTGCAGACATCAAACTATCCAACCTTCTTTTGAAAGAATCAAGTGTATCTGAAGTCACCACTTCTTCTGTCAGACTGTTCCAAAACTTAATTACTCTGTAAAACTATGTTTTCTTAAATTTGTTCTACATCTTGGCTTAAATAATTTCATACTATGACCTCTAGTCTGGTTATTATGATCTTTAATGAAAAGAGACTCAAAAAATATCTTATCCAACCCTTTTATCATTTTATACACCTCTATCATATCACCTATTAACCTCCTCCTTTTTAATGAGAACATGTTTAGATACGCCAGTCTTTCCTTATATGTCAATTGTCTTAGAGATGGGATCATTCTTGTTGCTTGTTTCTGTACTTTTTCCAGTTTTTCAATATCTTGTATCAAATAGGGACTATTAAATTGAATACAGGGTAACAGTTTAGAATAGGGGTGCCACCTCAATTTTTGTTTTTTCCACCAAAACATGCTAAAACCATTGGTTTCTTGTTTAGGATGAATGTGACCATCGCCATTACAGTAAATTATTGCTTGAAGTGATTTCACCCCCACAACCCCTCCTACAATCTGGGGGGACCATTGTGGGAACCGGGGGTTTTGAGTGGGGGAACACAGCACAAGCAATAATTTACTGTAATAGCGATGGTCAGATTTATCCTAAACAACAGGAAACCAATGGTTTTTAGCAGGTTTTGGAGGAAAAAACACAAAAATTGAGGTGGCCCCTATTCTGAACCATTACCATAAAAAGTAACTAGGTTTAAATATAAAACCCTATACTGATCAATTTGAGATGCGTGATCTTTATGGGGGCAGAGCCCCCATACCCCCGAGACCTAAATTATAAGCTTACAAATGATAATGTAATAACATATTCAGGTTAGCTTAGCGTAACAATTATCAAAATTACTAGCATCACCGCACATCCATCACAGACTGAAGCCATTTTCAAACTGAAGTGAATGAACAATAGTAGGGTTGCCAACTCAAAATTTCCTAGATTCATACCCCAAAAATGCTAAAAAGCACTGAAGTAGCTACTGGTATATATATTTTTTCGTAATTTTCTAACTTTGTTTTTTTGACTATGCGACACATGCAATCAACGTATTTTAATGAGAGAAACAACTTTGTCTCTGTAGTATTTTTCGAAATTTTGCTTAATTAAGTGGTGCCCATATTCTGAACCATTACCGAATACAGTATTCGAGGAGGGGTCTCACATATGAAATGTATAGTTGCTTTATAATATTGGGTGATTTGAATTCAATGTGTGTGTGCATGAGATTGAGTCTAGCATTTGCTTTATTTCTGATTACCATACAGTGATTTGAGGGTTTAAGTTCATTAGTCACAGTGACACCCAAGTCTTTCTCTTTATCATCATTTTTAATCCAAATTCCATTCATATTGTATTCAAATTCTGGATTTTTTGGCCCAATATGCATAACCTTGCACTTATCAACATTAAATTTCATCTCTCACTTATCTGCCCAGGCTGTTACTCTGTCTTTTTGTATTGTCATTGCTCCTGCTACTGACTTAACATTATGGCCTAATTTTGTATCATCAGCAAATTTTGAGGTTTTACATGATAGGCCCTTCTCTAGATCATTTATATAGACAACAAAAAGCAGAGGTCCCAGCATAGACCCCTGTGGGACTCCGCTCAATAGGGGTCTCCAAGTAGACTTATCTCCATTTAGATGAACTCTGTTTTCTGTTTCTCAGCCATTCTTCTATCCAGTCAGCTATATGACCTCTTATACCATGGGCTCTAACTTTTACCAACAATCTTGCATAAGCAACAGTATCAAATGCCTTTGCAAAGTCAAAGTATACTATATCTACTGGCTCTTTATTGTCCAAATGCAATAGGACTCCATCATAAAATTCAATCAAGTTGGTCATCATAAAATTCAATCAAGTTGGTTAGACAGGACCTTCCATTTTGAAAGCTATGCTGGCTATCATTTATAAGGTTGCACTCTTCAAGGAACTCAGTAACTTTACCTCTAATGATACTTTCGAGTAATTTGCAAATAATGGAGGTGAGGCTGATGGGTCTAGTTTTTTGCCAAGTTTCTATTTCCTTTTTTAAATTAAGATTGGAGCCACATTTGCTTTCTTCCAATCCTCTGGAATTTCAGTACATATCAATGATTTATTAAAAATAATTTCTAGTGCCTGTGCTATATTCTTTTTGGCAGCTTTTATGACTATTGGATGCATTTCATCTGGCCCTGGAGATTTTTCCATTTTTAATTTATCTATTGCTTTTAGGATATCTAGTTTTGTTACCCTTAATTCATTTATTTCTCTATCTTGTCCTGGTAGTATAAGATCAGGAATATTATTTAAATTTTCATTTGTGAATACTGATGAGAAGTATTTGTTTAGTTCTTCAGTTATTTCAAGATCATCATCAATAGTTTTATCATCTATATGGAGGGGGCCAATTTTCTTTTTCACTCTACTTTTCAAATTGAAGTGAGTGAAAAACTTCTTAGGATTGTTTTTTGAATTCTTGGCTAAGCTTTTTTCCAGGTCTCGTTTGCTATCTCTGATTGCTTTCTTGCAAATGCTGCTTTTACTTTTATATATTTCGGAGTCTGTGCCATTTTTAGTTCTTTTGAATTTATGAAATGCTTTTGTTTTTTCTCTGATTGCTCTTTTTACATTGCAGTTTATCCAAAGTTGTTTTTTATTTTTTCCAGTTCTGATTTTACACTGTGGGATATGCTTCCTTTGTATGTTCATTATTATACTTTTAAATTTTTCCCACATACTAGTTACTGTCTGTTCAGGCTGTAGAATATCTGTCCAATTTATTAGACCCAGATCATTTACTAGTCCATTTATATTTCCTCTTTTAAAATCTGTGACTTCTACTTTATTTTCACTAGGTCTTCAATTACAAACAATATTAAACTGAAGGATACAATGATCACCTGAACCTAGCATTTCTGAAACTGAGATATTCTGGAAGGTATCTGGATTATTTGTTAGAATTAAATCTAGAATGGCATCGGCCCTGGTTGGCTCCTTTACTAACTGGGTTAAACCGTTCTCAATTATACAGTCTAAGAATATCTCATTACTTTCTGGTGTTTGTAATATTTCCCAGTCTATATGCCTATAATTGAAATCTCCAACAATAATAATATTGCTTTATTTATTTCATCAACAAGTTTATTTTCTACATACTTATTTTCTTTACTTTTGGGGATTTCTCCAACTGAACATCCCTCAGTTGGTCTATAGATACCCCCTATCCTGATTTTCCTGGCATTTTTATGCCCAATATCTATCCATACAGATTCAACTTTTTCCTCTTTAACGGAGGTAACTTCAACTGGATTCAGATTTGTCTTGGCATAAATAAATACTCCGCCACTCTGAATATTTACATTCATAATAAAAAAGTTCATAGCCATCAATTTCATAAGTAATGGTATTATCTCTTTCACTGAATGGACTATTTGGTATCATACTGAATTTTGTCCAAGTTTCAGTGACAATCATAACATCAAGATTTTCAATACCTATGTATGCCTTGAATTAATTTATTTTATCTCGGATACTTCTTGTATTTACATAGAAAAATGACAAAGAACCCTTGGAATATTTTGCTTGTAATTTAGTCTGGTTCTTGTTCTGTGATGGTATATTATTTGCATCTCTCTTACTTTCTTTGTTGACCTTTTTCTTTTGAGTTTTAATTATATTTTTTATTAGTTTATTGTTATCAAGAGTATTGGTATTTGTACTAATTTGGCCTATTCCTTTGGTTTTTAGTCAATTGTAAGATACAATCTTTGATAGTAAATCAGTCCCTTTACTATTAAGATGAATTCTATCTCTGTTATAGAACTCTCTTTTTTTTTTTTTTTGTAAAATTTATTCCACAGTTTGATATATGTAATTTCCATGCTCTGACATAGTGTCGTAAGCCTACTATTTATATATAGTGCTTGTGAGTACCACTTATTATTCTCATGTATCCTGGGAATTATACCTGTGATAGATGTTTTAAGGTTAGGTCTCTGTTCCTTTAACTCCATTAATAGCTGTTTATATGACTCCATGATTTCTTTGGAGTGCTTACCCTTTATATCATTTCCACCTACATGTATAACCATATTCTTTGGTACAGTTAGGTTAATACCAATCCTTTTTCTACAATTTTATTACTAATTCTATTTATCCCTGCACCTGGATAACAGTAAGCTATGCTACCTCTAGGTAATTTAGATCCTAGGCCCCTCACTTGAGTCACCTATAACGGATGCTGGTTCAAACACATCTATAGCTTTAGAGTGCCTGGGTTTATATGAGTTTGGATTATTATTGCTAACATTTTGTTTTATAGGCCTATTTTCTTCAGCTTTCTCATCTTGATCCTGGACCAGCGAGAAAGCATGAAACTGATTGGTTAGTTCTATAAGGACACTTTTCCTTGGTTCTTGAATTCTAGCTTTAGAGGTTTTCCTAGGTTTAGTCCACTCATCATTTTCAGAAATTGTCTGAGGATATCTAGGCCTGGGCTCACTATGAGGTATAGGGACATTTAAGTTTACTTGAACTGCTACTTCACTAGATTTAGGCTCAACTGCAATATCTCGTATAAGTTGGTCTGGCCTCTCCCTCACTAATAGACCCTCTGGACTTATTAAAATTTTTTATTACAGTACTAAACTTGTCACAAAACCACATCGTTTACATTAAGCTTAGAAGCAGCATTTATACCTTTATATATATCATTTGTAAGGCCTTTGCAGCTTACGTGATACCAGTCATCACAGCTATCACATGCAATAGCTCTAGCTTAACTCTTAACTTCCTTTTTACAAACTCTACAGTCAATGTCAAAACCCATTTTTGTAGGGTAGGCTATGTTGCTAAGTTAGGTCCTAGGTTTAAAAATTTTGTTGACTCACCAACTTTGATACTATCAAGTTATATCAAAATAGTTACTCAGGTTAGGTCAAGTGGGAGTCTTACCTTATGGTTAGGCTAGGCTATCAGAATAAGCTAAGCTAGGCCTGTACAAACAAGTACAGGTAACACCAGAGTGATCTTATACCAGTCAAAAAACAATTCCAAAATGCAGGATCAATCTCAACTGCAGCCCTGGAAAAATTTTTCAACACCACACTCCTGGTTTCAGTAATAAATAATTTGAACTTTTTTGTTAACAAGCAATTCTAGGCACATCTGATTACCAATAGCAACAAAATATACTCTTCTTTAACTAGGGCTGTACTGGATCCAGAGTCCGGCTGGACTCTGGATCTGAGTCTCAGTCCGGGTCTGGCTGGACTTAAGGGCAAGTCCAGCCAGACTTCCCACTTTTATTGAATTTTGTCCTTAAAAGCTCAGTTATATTTTCTTTGTTCCAAATCCAAATACTTGTTTCCACTAAACATCACAATATAGATCATACAGTGTACGTTTAAAATTTCTCAAAAGGAGTGGCATTTCATCTTTGCCAAGGGAATTGTCAGATGGCTTAGGTTTAGTAAATCAAAGGACAAAATCTACTGGTATTAAATCATAAAACAAAATGTACTGGTATTTCTTTTATTTTTGTGATATACCGTACATATAATGTCTGGCTGCCTTATGGTTTTCTGACTTTTTTCTTTAAAATATTTCATACAAAATTATAAATACAAAAAATTAGTACTTGTAAAAATTTTTCCTTATAAAACGTACTTCATTGATGAAATTATTAAAGTATAATTGTAGCTCTTTTGTTTATAAATTTACAATTCAAAAGTATACAAAACTCAGAGAAAAACTTTTAATTCCCCCTATACAGTATTAAAATATTTCTTACAAAATTAACAATACAAAAAATGGCACTTGTGATAAAAATTTGTACTTATAAAAAGTACTTCATTGATGAAATTCCTTTATACTGTATATAAATTTAAAACTCAAAACTCAGAAAAAGACTTTTAATTCCACCTATATAGTATTATCATACATATCATACATACTATAGCATATTCTAGTTAAGAACTCCAGGAAATTTGGGAATATTGTGGTGCAGAAAAAGTTGTTGTTCCTTCAACGAATTCTTGGAAATTGGGACGAAGCGATGTAATTGTTGAGTACCTTTGATAGAAGTAATAGGTTCACTCAGACATTTTTGCAAAGAAAGCTGTACATCTACAACTTCTGCCTCAGAGACGTAAAAAAAGTCAATAGTGGTTAGGAATTCTTGAGAGCAGAAATTGTAGAAGTCCTCAGCTGTTAAGATTTGATGGTCGAGAGGCCGTCGTAAGCTTTCTCTGGTGACTGCTCTTTTACCGTTCCGCCAATACCGTCGCAGGCATTCTTCCCGTGGGATGTCGCGAAAAAATTCCACTCAGCATCTTTTTGAAGTCTTCAAAATGATGGCATAAATTTAGAAAATTTGTTTTATTCTTATACTGAGCCGCGCATCCATCTGTGAAATAATGAATTTTAGTTAGGTTTGAATTTTGTTGTTGGATGCACAAGATTAATTTTTTGAGAAAACTAGGAACCAGAATTGTATCATGCCTGCGACAGTTTGAAACGAAGCAGTAACTTTTGCAAATTAGTTTTCCTGCATTGTCTTTGGAATAATAAACGAATGGGTACACTGTACATTGCGAGTTCTCCCAATGAAACCCCTGGGCACAATCTTGTACGATGAATGAGAAGTTTTCCGCTAAATTGCCCACCAAAACACCTTCATTTTCAGGCAGAGTTTCTTTTAGATTTTTGAAGTAACTCAACTGACATTTATTCGTGAAGTGGTGTCTTGTCAGTTGTGCAATTTTTTTGGTGAGTTATTCCACGTATTCCTCTGGAGTTTTGGTGATATCTTTTAACATACAGTGATCGACGGACACCCATTGTTTATATTTTCTCTCTTCCATCGCCATGAAGTCCAAACTTTCCAAATAATTTTTTATTCTGACCTCTCGTGGGCATCTTTTGCATCGGTGCATCATACAATCTTCATTGTCCATGCCGCAGATGGATAAAGACATTAATTTTTTGTAGTCTAAATCTTTAATGCCTAACGCTGATATTTGTAGTTTCGGATTTTGGTGATGCGTACATACGCAGACACTGTGAGTTCCGCTTTGTCCCACAAGCACACACCACGATGGTCGAAATGAGCAAAGGTACTAAAGCCTATTTTGGGATTTTCATCATTTTTTGCATATTCAGCATATAACTCTTTCAAGTTACACAATACCAGTCTTTTTTGTTTTTTTATTTTTTCACCCTCTTCATTTATTGCAAACTTATAATCTTTGATTCCTGGGCACATCCTACTATATTCGTCATTTTCATAAAACTCCCGAATGATTTTTTTTCATTTCAGCTGTGATGACCTTCCCTTTTGTCATGTTTGGAGTGTTAGGAAGAATCCCAAACTGTTTTTGAAGATTGTGGCTCTTATGCACCATATACTTTGTTGCTCCAAAGAAGTCAGCAGTTTTTTCAATGGGATAGGGATACAATGATAGTATTTGTAACCTAAGATTGCGATCGTTACTTGCTTGAAATTTCTCCTTTAATTCTTCCATAACCTTTTGATACCTGAAGTAAAGTGTATTTGACATTAAGTTTAATTAGTATATTTTTAATTAAACTTTTCATAAAATATATGTATATGTATTATATTGTCTGATTATAAAAATGTAAACAGATAAAACTTAATTTAGTATATACTTCGATGACTGTATTAAATTTAATTTAAAATGTCAAATTTCAATAACTATGTCCAAAAAGTAGTCTTGTCTCTCTAAATCATCTTCCAAACAACTTTTTTTGGATGGACCAGCTTCAGAATAGTCAATAGGAGCCCCATAAGCAGCTTCAAAACTTCGTTTAACCTTTTCTGTGGTCAATCTGAATTTCGTAGAAGCCTTTATCTGTTTTTGTCCCGTCTTCAATCCAGCTGTAAAACAAATTCATAAATTTAGGTTGCGTGAAATAATCAAATATTTTGTATATATGTATTCAAGTGCTGATGCTAATATTTAAAAACAGAAAACTACGAATTTGGCATTAAGAAACAAATGTCCTGAATGGAGTCTCTATTGTTTTATTACCTGTTTTAATAGGGCTTTCATCAAATAAAGGTAAAATATTGTTGCTGAGCAAATCTTTATTGAATTGCCTGTCTTGAATGACAAATTCCTCCAATGGTGATGGATTCGTGGAATCGCTACTGCTTTGCTCCATAGATTCGTTAAGTATGTCTGGCTCAGGTATTGGCGCAGGTTCCAGCTCTCTGGATGAACGTTGAACATGTTCTAATACAATTGGCTTCTTTTTAATTGTGACATAGCAATTGCTGCATAGTAATAGATTTTCTTCCAAAATTCCATAGCTTGCAGCTGCCATGGCAGAGTTTACTTTTTTGATGTTACAGAAAATTCTTCTTGAGTGTTTTTTCATAGGATCGCAACAAAATTTTGTGTTTTGAGGCATTTTAAGGGTTAGGTAAATTTACGTATACTAGAAAATTAGGTATATACTGAAAATCTGGAAAGAAAGCAAAAAATTGTTAAAATTTGGAGGATTTTTTTTTTAGTCATTTTTTTTTTTTCATAATAATTGTCGATAAGCTGACTTTTTATTACTTATTATGGTGTACATACATCAAATAAACATTTTTTATTCCTGGTCTTTTTTCCTAAAAATAATATCTTCGCTGCCAAATTGCAAAAAAAAAAAAAAAAATATTTTCCAAAAAATCATAATTTTCTTTTTGTTGCCCTAAAAAAATGATACATATTTAGAAACTACAGTTAATTTTACATATTTTATCATTTAAAACTTACTACACTACCACAATTAGGAGCTCAGATATTTACGTTTGAAAATTATTGGTTTTTTCATTTGACCAAAATTTGGTCAAGCCATAAAATTTGACCAACTTGACCAATTTTCAAAAAAATTCAGAAATTTGTAATTTGGACCTAAACCAACCCTCACACAAAGTTTCATGAATTTTGAAGAGGTTACTGTGTACTTCATTTGTCTATTTCTCGTAGAATTACCCATTATTGATGAGTTGAATATGACATATGAGGCGATGCGTGGAAGAAGGGCGACCTAGCCATTTTTGGCAAAAATGAATTATTGCTGATTTTCAGTAGCTTAATATATTAAGCTACTGAAAACAGTAATAATTCATTTTCGCCAAAAATGGCTAGGTTGCCCTTCATCTACCTAATTGTCGATAAATACCTCTCCAACTTAAAATGCAGTTTTCTCAAAGATTTGATTTTGGCTAGGTCGCCCTTCTTCCACGCAATGCCTCATATGTAGCTATTATTGGTGACTTTAATGATAATTCTTTGTTTAGCAACCACTTAAAAGCCTGTAAATATAATAACTTGACCCTTTCATCCATGTGTAGTCTTCCTGGTGATAGCTTTACTTTGTTGGTGATAGTTGGCACACCACCTCGTGGTTGGATTTGTAAAATTTGTATGTTCATTATACACAGTGATTCACTGGCCTACTTAGTCAGTGCTCCAGACAACTATCTCTTAATCTTCTATGGACCTCTTGTATAATGTTTGTACCTACCTGTTGAGTCTGAAATAAAGTGTGTGTGTGTTTGTTTGTTTGTTAATACACTGCTTCTAATTGCATTTAAATAGACATAAAGATCCTTTTCAAATGAGTGAAGTACTTCACATACAAAAGTAATAGATGACCAAGTAATAATAATAGATAAAAATTAAAGTAATAATAATAGAAGGAATCAAAAGTAATAGTAATAGAAACCCAGTAATTGACCCCATGTCTGCTGTAATACAATATAACATTAGAAACTTAAAACTGGGAGAGGTTAACTATACATTCATTTTTATTTTTAAGATCCTGCTTCAATGCATTTATCACTTATAATCTTTCAATATCACTAACATTTCTTGGTCTTGTGTTTCAGAATAAAAGTACATGCAGAATATGATAATCCATAAAAATGATTATTTTTGGCCAAAGATTTACTCGTAAGCAAATCTTTCTTTTGATGATATTCATATGCTTATTGGTATTTTTACTAAAAGCATACAATTATAGTGTTTCTTCAAATCCATTTAGAGACTTCCAACCTCACCTCAATTTAGAGGATGTAAGACAGTTACTTCTTGCTGGAGATGATACTGGAGTAACTGTCATATTATTTGACCCACTTATTCTTCAAGCATGGAAATCTAATGATTATTTGGTTAATCCTGGAAGTTGTCTTTTCCTCTGTCATGTCGTAGGACCTTTAGTGTTTGCAATAACTGAAATTGAATTTAGAGAAAAGGTAAGATGATTTGTTTTAAATAATTAGGTAAATTAACATAAATATTGGCTCATACCAGTATACCATATTATACAAAGGTTTATAGACTCGTTACTATGAGATGAATGTTTTTTGAAAAAAAAAAATCAGAATTTTATTTATTTTCTCATGAAATATGAAAGAAAGTTGAGAGAATAAAGACTGTTTCTTCACTTCAAAATAAAAAAAATGCATGTCCAATCAACATGTACAGTAGGGTGTTTCACGGCAGTGTGGTTGATGGATGAAGTGGAAGGAAGTTCAATCCACATTGATGCCCCTGTTCCTTTTGCCGAGGAAACTCGTCTGAACAGGTTTCAACCAGATCAGAACACGTTTAGGGGTCCAGAGATTTGACGCTTCAGATTGCTTAGGTATTTCTAATTTCAGCTGTTCTAGTGTTAATCAACTGCCTTGCTTCCTGACAGAAGGGTGCACTGCTCTCTGTCCTTTGTGTCAGTTGTCGAGTTTTGTCCTCGTTGTGTCTACTGTTGCATATTTGTACTCTTTCCTAATTCGTATATTTCCTCATTGCAGATAAACATGGCAACTCGAAGCAAGAAAGAGGTTTGGCTCATTGGACACCTGAATAAGATCATCTTGGGTAGCTGCTTGCCGACGAAGTTGCAAGTCTTGCAAAAGTGCTTCTTCCATCAAAAACAGGAAAACCTAGGATGGAGAAAATGTCTGAACCTCTGTTTGGATGCTGTGATGGTGTTCTGGAAAAGAGCAAGGATCCCTAAGTACTATGAGGCGGGACAGCGCCCTTCAGAAAATGGAAGCTCTGCTCCAGCGTTACAAGAAGTTGGTGAAAAGCAGGAACAGATCCGAAGAGAGCTGTCGTGTTGCGGAGGACATTTTCAAGGTGAAACTCAAGAATGAAATCCTCGATATTGGTCATTCCAATGCCCTTTCTATGACGACAACCGAGGAAGACAAGCTCTTCTACAAGAGTCAGCAGGAGGACCCAACAGAGAGCAGTATGGGATCGGCAGACATGAAGCTGGCCCAAATGGAGAGTAGGAAAAGGCATCGAGAGGAACAGCAGGAGGAGAGACGACACTGGGAATTCGAGCGGGCCAAGATGGTTACAGAAGCTGCTACTCTTGAAGACAGCTCCTCATCCTTGGCATTGCCATCTGCGGAAGATGATCCCTTCTTGGCAGCCTCGATGTCTGCTTCATGTCCTTCTCCAAGGAAGCGGTCGAGGAACCTCATCACTCAGGATGTGGCTGTCACGTACGACTGGATGAACATTTCTTATCGTGATGCAGCGATGTCCTACGCCATCGGCGTGCAATCCTTGGGGCACGATTTGAACGAGGTATCCATCTCCTCTTCCACAATGTATCGTGCTTGCCAGTCGCTTCGGAAGCACGCAGCAGAGGCGTATCAAGAGGGAGAATTCTGTCCTGAGGAGCCCTTGGTGTTGCATTGGGACGGGAAAATGCTGCCTGAAATCACAGGTGACTGATCTGTGGACTGGATTGCTGTGCTGGTCACTGGGAATGGCCAGGAGAAGCTGCTTGGAGTTCTGAAAGTTCCAGCTGGCATGGGAGCGGAGATGGCACGCGTCTGCATTGATCTTGTGCAGGAACACATGTCCGAACGAATCAAGGGGTTATCATTCGACACAATGGCATCGAACACCGGGATTCATGTGGGAACCTGCGTCAAGATTGAGGAGGGTCTTGGGAAGCAACTTCTTTACCTAGCATGCAGGCACCATATGTATGAAATTGTCCTGGCCCAAGTCTTCCGGTCTTCGATGTGCCCCACCTCTGGGCCCGAGACTGGGATCTTCAAAAGATTCCAAGAGCAGTGGGGTTTCATCGACCAATCTCTTATCACCACTGCTATTGATTCAGATAGCTGCAGCATCGCTGGACCTCTTCAGGGTCTCAAGGACCGAACTGTCCTTGTTGTGAGGGAAGCTCTGGCTTCTGGTCATCCGCAGGATGACTACCAAGAACTTCTTCAACTGGTTATCCTCTTTCTCGGAGAAGAGACTGTCGCCAATGTGCCACTGCGGAAGCCAGGAGCATACCACCATGCGCAGTGGATGGCGAAAGCCATTTACAGATTGAAGCTGTACCTCCTTCAGGACCAGTTCAGGATGACTGGGCAGGAGCTGAAAGGAGTCACAGAAATCTGCCTGTTCGTCACCCTGGCCTATGCAAAGGCTTGGAGTCATGCGACGAGAGCAGAGCAGGCCCCATGTGTGGATCTGGAGTTCTTGCTGGACCTGGAAATACTGCAGGAAGATGCCGTGATCATCGACGTCACCAAGCAAGTGCAAGCGATCATGAAACGACACCTCTGGTACTTCTCCAAGACGCTGGTCGGCTTGGCATTCTTCGATCAAGGGGTTCCTCAGGAAGAGAAACAAAGGATGCAAGAGAACCTCGCCAAGCGGGCATCGAGGAAAGCGTTGAAGCATCTGGAGGGGAAGACCATCCTCGGCTTCTTCAAAGGAAAGAAGATTTCGGATTTCGTTACCTCGAGGACGAAGGATCTCTTCACCGCACTCGGGATTAACGTTGCCTTCGTCGAAAATCCTGCTTCGTCTTGGGAAAGCGACCCACACTACCAAGCAGGCTTAGCTAGGGTCCGCGTTCTGGCTGTGGTGAACGACTCGGCTGAACGGGGGATTGCTCTCATCAAGAAATTCAATACTGCCCTAACAATGAAGGAAGAAGACAAAGAGTACCTGCTGAAAGCAGTTTTCAAGAACAGGAAGGATTTTCCGAAGAAGCAGAAGGGGGAAGTGATGAAGAAGTGATGAGTCTATGCTCTCTGACATAATGTGATTTCTCGGGACCCCTTATTGTTGTTGAAGGAGTCTCATTTTTGGCCAGGAGTGATAAATATGTAAAACGAACACGGGCATCTATGTGGATTAAAAATATAATGTGGTTCTCATTTATGAAACACCCTAATGTACAGCTACTACTGATCTAATTTAACCAATCAGGTCTAAGAAATTAGCACTATGGGTGTAGTTCTGTGTATAGCTTTAATGGCAACAAATGATATTGTCAAGTGTGAATGGGATATTACACTGTCTTGGTTAAACTAACAGTTTAAAACCCTGTGTCTATCTCATTTTTTAAGTTTAAAATTGTAGGAGGCCTACTATAGCTATTTTAACCCTAGAAAGTCAGTATGGCCTATGACAATAAAAGTACATATTTTTTTCTGGAAATGGTCTTTTATTCTACTGGAGTTAATTTTAATTATTGTGTAGTATGTAACAATAAATTATTTAATTATTTTAAACTTATAAATATTTTTCATTATAGGGTTATGTAGACCTGACACTAGTCATTCTGTGGGCCCATACTGGCATTCTATGATTAAAATTAACTGTCTATTTCTGATATATATATATATATATATATATATATATATATATATATATATATATATATATATATATATATATATAGGGTGGCCCTTAAAACTGAAGTGTCAATTTTGTATCCTCTCACCCACTCAATTTGTTCCGTTACTCGTCTAACTGCACTGTGCGAAATATGATGGTTTTCAAGAAATATTTAGAGGTTGCCCTGGCATGTCAAAGTTTTCCTTCTATTAGGTTTTCAGTATACTCAATTACTCATATAATTACTCATACTCTTGTTCTCATTTGCAGGATTGATACATGATGGATACACGACAAAAGCATTATCTTGGTGTTTATTTTGTGGAAGAAATCAGGGGAAGGAAGCTTCCTTCTATTGGTCAGGCCTTTGGCCATTTCCTCTTCCTTCATGAGGAGAAGCAGCAGCCTGCCCATGAGGCAAGCCGCAACACCATCATGGCCGTAATGGAATTCTGGCATTTGGCAAGCATTCCCACTCAGGCTGAATAGCACTGCATTGCCAAACTCGAACTGACCTTCAATGAGTGGAAAGGGCTGAAAAAACACAAGACCAGGACCAGTGATGTGCACAAGAAAAAAGATGATGATTTTAAGAAGTTGAATGATTTGTTCAACATTGCGCATGCGGATGCCATGAAGATGATCAAGAACCCTGAAGACAAGGCCTTCCTCCAGATGCAGAAGGACAGGACTGGATACATCGCTGGACTGGACTTCGAGCAAACAAGAAGGAATGAAGCAGCGGCGAAGAGGAATGTTCAGGAGAAGCTCCAGAAGAGGAAAGCCGCTGAGGAGTGCAAAGCATCACCAACCAAGCAGTTTTTGAGTCATCTTATTCCTATGCATCCAAAGAGGAGACAGGGGATGACTCAGGTGCCTGTGGAGGAGCGTGCCCTCCAAAGTGAAGTAGTGGGAGGACCAACATCATGACAGTTGGACTGGCAGCCACACTTGACAGGACATAGATCTCCTCCAGGAGAGCCACCTACATACTGACGGAAGCTGCTAGCAGTCTCGGATGGAATGTGGAAGAGCTGAACATAAACTGCAACTCCATTCAGCGACTCCGGGCTTGGCACTGATCAGAGATGGCACAAAAGATGAAGGAAGAATTCCTGGGTGAAGGTCCCTTCATCATCCATTGGGACGGGAAGTTGATGGAGGACTTGACAAGCAGGGAGCACGTAGAGTGTCTTCCAATCATTGTTTCGTGGCAAGGAGTTGAGAAGCTTCTTGGGGTCCTAAAGCTTCACACAGGAACTGGGGAGGCTCAAGCGTCAGCTGTTGTTGCTTGCCTGCAGGAGTGGGGTATCAGTGACTGGGCTCAAACTCTGTTTTGATACAACAGCATCCAACACAGGACATCGCTCTGGAGCCTGCTGCCTGATTGAACAGAAGCTGGGAAGAGATCTTCTCTACCTTGCTTGTTGCCACCACATCTTGGAACTGGTGATCGGAGTGGCTTTCGAGGCTGCACTGCGAGTTCCATCAACAGGACCGGATATCCAGCTCTTCAATCAGTTTTGGGAGAAGTGGTATTTCATCAGCCAGAAGGATTTCAAGCCTGCGATCACTGATCCTGTTGTGGAGGCTGCAGTTGCCCCGGAGTCATTCTATTATAATTCAGTCAGGGATGTAAACCACACCATTTTGGATTTTGTTGAGCTGGAGGGAGCCAATAAGCCTTGAAAAATGATGAAAATAGCAATTTAAATTTTTGTAATCAGACCTACGGTTCTCAAGTTATAGCACTTCAAAGTTTGATACCTTTGCCACTGGCTGGCACTGAGAGCGCCATTTTATTTTTTTAAAATTTCTTTAAAATCATTTTCTGTTCAATTTTAACAAACAAAGTGTCAAATCCTACATTTTTGAGCGCAAGGAATCCAAAAATGATATCAAAATGTGGAAGAAATTCACCCTTCCAAGTCATATCTTCCATATTTGATCTTCTTGGACCAAAAAAATGAGTTGGCTTTGATGGCCTGTATCTCGGGTCTGCATAGGTTTTTTTGCAAGGGAAATGCAGCATTATTTAGGATAGACATATGAGAAATCATGTTTGAAAAATCTCAGATATATTATCTTTCTGTATGATTTTACAGGCATGAGAGCATACCACATTTTCTTCTTGTACGAAAATGGGATTGTGCTCTCGCACCCCATTGCTATTTGAAAAAAATGCTCTAAAATTACAATTTTTAGCAACAATACAAAACAAGATGTCAAATTCCTACAATTCAGAGGGTAAGGAATCCAAAAATTACATAAAAATGGAAAAACTACAGTAAAAGAGGCCATGATATCTTTCATTTAATGGTAAGCATAACGGACAATTCCACTGGAATCAGTAACATTTAAATGCCATAAATAGATTATTTTTTTAAAATGTTTTATTTCTGGTACCAAAATTTGTAGAGTGAAACATTTCCATCATTAAACCTAGTTTAGACCCATTAACATCACTTGTTAAGTTTTGAGGAACTTCCCTATGGCTGTAACACCCATCACCATTTTCTAAACTAGACTTTGGACTAGCTACATGGTAGATTTAGTGTTTTATTGTTTTTTTCTAAACATTTTATTTTCAAAAAGTTGAATACAAATCTTTTCATGAATACATATTTGGTTACACAAACAGTATATTGTTCATTGTGCTCACAAAAGTGGATCTAAGAGAAGCATCTATTACAATAAGTTTAGTGTGTTTGGTTTGTAACTAAAATTCAATGAGAGCAGTGAAATCCTCATCTGATATTTTGTATACACGTCCTGATGTAGTAATCGGTGCAGTGAGTATTCTCAATATATTTGACTTTGGAATCTAGCAGATATCATCCCGAGTTGGCCAAGAGAATGTCTGTCTTGGATTGTGAGGTGTCATGAATTTAACCTCAAAGTCATCAGATTCCTTATCAACATCAGTAATCACTCCAATTCACCAATGACTGTCATACATGGCAGCAACATAATCATATAGTTTAGGTATCAGTGTTGTTGATACAGTGGATGGTGAACTGAAAAAAGAAAATGTTCCTGAAAGTTCCTCATCCTCTGCAGTTCTTTTGTAGGAGATGCAGCCAATCTTTTCTGGAATGAAGACATGAAAGCTTCTTGTTCCAATTTTGAACCTTTCTTCTAAAGTGGCTCTTACTGGTATAAGTTCGTCTTTTGCAATATAAAAGAACTGTATTGAAGGCATGCTGCTCTTACAAAAAATGAAAGCTTGAATGGCAGAAATAATCTGATCTTTCTCTGTTAGAGTTAAACTTTCATGAAGCATTTTCTTTTAATAGTTCCACCAAGACCATCACATGAAGATTTTCCATGACTGGTGGCAAAGAAGTTCCATGTTGCATTGAGTTCGAAATCTTGTTTGTGAAAGGTTAAATTAAGAAAATTTTTGAAGTTTTTGTACTGACCGGAGCATCCATCAGAGAAATATTCAATTTTTGAGATATGGGGCAAATACAAACAAATGAAAGAACAGAGAACAGTTTGAAGATGATAGACAAATCCAGTGTCATGTTCAAGGTCATCAGAGAAAAAGGCAAATGATTTTGTCTGAAGCTTACCAGAGGAATCCACATGATATAACACAATAGGATGGATAGTACATTGTTGCTTAGTCCAGTGCCACCCTTGAACTGCATCCTGAATGGCCATTGAATAATTTTCAGCAAAATCAGCAAGAATGATGCAGGTTGAAGGATTCACAGAAAGTTCTTGTTTTAGTTTGTTGAGGTAACGTACTTGACATTTGGAAATGTAGGAATGAGATGTCATATTGTCAATTTTAGAAGCCAAAAGCTCAAAGAATTCAAAAGGATCCATAACCACTGACACTATTGTTGTATGACTGGTAGATTGCCACTGTTGGAATGTAATTTGGTCATGTTCATCAAAATCTGGAAAGGATTCTTTAAGAAAGTTGATCAGTCTTTCTTTACCAGGGCAATTTGAACATTGGTGTACCATACATAGCTTGCTTGACAAATCATATACAACCATCTGCATTAAATGTTTGTAATCCAGGTTCAATGCATGGGCAGCAAGGACAGTGTTCTGATGTATGGAGCAAACACAGACGGAATGCCCACCAGCAGAGCCAACAACCTTACACTACTTTGGACGAAGTGAGCAGAATTTTGAAAAACCTATTTTCATGTCTGGATGTCTATCTTTAAATGAACAGTACAGTTCTTTCAGGTTGCAAAGAAGCAGTCTTTTTTGTTTATGGACTTTGTACGATATGCTAATGTCCTTTGCACTAGGCATTTCTCTTGAATACTCATCATCCTGATAAAAGTTAATAATGGTATTGATTGTGGATTCTTCATGTCCTTTTCTTGCAGCTCTAGTGGGTTTGGCCAAAACAGCATATTGTATTTTTAAGTTGATGGCTGATTGAATTATTAAGTATTTGCTGGCACCAAAAAATTCCATTGTTTCAGCTGTGGTCCAAGATTTAGGTTTTAACGTAAGGATTTGAACTTTTTCAGCTTTATTTTCTGTTAGACAATATTTGATTTTTAAATCATCCATTAATTCATTAAGGTCCTCTGCATCTGAATTATGGGGAATTTGAGTTTTAGAGCAAGATGGCAAGTCTAAACCTGTGGATGTGAATGCAGTCTCCATATATTTTGCTGCTTTTTCTACTTTTGGACATGTGAAATTTTTTGTCATTTTGACTTGCCATGTGATTTTAATGGAGATACTCCACAAGCTGTAAGCGAAGTCTCCAACAATTCAGAGGTGAATTCAGGAGTTGAAAAATCAGGATCATTTCTTTGAGAATCATCAGATACTTTCATCAGATGAACTGTTCTGAACAATGGATTTTGCATGTTCCCAACATTCTAAGCAGAGCTTTTGACCAGGGATTACCTGAATAGATGATGCTGAAAGTTGACAGGCCAAGTCAACAGTAATCACATGTGAACCATTCCGCATCTTCTGCTTGTGCCTACCTATGCAACCATGCAGAGTAAAAGGGTTGCAGCATTTTTTCTGGTGATTTTCATATCGTTTGATGTACATGTCGTAGTGATGAAAACAAACCTTACTTTCATTATTCAAAGAGACAGTTCCATTTTCTAGTTGTGGCTTTATGCCAGACCGCCAAGTAAGCAGTTCAACCTCGTCTTCTGCCAGTTCTGCAAGATGTCTGTAGCCTGTATTCTTGTTGTACCATGTTTTATGACAGGGTCTTCTGAACCTTTAACCATTCCAATTAAACAAAGGGAAAATTCTGTTTCCATGTCCATTTCTGAAGCATACTATAGCACTGTTAATGAATCAACACAATCACAATGAATTCACAAATTAATTTTGAGATTATTTTAGAGCAGTCTATGGTAGTGTGCAGTCAGTCTGAAAAGAAAACACAGGTATATTAGGGACCTATTTAAGATATAGTGTGGTAAAAATATGATAAGATGTTTGATTCATTTAAAAAATACATATAAGCATATATTGCATATAAACAATACCATCCTTGAAAGCTGCCTATCTTCTGTCTCCAAAATATTATGTATTAATAATTGTATAAAAAATATTATTTAGTGTACTACTAAGCTATCAATAAAGTTTTAACATAGAAAATACAATTTAGGTAAAGTTATTGTGGCTGTTCTTATAATTAAATTAAGGGCCACACAGCTCAAAATTAAGTTGAGGAAATTTTATCAAGAGCATTTAAAATTTTAGTTAGACAATATGAAGACAGAATTGAAATCAGTGATAGAAAGTTACAATGCTACCATTATTAAATTGTTAAAATAAATAGTTAATCCCACTTTTGTCCAAGAAGAAAATGTGGTATGCTCTCATGCCTGTAAAATCATACAGAAAGATAATATATCTGAGATTTTTTAAACATGATTTCTCATATGTCTATCCTAAATAATGCTGCATTTCCCTTGAAAAAAAACCTATGCAGACCCGAGATACAGGCCATCAAAGCCAACCCATTTTTTTTGGTCTGAGAAGATAAAATATGGAAGATATGGCTTGGAAGGGTGAATTTTTTCCACATTTTAATGTCATTTTTGGATTTCTTGCCCTCAAAAATGTAGGATTTGGCACTTTGTTAAAATTGAACATACAACGATGATTTTAAGGAAATTTTTAAAAAATAAAATGGTGCTCTCAGTGCCACCCGGTGGCAAAAGTGTCAAACTTTGAAGTGCTATAACTTGAGAACCGTAGGTCTGATTACAAAAATTTAAATTGCTATTTTCATCATTTTTCAAGGCCTATTGGCTCCCTGCAGCTCAACAAAATCTAAAATGGTATGGTGTAAATTTTTTTCTAAAATGACTGAATTATAATGGAATGACTCCCGGGTGGTCAAGGAAGAATTCCTTCAGTTCTTCCAGTCCCAGACGGAGCATACCAGGGAAGATTACAGGGAACTCGTGGAACTCTGTATCATCTTCCTTGGGGGGACCCCACAGTGAGGCATTCACTTCAGTGCTCCTGGAGCAATGCACCAAGCCCACTGGATGGCCAAGGTCCTCTACGCCATCAAGATCTGGCTCTTTCGGGACCAGTTCAAGTTGACCACAGTGGAGGAGAAGGACATCAAAGAACTCGCCTTGTTCGCTGTCATTGTGTACATGAAAGCCTGGACAACAGCTCCACTTCCTCACCAGGCTCCTCTCAATGACTTCCTCCTCATGAAGTCCTTGTTGGTTTGTCTCTCTTCAATGAAAGGATGTCCTGGGGAACAAAGCAGTTGATGGTGGAAGCCATGGAAGGCGAGAAAGAAGATCCTCCCAAAAGACTGAAGCTGGATACAAGGATCTTCTTGGATGATGATGGAAAGGGTCTTGAGCAACTGGTGTCCGCAAACTACTTTTGAGTAGGGGGGACCTGCATGCCCTGGGGCCAATAGTGTCAAAATATAGACAGTGAGGTGACCTCTAAATATTGAGCAATACAAATAAAATTTTGCATGATGAATTATCTCCTGAAATAGCATCTATCTGAAGGGTGAGAGCGAAATTTCCATCACTTTGTTTTTGAGATATAAGGGCCCCCTTAATACACACAGGGTGAGCCAAAAGTCAGGAAACATAGGCACTATGATTTTCAATGCAAATATATATGTATATTGTAAAAGACATCATATATATACAGTATGTATTAGGGGGGGTCAAAACATATCAAAAATCGAGTTTCTCCAATTCTACAGTATGCACGTAGTTAGAAATGATGATCTCAACATCTTGTAAAAAAAAATGAGTATATGCCACCCCCCTTACCCCTTCCATAGCATCCCCCCCATTTTACTCTCTCCACAGATATAAAGCCCAAATGTGACAATCATGCATTATATTAAGTCGATTAGATTAATTTGGATAGATTAGATGAATTATATAAATTATTGTCACATTTTTTTGTTTAGTTTCAGATTGTTTATGATTGAATGATTCAATTGCTAGAATTTAACAGTTAGTTTCTTGTTATTAATGCTACTAGGCCTAAATAAGTGAAATCATGATGACAAGAAGCAAAATGCATAATTCAACATTTGGTCACCCTGCAGAATTTCCACCTTCACTGATTCCTTCAAAGGCTGACATATTTAGGCATTATTTATTGGTAAGAAAATGAGAACTGATTTTGAAAGGTTCTAGAACAGCAAAAGAATGTTACAGAATTGTCACTAAAGATGTGGAAGCCATTTGGGAGAAGTTTTCCTTTCCATATATAGGATTTGAAGGAATAGCTATAAAAGTTGAACGATTGATAGAATCTGCAGCAAAGCTAAATAAAGTACCATTAAAACAAAGAAACAACAGTTTCAGCAGAAGGTAGACACATTCGATGAAATGTTTGATATTTGCACTTGTACTTGTTACGATAAAAAAATCAGTTGAATGGATTGCAGATCTAATATTAGAGTTCCAATGATTGAGTGGGTCTTTTGTGGGGCAGAAACAAAGAAAAAACCAACTAGGACCAATCGACAGAGTAACGACTTCCGCAAGCAAAAGGACTCTCAATAGAGTTAAAGGATTAGAAAGAAGAGCCAAGATAAGTCTAGATATGAATGTCGCCTCAACCAGCAAACTGGACCCTTTACATATTATGGAAGATGAGAGCATGGAAATTGATGATGACAGTGATGATATTGACTTTGTTCCGGATTTTTAGCTGAGAGAAAACCATCAGAACAGAATTATTTATGATAACTTAACAATAACAGCAGATAGATACCGTGTAAGTTACAGAGCTACTGCAGCTATAGTAAATGCAGCTTTGAAGGATATGGGAATATTAGACGAAACAAATATGTTGGATAGGAAAAAAGTGGAAAGAGAAAGAATATGTGTGGGTAAAAAGAACATAATCAAAGTGAAATCAGAGAAAACACAGATTGAAGGCATCAGATTTGATGGTAGAAAAGATCAAACTAAGACAAAGAAGGGAATAGAGTACGAAGAACATTATGTAATAGTCAAAGAACCAGTTGATGTTTACATGGATCATATAGCTCCAGATAATGGAACTGCTTGTTGTATTGCAGATGAAATAATAACTTTTATAGTTGATTCTAATAGCAAAGAATCCCTCAAAGCTTTGCTATGCGATGGCATCCCAGTGAACACTGGCAGGATTGGTGGTGCTAAAATTGATTGAATTATACCTGGACAGGCCAGTACAATGGTTGATTTGCCTTTTGCATGCAAATGAACTGCCCTTCAGGCACGTATTTGAAGCAGTTGATGGAAAAACTTCGGGACCAAATACCTTCAAAGGTTCTCTTGGAAATAAACTCTGAGAGGATTTGACCAAACTGGATATAGTTGATTATACCCCTGTAGAGGGCAACATTAAAGAAGTTTCGGCCGATATTGTTAAAAGTTTCAGGAGTGACCAAAAATATATGTATGAAATGTGCATTAGCATACAATCTGGACGCATCTCACAAGCGTTAGCCACCAGATCCCCAGGTGCCCTCCATCATGCAAGATGGCTAACACAAGCGAACAGGATCCTGTGCTTATATGTCTCTACACAGAATCCAGACAAAAACATCCAAGACCTAGTAAAAATTATAATGCTGGTTTACGCTCCAGGCTGATTTTGGATAAAGTCTCATCCAAAGGCAAATGAGGGAACATTTAATTTTTGGTATATCATGCACTTGCTTAACCCTTTAACGACGGATGGTACCTTAAGGTCCACCAGAAATAATAATATAAATTGTACTACAATGCCTCGTTTCTATAAATGTTTCTACGTGTTTATATATAGATGTCATCTAGTTGTCGGGAAAGGAACCCAAAGTGTGTATCATTTCAGTGACTAGGTAGTTGTTAGAAAATCTAGAAGAGGAAGAACCATTGTTGTTCCAAGGCGATATGATGACTAAGCTGATTGATGCAGCATTGCTTGTATATATTAAGTTAAGGTGTATATATATCCATCTCATAATTGTAAGGTTAGTGAAAAATTCACTTAATTTAGAGCTAGCATTTTTGCGCTCTTGTGGCATTTTTTGGGGTGCTGCGCGTCTTTTTTACTCGTTTGTGGAATGCCGTACTTACAGGGTGTGGTCTAATAGAGAGCTCTCTTGCAATTCAGTTTGGTTGTTTAGATACAAGATTGTTGCATCGTGCAATAGTGCAGGTTGTGTTGTTGTTGGAAGGTTTAGAAAGACCACCACCATTAGTGCCCCTTTTGTTTGTATCTTAAATTCATGCAACTGAGGCCTAAGGTAGGCCCACATCGAGTCAGCAACCCTGAGGTAGGACCTAATAGGACCTCGAAGTCCGTAAGTTTTTAATTTTAGCTTAACTTGGGCTGTAGGTTGAACTGGCCCTTCAGAGCAGAGCGTTCATGGCTCAGCTGGGATTTTGAACCCAATAAATAAATAAATAACATGGTCCCTCAGAACCAGATTCTAGCCCAAGACTGAGTCAGTGACTATTTTTTGACAAAGTTCTGATTGTGCAAATTGTAGCCCAAGTTATGCCTAGACAGGTTGAGCATAATTGAGTTAAGGTCCCAGGGTAGAAAGTTTGGTCACCCAATTGCAAAACTTGGCCACTTGTCTGTCGTTGTTTTTGGTCTACATTTTTACCAGTTTGGTTAATTTTGGCTTATTATTCGTAGGCGAAGGTTGCAGACTTCAGTGGAAAATTTGGTATTCCATACTGGTGGTTGGTCAGTACCTCACCCAGCAATTCAGTTTATTTGAAAAAAGCAAAATTTGTGTTTGATCAGTTTGGTTAAGTATTTTTGCCAATTCAGCTCATTTGGCATTGAGCCCAATTGTTGTTTGCATTGAAGATGAGTGCATCTGAATTGAACAAGTTTAAAAAAAGGAGAAGCGCCTACAAAGGTCTAATTACAAAGGTCATTGCCACTATAGATTCTGCCATAGAGCAAGAGGATTTATGCTTAGTGACTGCGGAGCTTTCCATATTAGAAACTAAAAAGGTTGTTCTAAGTGAAGTAAATGTTAAAATTGAGGCTCTTATAGAAGAGGATGAAATAGAAAATAACATAATTTACTTTGAAGAGATTATTGATGATATAATTAAAGTAGGCCACTGAGCAAAAGAGTTTAGCAGCTCAGTACAGTTAGAGACCAGGTCTAATAATGAAACACAACACTCAACAAATGGTGTTTGTGAAGTTAAGGTTAACAGATCTGCAGTTCAATTACTGAGGCTTGTACTCAAAACATTTTCTGGGAGTATTCAGGAATGGCAAGGATGGGCAGACAGTTTTCAATCAGCAGTTCATTCTAGTCAAGTGTTAAGTGCGGTGGAGAAGTTTAATTATTTGCAGTCCCTCTTGGAAGGGGAGGCAGCAAAGACAATAGCAGGATTAGCATTAACAGAGGCTAATTATACTGTGGCTTGGGATATATTAAAGAAATGGTTTGGTAAGCCAGAGATCTTAATTAAAAGCCACCTCCGTGAACTTTTAGCTATACCTCCTGTTAATAATCCCAATAGTGTCAAGGAGTTACGCAGTTACATGATGAATTTGAAGTTAGAACTAGGTCCCTGGAGAACTTGGGTGTAGGAATGGAAAGGTATGGTATAATGTTGGTTACTATACTGGAGTCTAAATTGCCTAGCTCAATTTTGCTTGAATTAAGTAGGGGACACTACAGAACATGTGTACATGCCCCTTCAGCAGATGTTAAGTCTTTTAGGCACAGAATTAGCAAGATGAGAGGGAATTGAGTTTGCATAGTGGGATGTTAAACAATGGGACAAAGGCAGGCACAGCACCAAAGTTTCTACAAAAAGGAATAGCCCAGGTACAGTGTCAGCTCTACATGCATCCTCTGAGAATAAATTAAAGGGAATCGAGGAATGCATATTTTGCGAAGGCAACCACAAGTCATATAAATGTGAGGTGGCTGAGGCTTTACCTTTTGAGGAGAGAAAGGACAGGGTAACTAAGTCCACAGCATGTTTTAAATGTTTTTTGAAAGGTCACAGAGCAAGGTTTTGCAAGTTTAAAATTTTGTGCAAAAAATGTCATGGCAGGCATCAGCCATTATTATGTGAAAACACTCCTAGTAGGCCTACCCCAGAAGTAGAGACATCAGTGGCACATGCCACTGCTATGGAAAGGAGTAAAAGTAAAGGGGGATTATTGCAAACAGCTGCAGCATTATTAATTGGGAATGATGGAGAAGCTACTGTAAGAGTGTTGTTTGATAGTGGTAGCCAGTGTAGCTTTATTAAGACCAGAATTTCCAGAAAATTGAAGTTTACAGAATTTAAGAGGGAAAATTTAAGAATTTCTGGGTTTGGGGGTTCCGTTCAAAACTGAACCAAATTTAAGAAGGTAGAAGTTCTGGTTAAGGGGTTGTTACCACAAAGTCCCACTATCAAGGTCCAAGCTGTAGAGATTGAGGAACTTTGTGCTCCAGTCACTACTTGTTTAGATATGGCATGTGTCCAAGAATTGCAAGTTAAAGGAATTAATTTGGGCAATAATAAGTTTGAAGGAACAGAATATATTAGTCTTTTGATTGGAGCTGACTATTATTGGGACTCCATCACTGGTAATATTGTCTGCACATCTCAAGGCCAGGTAGCTATTGAAAGTAAGCTAGGCTGGATGCTACATGGTAGCTATTGCAATGAAATGGAAGTTAAGGCTCTTTTTGTTAAGATTGAGGAGAACAGCCATGGTTTGGAAAGGCATTTGAAAGCGTTTTGGGAACTTGAATCCATTGGCATAAAGGACAAATGGGCAAGTACAGTGAACAATGATGTTTTAGAGCAATTTGAAAAAGGGATTGGGTTTAGAGATGGTTGCTATGAAGTTGGCCTCCCTTGGAAGGATTCTTGCAAACCTGGTTCAAACCTTCAGCTAGCTAATCGGAGGTTCGAGACTTCATTGTACAGGCTAAGAAAAAATGAGTTGTTAATTGAATACAATGAGGCCATCCTAAGCTATGTAAGGGAGGGCTATGCTGAAAGGGTGCAAGGTGAGCTGGTGAGCCAGGAGGCACATTATCTGCCACACCATGCAGTGGTACAGCGAGACAAAACTACCACCAAACTGAGAGTAGTTTTTGATGGCTCAGCCAAGGACAAAGGTGGTGTGTCCTTGAATGACTGTTTGGATGCTGGGCCAAATTTAGATGCAGATTTATTTTCCTTGTTACTGAGATTCAGGTTTGGTAGAGTAGCATTGACTGCAGATGTGAAGCAAGCCTTTTTGCGGATAAAGTTAAAACCAGAGGACAGAGATGCAGTAAGGTATCTGTGGGTGGATCCGAAAGACTTGTTGGAAAATGAACCTAAGGTTTAAGCATATAGAATGAAGTCAGTGTTGTTTGGCCTCAGCTCTAGTCCATTTCTGTTGGCAGCTACTATGCAGTACCATTTTAAGAAATATTCTGAAGTCTATCCTAACACTATTGAACACACAAGAAAAAATTTTATGTTGATGATTTGCTGTGTTCCGTGGTTAATACAGAAATGGCTAAACAGATATTCATGGAGGCTAGAGCTATAATGAGGGAGGCTGGCATGGAGCTTAGAAAATGGCAGACCAATCATTCTCAATTACAAGAGTTTATGAGTCAGTCCTGTGTAGTACCTGATGCAGCAGAAAGTATTGAGGATTCTGGTATTAAGGAGTTGTGGGCAATAGACGCAAAAGTGCTAGGCATTGTTTGGCAGCAAGAAGATGATTTGTTTACCTTCAATGGGAAATCTTTAGTAGAGCTGGCTGAGAATGAGACAAGGTGGACAAAATGTACAGCTCTTAGTTTGGCTTCAAAGGTCTTTGATCCTCTTGGATTCCTGGCTCCATTTGTGATAAAGTAAAAAATTTGGTTTCAGAGCCTCTGGGAAATTGGACTTGGTTGGGACCAAGAGTTACCTGATCATATGGTGGTAAGGTGGAAATATTGGTTCAAAGAATTGGCACATCTTGGAGACATTGAAATCCCAAGATGGTACTTTGGAGAGTTGAACAATAGTCCAGACAATTTGGAGCTGCACATCTTTTGTGATGCAAGTGAGGAAGCCTATGCAACTTGTATTTATATAAGAGGCACATTGCAAGAGGAAGTAAGTTGCAGGTTGGTTGCTGCAAAGAGCAGAGTAGCACCTTTGAAAAGGCTTTCTGTTCCAAGGTTGGAATTGATGGGTGCAGTTATTGCTAGTCGGCTTGCAGTTACAGTGCAAAAGTCTTTGGCCCTCTATGAAATTCCAAGCTATTATTGGACAGACTCCACTATAGTTTGGCACTGGTTAAGAAGCCAGGCAAGGAAATGAAAACCATTTGTTGCCAATAGGGTGGAGGAAATTCAAGTGCACACAGATCCCAAGCAATGGAAGCATTGTCCAGGCACCCAAAACCCCGCTGATTTACCAACACGAGGAATTTCAGTGAAAGATCTTGCACTGTCAAGTTTGTGGTGGAATGGGCCAGAGTGGCTAAAACTTGGAAGTGAAAACTGACCTTCTAATCAGCCTATTGTAGGAGAATGCCAGGCTGAAGAAGCATGGGTGAGTGAGGTGAGAAAATGCACTGTGAACAGTTGTCAAGTTATGCAGCAGGACCCCATATTGAGGCTTGAGGACATTAGCAGTCTGAAAAGGTTGTTAAGAGTGACAGCATGGGTATATAGATTTACCAACAATATTAAGGGAGAAATAAGAAGGGAAGGAATTCTGAACAGTAAGGAGATTCAGCAAGCCAGGAAATACTGGGTGGTATATGTGCAGATGTGCAGAAGGAAAAATTTGGTGAAGAGGGAATTGCTCACCAGCCATCCATTACAGGTTCTACCAACACATTCTGCTCTCAAGGGTTTGGATGTGTTTTTGGATCAGGATTTATTGAGAGTAGGAGGTAGACAACAGTTTTCTGGGCTTCCAGAGGAGAAAAGACATCCAATTTTGCTACCTTCTGGGGGGCACTTTGTGGACCTTTTGATCCTGGATACTCATCATAAGCTGTTACATGCTGGAGTTAGACAAGTGATAATAGAGATCAGACAACAGTTTTGGATTCCCAAAATTAGACAAGTAGTAAAAAAGGTCTTGCATAAATGTGTGGTTTGCAAGCATTGGAGTGCAAAGCCTTATTATGAAAAGGTGGCTCCACTTCCAAGAGAATGGTGTCTCTATACTGCCACATTTGATGTAGTGGGAGTAGACTTCGCAGGTCCAGTCTATGTGTATGAGCAAGGGGAGTCTAACAAAGGTTATGTATGTCTTTTCACATGTGCTACCACCAGAGCAATCCATTTGGAGTTGGTAAGCAACTTAAGTAGTGATGTATTTCTTTTGGCCTTTAAAAGGTTTGTGAACAGAAGGGGTTTCCCAAATAAAATCATATTGGATAATGCAAAAACCTTCAAAAAGGCTCAAAGGAACTCCAAGAAGTTTGGTCCTTGCTAAAAGAGGAAGGATTCCAATCCTACCTTTCACACCAAGGGGTACAGTGGGAGTTTATTGTTGAGAGAGCACCATGGTGGGGGGAAAGGCTAGTGAGAAGTGTAAAGTGTTCATTAAAGAAACTTTTAGCTAATGCTCATTTGAGGAAAGAAGAATTCTGCACTGTTTTATGTGAAGTAGAAGCAATGGTGAACAGTAGGCCTATCACTTTTGTTTATAACAGTATGCAGGATGCAGAGCCATTGACACCAAATCATTTTCTTTGTGGTAAATGATTAACATCAAGCCCCAGTGTGCCAGAAGACTTGCAGCCTATCCAGAGCACTCAAGGAGAGTTAACCAGACGGTTCAGGTACCTTGAAGAGCTACAAGATCAGTTATGGTAGAGGTGGCAGATGGAATACTTGCCAGAACTCAATTATTACCCATCATGCAAGGTAAAGGGCTCCAATGCAAATTGTATCAAGGTGGGAGAAGTGGTAATGATTGGGGATGAAAAACCAAGGCAATGCTGGAAGCTTGGCATAATTGAAGAGTTGTTTGTTGACAAAGACAATTTAGTTAGGTCTGCACTGGTAAAGACTTCAGGAGGAAAGTTAAAGAGACCTATACAAAAACTCTATGCTTTAGAAATCAGCAAAAACACAGATAGTCAAGATGAAATATTTGAGTTACAGCCTCATGGAGAAGGCTTGGCTAACTTTGCAGAAGGTAATGACGACAATTCCTCTTCGGTGGGGATGGTTAGAAAATCTAGAAGAGGAAGAACCATTGTTGTCCCAAGGCGATATGATGACAGCTGATTGATGCAGCATTGTTTGTATATATTAAGTTAAGGTGTATATATATACATCTCATAATTGTAAGGTTAGTGAAAAATTCACTTAATTTAGAGCTAGCATTTTTGCGCTCTTGTGGCATCATTATTTGGGCACTCTTGTGGTATCATTTTTTGGGGCGCTGCGCGTCTTTTCTACTCGTTTGTGGAATGCTGTACTTACAGGGTGTGGTCTTATAGAGAGCTCTTTTGCAATTCAGTTTGGTTGTTTAGATACAAGATTGTTGCATCATGCAATAGTGCAGGTTGTTGTTGTTGTTGTTGCAAGGTTTAGAAAGAAGACCACCAATAGTGCCCCTTTTGTTTTTATCTTAAATTCATGCAACTGAGGCCTAAGGTAGGCCCACATCGAGTCAGCAACCCTGAGGTAGGACGTAATAGGACCTCCAAGTCCGTAAGTTTTTAATTTTAGCTTAACTTGGGCTGTAGGTTGAACTGGCCCTTCAGAGCTTGGCCGTTCACAGCTCAGCTGGGATTTTGAACCCAATAAATAAATAAATAAATAACACGTTACTAAAATATTTATTTTTTAATAACGATAAAACCTATATGTTCTGGTAACAAGAGTGACCGCATATTAGAGACCTGCATGGGCCGATATTTTGCGGCCCGCACCCGCCCGTACCCGTAAGCTTTTTATATAACCCGCCCGTACCCGGCCCGTAATTTTTTTTCATGTTTTAGGGCCCGCCTGTACCTGGCCCATAATTTTTTTTTATGCTTTGGGCCCGCCCGTACCCGTGGCACGTGATTTATTTTGTTTTGGAACCTAAACCTACCTGTGTATTTAGGAGGGAAGAGGGAGCGGGGCGGACGCTGATTGGCCGGTGCCTGCGCCTCCTACCAATCAGGTGAGCTTGCGCGCAGGCGCGGCTCTCTTTTCTAAACATGATTCGGTCAATCGGCCCGCCCGTACCCACCCGCTAATTTTTATAAGCAGGATTCGGCCCGCCCGTACCCGCCCGCTAACTTTTATAAACATGATTCGGCCCGCCCGGACACGGGCTTACCCGTACCCATGCAGGTCTCTACCGCATATGCTGCAGACTCGTCCTTAAAGGGTTAAAGGGTTAGATAAAAAGCATCGGATGATTATGGAGCATGTCCTTAGAAATAACACTTATTTTGCCCACCCAGAGAATATCTTACTCTCAATGATAACAGACACAAGAAGAGAGGTCAGAGAGCTGGCTCTTCAGCACATCATTCGAGCAAGAACTAGGAGTACCAATGTGAGAAATTTTGAGCTGCCAAAAACACTGAACTTTGAAGCAGACGATTATCCTAACATGATCGACTGGGACAACGAAACCATCAACCCTCCACCTATTTCACAGAATTTGACAAATGATGATGATCTTAAAGCTCGAAATGAATCACTTCAGCTTATTCCTTTTCCCTGTCACAGCCAGGGAGTAGAACATGCTGTAAATGTGGTAACAGAAGCATCACAAGACAGAATTGGTTACGAAAACATACATAAATTTATTTTGAATGTACTGGAGTCGAGAAAAAAGCTACCTGTGTTCCAATGGAAAGGCCAGTGGTGTCAGTAATTTACGATTTTAAATTTCTTGAGGTGAATATTTTGGTTTTAATATGCTTAATTAAATTTCTTAAGGTGAATATTTTGATTTTAGTATGCTTCAATTGATTCTTTAAGTAATATACAGAGAGATTTATTATTATATATACTTACTTCGTAGCCCCCGGGTTCTCTTATGCGAACCCGGTGGCACTCAGGTATCCCGCGACCACCGTGGGATGGGTCCATAGGTCTCGTAGAGAGGTAATGTTGAAGTTGTCTTTGTTGAGAGTGTGTGTGGCAGTGTAAGAGTAGGTGTTCTGTGTCTTCAGGGTGGAGGTAGCATTTTTGACAGGTGGAGGTGTCAGCTAGGTGGAGTCTAGTCTGTGTCTGTATTGTTGGAGGGAGGGGTGGTGGCCTGAGCGGAGCCTGGCCAGAGTAACTTGTTTTTCTTGGGAGGGTTTGTTCGCTCTGATGGACTACAGGGGGAGTATCGTGAAGGACAGTGTTGTGTGGTTGGTTGAGTAGGTATTTCCGCGTAAATTTTGTGTGGAGATGTTTAATGGGGTTGATGTTTAGGGGAGGAGGGGGGATATTGTTCAGTAGCTGCGAATAGTGAGCAGCAGGAGTACGTTTTTTGTTGCGGGGTGGGGGATTGTGTAATGTGAGATGGTGACGGGGGTGGTCTGGGGCCAGTGCTCTGGAGAAGAATTGAGTCCCTGTCATGTTCATGTGGTGTTTGATGGGGAGTATTTTTGTATCTGCATGTAGATGTGGGATGGGTGTGGTTCGGAGGCAGCCAGTAATGCTTCTGAGACCTCTGTTTTGTGTGGTCTGTATCTTTTTCTGGTTTGTGTGGGAGATGGACGGGGACCAGGCGGGGGCAGCGTAAGTTAGGGTAGTACATACAAACTGTTTGTATAGGATACTAAGGGATTCCTTCTGCTGACCGAATGTTGTGGAGGTGTGTGTTCTGAGAGCATTGAGTTTTTTTGTTGCTTTGGAGCAAATGTTTGATATGTGAGGGGAAAAGGACATGTGTGTGTCTAGGGTGAGGCCAAGGATTGTTGGGGTTTTGTTTAGAGGTACGGGATGTCCCATGAGGGTGACTCTCGGGTGTGCTTGGGATTCGTGGTGGTCTGAGGTTAGGAGGGTGATGGAGGATTTTTGAGGGGATGCTGACATCCTATTATTAGTCAGCCAGAGTTCCAGATTGGTAATGTACTGCTGGATCAGGCGTGTGGCGGTATTACGGTTATGGTGTTGTGCTGTTATGGTCAGGTCATCTGCATAGGAGGAAACGTGGACATGGGGGGAGAGAGGTTGTGGGAGGTCATGCATGAAAAGGTTGAAGAGGGATGGAGAGAGTATGGAGCCCTGTGGGACGCCATTGTATAGTCTGTAGGTTTTGGATGAGTGTTGTTTGTGTATTATATATACTGGGTGATCCAGATAAATGGGACCCATAAAAAAAAGCCAAATATTCTTAATATTTAATTCCTTTCATAAAAACTATATATCATTCGAAAGAGTAGAGTTACAAGTTTATTATGAAATATTTATTTTTTTAAAATGACTCCTTTCAAATGTGCTCCATTAGTTGCCAAGCATTCCAGTGTTCTCGCTTGTAAGTTCTGCATCACTTTTGCAAGAGTGTGCGGTGGTATGGCCTGTGTCTCATTTGTGATGGCGGCCTTCAATTCTTGCAAGGTCGTTGGGTTATTTCTGTAGACCCTACTCTTTAAATATCCCCAGAGATAATAATCTAAGGGAGAAAAATCTGGAGACCTTGCGGGCCATTCAATGTCTCCAAATCTTGAGATTAACTCGCCTGGAAACGTTTGATGCAAAATTGCCATGCAGTTCCTCGTGGTATGGCAGGTAGCTCCGTCTTGTTGGAACCAGTGGTTTTCTAGACAAAGATCTCTTAATTTAGGAATAAGGAAATTGGTCAACATTTTTTCGTAGCGATCACCATTTACAGTGACCGTGTTTCCGGTGGAATCCTCGAAAAAGTACGGCCCTATGATCTGAGATGCAGTAAGACCACACCAAACAGTTACACGCTGACTATGCAACGGGACTTCGGTAATATTCAATGGATTTTCTGTTGCCCAGAAACGACAATTTTGTTTGTTTACAGTTCCATTCAAGTGAAAATGGGCTTCGTCTGACATAATCAAAGTTGCTAGAAAATTGGTGGTGTCATTTACCTTCTGTTGGATCCATTGACAGAATTGTCGTCTTCGTGCGAAATCTCCATCGTTTAGTTGTTGCACTGTTTGAATTTTATATGGAAAGAGCATTAAATTTTGCTTGAATATACGGTGTGTTGTTCCATATCCAACTCCTAACAGCTGAGAAGCACGTCTGATGCTTATGTTAGGATTATCCTGTACAATTTCATGAGTTCTGTTAATGATCTCGTCTATCCTTGCTGTGCGCACTCTTCTTCCAGTTGGTTTTCTTTTTCCAATGCTGCCAGTTAGGGAAAAATTTCTGACACACCGACGGATTACTTTCTTAGAAGGTGATTTTGACATCTGAAAATTTGTCTTGAAAGATCTTTGAGCTGAAACTACACTTCTTCCATGCTCATAATATTGCTCAGTTATGAAACGCAGCTGTTCCACAGTCCATGCCGTCATCTTGAAGGGTTAGTTTTAACTAACACTTTTATTTTGTTTTGTATCTTATCTTGTCTTGTATTGTCAAAACCTATACAATCCTGTACAAACTTGTAACTATCCTCTTTCGAATGATGCGTATGATTTTATAAAAGGACTTATACTTTAAGAGTTACAGGGGTTTCTTTTGGGTCCCATTTCTCTGGATCACCCTTTATATATACATATATATACCGGGTGTCCGAGAATTATCTGTACAATTTTTGGCTGTTATTAAAAGTCAACCATGAAGTGTAGAAATTCCAGTGTTGTCCCATTTTACAGAGAAACTCATTAAGTTTTTGCTGATAACAAGTTTTGACAAGTTTTTTCTTTTTTGTACGCGAGTGACAGACATTGATGATTTAAAAGCAAGAATCACAGCTGCTATTGAGCGAATTGATGTGGATATGCTGCAGCGTACATGGCAACATTTGGATTATCGATTGGATGTTTTGCGAATCACTGATGGTGCACGTATCGAATGTTTGTAACAACGTTACTTTAATAATAAACTTTTGAAAATACAGATTCTAAATAATCTTGTTTAAGAATTTTACGTGTGTTATCAAGAATTTTATTAAAAGATGAAATTGTACAGATAATTTTCGGACACACTGGAATTTCTAAAAAACTTGTCAAAACTTGGTATCAGAAAAAACTTAATGAGATTCTCTGTAAAATGGGACAACACTGGAATTTCTACACTTCATGGTTGACTTTTAATAACAGCCAAAACTTGTACAGATAATTCTCGGACACCCTGTATATATATATATATATATATATATATATATATATATATATATATAATATATATATATATAAAACTTACTTTAACTTTACTTATATCATTATTTACTTTAATCTTTGTCATTTATCAGGTTTTTTTATTCAAAGAATTGGTTTCAATTTCATTTTAATTTAAGAAAAGGGTGGGGGGGCATAGTGGTGTAATTACAGTACCATATGTTGCTTAGGGGCCCAAAGGAAACTCCGAGCAGTGTGTAGAATAAGGATACAAAATTTCGACCCCCCCCCCCCCCCCAATATGTATACAGTATTTACATTGAAAAACATAGTTCCTGTTTCCTGATTTTTGGCCCACCTTGTGTGTACATACATACATACATACAGGGTGATCACGACGAAATGTCATAACTTCGGGAGCTTATAACTGAGGTCATAGGCCCTATTCTTAACGGTTATGGAGCTATGGATGTTTGAATGTTTAAAAATAATAATAAGCGAACAAATAACTGCTAAAGTTTTTATTCATGAATTTACAATAACTGTTCAAAATGTCTACCCTCGGCCTCAATACATATCGCGGCTCATCTGTAAATCGCGCGTGTAGCTCGCATTAGTTCATTACGATTGTCCTTTTTGAGGGCTGCAGCATCGAAAGTGCGACGGAGCAATGAATCTCGTGTTTCCACTTCTCTCTGGTACACCAGCTCTTTCATGCGCCCCCACCGATAAAAATCTAGAGGGGTTAGGTCTGGAGACCTGGGTGGCCAATTTTGTGCACCACCACAACTGATCCATCGACCAGGGAAGCGATCATCAAGATGCGTTTTCACTGCATGGCTAAAATGGGGAGGAGCTAGCTCTGTCTTGTTGGAAGTACATACGCAATCGTGCTGCCAAAGGTACATCTTCTAACAGTGGCGGCAATTCGTCTTGCAGAAATCGTAGATAAATGTCACCTGTAAGACCACCTTCGAAGATAAACGGACCAATCAACTGGCCGTGGAGAATACCACACCACACATTGACACTGAACCGATGTTAAAAATTACTTTCCACAATGGCATGAGGATTTATTTCTGACCACACATGTGAAGTGAGTGTTGTTGACACCGTCGCGGGTAAATTGAGCCTCATCACAGAACAAGACGTATCGATGCAATTGTCGATCGGCATTGAGCCAATTACAAAATTCCAGCCGTTGAGCACAATCCCCAGGTTGGAGATGCTAAACGCGCTGTACGTGGTATGGATTCATGCCTTCTTCGTGTAACGTTCTACATACTCTCGTTTGAGGAACTCTTAAGACGTGGAAATCCTTCGCGTACTAACATGAGGATTCCGCTGTACCATCTGAATGTTTTCTTCAGCTACATCTTATTGTACCGGACGCTCAGATAAAAAAGTAACGCTAGGAAATGAACCGCTGGTATTCAGCAGCAGTAGTATTTCCATCCAAAATCCGTAAACATACACCATATCGGCGTATTCGGCATTTGAAAACGTAAAAGACATACTGAACGCACAAAACATAACTGCACGCTGTGAAACACAACACACTACTACGTAGTTAGTTCGGTTTGGTAAGTAACTGTCAATTCAGTTCAAGGTCACGCATGTGCATGCTTGAAATGCAAACATCCATAGCTTCATAACTGTTAAGAATCGGGCCTATGTTCATATGAAGTTTTTGACTGGGAATGACCTCAGCTACTGTATAAGCTCCCGAAGTTATGACATTTCGTCGTAACTCACCCTGTGTGTGCGTGCGTGCGTAGGTGCGCTTCGGTGGTGGTGTGGTTAGCGTCGCTCACTACGAATCCATCGGCCCTGGAATCGAGACCCGGTGACGGGAGCCAGCGCGCAGCAAAACCCAGATGTTTATCCTTCCACACAGTAAAGAAAGTGGTTGGTAGATAAATGGGTGCCCTGGGTGGCCTAGTGGTTAAGACACTGGGCTGCTGGTGGGGCGTGGTTCGGATTCCACGTTAAACTGTAGGTCTAAAGTGGAGGTCAGAATGAACAATTTGGGCGGAAGCTAACCAAAGGTTACCAAAATCATTATTTACAATGCTATTCATGCTGAAAATTAAGCTTGTAACTTACATTGTCATTTTCGTTTCAGTCATATTTTTTGTCAAGACTTGCTCAGCTAGGATTCACTGTGACTCAGTTTTTTGGTGCTGATGGGAAAAGGACTCATATATTTCTCATGCGTTCTGGGTCTCCTTTGCACATAAATATTTTACATTGGAGTAATGCAGGTAGGTAAATGTTTTGTAGTTATTAAGGTCTACAAAGTTTTGTGCATTATAATTTTTTATGTAGTTGAACTTTTAAAGAAGACATTGTATTTACGATCAGGCTAATTTTTTTTTTTTTAATTTGTCTCTTGGTAGGATTGAAATTAAAATGCCCCAAATTTGTTATGGTGTTCTTAAAAAATTTAGTTTGCCTTAAGTTACAGTATTAAAGTAAAGTTTCATGAAATGTTTTTTAATTTAGGGTATTGGAGGCAGTATGAGCTCTCTGGATCACCGCATCACATGGCTCTGGTTAAGCAATTCATCACTGTCAAATCCTGGAATGTTTTGAGTATGGATAGAGCTTATGAAAGGTAAAGCCTCGATAATGTTTTGCGAGTCGGCTGAAGGTCGAGGCAAACCAAACTATTTGTCTTTTGGGTTTTGCGTTGTCGTTTTCATCGTCATAAATTTTTAGTCGGTCACTAATATGTACTGAATGTTTCGTGTACCATTTTAGTTTTGGCAGTGAATAACTAAACTACTTTGCAAACTATTTTAAAAACTGAAGATGAGTTATGTTTTGATTCTCCCCACCCCACCCCCCACCCCAAAAGTACGTGAATTTAGTTTAGAATATTCTACTCTAACTTTTACATTTAATGATTTTTAAGTGTTATTGATTTTAAACTTGTGCTGAAATTTTTACGAAAAGCGAAGGTGATCGTGTTTTTTCTTATTTAAACTCGCTTTTGAGAGTGCATTTTTGGACAGTTTTTTTTTAGTATTAGGTTGGTTAAAAATAAAGTACCGGAGGTTATGCAAAATTGAAAACATATCTACCACTTACATTTTACAAAGAAAAGGGTATGAAATATTTCGTGTACTATTTTGGATCACGTCACGACACCACTTCTCATCAGAACAGCAAGGCTTAAGCAACGTTGGATCATTTCAGTAGTTGGATTGGTGACTGTCCTTTGCATTCGGGTGATGTAGTGACCTTTAGATGGTTCAGACCCTACGTAAAGCTGTAGGCCCCCTCCGTTACTCGACCTTTACTGTTGGGAAGGAGGTTCAAAACCAAACATTTAACTTATTTCGCCTGTCTTGACGGGTTTTCACTTTTCACAGATCGTCTACAATATGATGTGGTGGGGGTGGGGGATGGGGGGACTATTGCTTCAGTTGACTGCGACCCAATATTTTCCGTGTGGAATTACAGTATTTGTTTAATTTTCTTTCTAGTCTTTGTCTTTCATTTGTTTAATCCGCGTGTCTGTTTGTTACTTGCTCAGTATGAAAAAACTATATAAGGTTGTGGGTTGATTGCTATCAGCCTCGCGATCCGGTGAAAATTTCCGCCAGATTTAATGCCTAGAGTCGACGGCAAAGACCCTCTGTTTTTTCGTTAAAAAGTTGCGCGCTTGTGGAGGTCTTCAAAAGACCTTGTTAAGTAGTTTTTTTGGTTAAATTATTATTTATTTACCTTCGGTAAGGTTAAAAAAAGAAACTACCATACCTTCTTATTTCGTTGGATCTCGCTTCTGGTTGTAGGTTGTGCAGTTGCCTATACGCCTCTCTCTCGATGGAGGCGATAGGGTTACGCGAGTAGTTTATTCAGTCTCATTAATATAGGCAATTCACTATGCCTAAATACACGAAGGGGTAGGCCTATCCTTTGGTTTTATTAGTTTTATTTTATTAGTGTTTCACTCAGAACTTGTAGGAAAATTAAACACACATTCCTCGCATACATCTCAACGCTCGTAACTAGACAACTCTCAGCTATAAATCTTTAGTTGCTTAAATCTTAATTGCTTAGCTTGCAAACGGAAAATCCCCAGACGTCTAATTTTAGATGGAAAATTTTATATGAAAAAATACATTTTGCTTGTTATGTAGGACCAATGCCTACAATTTGGTTCTACGTACGGCAATTTTTCCCATTTCCAATAGGCTTTGTCGCCAATTCCGAGGCAATTTTGTAGTCATTTAATACAATAAATTAATATATTAATTACAAAATATAGGTACCATACGAGACCACATTATAGGCGTGTATAGTTTTTCCATACTAGGTTATTATTTTTTACTACTAAATTAGTTACTCAATAATTGGAGAGAAGTTGCGGAAGTTATAGTGTATAAATTTTCGTAATTTGGAGTTTGGTTTTGATTTTTTTCACAGATTTAGTACAAAGAAATCTGTAATTGATGGCTTTAAACTAACTGTTCCCAGTGATATAGACGCGTTTGTAAGTGATTATGAAAATGCCAAATTTGTACCATGTAACGAAACACACGCTAACTATTTTTACTCGAAGTATAAAGATGATGTCTCCTCAGAAACCAAAAGGTAAAGAAATATAGAAGTTATTACGTTTGTTTAATGAAACAAAAGTAGTCGCAGTTACGTTGATGTTATTTGCCGTTATATTTGTTTTTTAAAGCATAAAAAGAGTAAAATTCATTCTAGGCTACTAATGAAAAATTTATTATTTTCAGATTCCAACACTTAGCATGGAAAGTTCTGGCTAAAAGCAAAACCATTTTAGATGAAATGGGGACTCCCTTTTGGCTAAGTAGTGGTACTCTTTTAGGTAAGTTTTACATAGATATTTTGCGTGTAACCAATTGTGTTGTGTAGTTCATTCAATTTCGGGGATACGTCACGACCATGTCGCATCACCGTTTCTCGTAGATCAATGAAGGTTAGACGATATTTGGTCTGGGTAGTAGTTGGATGGGTGAATATCCTCCCCATCCAGATGATGTAGCGACCCGTAGTTTAGATTCCATGTGAAGCTCTCTGTCCCGTTCGTCGCGTGACCCTTTCATTAAGGTGGTGGTTAAGCAACCCCAAAATATCATAATCGTTTAATTTCGCTCGTTGATCAGACTACGAGGTAAAATGAAAGGAAATATATTTGCGTAAGAAGTTTGATGCTTTGAGGAGTAGTTGAAGCCAACTTCATTTAAAATAAAACACCTGTCTTTCGTTTGTCGGTCTTTTCCAAAAACGTATATTACATTTGAAAAAATGAATCCATTTGGGCCTATCGAGGTTATCCATGTCATAAGCTATATTTTATAATCGAATTTTTGCAAAATGTCATTTTCAAGTCAGTTAATTAAAATAAAGCTATTTACAGGGCTAGCGAAGTAGCCTTCATAACTTTAGTTAAAATGTAGGAGTACACTATTTACACAATTTATAAACGGTCTTTTTCATTCATGAAAGCCCAATTTTTGCTTAAAACTAACTAATGAGCTACTATTTACCGTATCATATGGCAAGTCATTCTACAAATCTACAACTGTATGATTAAAAAGTATTTTCGTTGATCAAGTCTACGAGTCTGTTTTCTAATTTTCTTATTATGCCCTGGAGTTCTTCCGTAAGGCTCTAATGAGAAAGTTATTTACATGTAAATATGTTCAAAATGTTCTCAGGTTTGGGCACTGCATAATATCTCCCCTCAGATAACCTCTCTCAACACTGAACATGCCCAATTTATTTTAATCTTTCACTTTATTTCACTCTGTATTAACTGTTGTTTGGTTACACTTTCAGATGTTTAAAAAACAAACAAAAAATGAAACAAAATACTAAACAGCAGCAATGTTTCGTCATAAACGATTTAAGAATTAGTAGGTTCTTTTATAGTATTCAAGCACTGTGACATTCGGGATTTTGATTTGTTTTCGAACAAAAAACGGTACCAAAGAAACTTTTAAAATTTTTCAATCTCATTTTGTTTGTCGAACTACAAGTTAGCATAGTTAGAATAAAGCCAGACTGATTTAGACTTCATTTGCATTGTCATAAACTATGTTGAGGGTGTGTTTTAAAAGATAAATCCCCAGAGAAACCTAATGGTAGAACCCCCCCTGGCTGTTAATCCGAAGGTCGTGGATTCCATTCTCGGCTTGGACTTCAGATTTCAGCGATTTAAAGCACTTCCTCGTTGGGGTAGCGATTCTGATTCCACTACAAAGGTGTGGGTCCCTTCGTCATTTCATCTTAGAAGTTAGGAAGGAGTTTAACATTATTATTTAAAAATATTTTTTTAAACATCGAGTTCATTTAGAATGTACGCTCGTCATACTTTCCTTCAATCTTCTTATTACTTACCGATTAACTAATTAATTTTGAAAAAGCCAATATTTCCTTGCACACCAATATCATATTTAATTGTATTTAATTTGCATCAGGTTTTTTCCGGCAGTGTAAAATAATACCTTGGTCGATGGATGTCGATTTGGGAGTCTTTATAGAAGATTATTCCCCCGATCTCGTTTCAAAGTTCGAGAGAACCGGGTTGAAACTCGTTCATCAGTTCGGTCAAGTTAAAGACAGTTTCGAATTGTCGTTCAGGGAAAATGAAATAAAAGTGGACCTGTTTTTCTTTTACACTGAAGGAGCAATCATTTGGAACGGAGGGACACAGGCCAAAAGTGGGAAGAAATTCAAGTAAGGAAAATGCTTTTGAATAATTTCAGTCTATAAAGCTTGTATTTAACATCGTAAAAAGGTTAAGGATCGGCTTAATAAAATAATGTACCACTACACTTGGAAAAAGAGATGGAACCTGTTGTATTCCGTTACCTGGTACATAGTAAAAGTTAAATTAAGGAATTTACAAATATGGAAATAGATTAATTGGATGGCTGAAAGAGGGTGATTTATCTGCAAAAAATATTATTTTTTTTCCATCGGTGGTCTATGTATCATCGGGATACATTGAGCCACGCCTACCTTACGGCCCAGTATCCCGATTATTGGAAACTATGTTATACGGATCACTTTATAACACGGTGCGAGCGAGTGGTTACGCCGCATTAACTCGTTCGGTCAACATATAGGTCACCTGGGGAAGAAGAAGCAAGGACTTCAATAGTTTTCCAGATAAATCTCTCTAGCTTTCAACCATCCAGTTAATGTTTTCCTATATTTGTACATTAAACCGCACAACACTGTATTTTAACTACAAAAATAAATCTCTCAACTATTCTATGTTTACTCCACAGATACGTTTTCCCAAATTTTACTCTCTGTTGGACGGAATTTTTAGATTTGAAAATGCGAATTCCTTGTCAGACCAAAGATTACATCGAAGCTAATTATGGGAAGAATTGGTTTATTCCAATCAAACATTGGGATTGGAAGTCTAGTCCTCCAAATGTTCAGGAAAATGGGGTGTGGCCCCAGAAAGACTTTGATAAGGTTATCATTTTAAAAGACGTACAGAAAGTAGGTAGTAATTAGGTGCATCACATTTTTATTATTATTATAAATAAAAAGTTTACGTTTAAGCTTGTAGAATTTTAGTCCGTGTTGATAGTTTGCTCGGCTTTAATTTGGCCTACTGAATTCATTGTAAGGACGTTCAATGTTTTTATTTTTTTGAGATTATCTGAATACTGTGATAGAAGTAGCCATACATATATTTTCCCTATGGAAGAAATAAACAAACTCTTAACCCAATAAGAAATACATTTTTCTGAATCATATATAAATGTTCCCATTCACCTTAAAGCCGTTAATATAATGTAATTCCCTTTTAATAATAGCTTTTAGGACACCCTATACAGACATGTTGTTTCCTATAGTACTAAGATTAATGTTAGTTAAAACATGTTTAAAATATGATGTACACAAGTCGTAGGTCTGGTCTTAGTAATGTTTCTTTTAAGTGGGGCCACGTCGTGATAGTTTCTCGATAGATAAGCGAAGTTAAGCTACGTTGGGTCTGTTCAGAATTTGGATGGGTGATCATCCTTCTCCGTTCAGAAGATGTATGAAGCTGTGGATCTGAAGATTCTCTTCGTCACACGATTTTTGCAATTACGAAGGTGGTGAAACAACCCAAACTATTTATTATTATTATTACTACTACTATTACTATTATTATTCCCAGTGATTATTTTTAATATGTTGTGACAAGTAAGATAATTCTCAGTTTTGTATTTTTTTAAAATTAGTTTTGCTATTATTGAAGTTATTATTTTATCCAGTTCCTAAACATGAAAGACAACTACTTAGTAGAACTGAATATTTGGTCGAAGTACAGTGTATAGTTTTAGTTATGATTCTTCACAATTGTGTCTCGTGTGTGCATAGAAAAATGCATAACAGGTTTGGTCGAAATGTATATAAAAACAACTGTATGCGGACTGCCGGGGATGGGGTTATGTCCTTTGCTTCCCTGTGTGTAATAGGATTAGAACCTGGGTTGGGGTCTTATCTCTGAAAAAAATGACGGCAAATTAGAGAAAACACTGACCTCTCAAGTGTTTGTGGGCTCTTGTGACTGTGTGGAATGTTAGAGGTATGATTGAGAATGCAAAGGAGGGTGCAAGTGGCGAATATTTGTTGGTATGGATGTTTTGATTTAATTGTTCTGTGCAAAATGAAACTGAGATGGAATGAAAGGTGTGAAATTAGGTATGGAGGGAGTAGGAAGAGGTAAGAAGGGCGTTGTTTTACTTATGAAAGACGAATGGCATGAACGTACCAAGGAGTATAAATGTGTTAATGGGATATGTCCGCGTATAAGTTTAAGTTTAAGAGGGTGACTAGCAGTGATATTGTAGCATATGTGACACGTGATGTGATTTGTAGAAGGAAAGGACGATTTTTTGGAATATGGTAAAAAGTGTTGTTGGAAGTATGGGAATACGTTTAGAATGATTGTAATTGATAATCTGAATGGAAAAGGGGGAGTTGGCTCTGATCCTGGAGTGATTGACACTGGCGATACAACGAAGAAATTGTGTGTGGAGAGAGGTCTTTTTTACAGATACAAACTTCCAGCACAAGGACATCAGTATACATCAGACATGGTATAGAGAGAGGAGGATGGAAAAAGTATGATAGCTTGTGTTAGAAAATATAGGGTGTCCATAAATGATTACCCTGATTAAAGCATGCTATAACTTTTAAATAAACACTCGTATTCAAACAGTTTTAATCATAAGTAGATAAACATACAAAGTTTTGATACATAGTTAATGAACTTAATAAGCTTCCACATGTGCACCCATAGTGGCACGTAAAATGTCTAAACGGTATTCACACTCACGCCACACATTTTCCAACATTTGTGGGTTAACTGTTGCAATTGCATCCGTAATGCGTTCTCGCAATGTCCTGATATCTGGAACAACTGTTGCATAAACCAAATCTTTAACATGACCCCAGAGAAAGAAATCCAGCGGGGTAATGTCTGGTGATCTTGGTCGGCCATGGGACTGGCCCGTCCCTGCCAATCCATTGATTTGGAAATGTTGCGTCGAGAGTTTCACGAACAACATGCGCCCAATGAGGGGGGTGCCCCATCTTGTTGGAAGATGACAGTTGGCTGCCTGTCCTGCAGCTGGGGGATGCCGTAATTGGTGAGCATATCCAGGTATACAGTTGCGGAAACTGTGTTCTCACGTTTCCAGTTTCCAAGAATTTTTTCATCCACGACTTAACTTCACATCAGGTGGATTCTTTTCATACTTTGTTCTGAACCTTCGCTGAACACTGACAGGAGATTTTGTTTCTGCAAGCCCCACAACACACTGTGCTTTCTCTGTCACAGACGCCATCTTAACTGAACAGCTACTACAGCGCTCCTAGCGGCGAATGCGGTAGATGAAACACACCAGCACAGAAACTCTATGCGTGTACGAGATCACCTGTAAAAAGAAAACGGATGTAAGATTCGTCATTAAAACATGAGAGCATACTGTTTTTAGGGTAAACATTTATGGACACCCTGTAGGTTGTATGATATAAGAGCTGTTTTGACTGTCAAGTTGGTTGGTGCTTGGTATAAAAGGAAGAGTGTGGACAAAGGGAAAATGAAAGTTGAAAAGCTGATTTTGAATGAGGTGACAGCAGAGTACAAAAGAAGAGTAGAGCAAATGTCTGCGGAGATACGTGATGAACAAATGGATCTGCTGAATGTAGGTTGTGTATGAGGAATGCTTAGAAGACAGCATCTGATGTTCACAAATATGCCCGAAATGGAGTGGAGATGGGACGATGAGGTGAAGAATAGATTGAAAGGAAAGACGAAAGTCTGGGAGAGAAAGTTACAAACTCAGCCTGGCAGTGATGAAAGGAGACAGTGTAATGAATTGTATAAAGATTAAGTGAATGGTAAAAATAAATAAATATAGAATTGAGAAGGAAGATGAATGAGCAGAATGTGGGAAGTTATTCTTGAAGGAAGAAAGATAAAAATGGCAGTGCGTTTGTTCAAGAGATTGAGCATTTTAGTTAGTTTGGTATCGCATACGAGGTGGATGAACAAGAAAGTGTAGTAAATGTGAATGCAGTTGGTTTTGTGGGGGATGTGGAAGTGGGAAGATAAGTAGATCTAATGGAATACAGTACTAGTTTTGTGAAGTCGGACCCCCAAAATTAGGACTGGAATAAGGTCAAACTGGAAACAAGTCCGGCAGAGAAGACGGAATAAATTGAATATATTGGAATAAAGTTTAATAATGTTGGAATTAGATTGGACTACAGTTTAGTGCTCAGGAAGCTATTTTTCTTGCCGTGCGCTTACGACTGAGTAGGTTTACTTGTGTTTTCGAACAATTGTTCAGGATTGACCTTCATTCCGGGGATTTGATGTCTGAGAGAATTGCTTTCTTCTCTCATCCTTCCCTCATAGCGAGCTACGTACGGTTGTTCAGGAGCTTTACTCAGGAACTTGTTGACGGGGGCGGATTTAGGGGGTCAATCGACCCCCCGAAACCATGAGACCTCTCAGCCTTAAAGTAGTCAGGGGGCTTAATCCAAAAAATCACCCCGATTGTTCCCTTTGTTCCAAAAGTACCATTGTTTTACCAGGGGTAGATATGACCATAAGCATTCATTTTTTTGCGGGAGCCAACATGGGCTCTCCCTGTGGCGGCCATTATGGACGAATCCAAGATGGCCGCCATCTGGTCTGACATTGGGCGATAAAATAGCAACCAATCATAGTAGAACAGCAAATAATGACACTTTTTGTATGTTTTTGAGTATAGAGAATCCAGTTCTGATATTTGTTTTTTAATTCAAGATATACGTCAGGTCGTATATATCCACATTTGATATTATTTTATAAGAAATGTACATTTTATGTCAATTCAATCATGATACATAATTATTGCACTTAGATTTGTGGTTGTAACAGCTATATTAACTCAGATCAAGAAACTCAGATCAAGTTACGGATCACCTCCAGAAACATTATTCTGCATCATATGTCTGGGTGAGGATCAGCATGATCTTCATAGAGCCTTAAGTGACAACATTGATCAAAATCTGAAGAATTGGGCAAAAACAACTAACAACTGGCATTTATATGGGCGCTTGACTGCAGGTTCTGATGCACATGCAATGGATGCTCAGAGCTGGAAATAAATCAGACATTCTTGCATGTGTCAATGCACCAACTGGATCTGCCAATCCTGCTAAACAAGTGACAGTTCAGTTGTATGACATGGCCGCCATCGTCCACATCGTGCGTCCAAGTAGAGCATCAACATTTGCTGAATATGTATCTCTACTCATCATACCTTTCATTAAAGCACAGATGACTGACACAGTTGAGCGCGTCGATGCCGTGTGGGATACCTATCCTGAAGACAGTCTGAAATCACTTGCACAGCAGCGGCGTGGTTCAGGAGCACGTACTCGACTTGATCCAGATAGTGATGGTACCACACCCATTCCCAAACGAGACTGGCAGTCATATTTGAAAAATGTGGAAAACAAGAAGGAACTGTTCGTCTTTATCAGTAAACAGCTGATCAAGATTGACATGGGTGGAAAACTCCTCCTCAGCACTGAATTAGAAACTGTGCTCTCCAATAAAGCATTTGATATATCAGGGCTCCAACCATGCAACCACACAGAGGCAGATACGCGGATCATTCTGCATCTTGCTCACGCATCATCTCAGGGTCACAAGAAAGCATTCATCCGCACTGTTGACAGTGACATAGTCGTTCTTGCCATTGCTTTCTTTCAACAGCTTGACCTAACAGAACTCTGGATTGGTTTTGGTAGTGGCAAATATTACCGAGACATCCCAGTGCACAGCATTCAATCACAGCTTGGTCCATCAAAGTCGCTGGCTCTACCTCTGTTCCATGCACTAACAGGCTGCGACACTACGTCTCAGTTTCTTGGATGTGGGAAGAAGACAGCATGGACTGCATGGAATAATACACCAAACTTAACTGAAACCATGATCAAATTGACTGAAGACCCCGTTCTTCAGTCTAGTATCTCCTGAAATGACACACATTGAGAGGTTTGTTGTGCTCATGTACAGTAAAACATGTGGACAAGCATCTGTAAACGTAGCCAGGCACCATCTGTTTTCTAGTGGCAGTCGATCATTGGACCATACCACCTACTCAAGCTGCCCTCTTCCAGCATATCAAGAGGTCATTGTTGCAGGCAAGTTTTGTGTGGAAGCAGTCAACCACATGCCATCAGACACTCCCTGCTTTTGATAAATGGGGATGGGAATATGACAAGCGCAGCAACCAATGGCTCCCTTTCTGGACAACTCTCGCTGATGCCAGTAAGGCATTGTGCTCTCCTCCTTCATTGCGGATGCACTAAAGCCTGCAGAGGGAATTGCAAATGCAGTAGTGCTGGAATTCGATGTACGACACTCTGCAAGTGTGAGGGTGGCTGCCTGAACAATGACGACTATTAATCAGTGAACAGCCATCTATTGGATAGACATTATCATGAGATGCATTACTGTGAGTAAAAGGAATAAAGAAGATTGTACTTGCGTATATACTAAGTTTAATAGCAAAAGATGTTGATGCTGACTCTTATTTTTTATCAAGTTAACTATGTAACCTGTACTAGTATTGGTACTCAAGTGGATGTCATTTTGGACATTGGCCATTTTGATTTGGCCAATATGGCCGCCACAGTGGGAGCCCAGCTTGGCTCCCGCAAACATTCAAATTAGTATGGTCATAGCTACCTGTGGTCCAAAAATGGCACTTTTGGAATGATTTGAACAATTATATGATTAAGCCCCCTGACTAAAGTGAAAGAAAGGAGATTGGAAACATAAAGAAGAGACAATACAAATTTAGAGTGAAGCATCCTATAAAAATAATTGATGTTGCTTTACTTTGGACAATTTTAGGAAGTGTAAAATATATAAAGGAACGGTCTCTTTAAGCGTGCATACTGCGTGCAGAATGGTGAACTCAATTTGTTGATACCGCTCGCCACCACACTGCTGTCAGCTGGGAAAAAACTGGCCAAGGCTTGGGCGTGAAAAATAAGCAGAATCAGAATTTTGATGTCACGTTTGGTACTTTAATGTAGTAGTAGGTGTACCCGCTTTCGTTGTTACTTTTCCAGCAATATGCAATTGTTTCAGAGGTATTTGTAAGTCGCCAAGTAGGGATGCTTGCACTCGCTAAGGTATACTGCGGGGGACATTTATTTTATATTTTTCTTGTCCCTAATGATGATGCTTAATGAAATAGTAATGTAAATGTTGCACTAATTTTATGCCTCACTGGAGCTTACTGTCATCTTGAAGAATTGACTCTTTTGAGTCAAAAAACACTTCTGCATTCTTTGTAGGCACCGCGAATATGTAATAATCGTTGCCATTTCTGTCACACCAGTTGCCTGCCAATACATTATAATCTTAGATTCTGGAAGGTGAACGCCCCCACCTAAAATTTTGCTCTGGATCCGCCCCTGCCTGTTGAGGTGATACGTTAAATTCTTCAGGTTCATTTGCTAGAAGTCCTTCAATTCTTTTGATAGCAAGATGGAGTTTTAGTCTTAGTATTCTGAGAGTATTTTCGTTTCCATGACCGTCCCACCGCAGCTGGGATAGTACAGAATCTGCCTCGTCTCTGATTCCACTGTTTTTTACTTCATATCTAAAGTTTGGCGCATATTTCTCGATTATTTTCTGATGTATATTATTGTGTATCGCTCACGTCTTCTTTCCAAGGAGTAGAGTTTCAGGAATTGCAGTCGTAGCCAGTGGTCTTCATCTTTCGTCTATTCTTACTTAGATGGGAAAGTCTTTTGTACGACTTCTTTGTTTGCAGTTTCGTCTTCTGTATGGGCTTGTGAGTACTGAGCGATACTCGGTTACTGATCTAATTCGTGAGAGTCGTAGGAGTGTATAATCAGGAAGTAGAAGACATTAAATTAGAGGAAATTGAACGAGCAGCATGTAAGTTTAAGAAAGGAAAGTCACCAGAAATTGGTAGGCTATGTAGTGAAATAAAATTATTAAGTGTGGAGGTGCAATGGTGATTGAATATCGTGGAAGATATGCCAGAGACTTGAGAAAGTGACGTATATACCCGGGTAATTGGTCGAAGGATGTAAGTGTATTAGTGTATAAAAATAGAGATAAAATAAGCGAATGTAAAAATTCTAGGGGTACAAGTCTTAAATACGAGAGTTCAAAAAGTAAGTTTACAAGGTTAATTACTGGTGCATTATGCATAGTTGAATGTTGTTGGGGTTACAATATTTTGTTAGGCATGTGTGGCAACACTGTAAAGTGGAAACAGCTGGGGTCACCACGAACCAAAAAGTTAAGATTGCATCATCATCTGGTAAGGTGATGGCAACGATTTTTGGGGCCATCAAGGCGTTTTGCATGTTAAATTCCTGTTAAAAGGGACAACAATAAATGCCACTTCTTATTGTGAAACTTTACAGCGACTCCGCACGGCGATCAGAAAAAAACAGGTTGCTTACTGCAGGTGGGGTGTTCTTGGATGACAGTGCACGCCCTCGCACTGCGAATTAAACACGCCAACTTTTGCCAACGAGTGCAGTGAGGAAACTGATTGAGAACATATATAATCTAAAATTCAAAGCTTGTAACTGCAGGGAATCACAAGCTTTTGTACAAATTACCGTTTCTCTTAGAAATATTTCTCATTCGCCATTGGGTAAGTATGATACCTGAATGGGTGAGGTGACGTGTATGTATATATATATGTATATAGTCTAAAAGTCACTAAAGGGTAAATATCACTAAATCTAAGCTGAATGGCAAGAGCAAGCGATAAACGAACCAACGCGGCTGTTCGTATTGCTTTGGTCTGGCCTAGACATGTTTTTTCCTATCTGACCTAATCTTTGGTGCTGAGTAAAATTAGGTGATGAATCTAAGGTGACAAATCGGGGAGGAAGTTGTTCGTACTTAAGTATAGTTAGGGGTAATGTCTATAGCTTCTAAATTGGTAATGTAAGAGAGAGTTAGGTAGGCTGTTTGTGGGACACAGGAATATAACGGTAGGCTTCAAGGCATACCTAATTCAACGCACCGGTAAGTGCTTTTGATTGTTTGCTAGAACCTAAGTAACCTAACTGGGGTGTCTACCCCACGCTATCACATTTGGCGACGAGGATGGGATTTGGCTCATTTGGTTAAATTTTGTTCATTGGGTTAAATTTGGCTCATTGGGTTAATTTGGCTTATTGGGTTCAAGTGGTTGTTTGGAAAATTGGATGTAGCCTAGTGGGTCGTCCGATTTGGTTTGTTTGTGTGGGTAAGCTACCGTACTATAGCGTAGGTCCCGCCGCCCTAACTCTAAAAACTCATTCCTACTCAGCCCTAACTCTAAAACTAATTCCTACTCAGCCCTAACTCTAAAACTAATTACTACTCAGCCCTAACTCTAATAAAATTCACTATTCAGCCCTAACTGGGGAGTAACGACCAAATTTAAACCTAACCTAACCTACTTCACGTGATTTGACCTAATTCGGTTTTGCTCTAGCATGTCGGTGATTGGCCATATAAGCCCCTACGAAGACAATGGGGAGGACTTCGAAGCTTATGCCACTAGGGTGAGGTTTTTCGAGGCAAATTCCATTCCGGATGCTAAGAAAGTACCTACCTTTTTAACTATAATAGGCCCTAAAACGTTTGGTTTAGTTATGGACCTAGTTTCTCCTAAAGCACCGGAAACTTGCACCTATAATGAATTGGTACAGGCCCTAACCGATCACTACAAACCCCGAGTAGTTCTCATCTATGAACGTTTCAAATTTTATTCAAGCATCAGACGGGAAATGAAAGCATTGCAGAGTTTGTTGCAGGAATAAAAAGCCACAGCCGCGCGTGTAAATTTGGGGACAAATTAGATGAAATGCTAAGAGATAGGTTTGTAATGGGTCTCAAAGAGGAGTCTACCCAGAGAGCCCTATTAGCCATACAGGACCTAACTTTTAGTCAGGCTGTAGAAATAGCTACGGCTAGAGAAGCAGCTGCTAAAGATGTTAGAGCTTTTGGAAATCATAGTAGTAAAGCCCAACACGTAAATAGCTTTAAATCTTCGAGGCCTGGCAGACCTAACGAGCCTACTAGACAGGCAAATAAAAGGTATGAGGCGAATACGACTAAGCCTACTAATTCTACTAAGCCTTCCAAGCCATGTACAGGGTGTGGAAAACACCATTGGAAGAAAGATTGCCCTTTTAAAGAAGCAGTTTGCCGAAACTGAAGTAAAATAGGCCACATAGCTAAAGTGTGTTTTTCAAAGAAAACAAAGGGTGAAAATTCTAATTTTAACATTTCTAGTATAAATCCTCAAAAGGGAAATACTTCGAACATTGGAGTGGAGTACCTATTCTATGAGCAGCAAAGTGGGAAAAATACAGGCCCATATATTGTAGAGGTAGGCCTAAATGGAATTACAGTTCCTCTAGAATTGGATACGGTGCTGCCCGGACGGTCATGTCCAAGGTAGTTTTTGATAAGATTTTCAAAAACACACCTAAACTACATGCATCTAAAACGATTTTTAAAAAAATATGGAGACATACAAATACCTATTTGTGGAGAAGCATACGTCACAGTTACACTCAACCAGAAAACTTTGTCTCATCCTTTAACCCTTTTAGTGGTGGATGAGCAAGGGCCTACTCTACTAGGCCGTGATTGGATTGATGCTTTGAAAATGCCAATTGACAAAATCTTGCCAAGGGGTCAGGCAGATGTGCATACACTCTCATATCCATCTGACATAGACTCATTGTTAAGGTATGGAAAACTGATGAGTGGGTAGTTGGGAGGTAACGAAAATGGTTCACTGAGTAGGTAGGTAGTTAATCTAACAATCATTAAATTCCTTTTATGTCAATAACTGGGTGGAAGAAACCAATTGGTTGCTCACCAGAGTTATTCTCCATACTAGTATTTATATACTGTGTGGGAGGAGCGTGCTCGGTAATGGTGATACATTACCGCTCAACCAACCGAGGAATAAACCAAGACAACGCTGGTACAAGAAGCCCCGCGAAGAGGAGAACAAAGGGAGAACGAAAACGAAGAACGGGGCGAGAGGACGTACCAGCAAAGTACGCTCTCGAATGAGACAACCGGAGAAGGGAGAGACTGTAATAACTAAAAGTAAGTGACTAATATGAGTTTTTACACCAAACAGTTAAGAACATTAAATTAAGCTGGGTCAGACAAGTTAGGCCTACATTGTGACCTAAGACCCAGCATCAACTCATAGCTTAACAAAGGTGAAGGTAGATTGCCCTAACCTAATCTTGTGAGGAATCCTACTGTGGACCTCAATTTATCTGCCCGCTCTGGACCATTTCTGGAATCTCTAGGCTGACCCCTCTAGGCTAGACTTGATCTACTCTATAGTTAGACTGGAGATATAAGGGGTGGGTTAATTGTGGACCAATTCATACAGAGCATTTTTCGCATTGGTGGTCCGTGTGTGGGGAATTTACAAACCTTAACCTTACTTAACAAAAATTGCAGAATTAGGCTAAATGGTCTAGCCTAAGCCTAACCTGAGCAAGCCTAATTAGGTCTACAACCTAGGGCCTAACTAGGAAACATTTACATTTAAGTAGTCTCATTCTCTTATAAGCTTAGACCTGAGTGACACATAAGTATTTGGAGGGGATTAAACCAAATTTAAACTCGACTGTTTTGTCTGTGCTCTCTCTTCTCTGGTAATTTATTCTTGTCCTCTATTTCATTACGATCCCCAGTGAGGTGACGTGTATGTATATATATGTATATAGTCTAAAAGTCACTAAAGAGTAAATATCACTAAATCTAAGCGGAATGGCAAGACGAAGCCATAAACAACCAACGGGCTGTTCGTATTGCTTTGGTCTGGCCTAGACATGTTTTTTCCTATCTGACCTAATCTTTGGTGCTGAGTAAAATTAGGTGATGAATCTAAGGTAACAAATCGGGTAGGAAGTTGTTCGTACTTAAGTATAGTTAGGGGTAATGTCTATAGCTTCTAAATTGGTAATGTAAGAGAGAGTTAGGTAGGCTGTTGTGGGACACAGGAATAAAACGGTAGGCTTCAAGGAATACCTAATTCAACGCACCGGTAAGTGCTTTTGATTGTTTGCTAGAACCTAAGTAACCTAACTGGGGTGTCTACCCCACGCTATCACATTTGGCGACGAGGATGGGATTTGGCTCATTTGGTTAAATTTTGTTCAGTGGGTTAAATTTGGCTCATTGGGTTAATTTGGCTTATTGGGTTCAAGTGGTTGTTTGGAAAATTGGATGCAGACTAGTGGGTCGTCCGATTTGGTTTGTTTGTGTGGGGAAGCTACCGTACTATAGCGTAGGTCCCGCCGCCCTAATTCTAAAACTAATTCCTACTCAGCCCTAACTCTAAAACTAATTCCTACTCAGCCCTAACTCTAAAACTAATTCTTACTCAGCCCTAACTCTAATACAATTCACTATTCAGCCCTAACTCTAATACAATTCACTATTCAGCCCTAACTCTAATAAAATTCACTATTCAGTAACTAGACCAAATTTAAACCTAACCTAACCTACTTCACGTGAGTTGGTCTAATTCGGTTTTGCTCTAGCATGTCGGTGATTGGCCATATAAGCCCCTACGAAGACAATGGGGAGGACTTCGAAGCTTATGCCACTAGGGTGAGGTTGTTTTTCGAGGCAAATTCCATTCCGGATGCTAAGAAAGTACCTACCTTTTTAACTATAATAGGCCCTAAAACGTTTGGTTTAGTTATGGACCTAGTTTCTCCTAAAGCACCGGAAACTTGCACCTATAAGGAATTGGTACAGGCCCTAACCGATCACTACAAACCCCGAGTAGTTCTCATCTATGAACGTTTCAAATTTTATTCAAGGCATCAGACGGGAAATGAAAGCATTGCAGAGTTTGTTGCAGGAATAAAAAGCCATAGCCGTACGTGTAAATTTGGGGACAAATTAGATGAAATGCTAAGAGATAGGTTTGTAATGGGTCTCAAAGAGGAGTCTACCCAGAGAGCCCTATTAGCCATACAGGACCTAACTTTTAGTCAGGCTGTAGAAATAGCTACGGCTAGAGAAGCAGCTGCTAAAGATGTTAGAGCTTTTGGAAATCATAGTAGTAAAGCCCAACACGTAAATAGCTTTAAATCTTCTAGGCCTGGCAGACCTAACGAGCCTACTAGACAGGCAAATAAAAGGTATGAGGCGAATATGACTAAGCCTACTAATTCTACTAAGCCTTCCAAGCCATGTACAGGGTGTGGAAAACACCATTGGAAGAAAGATTGCCCTTTTAAAGAAGCAGTTTGCCGAAACTGTAGTAAAATAGGCCACATAGCTAAAGTGTGTTTTTCAAAGAAAACAAAGGGTGAAAATTCTAATTTTAACATTTCTAGTATAAATCCTCAAAAGGGAAATACTTCGAACATTGGAGTGGAGTACCTATTCTATGAGCAGCAAAGTGGGGAAAATACAGGCCCATATATTGTAGAGGTAGGCCTAAATGGAATTACAGTTCCTCTAGAATTGGATACGGGTGCTGCCCGGACGGTCATGTCCAAGGTAGTTTTTGATAAGATTTTCAAAACACACCTAAACTACATGCATCTAAAACGATTTTGAAGAAGTACGGTGACATACAAATACCTATTTGTGGAGAAGCATACGTCACAGTTACACTTAACCAGAAAACTTTGTCTCATCCCTTAACCCTTTTAGTGGTGGATGAGCAAGGGCCTACTCTACTAGGCCGTGATTGGATTGATGCTTTGGAAATGCCAATTGACAAAATCTTGCCAAGGGGTCAGGCAGATGTGCATACACTTTCATATCCATCTGACATAGACTCATTGTTAAGGGAGTTTTCTTCTATTTTTGGGCCTGAAGTAGGCAACCTAAAAGGCCATCAGGTCTGCATAGAAGTAGATCCTAATGTAACTCCGAAATTTTGTAAGGCTCGTTCAATTGCGCATGCACTGCGGGAGAAGGTAGATTTAGAAATTGACAGGCTGCTAAAAGATAAAATTATTGAACCAGTCACACACGCTAAGTGGGCTGCCCCAGTAGTTCCTGTACTAAAACCGGACAAGTCCGTGCGGTTATGCGGGGATTACCGTTTAACAGCAAATAGAGCCGTCCTTCTAGATTGCTATCCTATACCCAAGCCTGATGAATTATTTAGCTCTCTTGCTGGGGAAAATATTTCACAAAACTCGATATGTCCCAAGCCTATGCTCAACTAAGTTTAGATGAAAACTCTAAAGAATTAACTATCATAAATACGCACCGAGGCCTATATAAGTACAATAGGCTATGCTATGGAATAGCATCGGCTCCAGGTATTTTTCAGAGGACAATGGACCAAGTTCTAGGTCACATTCCAGGGGTACTTTGCTTTCTAGATGATGTCCTCATTTCAGGTTCGACTAAAAAAGAACACCTAACTAGATTAACCACGGTTCTAAAAAGACTCCGGGATGCCGGACTTAAGCTAAAGAGAGAAAAGTGTTCATGGGTCACTAATGAGGTTTCATATTTAGGGTTCCGCATAGATGCCTCAGGCATTCATCCAACGGTGGATAAACTAGAAGCAATAGAAAAGGCACCACCTCCACAAAACATCACACAGTTACAAGCTTATTTAGGTCTCCTAAATTTTTATAGGAAATTTTGCCTAATGCATCGACTTTCCTTGAACCCCTAAATAAGCTATTACGATCTGGGGAACAGTGGAGATGGGAGAAAACTCAAAAGGAAGCATTTGAGGCTTCCAAGGACGTACTACTAAAGTCCACTCTCTTAGTGCATTATGATCCTAAACTTCCTCTCGTAGTTTCAGCAGACAGCAGTTCTTATGGAATTGGGGCAGTGTTATCTCACCACATTGATGGTGTAGATAGGCCTATCTGTTTTGCTTCTAGAACACTAACTGAGACGGAAAGACGATATGCACAAGTGGAACGTGAAGCATTAGCCTTAGTATTTGCAGTAAAAAAATTTCATTTCTATCTATGGGGTCATGAATTTAAACTAATTACTGACCATAAGCCTCTTTTAGGTTTATTTTCACCTAATAAAAATATTCCAGTTATGGCCTCAGGTAGGATTCAACGATGGGCACTGATTCTACAAGCCTATAAATTTGACTTAGTACATCGGTCAGGTAAACTTCTAGGTACGGCTGATGCGCTAAGTAGGTTGCCCTTAGAAAATCCAAATGATTGTGTACCTATACCTACAGAATGGGTTCACTTGGTGGAGTTTTTGGAATCCACTCCAGTATCTGCAGTACAAATAGAGCAGTGGACAAAATCAGACCCTATTCTGTCTAGGGTCATCCATTTCTGCTCAGTTGGTTGGCCTACTAAGGTTGAGAGTGAATTACAGCCTTTTATTCAGCGTCAGTCTGGCCTCTCTATTCAAAATGGCTGTCTCTTATGGGGCCACAGAGTGATTATTCCAAATAAAGGCAGGTCGAATTTAGTGAAGGAACTTCACGCTGAACACATGGGCGCAACAAAAATGAAAGAGCTGGCGAGAGCTTATTTCTGGTGGCCTGGTTTAGATGGAGAACTCGAATCATTGGTTCGTTCCTGTCAAAGCTGCCTAGAGAACAGAGATCTCCCAAGGAAAAGTCCACTTCATCCTTGGGAATGGCCTACTATACCGTGGCATAGGATCCATGTTGACTATGCAGGTCCTATAAATAATATTTATTTCCTAGTCATGGTGGACGCCTACTCTAAGTGGGTGGAAATTTTTCCAACCACTTCCACGACTTCGGGTGTAACGATTCGCTTACTCCGTTCAGTTTTCGCTCGATGGGGTTTACCCGTAGTCCTGGTTTCCGACAATGGTACTTGTTTTACCAGTGAGGAATTTCGTTCCTTCGTCCACCTAAATGGCATTAGACATGTCCGGTCTAGTGTTTTCCACCCGTCTACTAACGGTCTCGCGGAAAACATGGTCCGTACTTTCAAGTCGGCCTTGCGTCATTCTCGTGGGGAGGAAATGCAAGTGGTGTTGGATAAATTTTTGTTTAAATATCGAATAACACCACACACCACGACAGGGGTGTCTCCCTCTAAACTTCTGATTGGCCGGGGAATTCGTTCAGTTTTTGATTTGTTACGTCCAAACGAAATGTTACAACAACGAGTTTTACGCCATCAGGAAAAACAGAAGTTGTACCACGACACTAAAAGAGGGAGAGTTCTAGAAGCGAAACCTAATGATCCAGTTGTGATTCGCAACTATGGGGCTGGACCAAAATGGGTTCCTGCAACTGTGCAGGAGAGAACGGGCCCTGTTTCCTTCAAGTGCCAACTAGAAGATGGTCGTTCTATTAAACGCCATCAGGACCAGATATGGGAACGGGAAGTGCAGAAGGACCAGAGTCTTCCGGAAGAGAGAACTGATCCTCCGGAAAATGGTTCAACTTGCCCGCCTATACAGGTTGCACCTGATCCTACTACATCAACCCCGCTCCGCAGGTCGTCTAGGGTCCCTCATCCCCTGACAGACTAAACTTGTAGGGGAGGAGTGAGGTGACGTGTATGTATATATATGTATATAGTCTAAAAGTCACTAAAGAGTAAATATCACTAAATCTAAGCGGAATGGCAAGACGAAGCCATAAACAACCAACGGGCTGTTCGTATTGCTTTGGTCTGGCCTAGACATGTTTTTTCCTATCTGACCTAATCTTTGGTGCTGAGTAAAATTAGGTGATGAATCTAAGGTAACAAATCGGGTAGGAAGTTGTTCGTACTTAAGTATAGTTAGGGGTAATGTCTATAGCTTCTAAATTGGTAATGTAAGAGAGAGTTAGGTAGGCTGTTGTGGGACACAGGAATAAAACGGTAGGCTTCAAGGAATACCTAATTCAACGCACCGGTAAGTGCTTTTGATTGTTTGCTAGAACCTAAGTAACCTAACTGGGGTGTCTACCCCACGCTATCACACCCAGTTAAACAATTTTGACTTAGACATGGACAGTGCAGAATTGAAAAAGTTAAAAAAGAAAAGGGGGGCAAAGTTGGGAGCTGTTACAAAGGCTGTGAACACTTTTAACAATATTACACAACCAGGTAAGAAAAATATAGAGTGTGTAATTATTAAATTAGAAATTAAAAAGAAGGAAATAATAGCCATTAATGAGAGTATTTCAGAGTTAGTTGAATCCGAAATGGCTGAAGAACAATTGATAGACCTTTACGCTGATGATGATGATCAGGTAAGCTCAATTGAACAGCAAATAAGGGAACTACGGTCTCGGTTGACTGACTTAACACCAAAAAAAAACCTAATTCTGATTTTAATCAAAGTAGGGCTAACCTTCAACAAAATTTAAGTGGCATGCAAAATCCTGAGTCACAAGAATTGAGGGCTCAGTTACCCATTTTGCTAGTACCAACATTTGAAGGGGACACGGTACAATTCCCATCTTTCATTGACAAATTTGAGAATTTAATAGGTAATAAACCTTATATTTCAACTGTTGAAAAGTTTAGTTACTTAACTAGTTCCCTTAAAGGCCCAGCCTATAACCTAATAGCCTATTTACCAGCCGTAGGGGATTCATATGAAGTAGCTATTGATCTTTTAAAACGTAATTACATTAATAAAGATATGATTGTATATGAATTATCTCAACAAATTTTTGAATTTGCACCCATAAAAGATAACCATAGTGATATGGAAAATTTTTATACAAAATTAGAAGCTATTATAGGACAACTGGTTAGCAATGAGATAGATATTAAAACTTCATCTTGGCTTATACAAAGCATAGTACTTAGGTGCCTTCCTTCGAGGGTTAAAGATAATTTAATTCTAAAGACGGGAGAAAATTATCCTAATTTAGAACAAATAGAGAAAACTTCCCCAATATCCTAATTAATTACAACTTGAGAGATTTTCCAACACATAAGACCCAGACTATGGATAAACCAAAGACTGTTCCCAGACCAACTAGCTACAGCCAAACAGACAAAACTTGATACTGGAGAATCAAATGTGACCAACTATAATACACGAACACCTACATTACAGAACTTTAATGTAACTGCTGCCTCAACTTACACACCACATTGCAAATTTTGTGCAAGTAATGAACACAGTAGTACTGGGTGTGACAAATATTCAGACTTTAACCAAAGGGCTAAAAGATGTGAACAGTTGAACCTGTGTAAAAGTGTACTGGCCAGGGACATTATAAGAAAGACTGTAAATCTAGGTTAAGATTCAAGTGTAAGTTTTGTAAAAGTTTACGACATGTCTCATCAATGTGTGATTCACCAAAGTGTCCAAACAATAGTACTCAAACTCAAAAGATACCTCCCCAAACAAAGGTAATCAAGAAAATGCCACTTTCATGGGACATTCTGCTTGTTCAAACAATGTAACAAGAAACACTGAGATTCTTTTACCAACTATTACTTTGGACTTAGTGAATAGTGAGGGTAGTACCACTCCAGTGAGATGTCTTATAGACTGTTGTTCTCAACAAACATTTGTTTAAAAAATGTAGTTAATAAATTGGGTTTGACACCAAACCCGAATGAACAAAACCTCAATATTGCGTCCTTTGTTAAGGATAACTCGGGCAAATAGCTATAAGACAATTGACCTGGAACTACATTTAGAAAGTAATTCAAGAAAATTGAAGCAGTTATTATTTCTAAAGTAGGACAAAACAACTGGTTATACCCAAACTAGAACAAACCATAAATCATTTGGGAAAACACTACAAAATAGCTGATAGACATATCACTAACAACACAGTAGCTAACATTGAAATGCTAATAGGGGCAGATTATATTAATCTTATTCATAAGGGCATAGTAGAGATAGGTAATGGTATAGCTATTCAGACTCCATCAGGGATAGCCCCTTTGGGTGACCTATCAGAATACAACCTAGACCTAAACCAAAACAGTGCATGACCAACAAATACTATGTGCCTCAACTCAGTCCTACATAACACCTGTAAGAATAGCAACACTTTGAATAATATTATCTCAACTGAGAACATTAATTCATCATTATCAAATGAAACTTTGGATGAGGCAATTCAAACTTTATGGTTGCTAGAATCTGTGGGTATACATGACACACATCAAACTTCAGAAGATCAGTTAATGGTAGAAAGATTTGAAGACACCATTCAGTGTAAAGACAATAGTTATTTTATTGAGTTACCTTGGAAAATAAATTGTCCAACTTTAAGAGATAATCTCAAAGTAGCTAAAGGACATTTATATAAAGTAATGAAAAAACTCAAACAAGAAAATAATGTAAAAATATATAATGATGTCTTCAAAGAACAGCTACAGAAAGGCTTCATTGAAGAAGTAACAGATAACCCTTTTAAAAAAGATGGTTGTCATTATTTAACCCACAGGGGGTTTATCGACAAGATGCCCCAACAACAAAACTCAGAGTAGTATATAATTGTAGCCTCAAAGACAGTGATAAACACAGTTTGAATGATTGCTTGATTGAGGGTCCTAATCTCATTTCTGACCTTGTGAAGATCTTACTGAGGTTCAGGTTAGACAAATATGCTGTACAAAGTGACATTTCAAAGGCATTTTTGAGAATAAATCTTAAAAATGAATATGATAAGAACCAACTTAGGTTCTTATGGTTCAAGGATCCATTTGATTTTGAATAAAGGGTTCATAACCTATAGATTTAATGTTGTGTTGTTTGGAGCCAATTGCTCACCTAGCCTATTAGCATTGACAATTAGACATCATTTAAACCAGTTTAATAACTCTCTAACATTGAACTTCCTTAAGGAACATTTTACGTAGACAATCTAATAGGCTCAACGACAACAAAATCTGAATTATCTGAAGTCTATGAACACTCTCAAAACATTATGCAACAAGGTAACTTTGAACTTAGAGAGTGGATTTCAAATAATGAGGATTTAAACAAAAAGATTTTAAAAGATAATAATGGTCTTACTGAGCCATCAGACAGAGTTAAAACTTTAGGTATGAACTGGTATATTGGATGCAACTTCTAACAGTCATGATTCAATCTGTACTAAAGGTTTTAAACTTGATGAGGAAGCAAATACTAAAAGACAAATATTATCAGAGGCTTCCAAAATTTTTGATCCTATGGGTCTATTCCTGCCTTCAACAATAAAATCAAAGATTCTCCTCCAAAAATTTGGAGGACAAATGTTGGGTGGGATGATCCAATAACAAATGAAAATCAAAAATCTTGGAAGAAGTTAGCTACTGATTTAACAAAAGTGCAGAACATTAAAATTCAAAGGTGCTGTGGGTTTAGGGATAAGCCCCAGAGGCTTCATGTGTTTGCTGATGCAAGCACACAAGCTTATGGGTGCTGTGCGTATCTTGTAAGCCCTACAGGAGTCATCTAATTTATGCAAAAGGGAAGTTGCACCTCTCAAACCTACCCGAACCATACCTCAATTGGAACTATTGGCTGCTACATTAGCCATTAAAACCATTTCATTGTTTAAGGATGCTTACTATGATGTGTTCATAACTAATATCCACGTCTGGCTTGACAGTCAGATTTGTCTTGCCTGGATACGGAATGATAGCATTAATAGTAAGAATATCTTTGTAAGAAATAGGCTAAAAGAAATAGCTGACGCTAATGAAAGCCTACAAGTAAACTTCACTATGTTCCAACTAAACAGAATCCAGCAGACTTTCTGACCAGAGGTTTATCCTACAAGTTGTTGAAGTCAAACAAAACTTGGTTTATGGGACCTAAGTGGCTCTGTGATACAGACCAATGGCCTGTGGAACAAGTTAACTTGACATTAAATTTAATCTTTTCAAATGAAAAGGTTGAACCAATCACTAATTATGAAAAGTATTCTGATTTCAACAACTTGTCAGGGTGACAGCCTACTGTTTGAGGTTTGCTCACAACTGTTTAGCTACAATTAACAAACAGCTAAATAAAAATAATCATAATTATACAGAAGTTGCAACCCAATACTGGATAGGCCAAGCCCAACAAAAAGAGTACAATAAAGAGTTAGAATTCTTAACTAATGGGAAACAAACAAAAGAACCTGTACCATCAGTAGTTGTGGATCTAAACTTGTTCAGAGATGAGGAAGGCCTTCTAAGGTGTAAGGGAGATTAGACAAATCAAACTGTCATACAAAAGCAAAAATCCAATCCTTTTACCTAGATTTAGCTATTTGACAACATTAATAATCAGAAAAAACACACAATGATGTATATCATATGGGGTACCACAGACACTAACTACATTAAGAAAAACTTATTGGATACCCAAGGGAAGGATCACTGTTAAAACATTCCTGAGTGAGTGTGTCACATGTAGGCGTATTCATGCTAGGCCCTATAGGAAACCAAATCCTCCTGCTTTGCCAGAGGAGAGAGTTACTCTCAACAGACCCTTTGAGACTGTAGGCATTGACTATACAGGAGCATTGACTGTAGGGGTGGGTGACACTGAACAAAAAATGTACATTGTACTGTTTACATGTGCTGCCTCACGAGCTGTTTATTTGGATATTGTGGAGGACCTTACAGCAGAATCTTTTGTTGCTGTCTTTAAGAGATTCTGTGCACGACATTCAGTACCAAAGACAGTTTGGACTGACAATGCTACATATTTCAAAGCTGGTGAACAAGTCATCCACGACTTGTTAAGCAATGAAATCACACAATTATATATAAAAATTCAAACATAAAGTGGAAGTATATTCCGGTTGCCTCTCCTTGGTATGGTTCTATCTGGGAGAGGAATATACAAACAGTAAAGAATTGCTTGAAGAAAGCAATTGGCAAAAAACAGATATACTTATTTGGGTTACTCACTCTCCTGGCTGAGATTGAGAACATCATTAACAATAGACCACTCACTTATGTGAGTGACAACATTAATGACCCAGAACCATTAACTCCAAATCATTTGATTCGGGGAGAACAAGTTAGTCTCCTGCCGGACTACAATATAGACTCTTCAGAAGACCCAACTGGACTCAACGACATGATGAGCTCCAGACTAAGTTACAACATTTAACTAGAGTTAAAGCTCATTTCATTAAACAGTGGAAAACTGAGTACTTGATGGGTCTAAGGGAGAGACATAAACAAATGACTAAGAAGGATTGGTCTGACACAATTAAGGTAGGGGACCTTGTTCTCATACATGACAGTACTCCAAGACAATACTGGCCTCTGGCTAGAGTTTCAGAACTCAGACCAGGGGCAGACGGGGTAACAAGAGTGGTCAAATTAAGGACTTCAACGGGTGACAACAAGAGACATTTCTCTTTTGTACCCTTTAGAGTCTGGACCGAAAACAATGGACTTTGGAGAACCTTCTCCACTGACAGTAACAACTGGAGACACTGAACTTCCAGTAACTATTCCTTTGACAGTAGGAGTGGTAACGCATCCTACTACAACATTGACAGACACAAGACCTCAGCGACAAACAGCATTAAAAGCGCGACTATTTTTTCAACAAAAAATAGATGCTGGGGAATTGTAATTTTATCTTCTAACTTTCATTTTTTCTTTTCTTATGGTAAAGACCATAGACAGTTTCATCCTATGGATGTATATTTTCTCTTCTAATTAAATGCTACACCTTCTCATGAGAAGGTGAGGATAGGCACTGTTAATCAGATTAACAGGCATTTACAGTTAAATAGTTAGCTAGTCTACACTCAGACAAAAATTGGTGACAATGACACCAAAATTTTTATCTCCCGGGCCCCCAGTATATGGAAAACTGATGATGGGTAGTTGGGAGGTAACGAAAATGGGTTCACTGAGTAGGTAGGTAGTTAATCTAACAATCATTAAATTCCTTTTATGTCAATAACTGGGTGGAAGAAACCATTGGTTGCTCACCAGAGTTATTCTCCATACTAGTATTTATATACTGTGTGGGAGGAGCGTGCTCGGTAATGGTGATACATTCCGCTCAACCAACCGAGGAATAAACCAAGACAACGCTGGTACAAGAAGCCCCGCGAAGAGGAGAACAAAGGGAGAACGAAAACGAAGAACGGGGCGAGAGGACGTACCAGCAAAGTACGCTCTCGAATGAGACAACCGGAGAAGGGAGAGACTGTAATAACTAAAAGTAAGTGACTAATATGAGTTTTTACACCAAACAGTTAAGAACATTAAATTAAGCTGGTCAGACAAGTTAGGCCTACATTGTGACCTAAGACCCAGCATCAACCATAGCTTAACAAAGGTGAAGAGTATTGCCCTAACCTAATCTTGTGAGGAATCTACTGTGGACCTCAATTTATCTGCCCGCTCTGGACCATTTCCGGAATCTCTAGGCTGACCCCTCTAGGCTAGACTTGATCTACTCTATAGTTAGACTGGAGATATAAGGGGTGGGTTAATTGTGGACCAATTCATACAGAGCATTTTTCGCATAAGGGAGTTTTCTTCTATTTTTGGGCCTGAAGTAGGCAACCTAAAGGGCCATCAGGTCTGCATAGAAGTAGACCCTAATGTAACTCCGAAATTTTGTAAGGCTCGTTCAATTGCGCATGCACTGCGGGAGAAGGTGGATTTTAGAAATTGACAGGCTGCTAAAACATAAAATTATTGAACCAGTCACACACGCTAAGTGGGCTGCCCAGTAGTTCCTGTACTAAAACCGGACAAGTCCGTGCGGTTATGTGGGGATTACCGTTTAACAGCAAATAGAGCCGTCCTTCTAGATTGCTATCCTATACCCAAGCCTGATGAATTATTTAGCTCTCTTGCTGGGGGTAAATATTTCACAAAACTCGATATGTCCCAAGCCTATGCTCAACTAAGTTTAGATGAAAACTCTAAAGAATTAACTATCATAAATACGCACCGAGGCCTATATAAGTACAATAGGCTATGCTATGGAATAGCATCGGCTCCGGGTATTTTTCAGAGGACAATGGACCAAGTTCTAGGTCACATTCCAGGGGTACTTTGCTTTCTAGATGATGTCCTCATTTCAGGTTCGACTAAAAAAACACCTAACTAGATTAACCACGGTTCTAAAAAGACTCCGGGATGCTGGACTTAAGCTAAAGAGAGAAAAGTGTTCATGGGTCACTAACGAGGTTTCATATTTAGGGTTCCGCATAGATGCCTCAGGCATTCATCCAACGGTGGATAAACTAGAAGCAATAGAAAAGGCACCACCTCCACAAAACATCACACAGTTACAAGCTTATTTAGGTCTCCTAAACTTTTATAGGAAATTTTTGCCTAATGCATCGACTTTCCTTGAACCCCTAAATAAGCTATTACGATCTGGGGAACAGTGGAGATGGGAGAAAACTCAAAAGGAAGCATTTGAGGCTTCCAAGGACGTACTACTAAAGTCCACTCTCCTAGTGCATTATGATCCTAAACTTCCTCTCGTAGTTTCAGCAGACAGCAGTTCTTATGGAATTGGGGCAGTATTATCTCACCACATTGATGGTGTAGATAGGCCTATCTGGTTTGCTTCTAGAACACTAACTGAGACGGAAAGACGATATGCACAAGTGGAACGTGAAGCATTAGCCTTAGTATTTGCAGTAAAAAAATTTCATTTCTATCTATGGGGTCATGAATTTAAACTAATTACTGACCATAAGCCTCTTTTAGGTTTATTTTCACCTAATAAAAATATTCCAGTTATGGCCTCAGGTAGGATTCAACGATGGGCACTGATTCTACAAGCCTATAAATTTGACTTAGTACATCGGTCAGGTAAACTTCTAGGTACGGCTGATGCGCTAAGTAGGTTGCCCTTAGAAAATCCAAATGATTGTGTACCTATACCTACAGAATGGGTTCACTTGGTGGAGTTTTTGGAATCCACTCCAGTATCTGCAGTACAAATAGAGCAGTGGACAAAATCAGACCCTATTCTGTCTCGGGTCATCCATTTCTGCTCAGTTGGTTGGCCTACTAAGGTTGAGAGTGAATTACAGCCTTTTATTCAGCGTCAGTCTGGCCTCTCTATTCAAAATGGCTGTCTCTTATGGGGCCACAGAGTGATTATTCCAAATAAAGGCAGGTCGAATTTAGTGAAGGAACTTCACGCTGAACACATGGGCGCAACAAAAATGAAAGAGCTGGCGAGAGCTTATTTCTGGTGGCCTGGTTTAGATGGAGAACTCGAATCATTGGTTCGTTCCTGTCAAAGCTGCCTAGAGAACAGAGATCTCCCAAGGAAAAGTCCACTTCATCCTTGGGAATGGCCTACTATACCGTGGCATAGGATCCATGTTGACTATGCAGGTCCTATAAATAATACTTATTTCCTAGTCATTGTGGACGCCTACTCTAAGTGGGTGGAAATTTTTCCAACCACTTCCACGACTTCGGGGTAGACACCCCAGTTAGGTTACTTAGGTTCTAGCAAACAATCAAAAGCACTTACCGGTGCGTTGAATTAGGTATGCCTTGAAGCCTACCGTTTTATTCCTGTGTCCCACAAACAGCCTACCTAACTCTCTCTTACATTACCAATTTAGAAGCTATAGACATTACCCCTAACTATACTTAAGTACGAACAACTTCCTACCCGATTTGTCACCTTAGATTCATCACCTAATTTTACTCAGCACCAAAGATTAGGTCAGATAGGAAAAAACATGTCCAGGCCAGACCAAAGCTATACGAACAGCGCGTTGGTTCGTTTATCGCTTGCTCTTGCCATTCAGCTTAGATTTAGTGATATTTACCCTTTAGTGACTTTTAGACTATATACATATATATACATACACGTCACCTCACTCCTCCCCTACAAGTTTAGTCTGTCAGGGGGATGAGGGACCCTAGAGACTCTGGTCCTTCTGCACTTCACGTTCCCATATCTGGTCCTGATGGCGTTTAATAGAACGACCATCTTCTAGTTGGCACTTGAAGGAAACAGGGCCCGTTCTCTCCTGCACAGTTGCAGGAACCCATTTTGGTCCAGCCCCATAGTTGCGAATCACAACTGGATCATTAGGTTTCGCTTCTAGAACTCTTCCTCTTTTAGTGTCGTGGTACAACTTCTGTTTTTCCTGATGGCGTAAAACTCGTTGTTGTAACATTTCGTTTGGACGTAACAAATCGAAAACTGAACGAATTCCCCGGCCAATCAGAAGTTTAGAGGGAGACACCCCCGTCGTGGTGTGTGGTGTTATTCGATATTTAAACAAAAATTTATCCAACACCACTTGCATTTCCTCCCCACGAGAATGACGCAAGGCCGACTTGAAAGTACGGACCATGTTTTCCGCGAGACCGTTAGTAGACGGGTGGAAAACACTAGACCGGACATGTTTAATGCCATTTAGGTGGACGAAGGAACGAAATTCCTCACTGGTAAAACAAGTACCATTGTCGGAAACCAGGACTACGGGTAAACCCCATCGAGCGAAAAGTGAACGGAGTAAGCGAATAGTAACACCCGAAGTCGTGGAAGTGGTTGGAAAAATTTCCACCCACTTAGAGTAGGCGTCCACAATGACTAGGAAATAAGTATTATTTATAGGACCTGCATAGTCAACATGGATCCTATGCCACGGTATAGTAGGCCATTCCCAAGGATGAAGTGGACTTTTCCTTGGGAGATCTCTGTTCTCTAGGCAGCTTTGACAGGAACGAACCAATGATTCGAGTTCTCCATCTAAACCAGGCCACCAGAAATAAGCTCCCGCCAGCTCTTTCATTTTTGTTGCGCCCATGTGTTCAGTGTGAAGTTCCTTCACTAAATTCGACCTGCCTTTATTTGGAATAATCACTCTGTGGCCCCATAAGAGACAGCCATTTTGAATAGAGAGGCCAGACTGACGCTGAATAAAAGGCTGTAATTCACTCTCAACCTTAGTAGGCCAACCAACTGAGCAGAAATGGATGACCCGAGACAGAATAGGGTCTGATTTTGTCCACTGCTCTATTTGTACTGCAGATACTGGAGTGGATTCCAAAAACTCCACCAAGTGAACCCATTCTGTAGGTATAGGTACACAATCATTTGGATTTTCCAAACAACCACTTGAACCCAATAAGCCAAATTAACCCAATGAGCAGAAATGGATGACCCGAGACAGAATAGGGTCTGATTTTGTCCACTGCTCTATTGTACTGGAGATACTGGAGTGGATTCCAAAAACTCCACCAAGTGAACCCATTCTGTAGGTATAGGTACACAATCATTTGGATTTTCCAAACAACCACTTGAACCCAATAAGCCAAATTAACCCAATGAGCCAAATTTAACCCAATGAACAAAATTTAACCAAATGAGCCAAATCCCATCCTCGTCGCCAAATGTGATAGCGTGGGGTAGACACCCCAGTTAGGTTACTTAGGTTCTAGCAAACAATCAAAAGCACTTACCGGTGCGTTGAATTAGGTATGCCTTGAAGCCTACCGTTTTATTCCTGTGTCCCACAAACAGCCTACCTCACTCTCTCTTACATTACCCCTAACTATACTTAAGTACGAACAACTTCCTACCCGATTTGTCACCTTAGATTCATCACCTAATTTTACTCAGCACCAAAGATTAGGTCAGATAGGAAAAAACATGTCTAGGCCAGACCAAAGCAATACGAACAGCCGCGTTGGTTCGTTTATCGCTTGCTCTTGCCATTCAGCTTAGATTTAGTGATATTTACCCTTTAGTGACTTTTAGACTATATACATATATATACATACACGTCACCTCACCCATTCAGGTATCATACTTACCCGATGGCGAATGAGAAATATTTCTAAATAAGAGAAACGGTAATTTGTACAAAAGCTTGTGATTCCCTGCAGTTACAAGCTTTGAATTTTAGATTATATATGTTCTCAATCAGTTTCCTCACTGCACTCGTTGGCAAAAAGTTGGCGTGTTTAATTCGCAGTGCGAGGGCGTGCACTGTCATCCAAGAACACCCCACCTGCAGTAAGCAACCTGTTTTTTTCTGATCGCCGTGCGGAGTCGCTGTAAAGTTTCACAATAAGAAGTGGCATTTATTGTTGTCCCTTTTAACAGGAATTTAACATGCAAAACGCCTTGATGGTCCCAAAAATCGTTGCCATCACCTTACCAGATGATGATGCAATCTTAACTTTTTGGTTCGTGGTGACCCCAGCTGTTTCCACTTTACAGTGTTGCCACACATGCCTAACAAAATATTGTAACCCCAACAACATTGAACTATGCATAATGCACCAGTAATTAACCTTGTAAACTTACTTTTTGAACTCTCGTATTTAAGACTTGTACCCCTAGAATTTTTACATTCGCTTATTTTATCTCTATTTTTATACACTAATACACTTACATCCTTCGACCAATTACCCGGGTATATACGTCACTTTCTCAAGTCTCTGGCATATCTTCCACGATATTCAATCACCATTGCACCTCCACACTTAATAATTTTATTTCACTACATAGCCTACCAATTTCTGGTGACTTTCCTTTCTTAAACTTACATGCTGCTCGTTCAATTTCCTCTAATTTAATGTCTTCTACTTCCTGATTATACACTCCTACGACTCTCACGAATTAGATCAGTAACCGAGTATCGCTCAGTACTCACAAGCCCATACAGAAGACGAAACTGCAAACAAAGAAGTCGTACAAAAGACTTTCCCATCTAAGTAAGAATAGACGAAAGATGAAGACCACTGGCTACGACTGCAATTCCTGAAACTCTACTCCTTGGAAAGAAGACGTGAGCGATACACAATAATATACATCAGAAAATAATCGAGAAATATGCGCCAAACTTTAGATATGAAGTAAAAAACAGTGGAATCAGAGACGAGGCAGATTCTGTACTATCCCAGCTGCGGTGGGACGGTCATGGAAACGAAAATACTCTCAGAATACTAAGACTAAAACTCCATCTTGCTATCAAAAGAATTGAGGGACTTCTAGCAAATGAACCTGAAGAATTTAACGTATCACCTCAACAGGCAGGGGCGGATCCAGAGCAAAATTTTAGGTGGGGGCGTTCACCTTCCAGAATCTAAGATTATAATGTATTGGCAGGCAGCTGGTGTGACAGAAATGGCAACAATTATTACATATTCGTGGTGCCTACAAAGAATGCAGAAAAGTGTTTTCTGACTCAAAAAAGTCAATTCTTCAAGATGACAGTAAGCTCCAGTGAGGCATAAAATTAGTGCAACATTTACATTACTATTTCATTAAGCATCATCATTAGGGACAAGAAAAATATAAAATAAATGTCCCCCCCAGTATACCTTAGTGAGTGCAAGCATCCATACTTGGCGACTTACAAATACCTCTGAAACAATTGCATATTGCTGGAAAAGTAACAACGAAAGCGGTACACCTACAACTACATTAAAGTACCAAACGTGACATCAAAATTCTGATTATTATTATTATTATTATACTGTACATATAAGGCTACATAGGTTCACCATCACTAATCTCTATAAATTACTGGATAGCGCATTAGCTTAAAATGTATTTTAGCTTAAAAAGTACTTTGTCGATGGAGAAGTAGCGATTAGAATGCGTGTATAAAACAACTATATAGGTGTTATATTTTATTTTATTTTATTGGATTCAGAATCCCAGCTGAGCCCTGAACGGCCAAGCTCTGAAGGGCCACACAGCCCAAGTTAAGCTAGACTAAAACTTATGGACTTCGAGGTCCTATTAGGTCCTACCTCAGGGTTGCTGACTCGCTGTAGGCCTACCTTAGGCCTCAGTTGCATAAAATTAAGATAAAAAACAAAAGGGGCACTACTTATGGTCTTTCTAAACCTTGCAACAACAACAACAACAACAACAACAACGTGTGCCATTGCACGATGCAACAATCTTGTATCTAAACAATCAAACTGGATTGCAAGAGAGCTCTCTATAAGATCACTCCCTGAGAGTGCCGCATTCAACAAACGAGTAGGAAGGACGCGCAGTGCCCCAAAGAAATGATGCCACAACAGTGCCCAAGCAATGATGCCACAAGAGCCCAAAAATGCTCTTCCTCTTCTAGCTTTTCTAACACAAACTTCCGAAGAGGCATTGTTGTCATTACCTTCTGCAAGTTTAGCCAAGCCTTCTCCATGAGGCTGTAACTCAAATGTTTCATCTTGACTATCCGTGTTTTTGCTGATTTCTAAAGCATAGAGTTTTTGTATAGGTCTCTTTAATTTTCCTCCTGAAGTCTTTACCAGTGCAGACCTAACTAAATTGTCTTTGCCAACAAACAACTCTTCAATTATGCCAAGCTTCCAGAATTGCCTTGGTCTTTCATTCACAATCATTACCACTTCTCCCACCTTGATACGATTTGCATTGGAGCCTGATGGGTAATAATTGAGTTCTGGCAAGTATTCCATCTGCCACCTCTTCCATAACTGATCTTGTAGCTATTCAAGGTACTTGAACCTTCTGGCTAACTCTTCGTTTCGTGAGTGCTCTGGAGTACGGCTGATGCGCTAAGTAGGTTGCCTCTAGAAAATCCAAATGAATGTGTACCTATACCTACAGAATGGGTTCACTTGGTGGAGTACTTGGTGTACTCCAGTATCTGCGGTACAAATAGAGAAGTGGACAAAATCAGACCCTATTCTGTCTAGGGTCATCCATTACTGCTCAGTTGGTTGGCCTACTAAGGTCGAGAGTGAATTACAGTCTTTTTATCAACGTCAGTCTGGCCTCTCGATCCAAAATGGCTCTCTCTTATGGGGCCACAGAGTGATAATTCCGAATGAAGGCAGGTCGAATTTAGTGAAGGAACTTCACGCTGAACACATGGGGGGCAACAAAAATGAAAGAGCTGGCGAGAGCTTATTTCTGGTGGCCCGGTTTAGGTGGAGAACTCGAATCATTGGTTCGTTCCTGTCAAAGCTGCCTAGAGAACAGAGATCTCCCAAGGAAAAGCCCACTTCATCCTTGGGAATGGCCTACTATACCTTGTCATAGGATCGATGTTAACTATGCAGGTCCTATAAATAATACCTATTTCCTAGTCATTGTAGACGCCTACTCTAAGTGGGTGGAAATTTTTCCAACCACTTCCACGACTTCGGGTTACTATTCGCTTACTCTGTTCGTGTTTCGCTCGATGGGGTTTACCCGTAGTCCTGGTTTCCGACAATGGTACTTGTTTTACCAGTGAGGAATTTCGTTCTTTTGTCCATCTAAATGGCATTAGACATGTCCGGTCTAGTGTTTTCCACCCGTCTACTAACGGTCTCGCGGAAAACATGGTCCGTACTTTCAAGTCGGCCTTGCGTCATTCTCGTGGGGAGGAAATGCAAGTGGTGTTGGATAAATTTTTGTTTAAATATCGAATAACACCTCGCACAACGACGGGGGTGTCTCCCTCTAAACTTATGATTGGCCGGTGAATTCGTTCAGTTTTCGATTTGTTACATCCAAACGAAACGTTTCAACAATGAGTTTTACGCCAGCAGGAAAAACAGAAGTTGTACCACGACACTAAAAAAGGGAGAGTTATAGAAGCGCAACCTAATGATCCAGTTATGATTCGCAACTATGGGGCTGGACCAAAATAGGTTCCTGCAACTGTGCAGGAGAGAACGGGCCCTGTTTCCTTCAAGTGCCAAGTAGAAGATGGTCGTTTTATTAAACGCCATCAGGACCAGATATGGGAACGTGAATTGCAGAATGACCAGAGTCTTCAGGAAGAGAGAACCGATCCTCCGGAAAATGTTTCAATTCGCCCGCCTATGCAGGTTGCACCTAATCCTACTACATCAACCCCGCTCCGCAGGTCGTCTAGGGTCCCTCATTCCCCTGACAGACTAAACTTGTAGGGGAGGAGTGAGGTGACGTGTATATATATATATATATATGTATATAGTCTAAAGTCACTAAAAGGGAAATATCACTAAATCTAAGCTGAATGGGAACACGAAGGGATAAACAAACGAACGCGGCTGTTCGTATTGTTTTGGCTGGCCTAGAGCATGGTGTTTCGTATCGGACCTAATCGTTGGTGCTAAGTGTAATTAGGTGATGTTTCTAAGGTGACAAATGGGGTAGGAAGTTCTCAGTACTTAAGTACAGTTAGGGGTAATGTCTATAGCTTCTAAATTAGTAAAGTAAGAGAGAGTTAGGTAGGCTGTTTGTGGAACGCAGGAATCTATGGTAGACCCCAAAAGGAATATCTAATTCAACGCACCGGTAAGTGCTTCTGTTTGTTGTTTAGGAACCTAATAACCTAACGGGGTGTCTAACCCCAAGTTTGGTCTTTCATCCACAATCATTACCACTTCTCCCACCTTAATACGATTTGCATTGGAGCCCTTTACATTGCCTGATGGGTAATAATTGAGATCTGGCAAGTATTCCATCTGCCACCTCTTCCATAACTGATCTTGTAGCTCTTCAAGGTACTTGAACCTTCTGGTTAACTCTTCGTTTCGTGAGTGCTCTGGATAGGCTGTAAGTCTTCTGACAAACTGGGGCTTGATGTTAATCGTTTACCACAGAAAATAATTTCGTGTCAATAGCTCTGCATCCTGCATACTGTTATAAACAAAAGTGATAGGCCTACTGTTCACCATTGCTTCTACTTCACACAAAATAGTGCAGAATTCTTCTTTGCTCAAATGAGCATTAGCTAAAAGTTTCTTTAATGGACACTTTACACTTCTCACTAGCCTTTCCCAAAATCCTCCCCACCATGGTGCTCTCTCAACAATAAACTCCCACTGTATCCCATGGTGTGAAAAGTAGGATTGGAATACCTCCTCTTTTAGCAAGGACCAAACTTCTTGGAGTTCCTTTGCAGCCTTTTTGAAGGTTTTTGCATTATTCGATATTATTTTATTTGGGAAACCCCTTCTGTTCACAAACCTTTTAAAGGCCAAAAGAAATACATCACTACTTAAGTTGCTTACCAACTCCAAATGGATTGCTCTGGTGGTAGCACATGTGAAAAGACATATATAACCTTTGTTAGACTCCCCTGCAAAGTCTACTCCCACTACATTAAATGGGGCTGTATAGAAACACCGTTCTCTTGGAAGTCGAGCCACCTTTTCAAAATAAGGCTTTGCTCTCCGACTCTTGCAAACCACACATTTATGCAAGACCTTTTTTACTACTTGTCTAATTTTGGGAATTCAAAACTGTTGTCTGATCTCTATTATCACTTCTCTAACTCCAGCATGTAACAACTTGTGATGAGTATCCAGGCTCAAAAGTTCTACAAATTGCCCCCCAGAAGGTAGCAAAATTGGATGTCTTTTCTCCTCTGGAAACCCAGAAAACTGTAGTCTACCTCCTACTCTCAATAAGTCCTGATCCAAAAACACATCCAAACCCTTGAGAGCAGAATGTGTTGGTAGAACCTGTAATGGACGGCTGGTGAGCAATTCCCTCTCTCCACCAAATTTTTCCTTCTGCACATATAACACCAAGTATTGCCTGGCTTGATGAATCTCCTTACTGTTCAGAATTCCTCCCCTTCTTGTTTCTCCCTTAATGTTGTCTGTAAATCTATATACCCATGCTATCAATCTTAACCTTTTCAGACTGCTAATGTCCTCAAGCCTCAATATGGGGTCCTGCTGCATAACTTGACAACTGTTCACAGTGCATTCTCTCATCTCACTCACCCATGTTTCTTCAGCCTGGCATTCTCCTACAATAGGCTGATTAGAAGGCCAATTTTCACTTCCAAGTTTTAGCCAATGTGGCCCATTGCACCACAAACTTGATAGTGCAAGATCCTTCACTGAAATTCCTCGTGTTGCTAAATCAGCGGGGTTTTGGGTGCCTGGACAATGCTTCCATTGCTTTGGATCGGTGTGTGCTTAAATTTCCTCCACCCTATTGGCAACAAAAGGTTTCCATTTCCTTGCCTGACTTCTTAACCAGTGCCAAACTATAGTGGAGTCTGTCCAATAATAGCTTGGAATTTCATAGAGGGCCAAAGACTTTTGCACTGTAACTGCAAGCCGACTAGCAATAACTGCACCCATCAATTCCAACCTTGGAATAGAAAGCCTTTTCAAAGGTGCTACTTTGCTCTTTGCAGCAACCAACCTGCAACTTCCTCTTTGAATGTGCCTCTTATATAAATACAAGTTGCATAGGCTTCCTCACTTGCATCACAAAAGATGTGCAGCTTCAAATTATCTGGACTATTGTTCAATTCTCCAAAGTACCATTGTAGTGCCTTGCACCACAAGATTATTCTTTATTAGTGAAAACTGCCACAAATTGGCATGAGTGAAATATTTAAATCTAAAATAAATAAATAAATACAAGTTAAATATGTCCAGTGATCAAATTTAATTCTTAAGAATTCAGTGTGGTGTGACTAGACATGAATGGGCTTTTAAGGATTATTTTGGCTGGTTGGTAAAATTATTAAGTAAAAACAAACTTGTGTGCAACGACAACACAAAGGACGCCACTTTACACATTATATTCGAAATCACCCCGCCAGCAAGCAAAGTTCCTTTGTGGTATGTTTTGTGTTTATAGTATTTATTCTTTACTATTTCATATCTGTATGCAATACCGCATACTGCAGATACTAACGCCTTATACCGTTTGCAATTAGTACTAAGATTCATACTACAAATAGTAATGTAAGATTCATATAATAAATTACTTAGGCTAAGTTAGGTCTAGGCTAAAGCCAAATTGTAACTAGCCTAACTGAGGCCTACCATAGTCTTTGTTTTAGATTAACCTCAGCTCAATATGTTGAAGAGGCAAAGGCCTGCCTATTAAATTTTCTTAGTATATTTTACTTTATAAGCCTATTATGTTTCATGTTATTTTCTTAGCAGATGGCCTACTAATCATTTGTAGCCTACATATTTCCTTTAGTTTTCCCATTCAACTTAACACAATCCCATAACCAGAATTAACTGTAATTTATCATCCACAGGTTACTGGGGCCTATATAACCTATATGTATTTTAATTATTAATTATTGCCATTTTTTATTACTCTTTTTCTCCAAAATATTACTTACAGTATTCTTGTCTGTCTCTTTGCAGACAAGGTTGTCATTGTGGCTATTATCTTTGTTATTATTATCTTTGTTATTATTATCTTTGTTATTATTATTATTATTACTATACTATTATTATTACAATATTATCTTTTAGTTATTATTACTACTATTATTACTACTATTATTACTATTATTTGTATTGCATATTTATTATTATAATCAGTATTATTTGCAGACTGTTATATATTAGCCAAACAGGCCATTATTTAATCTCACCATTATAAGTCCATCAAAGTTGTTACGGGTAAAAATCCCCTTTGCATATACTTATTAATTGTTGTTAATAAAATATAAAAATTCATATTGATTTAATAATCAGTCCTTCCCTTCATTTATTAAAATTAACTTTGCGCCGCAGTGCCGGATGCCAATCTAGTACTTGGGCGCTGGTGACCCTGGCATATAGTTAATTATCTACGTAAACTTGTAAAGGTCTAAATAAAAAAACTGGACTCTTACAATTGGTAACCTCCCGGAGTGACCAAACACCGTAATTTATGCAAAAAAAAAAAAAAAAAAAAAAATTTTTTCTAAAAGTTTTTTCTCAATTTTTGTCAATATATTCAGTCTGCATCTATAATTTTATTAAATTCACTAGTACAAAGCACTCACCTGTACTGGAAGTGTATTCTATTGCAAAATATATTCCTTTTATTTTGCCTTTTTATAAATTCAGCATTTTCTAAAGTTTTTTTATGCAAATTTACTTATATTTTGCAAACAGCCTATACGCAGACTATTTTTCTGCTAATATTGGGCTACATCATAAAAAAATTTTTTACTTATCTTGCAAACAGCCTATACGCAGACTATTTTTCTGCTAATATTGGGCTACATCATAAAAAAAAAAAAAAAAAAAAAAAATTTCACGTAACTTTTTGTTATTGGCATTCATAACTCTAATTGAGTCTCATACTCAACCAAGCTTACCTGAAGCCATTATTTACATTCAACAACATTTGTTGAAATCTTGTCAGTTTGTGACACATTTTAAATTTTTTTTAGTACCTTGTAACAAATAATAGCCACAATGACCAATAACAACCTAGGGTCATCCAATGGTGGTACTCCAAATTCACCACCTATAACGGACTTTCTCACAATGTATCAGCCTACCACTCCACAATTCACCGCTGAAGAGCCTGGAATCTTTGTGAGTCAACTGCGGGATTATTTTGAGATAAAAGGAGTTACGGACCCACGAACCAAGTTCCTTGTCACAAAGAACCTCCTGCCTACACAAGTATACAAAGTAGTGCGGGATGTAACTCTATTGCCTCCGTCTGACCAAGCTTTTGAGAGCCTCCTCAGCGAGTTAGTCAGGAGACTCGGCCAATCAGAAGAAGAGCGACTCAATGCTCTACTCAAGGACCAAGTTCTTGGGGATCAAACGCCAACAGCCTTCCTGAGACATCTGCAAGACCTGGCTGGACAGACCAATGAAGACGATAAAAACTCACCCTTAATGCGACGCCGCTTCCTCAATGGTCTCCCTACTGCCCTACGGCCAATGCTCCGTTGTATGCCAGATGATACAGACCTCCTCACAATGGCCAAAACAGCTGATAAGATGATGATTGAAATCCACCTTGGCCAAGTAGATAACCACACCCATCACCCCCAAATCTGTGCCACGCAGGACGACAATCTGAGTCCGGCTGCACAAGGTCTTAAAGTATCCAATGAAATTCTACGAACACTTAAAGAAGAATTTAAAGCTCTCCGAATAGAGCTAGCTAACAACAGGGAACGAGAGAGAAGTTCTTCAAGACAGGACGACCCTCTGGTCCAATTAGAGCCTCCCAATATGAACCTGGACAACGCCTCGTTCTCCTACAACCACAGCCACCGCAAACAGGTCAGTTGGTTGCTCCTAATCCAAATCTATTAGCCTTACCTCATCCTCAATCCTCAATCCCCACTACTCAGCCCCATTCTCAACCTATTTCCTTACCACAGTCTACTGTTCATACCCCTCCTTGCTGGTATCATGAAAAGTTTAAAGATCGTGCAACGCGCTGTCTCACACCTTGCCCATGGACTCCTAACCCTCCTTTAAACTAACCAGGCTGGTGTCACAGGCGTCTGACGCTACAGCCTCTCAAGCCTCTCCTCCTATCCTTACTTCAACTAACCCTACCACTACCTCATTTAACACTGTCAAACCAACCTACGTACGCAAGTAAAGTTAAAGAATCGCAACCTACTTATTCAACCACAGCTAATTTAATACCCCCAACTAATTCTCCAAATACAACACAAACTCCTTCCCACAGCAATACTAACCTTCTTCCACAAAAATTTAATGATTCACAAACTACTGCACCACCTGGTCCAACATTCACCTTGCATGATCCACTTTCAGGCTATGCATTCCTTATTGACACTGGAGCTCAATACAGTGTTATTCCTGCAACAGCCGCAGACCGTGCAAACGGACCTTCTCCTTTCATTTTACGTGCAGCTAATTCTTCATCTATTCACACTTATGGACATCGTTCTATTTCAGTTTCTCTTGGACTTAGACGTGTTTTCCGCTGGATATTTCTTGTCGCGGATGTATACTCCAATGTTAGGCTCTGATTTTCTTTCTGCTAATGATTTATTAGTTGATGTTCGTAGAGCACAATTAATTGATAATGTCACACATCTTTCAGTAATTGGTTCTCCTACCGTGCACCCCTCTTCATTATTGGCAAGTTCTCTGCCACAGTGCTCACCTGCTATAGAGCAGCTCCTAAATGAATTTTCTTCCTTACTCAACCCTGTTCTAAGGATACCCCTATTAAACACTCTGTTGTCCACCGTATTGATACGGTAGGCTCACCTGTTTTCACCCGCCCACGTCGCTTAGCTCCAGATCGTCTTGCAATTGTGAGACGAGAGTTTGAACACATGCTTGAACTCGGTATTATACGGCCTTCAAGTAGCCCGTATGCCTCTGCTTTACACATGGTCCCAAAACCTACACCTGGAGACTGGCGTCCATGTGGAGATTATCGTGCTTTGAATGACAACACGATTCCAGATCGCTATCCCCTTCCTCACTTACACGATTTTACTTCTGCTCTCCATGGCACCACAGTATTTTCACGCCTTGACTTGGTGCGAGCCTTTCATCAAATTCCTGTACACCCTGATGATGTACATAAAACTGCTATAACAACCCCTTTTGGGTTATTTGAAATGACAAAAATGCCATACGGACTGCGTAATGCAGCCCAAACTTTTCAACGCTTCATTGATGAAGTGTTGAGAGGTCTCTCCTTCACTTTCACATATGTCGATGACATTCTCATCGCAAGTTCTTCTCCCTCAGAACATATTCAACATTTACGCTTAGTTTTTTCTCGGTTGGCAGAATATGGTGTATTGCTAAACCCTGAAAAATGTGTCTTTGCTGTAGATGAACTCACCTTCTTAGGACACAAAGTTACTTCGAAGGGCATTTCTCCTCTCGAAAATAAAGTATCTGTCATAAGGTCTTTCCCACAACCGCAAACTCAAAAGCAACTTCGCCGCTTTTTAGGGATGGTAAACTTCTACCATCGCTTCATTCCTCAGTGTGCAAACATTCTTGCACCCATAACCTCTCTTCTTCGCCAATCAAAAAGGGGCAGATCCACTGCAGTTCTGTGGAACCCCGAAGCTACCAACGCTTTTTCACAAGCAAAAGAGGCTATAGCACGAGCTACATGCCTTGTTCACCCTCAACCAGACGCTCCTCTGAACTTAGCCACTGATGCCTCTGACGTTGCCGTGTCAGGAGTGCTCCAGCAGCTTGTTTCAGGCGTTTGGGAACCTCTCGCATTCTTTTCACGCAAGCTCTCACCTTCACAAATGAGGTACAGCACTTTCGGTCGAGAGTTGCTGGCGATATACCTCTCCATCCGTCATTTCAGGTCATTCCTGGAAGGACGTGACTTTAGCATTTTTACGGATCATCGTCCGTTAATATTTGCTCTCCATTCTCAATCAGACTCTCATGCTCCTAATGAGCGAAGATACCTTGATTTTATTCTTCAATTTACTTCAGACATTCGACACATTTCAGGTTCTTTGAATGTTGTGCCGGATGCGCTGTCTCGCATCTCAGCAATTTCTGACCCTGGACACTCTCACATCAACCTTTCAGAGATGGCTAAGGCTCAGTCCACGGATACAGACCTCCAAACTCTTATTAATTCACCCACTTCATTGCAAGTCCGCTCTTTACCAGTTGAACCCAAGTCAGACTTACTAATTTTATGTGACGTCTCGACTGAGCATATTCGACCGTTGGTCCCACAAGGGCTGCGAAGAGCTGTTTTTGCTAAACTCCATTCCCTTTCTCACCCGGGAATTAAGGCCACCCAAAAATTAATTGCAGCTAGGTTTGTATGGCCAAGTATGCACAAAGATATCCGCAATTGGACTCGATCTTGCCTTCAATGTCAGCGTGCCAAAGTTCACCGACACACAAAGTCAGAAATTGGTACCTTTCCTTTGCCAAAGGCTCGTTTTGAGGCCATACACCTAGACATAGTCGGCCCCCTCTATTCTTCTCGAGGTTATACCTATCTTCTCACTGTCATTGATAGGTTCACAAGATGGCCAGAAGCTGTTCCTTTGACTTCTTGTACTGCTTCTGCAGTAGCTCACGCCTTTGTTTCATGTTGGGTTTCCCGTTTTGGAATACCTGCAACCATTTGCACAGACAGAGGTGCCAGTTTGAATCGGCCTTATGGAAGGAACTCATGCTCCTTCTTGGGACTGAGCGCATCAGAACAACAAGCTATCACCCGCAATCCAATGGGGTGATAGAACGCTTCCATCGTCAACTTAAAAGTTCCTTGCGAGCCACTGATCCATCTACTACATGGGTGGACAGGCTACCCCTAATCCTACTCGGAATTCGTACTGCTCTGAAGACTGATCTTGCATGCTCTGCAGCAGAATTAGTTTACGGTACCACACTCCGGTTACCCGGAGAATTTTTCACACCTACACCCATTAACCCCGCATGTGATCCTGCTTCGTATGTTAAGACATTACGCTCTGTTATGAAGCAAATTCGTCCCACAGCACCTAGAACTTCCACTTCACAAACTACCTTCGTTTCCCCTGATTTACAAACTTGCACACATGTTTTCTTGAGACATGATGCTCACCGCTACCCTCTTCACTGCCCCTATGATGGTCCCTTCCTTGTGCTAGACCGTAAACCCAAAACTTTCATCATTGACAAGGTGGGCAAGCGTGAAACTGTTTCTGTGGACCGCTTGAAACCAGCATACCTTGATTTTTCTCCAACAAAAGATCCTATCCTCCCTCAATCTTCTGTACCTCCACCTCAAATACAGGTACAGCAACCTATCCCTCCTCAATCTTCTGTACCTTCATCTCATATACAGGTACAGCAATCTACCCTTCCTAAATCCTATGTACCACCACCTCATCCGAGGGTACAACAATCTATCATCCCTCTTCCAATTCTCCTTCATTATCGCAACCAACTGTCTTTGAACCAGCCAGTGGCTCCATCGCACAGGCACCAAGAATCCCCTTCCCCCAATGTCCCTACTGCACCTGTAGCACCATCCATGCCTTCAGAACCAGTGCTGCAGGATATTGCCATCCAAAAGCAAACAACGACTCGTTCTGGAAGAGTCATTCGTAAGCCAGTGCGTTTTGACATTTAAGTGTTTTTTTTTACCCCTGACAACCATGTTTTTGGGGGGCAGTACTTGTAGTGCCTTGCACCACAAGATATTCTTTATTAGTGAAAACTGCCACAAATTGGCATGAGTGAAATATTTAAATCTAAAATAAATAAATAAATACAAGTTAAATATGTCCAGTGATCAAATTTAATTCTTAAGAATTCAGTGTGGTGTGACTAGACATGAATGGGCTTTTAAGGATTATTTTGGCTGGTTGGTAAAATTATTAAGTAAAAACAAACTTGTGTGCAACGACAACACAAAGGACGCCAAAACATTATATTTTCGAAATCACCCCGCCAGCAAGCAAAGTTCCTTTGTGGTATGTTTTGTGTTTATATATTTATTCTTTACTATTTCATATCTGTATGCAATACCGCATACTGCAGATACTAACGCCTTATACCGTTTGCAATTAGTACTAAGATTCATACTACAAATAGTAATGTAAGATTCATATAATAAATTACTTAGGCTAAGTTAGGTCTAGGCTAAAGCCAAATTGTAACTAGCCTAACTGAGGCCTACCATAGTCTTTGTTTTAGATTAACCTCAGCTCAATATGTTGAAGAGGCAAAGGCCTGCCTATTAAATTTCTTAGTATATTTTACTTTATAAGCCTATTATGTTTCATGTTATTTTCTTAGCAGATGGCCTACTAATCATTTGTAGCCTACATATTTCCTTTAGTTTTCCCATTCAACTTAACACAATCCCATAACCAGAATTAACTGTAATTTATCATCCACAGGTTACTGGGGCCTATATAACCTATATGTATTTTAATTATTAATTATTGCCATTTTTATTATCTTTTTCTCCAAATATTACTTACAGTATTCTTGTCTGTCTCTTTGCAGACAAGGTTGTCATTGTGGCTATTATCTTTGTTATTATTATCTTTGTTATTATTATCTTTGTTATTATTATTATTATTACTATACTATTATTATTACATATTATCTTTTAGTTATTATTACTATATTATTACTACTATTATTACTATTATTTGTATTGCATATTATTATTATAATCAGTATTATTTGCAGACTGTTATATATTAGCCAAACAGGCCATTATTTAATCTCACCATTATAAGTCCATCAAAGTTGTTACGGGTAAAAATCCCCTTTGCATATACTTATTAATTGTTGTTAATAAAATATAAAAATTCATATTGATTTAATAATCAGTCCTTCCCTTCATTTATTAAAATTAACTTTGCGCCGCAGTGCCGGATGCCAATCTAGTACTTGGGCGCTGGTGACCCTGGCATATAGTTAATTATCTACGTAAACTTGTAAAGGTCTAAATAAAAAAACTGGACTCTTACACCATCTTGGAATTTCAATGTCTCCAAGATGTGTCAATGCTTTGAACCAATATTTCCACCTTACCACCATATGATCAGGTAACTCTTGGCCCTAACCAAGTCCAATTTCCCAGAGGCTCTGAAACCAAATTTTTTACTTTATCACAAATGGAGCCAGGAATCCAAGAGGATCAAAGACCTTCGAAGCCAAACTAAGAGCTGTACGTTTTGTCCACCTTGTCTCATTCTCAGCCAGCTCTACTAAAGATTTCCCATTGAAGGTAAACAAATCCTTTCCTTGCTGTCAAACAATGCCTAGCACCTTTGTGTCTATTGCCCAGAACTCCTTAATAGCAGAATCCTCAATACTTTCTGCTGCATCAGGTCCTACACAGGACTGACTCATAAACTGTTGTAACTGCGAATGATTGGTCTGCCATTTTCTAAGCTCCATGCCAGCCTCCCTCATTATAGCTCTAGCTTCCATGAATATCTGTTTAGCCATTTCTGTATTATCCACGGAACACAGCAAATCATCAACATAAATTTTTTTCCTTATGTGTTCAATGTATTACGTTAAAGATTTGAATGGGGAAGAAATCGCAGGAGGCTTTTACCGCGAAGAGTTGCAGAAAATGGCATTTAATTTAGGAAAAAACGTGTTTAAAATTGAGAAAATTATAGGAAGCAAAGGTTCAGGAAAGAGAAAAATGTACCTGGTGAAATGGCTGGGTTACCCAGAAAGCTTCAACACCTATATAAAAGCTGATGCAATAATGAAGCTTAAATAGTATGCAACATGGCGCCTGACCATTTCTACGCCACACTCCCGTCCTTCTCGTCCCTGTCTGTACACCCTAACATCACCCTCGCCAACTTTGTGACAGAACTCCACGGGCCCATTGAATTGGAGCGTGATTCGTATGAGGTGGGGTTATGTGAACTCCAGTTAGCCACCAAATATTTAACTCGAAAATGAACAAATCATATTTCTGATCCTTAGAAGAACCGATGAATGCGAAAAATTAGGCATAACCTTAGACAATACTACGTATTCAACCCTGTGCGGAGAGGAACGGTACTATAGCATAAATGTATCGCTAGGAATTTGGCATTATGATACAGCCATGGACATTGTGACGGGTTTAAACAAGAGTCTTGAAAAGTCGTACTTGACAAACGATTTACTTTCTGAAGTCGTAAACATAGACACGCCTGCATGCACATTGAAGTTAAACTCAACGCTTAGTAGAAATATTAAAGATAAAAAGCTGTTCACAATTGTTGCTGAGGACCGACATAGCGCAGCTCTTCAAAGAGATACCTTTCACGAGGCACAGCATGACTTGTCCAGCTTAATGTATCAATTGAAGATGGAGAAGTTGGGTGAAAGCTCTCCGCCCTCAGACATGTGCTATATTTACAGCAATATTGTAGAGCACCAATTTGTTGGGGACACCCAGGCACGTCTGCTGCGCATTGCAGACATCCCCAACCATAGAGGGAAAAGTTTGAGCATTACATATGACAAGCCCCATTATGTCTATGTGAATGTTGCGACTAATCTTTTATTACCAACATCTCGATATATATAAGGACGATTGAGGGAAAAAATTTCCCATTCAGTGATGGGAGCTTAACAGTGAAACTACACTTTCGTCGTTTATAATGACTCGAAGACCGTTCACAGTATACCGAGGAGTAAGGTACCAGCGTGGGAGTGGTCTTGGTTCCATTTTTTCATCCATACTACACACCGCTGTCCCACTGTTGAAGAGGGGAAGCCAGGTACCTTGGGCGGAAGGCGTTACAAACAGGTTTTAACGCGGCAGAAGACATAATGGGTGGAACTAAGCCTAAAGAAGCTCTAAAAAAACAATTAAAACGTACGCGGAATGAAATCATCAAAGATGCAAAGAGAAAAATGCGTGGTGACGGAAAGAAGAGATCTGCCAGAGATCTGCCAGTAGCTGAGGACGCTACTCTCACGAATCATAGGTTGACTAATACTTGTCGAGGGAGGTGGCACTATTTATGACTCGTCATGGCACGTTTCATCCATCCGTGTAGTTCACAATGCTGTAAATCGGAACTGTCCCTCTTTGATATGCCCCCCACTCAGGTCTCTAACGAGCATAGTGACTTTATTACAATTAACCCATTAAACACAATTAGTTCACCCAGTGCTCCTATAGAATTCGTGATACCCAGCTCAGGCCCTTACTTTTTTGACCCGAGCTGCATGCACATGTATGCTAAACTGCGTATAGCCCATTCTGATGGAACGGACTGCGATGATAGTTACTCTGCCTACCCTGAAACCAACTTTTTACACTCCATATTCAGCCAGTGTGAAGTGTATTTAAACCAGGTTAACATCTCGGCAGGTACGGGGTACTACCACCTACGAGCCTATCTGGGAAATGTCCTCAACTTTTCAAAAGAAGCGAAGGACACCTTTTTAACAGCCGAGGGGTATTACCACACTAAAGATGAAAATGGAATAAAGGATAAATTTAAAAATTCTAAAAAAAAAAATATGAATGTTTTGGGCGCCTGCATACAGACTTCACATTCCAGGAGAAGTTGCTTATGAATAGGGTGGATATGAAGTTGAAGCTTACCCGCACGATTCCTGAGATCTGCATAAATCTGGGGTCTGATCAACAAGAAGGCGCGAAACCCGTTGTGATACACATCATGGAAACGTATTTACGTATACGTCGAGTGAAATTAAGCTCCCCGAAACAAATATAAATTGAGAAAGACTTAATACATGCCACAGTAAAATACCCAATTAACAGGGCTGGCGTCCTACCTAAAAGGATATTAATTGGTATGCAGGACCACGCCTCGACGAATGGAAAATATAAAAAGAGTGCCTTTAAATTCGAGAATTTCGGCCTTAAAAATATTACTCTATACGTAAATGGGGTCGCTCTGGGAGGGACAATGAATACGGACAACTCATCAGATGCTGTGTTCCCGCTCTGCGCGAGAGCATGTAGTAGTCTGGCTCATAATACAGGCGCCTGTGACGAACTTGGTTTTGGTGTAACGCAGAAAGAATTTGTCGAAGAATTTAACATTTATTTATTTGATATTACGCCTGACTTGTCTGCTGGCACAGATACGCACTTAAGTCCACAACAGAGTGGGAATATCTCAGTCAGGTTGGAATTTGCCAAACTTATAGACGCGCCTATAAGTGTACTTGTGTATCTCGAATCACAGGCACTAATAGAGATTGATCGTTTCAGGAACATCGTCACAGATTTTTAAAATGGATGCAATACACTCCAGAGAGGGATGAAAAGTGACCGTTTCACACGTTCAAAATTTATCGGTGTGTTTGCGAAGAATGAAATATTGAAGCTGCCGAGTACGAGAAACTGGTACGGGATTATCGTTAACATCGACATTGTGGGGGGTGAGGGGATTCATTGGTTTGCAATCTATTTTAAAAATAGGGAAAGAATGTACTATTTTGACTCGGATTTCCGCCATGGAATGATTCGGTAATTGTGAAGTTCATAGCCCACTAGGCGTGCCTGAGATTATTTGGTCCCATATCGTTTCCAAGGATATTATACTGAAACACGCACATGTCACGTGGGAAGTTTTATGAATTTTTAAAAATTATTCGATTTGTGCGACACAATTATGAACGATAAAAGTGTATGCAAACAAATAAAAAAAAGGTTCCCATATGTTAGCACACCCTGTAATGTGTAAGGTGTATATCTATGTTGTGTAAAGCTGTATATACATTTGTAACTGTAGCCATTAAGACTTATGTAATGGATACTGATACCGTTTTGTACATGTTTTCTGCTATTTAATAAATGAAAATATATTGCGTTTTCTTAACCTCAAAAATACTTACATTATCTCCTCGATGACGTGGCACTCGCTGGACCGAATGTCCGCCAATACCTCAACTTCTGTATTCAGATCACTGGGTTGGCTGTGCGGTGAAGCCCCCATTTCATTTATGACTAGGCTGACCATATTTCCTTGAGACAAAAACGGGACATTGGGATGGCAAAAAAGGGACGGGGTTATGTAATATTCTGTATTCATGAAAAAGTAAGTACATAAACCGGGACAAAATTGACATTTTTATTAAAACGACGGGACGGCCAGGAAATATAAAACAAACGGTACTGTCCCGTTCAAAACGGTACGTATGGTCAGCCTATTTATGACCCTTTCATCGAAAGTAGCCATAATACGGCCCAGCTCGGATTCGGTCCTGTAATTGAAATAGAGATTAATGTCACGAAATTGAATGCAGATCATTCGTTTTGTGTCCAACAACCACGTTGGCTTAACGAGAAAATTATTGTTAATACTCCAGTATATATATAGATATATATATATATATATATATATATATATATATATATATATATGGTGTAGTCTTAATAATATTTTTCTCGATAATTTAAAGATGTATTTTCTCGTTTATAATTGGTCGCCTAATTTCCTTTTATTCTGATTTTTTTCTACAACATAAAAATTAATCCCATTGTTTTTGTCTGTTTTCATCGCGAATATATCTGCATATATACAGACGCCAGCTTCCTATTGGTTAGCGATGAATTTTGGGCGGCTCTTGACGGGTAGGCCTGCATAGCAGCCAAACAGATGTCCTGGGAGCCGCCCCACAGGGATGTGGTTGGTTGTCCCGTGAAATCTGGGGTGTGTCAGCTGCTCCGATTCGTGGAGAGAGACGCGAAACGACTTGATTTTCGATCTTGTATTCGAGAGGGAGGGGGAGAGGGAGAGATAATGGCCAAAGATATGTCATGAACTGGATCATTGAATACGATATCGCGCGAACTGAAATGACCCACAGCTGTGAGGTATAAAAGCAAACCTAATCTCAAATCTTGTGAGACTTGGTGATAAAGAAATAAACAACATGTGTGTGTGTATATGATGATGCTTTGAGCATAATTTAAAATGCATATCTTGCCGATAATCTTGGAAAACTGAGAACATTCGATAAGACAACAAAAGTTTCAGATTTTTAAACGCTAATGAAAATGAATATATATATATATATTATATATATATATTATATATATATATATATATATATATATATATATATATATATATATATGTGTATAAGTTCAGATTAGAAGGTCGTTTATGATGGCATATACTCAAATTTTTGTTGTTGAAGAAACGGATGTTCTCAAATCTTATCTTTAAATGCGAACGAAGGATGATATTTGAGCAGAAAGGAATATATAATGGCAAATATGCGTGATTTACTGTATCACTGAATACGATATCGCGCGAACTGAAATGGCCCATCCTGTGATTAAAGAAACAGAAACATCTGTTTCAAACTTTATCTTTAAATGTGAAAGATGATAATAACTGTATATATATATATATATATATATATATATATATATATATATATATATATAAATGAACAATGAATAATCAATATTAATTTTTACATAAGAACCAAAATCGCTTAACGCGAGTTTGGATAATAATTTTACTTGTAGCTTCCTATTTTTGTTCGTGTCACAACCCTACGATCTACCATATCTATGGTTTAGTCGTATCCACTTTCCATTTGTTATAGAAGTTATTATAATTAATTATGATTGTCTTGCATCTCACCCTCGACCCTAGATTATGCATACACATTGCATATAACAGGATTGGAACCCGTAGTTGTACTTCTTAGTCATTAATACCCATCTGTCTCTAATTCGTTCTTGTAAATCTTCCTAATAATGATTTGTACTATACGTACAAATTCAATAACTATGACGTCACATTTTCCCGTCATTAATTTCCCTTCATCATATATCTAGTATTCAATGTATGAAAATTCTTTAACATCATACTAAAAACTAAACACTCTATAGAAGTCATTATTTATATGTTATGTAGTATAAATATAATTTATTCGACCATATCCCCCGCCTCCATACGTCCATATCTTATCTTGATCATTATCCTATATAAATTTTATTAAATATTCATCTTTACTCGTGTCAATCTATGAAATGCAAAACTTCATGCATTCGTTCGAAAACGCACAAATACGTTCTCGTATTATTTTTTTCATTTTTATTTTTAATTATATCACCTCCCGAGATGAACTCGAAAATGCGAGGTTAAGTTATCAAATTCCGCTAACTGGCAAAATCGAACGCTTCTAAGATAAATATCTCCTTCGCTCTGATTCGAATTTATAACATATTATGCGTTATGTTATATTATGTGTGTCATGTCTCATGTACTTGTGTTGTACTAATAACCATATATAATAACCAATATAATAACCATATATAATAACCATATGTTATAACCATATATTATAACCATATATATAACCATATATATAACCATTTATAAATATATAAAAACACTGTAAGAATGGTAAACGACGTAATGTACTTTAATGAAACTGTACTTAATGATGTAATGTACTAAATGACGTAGTCAATGTACTTTAATGGAATTGTAGTTAACGATAATAAATGAATAATTGGTAATTATAATCATAGTTACAGTAGACCAAAATTACAATGTACTCAATGTCCGACCCGACATTATGTCGCCATAAGGAATGTAGAATCGGCGATACTGTTGGTATTTTTTTATTATTATTTTTCCGTGGAATAAATTTTGATGTGCTTTCTACTTTGCCAAATAATTGATGACCTGTTGTTTTTTAAAATCTCATAATCATTTTTTAGATTTAGCTTAATAATGAATCCTGAGTAACTTTTGCCATGCATGTTTTGTATACATTCTTTCTTCGTTATAAAAGATGAAGTCATGTCTGCCTAAGCATTTAATTGTAAATTTTAAACCTTTAATTTTTACTCATATGCATATGGTAGTGTAAAGATGCATAGTTCAATTTCCACTTTAGTTACTTGGCAGATCATGATAACATCAGATTTGAAAATACGCAATTTAAGATAAAAAATATGGCTTCATCTCAAATATCTTGTTTATTCGTTTAAAACCTTACCACAGCTAAAAGATTTACTTTATTTTCAAATACTGTGCAAAAATAATGCAGCCTCTTCAACATTTAATAATGATGATGTTAGTAGAATCGGGGTATATAAACCCCACCTATTTCTTCCATGTTCATTCTGATTCCAACTACGAGGCTGAGCATTACCTGTAACAGTTTAGGAGTAAAACACAGTAAGAAAAAGTCTTTATCTTCTCCTTCGAGCCATGCTCTCTTCAGAAAACTTAGTCATTAGAATCTCCCGATAAGTTACAAGAAGAATCGGGGAGAAACCTCAAAGAATTTAATAAGCCTCTCAGAATCCTCCGAGCCACTAAAGAAGAACTCGGAGAGTAGTATAGAAGAAACTACTACAAGACACACATCCGTTGCTGCCTCCTAACCAGAACCCCCGTCGACTTCGAACCAACCCAGGGCCATAGACGGAGGGGTTAACAAATATATATATATATATGTTCAGAATGGAAGACCTTTTATGACATGTATTAAAATTTTTGTTGTTGAAGAAACAGATGTTTCCAAATTTTATCTTTAAATGCGAACGATGGATGATATTTGAGCAGAAAGGAATAGATAAAAACAATGAGTTGTGATATCGCGATATCGCGCGAACTGAAATGACCCATCCTGTGATTAAAGAAACAGAAACATCTGTTTCAAACTTTATCTTTAAATGTGAAAGATGATAATAACTGTATATATATATATATATATATAATATATATATGTATATATATATAATATATATATACTAGGGTGTCTCTTATTTTCGAAGTGTTGATTTTTTTAGGTTGCGCCCCCTCAACCAGTTCCATTGGTTGAAAAATCATCACATATAAATGTTTTTTTGGATTGAACAATTTTTAGAGGTCGCCCCTGCTTATTAAAGTTCATAAAATATAGCTATTATTTATGCAATTAATATTTGAAATTACTAGCAGTTGTCAAGTATACTAAACATGTTTTTAATTAATTAATCATCATATTTATGATAAATTCAATTAAATGAATATATTAGAGATAATTGTCAAGTTTGTAGCTGAAAATATTGCTTGATAAGACAAGATCAACCTGTTTAAACATGTTTCATCAAGAATGCTCCCGATTATGTTGCAATTGTTTATTTGTCATCATTCAGTGTTCTGCTGTCATAAGTAAAAGGTGTGTAACTGTGTATCACTATACTTCTTTTTTGCTATTATCAGATTATAAACTGTTATTTATATTTTTCACAATTATTTATACTGATTTGTTATTAGTGTTTGAAAAAAAATTTAATGAATTTAATGAAAAAATTAGAATTTATGCTTTATACACATATTATGAAGTTTTAAGCAATGTTGCTATTTGTCACAAAGAATTTAATTAGTTCAATGGAAATTTTACTGACATGTGTTTCATGATCTGTGTTTCTATCAGTGGCGTCACTAGAGGGGTGCGGGGGGTTTTTGTGCAGTGTTTGAGCAGAAATTATTATATTTTTATAAAAATATCCCTTAGTTAGTTCAACAACAAAAACATTTTTCGTAAGCCCAGCTTACATGTATCAATATACCTACAAGGCTAAAACTCTATGCTAATTTACTTTTTGAACCTTCTAATGCGCTCCGGTCAGAGCTGTCATTATTACCCAATTACAATGACGCTTCGAATCACGTGGTTTCGTCTGCACACTCTACAAGCACGCGCTGTTGTTTCGTTGCTGCTAGTGTTTTTATAGTCGCTGATTTTGTCAAATTTTCTGTTGTTTTAGCTACAATATTGTGGTAATTAGTATTTGTGAACCTATATCAATAACTTTTTTGAGAATGAAGTAGTAATTAAAGGAAAGAAGGAGAAAAATAAAAAAAGGCTTCCGCTCAGTTGTTGCAGCCTCTGTCTTTATGATGTTGCAGCCTCAAATTTATGAGTATATTTCCATATGCATTTGTCTACAACTTCTACATTTTTGGGCCGTTATTGATTATGCAAACCTAATCCATTAATGTATCTCATGTAACGGTAAAGTTTAACGTTAAAATGAACATAATTTTGATGTAGTTCTTAAACGTTTTTACTTCGAATTCTATTGTTTCTTACCGAATTTTCACTTTAACCACATGAAACTATGTAAATGTAAATACATTTAGGCTGTGCGTATGATATTGTAATTTAAAGGAGTAATTTTAATTTTGCTAGTTGTTTATGTCACTACTATTGCCATTACATTCAGTGATATACGGGAATTACGATTTACGAGTAACATTAGTACAAAAAACATTACTAAGGATTCTGTATGGTCTGGTACGGGAGGAGGTCCATGGGGGGGTGGGTGACACCATGAGTTACCGCACTGGGTGACACCAACCCTAGTGACGCCACTGTTTCTATTTCCAATAAAATAGCAAAATATAATTTCTACTACAAAAATATTTATTCCTTGTTTCTTAGATTAAAAAATAATAGGAAGAATAATTGAGAAAAATACGTTAGATTTATAAAATAGACCAAATTAACTTTGTCTACCAAATTTTTTTTTTTTTGTAATTTAAAAAAGTCAAAACAGTGATTTAGCCCTGCTCTACAAAACCATAACACTACATTAATATTTTGTTTTCTTATTTTGCAGATGAATACAAGAAGACCATTCTATTTGCTCGGATCTACAGTAGATGATATTAAAGGCTCAAAGCTGCCCCCATATAGGCAAGCTTTTGGTTATTTTATGCACCTCCACAGAGGGAAAAACATGACAATCCGCGATGCTCTGCGTCAATCTATTCGAGCCACAATAGTTATCTGGGATAAGGCCAATATTCCTACTCAGCAGGAACCTCGTGCCATGAAGAAGTTAGAGAATTTCTTTAACGAATGGACTTGCTTAAAGAAGCATGCTTCCAGAACAAGCCAGAGCCATAAAACCAAGGAGGCTGATTTTGTAGAGCGATTGGAAGGTCTCTTTGACATCGCCCATGGAGACGCTGAGAAGCTGATCAAGAATCGTGAGGACTGGGAGTTCCTTCAACTGCAAAGACAAAAAGGTCGTCCTGGCTCAATCGGTGGTGTGGACACTGTACATCTTCACCGCACAAAAAATGCAGTCAAACGGTTGGAAGCTGAGGCAGAGAGAAAAAGAAAGTCAGAATCTTTGATGGAGGCGTCTACTAGTCAAGTTGTACTGGCTTCTTCCACATCTTCCAGCAACACTGATGAAAGTGAGAATGAGGAGGAGCCCAAAGGAGCTTGTGCTTTACCAAAATCTAAGCAAAAACGAGGCATGAAAAACATCATGACTATTCAGATGTCTGCTGCCCTGGATCGTACACAAATTTCCTCTAGAAAGGCAACATTTATCCTCGCAGAGGCAGCTAAAAGCTTTCGTTTGGACGCTTCAGATTACAACATAAACCAACATTTATCCATCGCCTTCGAAATAAGAACCGAGCTCGTCATGCTAAAGAACTTAAGGAGCATTTCCATGGAGAATGTTCTATGACAGTCCACTGGGATGGCAAGATGATGGAGGACCTCACCTCGCACAAGCACATTGATCGTCTCCCAGTACTTGTGTCAGGACCTGGTGTTGAACAGCTGCTTGGTGTCCCCAAAATCCCAAACTCAACTGGAGAAGCACAAGCTGAAGCCGTCTTTAACTGCCTGAATGAATGGGGAATTACAGAGAGAGTAAAAGCAATTTGTTTCGATACAACAGCTTCAAACACGGGTCAATATAGTGGAGCCTGTGCTCTCATCGAAGCAAAATTGGGACATGATGTTTTGTACTTGCCTTGTAGACACCATGTTTTAGATTTATTGTTGGGAGCTGCATTTGAAGCAACATTGGGATCTACATCAACTGGTCCAGAGATATTGATCTTTAAGCGTTTTCGTGACAATTGGACTTCTGTTGATCAAAGCCAGTTCCAAACAGGTGAGGCAGACACGATTACTAAAGAAGCAATTATCCAGTCTAAAACTGAACTAATTCAGTTTGCTAGATCCCAGGCACCTATGCTACGGGATGACTATCAAGAACTTTTGGATCTGTCCATCATCTTTCTTGGAGGTGTCCCCAATAAAGGCATCAAGTTTCGTGCACCAGGTGCCATGCATCGAGCTCGCTGGATGTCCAAAGCGCTCTATTCTATCAAGATGTGGCTTTTTCGAAACCAGTTCAAGATGACTAAGACTGAAGAACGAGGAATTCGAGATCTTTCCCTTTTTTCTGTTCTCATCTATATGAAGGCTTGGACAACATCCTCACTCCCTATTGAAACCCCATTTAATGACTGGCTCCTTATGAGGTCATTGATTAATTATCCTAACAAAAAGATTTCTGATGCAACTAAATAAAAGCTCTCTAACCACTTATGGTACCTGTCTGAAGAAGCAGTTGGTCTTGTTTTCTTTGATGAGCGAATTACTACAGATGTAAAGAAACGCATGGTAAAGGCATTAGAAGATGAGTCCACTGATAGACCACCCAAGCGTCCTCGGATTCCTGAATCGACCTTCTGCTCTGGTGAAGGACTACACCAACTTGTTACAAGAAATACTAGAGAATTCTTTACTAAGCTGAATTTGCCAGAAGGATTTCTGAACAAGGCACCCAGCACTTGGACATCCAACTGTGAATATTTAAGGGCCAGAGCTATTGTTGCAGCTCTATCTGTTATAAATGACCGGGCAGAACGTGCAGTAGCTTTAGTTCAAGAGCTGAATAAGAAATTGACAGTGGGGGAAGAGCAGCTCCAGTTCCTGCTCCAAATTGTTGCAAAACACCGCCAGAGTCACCCAGTTCTATCAAAAACTGTTCTTCTCAAAAAATAACCATCAATGAGGTCGCACCTTAAAATACACCATATTGTATAATCATTGTATATTAAATAAATGTATAAGGAAATAATGCTAATTAAAGTAATTAAAGTATGTAAATAGCACTGGCATTTTGAATTTATCTCTATATAATAAACTAATGGATTTTTTTTGTAGCAATGCTTCATTGCTGATTGTATATAAAAAAAGAGCCAGGAAGGATTTTGGATAGGAGAAAAAGGATTGGGATAAAGAAGGATTGAGGACCAAAGGATGGATTATAACAACATCAAGGATAGGTTAGAAAAGGATCAATGATAAATAAGAAGGCCTATACTTATAAAAACGAATCAAACTAAAAAAAGAAGGAAGGAATTATGTGTATAATGAGCATGATCATATGTCAGGAGCTATTATGCCATGGTCACCATTTTTATTAGCCGGGGGCGACCCCTAAATATGAGCCAATTTGTGTCAAACTTTCAAGTTTTAGTTTTTATGCTAAATGGAACTATTTTAGGGGGCGCAGATAAAATAATTCAACATTTCAATTTTTGACTACCCAATAAGAGACACCCTAATATATATATATATATATAAGCACACCGGACAAAAAATTAGTCACCCCTAATAGCACCGATAGTAGGAAGTTCAAGGTCACACAGAGGGCGCTGATGTAGCATTGGTAAGTGACAAGTAGCGGTGACGTAGCACACAGGATCAGATCTGTTTCGTGAGGTGGTGAAGAACAAAGTGTGTGTTGGATATTGTCTGCAAAATGGGTCGTGAGGCAGACGTTACTCAGTGGCCAAAATGAGCCATCGTGTTTGGCAGAGCCCACGGACACAAAATGTCTGAAGTAGCCCAATTTGTTGGTGTGTCAACGCGTACTGTCCAGCGAGTTTACAAAGAGTGGTGTAGTTCGCAATCAACTGACAATCGACGGCGTAACTGTGGCCGGAAAACAATTCTCGACAATAGGGGCCGCCGCCATGTTTCTCGTCTAGTAACTGCAAATCGTTTTCAAACCAGAGAACAATTGCTCCAAGAAACCAATGAGGTTCTCCAGCGACCAATTTCCGAACGGACATTGCGACGAGAACTGTATGCGATGGACATCTGGAGCAGGGTACCACGGAAGAGGCCGCTGTTAACAGCAAGTCACAAATTGGCACGTTATAAATGGGCTCAGAGGCAAAAAACTGGACTGCGGCAGATTGGAAACGTGTAATTTGGTCCGATGAGTTCCGTTTTTGTTTGTTCTCCAATGATGGGAGGCGACGAGTACATCGCAGGTCCAATGAAGCCTTTAATCCTGAATGCGTCGAATGTGTTGTTCAGGCTGGAAACAGAAAGTGAAGCGCAGGAATAGACACCCACGGACTCTGGCGGAACTTCGGGACCGGCTGATGAACGAGTGGCAGCAAATCGATGTTCAGTACATGCACAACCTCGTAGAGTTTCTGCCTCGCCGGATTCGTGCGGTTATCAAGGCCAGAGGCGCCGTCACACGTTATTAGGTACATTCTGAGAGGGGTGACTAATTTTTTGTCCGGTGTGCTTATATTAGGGTGCATCAAAATGCAAGACAAATTTTAATATCAACAGATCAAACTGTCTGGGGTTGCATTTCGTTCGAATGCACATAGAAATTACTTGTGCAAAGTTTTAAAAAAATTCATTGATTTAGAGGTGCAACAAGGTAGGTGAAATTTTAAAAATTTGCATTTTTGGGTGTTTTCAGAACGCCTATTCCTTGACAACTTGACAAGGATGACATACATTTTTGAGAAAAAAAAACAAGAATTTCAAGAAACTTTAAGAACAAAATTTTTGAGAACATCATTGAAATTGTTTTTGAGAACATTTTTTAGAACAGCATTGAAATTTGTTTTTAGAAATTGTTTTTGAGAACAACATTAAATTGTTTTTAGAAATTGTTTTTGAGAACAACATTTTATTATTCTCGAGCCTCATAGATTCCTAGTCCTGGTCTGTGTCCAGCTTGCGCTTGCAGCAGCGAAGATTCGGCTGCTGAGAGCGGTCATGCTCAACTGCCTGCAGCACATTCTGCAGGTGCTGCTCGCTCCTGGCTGCTGCCACGAAGTCTGACGTAAGTTTCACACCGCGCTCGGCGCAGTCATTGACGACGTTGATGGCACGTACGTTCGCCGCACCCGCCTGGAATGCTGCACTGGTAGCCCAATCCTCTACGTCGAGCGAGAGAAACGCTGGATCGACGTGCAGCTGGTGCATGCCGAACTAGCAGTCTCTGTTGGCGAGGTCGGCCAATCTGGTGGTCGGCGAGAGGGTTCGAAACTTCAGTTTGCCGAAGCCAGTGCCAAAGCGCAGCTGTGGGGCTCGCATGGGGAGATCAGCCGGCTTGTGCTCCAAGATGGCATCCGCAAGTGCGCGCCGCTCGCCAACTGACACCTTGGTACTAAAGAGTGCCAGGGGCAGCATCTCGCCCGTCAGGTACCAGAGGTGCCGCTCCAGCGTCTTGATCGCTGACGCTGCGATGCCCGCGTCAACGGACTTGTACGCGTACAGGTGGTGGTAGAGTGTGAGGTCATTCCAGGCGGCATCTATAGCTGTGTCGCAGGTCAGCCACCACGTCGCGTAGATGTGCGTGATGAAGTCGGCAAACGCCCGAATCTTCAGCACCTGCTGCCGCGTGGTGATGGTGCCCTGGGGAAGAAACGCGATGTGCTGCTCCATCAAGGCCAGCTTGAGTGTAGAGCAGCTTGGCCATCCATCGCGCTTTGTGCAGCGCTCCCGGCCGTTGGAAGGTCACTGGAGTCTGTGCTGCACCGGGTGCACCCAGATACACAAGACACAGCTGCACGAACTCGCGGTAGTCGCCTCGCTTGTAGTCGAGCACTCCCGCAGCGCACGCGGTGAGTTCAGCACGCAACTTGCCCAGGAATGGTGGTTCGGCGTCGCCAGGAATGTAGCGGGACAGTGGGCCGCTGTCGTCGTGCGGCACCAGGTTCCAGTTATCCCGCAGACGCGCGAACAAGTCAACCTCTGGCGAGCGCGACGTCTCCACTTTGAGGTCGGTGAAAATGTGGCTGAGGAGTACCTCGCCGATGTGGTGCCGGCACCCGGACCAGAGCAGTGGTCGACCCAGTGAGAGCTGGATGGCAATGCAGGCTGCCGTGAGATGGCCAGTGTTTGACGCGGTGGTGTCAAATGCCATGTTGACAACCTGGTCGGCGCAGCGCCACTCCTGCAGCAGCTTGCACGACAGCCGGGCGATGATCGTTCCGCACGCCTCGTCAGTCCCCTTCGTGTATGCTGGCACACCGAGCAGCTTGAGCCGCGCCGTATCTCCGACCACCACTGTCAGACGCTCCTCCAACTGGCGCACATTGCTGAGCGTCGACGTCAACTTGCTGTCCCAGTGCAGGGTGCACATGGGAGGCGGTGTCCACTGCTCGTGGCGTTCCTCGCTGATAGCCTCCAGTACTTGGCGGCGCGATCGGTCCGCCGTCGCGTAGGATGTGGAGACCTTTGACCAATTGCCACCTGACTCCGCGATCAGGCCGCGCGTGAAGGCAGCCTGCTGCAGCGGCGTGATCTTCAACCGCGTAGTCAGTGACACGAGATTCGGCCGCCTGAGGATGTCGGGTGGAATGAAGGCTGTGGTGTCAGTCTTCTTGCGGGTGCGTGGTGTGTTCTCAACCAGTGCGTCGCTATCCTCATCGCTTTCGCTCTCCAACACGGCCGTGCTGGACGTCGCGGTCATCTCCTGCTGCTCCTTGGTAGCGCGTGCCTGCCGGGTTGTTACCGCAGCTTCATGCTCCTGTCGCCGCTTCACCTTGGCTTGCAGCTTGGCATCGAACGCGCCAAATGTGGCCAGTCTGTCGCCCTTCATGCTGGCCAGGAAAGCGACGTCCTCTGGATCGCGGATCAGCTCCTCGGCGTTTGGAGACCACAGCGGAAATGTAGCATCCAGCCTGCGCTCCATAGCATCCGCCTGTCGAGCTGTAGCCTCACTGGAGCGCCTGGCCTGCGGAATGCGCCGCAGCTTCTTGTTGTCGTCGACAAGCGCCACCATCTTGTCGCATGCGCGCCGATCGCTCACCATTGGGATGTTGGCCTTGGCGTAAAATGGCCGCACCTGCTCCAGGACGACTTTGGCCGCCTCGAACCGCGACAAGGCTCCGATCGAACCGGGTCGCTTGGCATGCAGTTGCCCGTCGCAGTTGTACAGCATGCACCGCAAGATCTGGCGACCACTTGGCAGCTTGGCGCCAGTAATGATGCCATCGTCGTTTGTGATGCTGGCGCCCAGACCGAAGACCAGCCTGCGACGTCTTGTGAGAGCTGGATCCTGCGGCGGGCGATAGCGTTGAGGAAATAGAGCGCTCGGCTCCAACTAGTGCAGACGACATAGCGCTAATTTCGTCGTCTCCTATAGATCTGCAAATCAACACGAGTTAAGAGTTAGGACTACGGCAAAATTGAAAGATATGAACTCCAGCCAACAAAAAACATGATATTACCAATCAACACTAAGAGTCTAAGACCCCAGTTGACATGCTGAAAAGCTGATGTGCCGTTGCACCTCTAGATCACCACGGATTGCAACCATATTTTGCATGTGTTGTAACATGAAATTGAACACTTTTAGCACCCAGACAGATCAATATGCTGTAAATGTGTATTTTGATGCACTATATATATATATATATATATATATATATATATATATATATATATATATATATATATATATATATATATATAAAGGGTGATCCAGAGAAATGGGACCCAAAAGAAACCCCTGTAACTCTTAAAGTATAAGTCCTTTTATAAAATCATACGCATCATTCGAAAGAGGATAGTTACAAGTTTGTACAGGATTGTATAGGTTTTGACAATACAAGATAAGATACAAAACAAAATAAAAGTGTTAGTTAAACTAACCCTTCAAGATGACTGCATGAACTGTGGAACAGCTGCGTTTCATAACTGAGCAATATTATGAGCATGGAAGAAGTGTAGTTTCAGCTCAAAGATCTTTCAAGACAAATTTTCAGATGTCAAAATCACCTTCTAAGAAAGTAATCCGTCGGTGTGTCAGAAATTTTTCCCTAACTGGCAGCATTGGAAAAAGAAAACCAACTGGAAGAGTGCGCACAGCAAGGATAGACGAGATCATTAACAGAACTCATGAAATTGTACAGGATAATCCTAACATAAGCATCAGACGTGCTTCTCAGCTGTTAGGAGTTGGATATGGAACAACACACCGTATATTCAAACAAAATTTAATGCTCTTTCCATAAAAATTCAAACAGTGCAACAACTAAACGATGGAGGATTTCGCACGAAGACGACAATTCTGTCAATGGATCCAACAGAAGGTAAATGACACCACCAATTTTCTAGCAACTTTGATTATGTCAGACGAAGCCCATTTTCACTTGAATGGAACTGTAAACAAACAAAATTGTCGTTTCTGGGCAACAGAAAATCCATTGAATATTACCGAAGTCCCGTTGCATAGTCAGCGTGTAACTGTTTGGTGTGGTCTTACTGGATCTCAGATCATAGGGCCGTACTTTTTCGAGGATTCCACCGGAAACACGGTCACTGTAAATGGTGATCGCTACGAAAAAATGTTGACCGATTTCCTTATTTCTAAATTAAGAGATCTTTGTCTAGAAAACCACTGGTTCCAACAAGACGGAGCTACCTGCCATACCACGAGGAACTGCATGGCAGTTTTGCGTCAAACGTTTCCAGGCGAGTTAATCTCAAGATTTGGAGACGTTGAATGGCCCGCAAGGTTTCCGGATTTTTCTCCCTTAGATTATTATCTCTGGGGATATTTAAAGAGTAGGGTCTACAGAAATAACCCAACGACCTTGCAAGAATTGAAGGCCGCCATCACAAATGAGATACAGGCCATACCACCGCACACTCTTGCAAAAGTGATGCAGAACTTACAAGCGAGAACACTGGAATGCTTGGCAACTAATGGAGCACATTTGAAAGGAGTCATTTTTAAAAAATAAATATTTCATAATAAACTTGTAACTCTACTCTTTCGAATGATATATAGTTTTTATGAAAGGAATTAAATATTAAGAATATTTGGCTTTTTTTTATGGGTCCCATTTATCTGGATCACCCAGTATATATATATATATATATATATATATATATATATATATATATATATATATATATATAATTTCAGATTAGAAGGCCTTTTATCGTATGTATTCAAATTGTGGGAAGATGATATTAGCTTTGTCCATGAGAGAGAGAGAGAGAGAGAGAGAGAGAGAGAGAGATGATCGAGTGTTGCTATAACGGGGTCTGGCATTTTTTTCCACGTCCGAGTTGATCGAAGTTTTAACACCCTGTACGAACTGTTCTCTGGTTGGCACCCCGAGCCGGTCTCGAGCCCATTTTCTTATATTTTTTCCGTACGAATTGTTCGGCGTTTTACGCCCCACTTTAGACCTACCTTTAAACGGTGAAGTGCTTACACGATTTTTAGATTAACTTTTTCTTCTTTTTTTTCGTACGAATTGTTCGGTGCTTTACCCCCACCTTAGACCTACTTTTTTTTCCCATACGAAATGTTCGGCGTTTTACACCCCACCTTAGACCTATGGGGATCATTAGGGCACCCTGGGTAGCAGCCGCAGAAGGACGCACGGGGTTCGAACCCGCTCCTTTTAGCGCACATAAACAGTGTGTATACTGTGCCAACGCGTGAGGCACATAAAGATGTACACAGTGTCAGCTGATGCCCGGAAGCACTGGCTGATTAAGCCACCTGATGCCCGGAGGCACTGGCTGATAATGCCAACTGGCTGAATAGGGGGACCTATAAAACAGCAGCCCCTCGGCTGAAGTCCTCGCCTGACAGCTGTCAGGTGAACACCTCTCCTTTCTCTCCTCTCTCTCTTTGGGGATAACTCCGCCTCCAAGTTGCAACATTCCCCACTCCCCCATTTTGGGTGTGCCTTGCAACAAAGGGGGGTTGGCACTATGGGGTGCCTTGCAACAAAGGGGTTGGGGGTTGGCACTATGGGGTGCCTTACAACATGGGGGGTGGGGGTGAAAGAAGGGGGTGGGGGTGCACTCTTGCAGCATTATGCAACATTTGCAATTGCATTGCACTCGTCCATTTTGCGCCCAAACTATTTCGCTCTAATAAGTCCTGATACCAAGCCAGCAGCTCTTCCGATCTAGAATTTAAAACGTTATTAGTACCGACATGAATAACACGTTGTTTCCTGAAAGGTTTCCTCTGTAAAATGGTCAACACTATTCGTTATATCCTCCACCCTTGCAGCAGGGTAGAACTAACGGTGGTACTTTTCCGTTATATCACCGCAAATGGTAAGTTTTTACTATATGAATATAATGCTTACTAATATATTTTTAGAAATTTAGGATCACCTGAAGATCAGGGCCCCCAGCCTACTTTAGTTAGCCTTATAAGGCTAACTAACGAAAATATCACGACCTAACCGAACCAATCGTTAGGTCAACTGTACGCCCTTGACGATTGGTTTGGTTAGGTCGTGATATTTTCGTTAGTTAGCCTGAGATGATCCTAAATTTATTATGGACATTTACTATATTAATAAATGGCCCCAATGTTAATCGCCCTTGCGATTGGCTAGGTTTAGTCATGGTCTTTTCGTTAAAACTAACGAAAATATTATGACGTAACCTAACCAATAGTCCTATATATATATATATATATATATATATATATATATATATATATATATATATATATACTTAAACAGTAGTATCCCTTGTTACAGGAAATGGCGGCATTGCAGTTATCGTTTGAGCAACGTAAGTGGATTCTGAAGCACTACTGGGAGATGTCGAATGTGACTGAGGTACAGAGACATTGGAGAAATGAGTTTGGAACATTACCACTATCACGGGTAACAATTACAAGATTACGTGATAAGTTTGAGACTGACGGAACAGTGCAAAACGTCAACAAAGGCCGATCTGGATTTGAACATTTAAAACATTAAAGTAAGCAGCACAACCATGAAGGTATTGACGCTGCTGGCTGATATTTCGAACATTAGAGAAGCCTATTTGCTATCTATTTACTATCCGCCTATTTTGCTTATTGCTATATGTGTTAATATGATGTGTAAACATTTTTTTGGGACACTCGGTGTATATATATATATATATATACGAGTGTGTGTGTGTGTGTGTGTGTATATATATATATATATATATATATATATATATATATTATATATACATATATATATACACACACGAGTGTGTATATATATATATGAAAATGAAAATGTTTATTAGCAGACTATAGTCCATATGACAAATATTATTAATACAATGACAGTTCACATACAAAGGATATAAATATATACAATTAATTAGAAATAATACCGTAATGTCGAAGTTAAGTGGAGCTGCAGACAGACGTTTTCGTATCAAGAATTCCATAGCTTAGAGGATAAATGGCAGGACTCATGGATAGCTTGGATAATCGGGTTGGTTGATTTTTTAATTCTTTGCATTAGACTGTATTGAGCACGTTTTGTTACCTTCGGGAAGCTCGGGACATTGCGGGTAGCAAACATTTGCAAAGCTGAGCATCTCGGGGGTAATTTATGTAAGAGTCTAAAAGACCTGTTGTACATCAAATTTAGGGTTCTGCCAGAACCTTTTTTATAATTCACCCAGAGTTGCTGTCCGTATATATTACTGCAGAAAGTACGAAAGAGAGCGTCTCTAGCTTCACTTGTACAAAATCGAAAGTTCCTTTTGGTCATATTCGCTTTAGCACACAGGCTTCGAGATTGTTTTCTTATATCCGAGTCATCACTCAAGGAGCTGGTAATAGTTTGACCCAAATACAGTGTGTCCGTAAAGTCATGGTGGGATTTTAAATAGCTATATTATTGCAACGAAACATGATAATGAGATGAAACAATGCCAAATTTAAGAACAACTCTCAAAGTTGTATCTTGTAGTTAGTCTAGGCTAAGCTTAACCTTTATCTCGTAGTTAGTCTAGGCTGTCCACATGCCTATGTTGAACATGAGCGTAATAGCCCGAAAGTTAATGTGTGGTGTGCTCTAGCACGAGATCGAGTGATTGGCCCAGTTTTCTTCGCGGAACCCACTGTGACGTCACACCTCGCTATGTTGGAACATTTTGCAGAACCCCAATTTATTGACAATAATGTCATCTTTCAGCAAGATGGTGCTCCTCCGCACTATGCCAACGTTGTTCGAGAATTCCTTAATGAAAAATTTCCACAGAGATGGATAGGAAGAGGAGGATGGAAGCCATGGCCTCCACGCTCTCCGGACCTGACACCTTTGGACTTTTATTTGTGGGGTTACGTCAAGCAAAGCGTGTACAGTGTACCCATTAGGGATATTCATCACTTGCACGAGCGAATCACGGAAGCAATCGCATCCGTCACTCGTGATGTTCTTGGGCGTGTGTGGCTGGAATTGAATCACCGCCTAGATGTCTGCAGGACTACCAGAGGAGCCCATATCGAACTACGTTAAATAAAGTTATTATTTTAGAGTTGTTCTTCAATTTGCCTTTTTTTCATCTCATTATCATGTTTCGTTGCAATAATATAGCTATTTAAAATCCCACCATGACTTTACGGACACACTGTACTTAAACTCTTGTACTTCCTCAATTACTTCACCATTTATTTTAAAACTTATATCAGCTGGCTGATTACAGCTTTTAGGATGAAATTGCATAAACTTAGTTTTTGTAACATTAAAAAGAATATCATGTTTCTGCGAATACACTTCACATACTTTTAGTAGCCGATCCAGACCTTTAACAGAGGGACTTATTAACACCATATCATCGGCATAAACTAAATTATTTATCCTTGTGTTATCTATACAACATCCCACTGTTGCCTCATTAAGTGAAGTAATTAATCCGTCAATATACACATTAAACAGCATTGGGGAGAGCAAGGAGCCTTGTCTCACCCCGCAAGAGGAACCAAAACACTCGGATAGTACATTGCCCCACCTAACGGTGAAAGATTGGTGGGAATACCAAAATTTCAATACGTTTAATATGTACATGGGAACCTTCCTGTCTTCTAGTTTTCAAATAAAATATTGTGGTTCACCCTATCATATGCCTTACTTATATCTAGGAAACAGCTATAAATAGTTGAATTACTGTCAATGTATTTAGATATTGTTTCTTTAAGTACATAGATACACAGGTCAGTTGAGTGTGACCTTTTAAAACCAAACTGATTAGGAGATGTCCATAGGAAATCATTTAATCGGAGTAACAAGAGTTTTTCTAGTAGTTTCGAGAAGCAGGAAGCGACAGCAATTGGCCTGTAATTATTGCTGGACAGAATGTGTCCGTACTTATTTTTGACCAGGGGCAAGATATATACCCTCATGAACTCTGCAGGGATATAGCTACGAGTAAGCATGGCTGATAGGAGCAATGATATATGCAGACATACTACTATATATATATACAGTATATATATATATATATATATATATATATATATATATATATACACACACACGAGGGTACTTCAATAAGAATCCGCACTTTTTATTTTAGTGATAATATAGTATATATAATATAAATTCGTAATAACGAGCCAAACTGAGAACTATAGGCTTATTTAGGCTAGCAACAGTATAGGCTTATTTAGGCTACTCGTAGCTGTCACATATCGTACGAGTAGTGAGTATGGCTGCGCCGCTTTCAATTTGTACTCAGGAAGAACAGATCCGTGGTTCATTTTTTGTGGGCAGAAGGTGTGAAATGAGCTGAAATTCACACGCGTTTCTGTGCTCAGTATGGGAATAATGCGTTACCACAGCGAAGTGTGTACTAGTGTTGAAAACCGGTTTGTAAAATTCCCCTAAAAATCGAAAACCGAAAGAAAAAACCGGTTTTATCGATTGATTTTTATTTGGCTCAAACTTGCGCGAACGTGCAGCTACGCGCTACAGCGCACAAAAATAACTTCGAATACATTACCTATTAAGTTAAATTGTGACAAACTGGCAACTGCTCTTCAGTATAATTTTTGCCTATCTGGCAACTCGATCTTCAGTTTGTCTCATCATGTAGGCTGTAGTGTAGAGTCAGTCGACTAAAGCCCTATTCGCAGTATAAGACCCTTAATGCCCTTTGTTTCTTAAGATGTCATTTCCAAAATAGGGATAAAATCTAAATTAATTTATATATTTTTCTTACACGAAGAGTCAATTTTCTGTTTTCTAGGTAAAGTTTTTTTTATTAAAAAATTTTATTTCAATGTTTTTTCCAAAATAGAGATAAATTTTATTTTTATTCTTTATAATTTTTTTTACAAAAAGAAGTTTATTTCTTTCTAAGTATAGATGTTTTATTTTAAAAAATTATTTCAAATCTAAATTGTTTGAATAATGTATTATTTTGGCTAAAATAAAATATGTCAAAGTTGTCATTTTCTTATTCATATGCATACATATGATGCTGCATTTTTGCATTCTTTTGACCAAAAAATAGGCGATAAGCTATGCTTGTTAAGAGTTAAAGTCAGTACCTTTCAATTGTGGCTTTTAAAAATTACTATACTTTTCGGTCATAACCGGTTAAAACCGGTTTTCAAAAAACAGATAGATTAAAAACCTGTTTGTAAAGTTTCGATTATTTTTCAACACTAGTGTGTACGAGTGGATTCAAATGTTCAAGGAAGGTCGGACATGTGTGACAGATGCTCAGCGCTCAGGACGATCGTCAATATCAACCAGTGGTGACAAGCAGGAAGAAGCCAGAGCCATGATTTTCGATGACAGAAGATTGACAATAAAAGAAATTGCAGCTTCATTAGACATCAGTCAAGGGTCAGCCTATTCGATAGTTCATGACATTCTTGGCTTTCCCAAGGTTTGTGCAAGATGAGTATATATTATATATATATATATATATATATAATTATATATATATATATTATATATATTATTCTTCCGCAGCCTTATTAACCCACTTCTATGTGGAGTCGCGGTTGCAGATCCTTTTTCTCCATTCACTTCTGTCTTGAGCCACCTCTTCCTCCAGTCCCTTTTCACTCATATCTTTTTTCAGTCTATCCCGCCAACTCATCTTAGGTCTACCTCTTCTCCTCGTGCCTGGAATTTCCATCCTCAGCATCCGTCGTCCCACATACTTCTCCCTCCTCTGGACCTGCCCATACCATCTCAATCTCCTTTCCTGTGCCTTCTTGGAGATTTCCGTTACTTTTGTTGTTCCTCTTATTAAATCATTCCTCACTCTATCCCTCCTAGACATCCATCGGAGCATCTTCATTTCTGTTGTTTATTTCTCCTTCCAAGTCTCCCTTCTCCTCTATGATTGATCCCAGATACTTGAAACTTTTAACTTTCTTTACAATAAATTCTTGGACCATAACACTTCCTATTTGTTCGTCTCCAGGTGCACATTTCATATACTCGGTCTTTTCTCTGCTTATTTTTAGTCCTCTAGTTTCCAGAGCTACTCTCCACCTCTAATTTATTTCTCTTGCACTCCCTCTCTTGTTTCTGAGCACAACACGATGTCATCAGCAAACATTCGCGGACGATAATAAAATAGGCGGTAAGGTTGTTAACGAGGACGATAGAAATAGGCTCCAAGACGATGTAAATAGGATTATGGAGTGGACGGATAAGTGGCAGATGCAATTTAACGTACACGATGGATGATAGAGAGTTAGCGAGCGTTGACGAGGAAGTAGATTTAGGCGTACGCGTATCTAAGGATTTAAAAGTTAGGAACCAGTGCCTGGAGTCTTGCGCAAAAGCTAATAGGATGTTAGGCTTCATAGCGCGTAATTTCGAATTTAAATCGAAGGATATTATATTGCCCCTTTACAAGTCCCTAGTCAGGCTCATTTAGAATATGCCGTTCAGTTTTGGTGTCCGTATTTGCGTGAGGATATTGATAGGTTAGAAAGGGTTCAGCGTCGTGCCACGAAACTAATTCCGTCATTGCGCAACAAGCCTTATGAAGATAGGATTAAAGAGTTAGACTTGCATTCACTCGAAACTAGGAGATTAAGGGGGGAGCTTATTGAAGTTTTCAAAATTGTTAATAACATCGATAACGTAAATTTTGACAAATTGTTCACTTTCGATAATAGCAATACTCGTAATAACGGATTTAAGTTGCGTGGCAGACGTTTCATTACTAATATCGCTAAAACCTTCTTTACGTTTAAAGTAATTGATAAATGGAATAATCTTCCCGCGCCCGTCGTGAACTCTACCAGCGTTAATATGTTTAAAAACCGTCTTGATAGGCATTTTAAAAATATTAACGTTTAAAATTTAAAAAAAAAAATTGGTAACAGGAGCTCTGAGAGTGGTGGTCGAGGATGAGTCTGTTGACGATAATGCCAGCTTGTGACATGCCAGCGTGTGATGGCAGCAATAAAAAAAAAATTAGACTAACACGAACGTAGATGTAACTCGTAGCGTAAACTAACCCATTTTTTGTTTAACTCTACCTACTTTTTTTTCTTATCCTCTCCTTACTTGCATGTCTGTAACTCTCTTTACTTGCATGTCTGTAGTTTGCATGGTATGACAGTGAGTTAAGAATATGTTTGCATTGCTTGTAAGCGTTCTTATTTTACTGCTGTTCATCTTTCACCCCTCTTCTGTTCTCTTCGACTATTTTTCTGACTTGTCGGCAGTGGCCGGCGGATGATGATGGTGAGTCTTTTTTCTCTTTTTCTGAATGAATGTTAACCCACGAGTGATAGGTGTTGCTACTTACTTAACCCCTTATTCTCTTCTCTTAACCCCCTACTCTTTCCTTTCTCTCGGGCTAACCTTAGAGTGGATCTTAGGGTCTTTGTTAACCTTAGCTTCTGTAGATCTGTAGATTATGGTTCATGGAACCTCCTCTATAACGTCTTTCCTGATCACATCCATCACAATATCAAAAATCAGCGGACTCAGCGCTAATCCCTGGTGTAGACCAACTCGTACCTCAAATTTCTCGGTCTCTCCCACACTACTTCGCACCTTCGTAATAGCCCCCTGATACATATCTTGGATTAGTTTGACATACTTCTCAGGTACCCGCCTGTCTCTTAAACATCTCCACACTGTCTTGGACTCTATCATACGCTTTTTCTAGGTCTACAAACACTAGATGTAACTCCTTTCTTCCTTCTCCGTACCTTTCTAATAATTGTCGAAGTGCAAATATTGCATCCGTTGTTCCTCTTCCTGGCATAAAACCAAATTGCTCATCAGAGATCGCTACTTCCTCTCTCAGTCTCGCTTCCACGATTCTTTCCCAGATCTTCATGGTATGAGATATAAGCTTTATTCCTCTGTAATTTTTACACTCGTGGATGTTCCTTTCTGCTTGTAAATTGGTACCAATGTACTTTCCCTCCATTCCTCTGGTATCCTCTCAGTCTCAAAAACTGCAGTCATTATCCTCCACAATATATCCAGTCCTTCTTCCCCCAACGACTGCCATACTTCTGATGGTATCTCATCTGGTCCTCCCGCTTTTCAATTCTTCATTTTTGTTAAAGCCATCCTTACGTCTTCTCTGTCTACATTTCTTACCATACCTAGATTTTCCACGCCATCCTCAAAAATCCTTCTTTCATTTTCTACATTTAGGAGGTTTTGGAAATAACGCTCCCATCTCTTTATTTCCTCTTCCTTCACCAGTACTTCACCTTCTTCATTCCTGACTTGCTTTATATACGTTACATCCTTTGTGGCTTTATTTCTTGCCTTCGCTATGCTATATATCCTCTTCTGGCCTTCGTGTGTCTCCAACGTATCATAAATGTTCTGCCAGCCTGCTGCCTTTGCCTGAGCCACTGCTTTCTTAGCCCTTTTACTTGCTTCTTTATATCTTACTCGATCCTCTTCTCTTGATTCATCCCATCTCTTCTTTGCCGTATTCTTATCCTGTATCTCTGTTTGCACTTCTTGGCTCCACCACCACGTCTCCTTGTCATCTCCTCTTCCTCCTCTCGGTATCCCCAGCGCTGTCCGTCCAGTCTCCCGGATCTTATTTGCTACCTGGCTCCACCCCAGTCTAGTCCTCTCGTCGAAATACCCCATCTCATTTCCATCGTCCAGTACTGCTCGCTTAAAATCTCTAATTCTTTGGTCTTTAAGCCTCCACCACCGGATTTTAGCCACTTTTCTCCGGTTCGAATTTACAGCACCTCTCATTTTCATATCCATCACCAGCAGTCTATGCTGTGGCGCCACACTCTCTCCTACTACTACCTTACAATTTACAATCCCACTACGATGTGTACTTTTGTATAGCAAATAATCTATCTGTGAACTTCTACCTCCACTGTTGTACGTTACTAGATGTTTCCGCTTCTTCTCAAACAGTGTGTTTACCAATACCAAATCGTAAGCAACCGCAAAGTCTATCACTCGTTCTCCTGGATTTTTGTCTCCTAGTCCATACCCTCCATGCACCCCTTCAATATAACTGTTATCGTCTCCCACATGTCCATTTAGGTCGCCACCCACCACCACGTTTTCCTCTTCTGGGATGTCCTGCATGACCTCGTCCATATTCCTGTAAAACTCCATCTTTTCTTCCTCGTCACATCCCGCTTGTGGTGCATATACACTTACAACATTTAGTCTTCCCCCACCACAAGTTTCAAAAGTATCAGTCTATCATTTATCTTTTTTATTTTTACCACTTCATCCTTCATCTCTTTGCACACCACTACGCCCACTCCATTTCTTCCTCCTTGCTCTGCTCCGCTGTAGAAAAGTTTGTACCCAGCTCCAAGCTCTCTTGCCTTATTTCCTTTCCATCTTGTTTCCTGTACACACATGATATTCACCTTTCTTCTTTCCATCACGTCTGCTACCTCTCTTCCTCTCCCCGTCATGGTACCCACATTTATGGTAGCCACCCGCAACTTCACTTGAGCTCTCTTCTTTAGCCGCACTCGCTCATTGTGCGGTAGCCCTCGCCTTTTCGCAGAGATAGGGCGGTATATCTGCGCGTCGCTTACGGGGTACGCCCTAGCACGGTACTTCAATAAGTATCCGCACTTTTTATTTTAGTGGTAATATTATAGTATATATAATATACACTCGTAATAACGAGCTAAACTGAGATCTATAGGCTTATTTAGGCTAGCAACAGTATAGGCTTATTTAGGCTACTCATAGCTGTCACATATCGTACGAGTAGCGAGCATGGCTACACCACTTTCAATTTGTACTCAGGAAGAACAAAGATCCGTGGTTCGTTTTTTGTGGGCAGAAGGTGTGAAATGAGCTGAAATCCACACGCGTTTATGTGCTCAGTATGGGAATAATGTGTTACCACGGCGAAGTGTGTACGAGTGGATTCAAATGTTCAAGGAAGGTCGGACATGTGTGACAGATGCTCAGCGCTCAGGACGATCGTCAATATCAACCAGTGGTGACAAGCAGGAAGAAGCCAGAGCCATGATTTTCGATGACAGAAGATTAACAATAAAAGAAATTGCATCTTCATTAGACATCAGTCAAGGGTCAGCCTATTCGATAGTTCATGACATTCTTGGCTTTCACAAGGTTTGTGCAAGATGGGTACCCAAACAATTGACAGAAGAGCACAAGCGTAATCGTATGGACGTCTGCTCTCGTCATTTGGCGCGGTATCATAATGAAGGTGAAAACTTTTTGGAGCGCATTGTTACTGGAGATGAAACCTGGATCCATCAGTATGAAACAGAAAGCAAACGACAGAGCATGCAATGGAAGCATCCAACATCTCCCGTTGCAAGGAAGTTGAAAGCGCTGCCGTCAGCAGGTAAAGTTATGCTAACACTATTTTGGGATACACGAGGCCCTATCCTTGAACATTATTTAGAGCGTGGAACTACAGTAACAAGTGCAGCGTATTCTGACATGCTTCGGAATAAGCAAGCAATTCGCACAAAACGGAGAGGGAGATTGTCGGAAGGTGTTATTCTGTTACACGACAATGCGTGCCCTCATACCGCTGCACAGACTAGAAAATACCTTCAAGAACTCCTACAGTCCAGACTTGGCACTTCGGATTTTTACCTGTTTGAACCACTAAAAGACGCTTTGAGAGGTCAGCGATTCCAAGGCGATGATGACCTGACGGAGGCGGTGCATGACTGGCTACGCACACAGCCAAAAACATTCTTTTGTGATGGCATTAGGAAGCTTGTAGATCGCTGGACTAAGTGTATTGAGAAACAGGGATACTATGTTGAGAAGTGGTGTGTTTATAATCTATCAGAGGTGAAAATAAAATTGTGAAAATAAAAAGGGCGGATACTTATTGAATTACACTCGTATATATATGTAGAGACGGACCGGAAATTCCTTTCCTCGCCGTTCTCAAACATCATGGAATCAAAACAAAAGCTACACACGTGGGTATGAAACAGGCCCACTTAGGAAACACAGATTTTGTGGTATTTCCCGAAATGACCACCAGAGGACGTCACCAAGGCCTATAAAATGCAATTTCTTTCCTCAAATCACTCTCACTTGCCATTTTCTCGTTTTGGTCGTCACGTCTCTCAGCACCGTCAGTTGCACCACTCGTCACGTCACCCGCTTCCCGGCCTTCGCCGGAGAGCGGCTCGCTGTTCCTTCAAGGCTCCGGTCGAGTATACACGAAGTCTATCATCAAGTAAGGCACTCTACAATTTCATCCCGCTGGAAGCAAACATCACTCTACCGGTGTCATCCTTCTGGCCCTGGCTTCACTCATCCTTCACCACAATTTGATCGGCGCCTGTTCAACAAGTATCTCAACAGGCCCTCAGCACATCTTCCTACCGGTAGGCCTACAGTCTCCAAAGTCATCTACGGCGAAACGCAATACGGTCAAACCTTCACGTAGGTTTCTTCAGTCTCCAGAGTTATCCAGCGTCGCGGTAAGCCTCTTGTCGGCCCTCACTCGGCCTACAGTGTTTTGTTACGTCGTGCTTCCACAAGCTCTGCCTAATCGCGTAGGCCCTAAAAGTGTCTTCATTACGGTTTCAAACTAACTTTCTCGTTAAGACTGCAGTAGGCCTATTCAAGTGTTGTACCAATACCGTAGTTTTGTATTACTCTGTTATTTTGTTTATTCGTATAATTTACTTATCTTGTATCTGATTGTTTATGTGTTCTTTTATGCACTTCATTCTTACCGACCTAATCCATTTGTTGTACCAACCGTACTTGCATTATTTCAGTTATCAATAGGCTTCATTACTGATTCTATGTTCACCTCATTAGCCTACTTAGCCTATCTCATTAGCCTACCCGAATTAGTGTACTTACTTAACGATTAGACTGTATAACCATTCCTTATTGCTAAGAATCAGTCATCGTTAGCATAGTGTAAATGCCGTTATATAATTGTTAATCACTATAAATACCGTTATTGAATTGTTAATCACTGTGAACAAATAATCAATTTATTTTCCTAATTAAACACAAAACAACAGTAATTTCTCTCTCCCTCCTTATTAAATATTATTTGTTTGGCTGTAGGCCAAGCTAGTGATTCTAATTATTCATTTCAATTTAATTCAGTGATTATAGTAAACCTACTTTCTAGCCACATCAAATTGGTGATCCGTAGGCCACTATATATATATATATATATGGAAATTATTTGACAAAAGTGACACGTGAAAAATATTTATGATGAATAAAACCACGAAGGGAAAAGAAACACAAAGTGGTGCTCAAGCGCTTTCGTCTAATGACATCCTCAGGAATACTGGAGTGAAAAGAGAGTTCAAGACTATATATAGGTTACAAAAAAAAAATATATATATATATATATTATATAGTAATTGTAGAAATAAAAATTGTGGGAGGAGCAAACACATCTGTACGGAAAACTAACGAAAGTTTACAGTCAATTTAATAGATGATGCCAAAATGATATATATGTCACAAAGAAATAAAATAAAGAAATAAACCTAAAAAATAAATTGAAAAATAAATTGTAAGAGAAGCATCCAAATTTATATTTTTTTATTCTTTTGTGACCTATGTATGATTCAGACAATAACTATAAAAACCTTTATAATTTTTTCTCTGCAGTTGAATGTATATATAGGTGTGGCATGCGGGAGGTGCCCCCCTCGGGGCATTGGTTTCTGCGCGTATGTAGGAGAATTACGACTTCTGATCGAGTGAGGACCATGGTGTAGTGGTTATCATATCTAACCGGCAATCGGAAGATCCCGGGTTCGAGTCCCGGGTGGTTACCTCATTTTTTCATTTGTTCGTTCTCCCTCCTCATTTTGCGCGGAATGTTCTCCTATACAAGCGTCGTTCTTTACGTTAATTATACTGCGTGTGCTTTGCAGTTGAAATGTATATATAGGTGCGGTATGTGGGAGGTGCCCCCCTCGGGGCATTGGTTTCTGCGCGTATGTAGGAGAATTACGACTTCTGATCGAGTGAGGACCATGGTGTAGTGGTTATCATATCTGACCGGCAATCGGAAGATCCCGGGTTCGATTCCCGGGTGGTTACCTCATTTTTTTCATTTGTTCGTTCTCCCTCATTTTGCGCGGAATGTTCTCCTATACAAGCGTCGTTCTTTACGTTAATTATACTGCGTGTTCTTTGCAGTTGAAATATATATATATATATATATTATATATTATAATATATAAAGAAATTCTTAGTCTTTTGTTAAAAACTTAAATATCACCAACATCTGTCTTTCAAAAAGAAAATATTTTTTCCAGCGGCGGGGCTCGATCGAGCCTCCCCTAGCTACGGGCTTGATGTATATATTTTTTTATGGGTATAGCCTAAAGACTTTACCCCCTATTTCCATAATTTATGTTTATGAATTAATACGAAGTGGGGCCAACAAGAGTTTTCCAAAATAATGTAGGCCCGGATTTGTTTATAATAAAATTCTATAGGCCTAGCTAATTCAAGTTAGGCTGCATGTAACTCACCTTTAAAGGTGAATATGTCAACTGCGTACAATACCTCAGACAGCTATACGATAAAAACACTGAGCTTGGATCACCTTCGAAATTTGGAGGCTGTATAATTTTTCTGTGATAACTGTTGTACCCAAATTAAATTTTTATTTTGTATCATATTTGAATGAGACTGATCTAATAAAACAATGCAATTGATTTTACATTCGCTCATTGGTGGTGTGTTTTAAGAAAAAGTTTATAGTACTGTGCCCTTTTTACTTTAGGGGGTGCCTTCTTTTCTCTGAACCCCCTTACTGAAATGCCTAGATCCGCCCTTGGTATGGATGTATGAATGTATGTATGTATGTTTGTTTGTTTGAAACCACCTGAACTTATATATATATATATATATATATATATATATATATATATATATATATATATGATACACACAGACCGTGCATGGAACAAACAAGGAACTCTTCTGGGATAATGAAATCCACTATAGTCCGAACAAGTAATGGTAAATGACAAATACCATAGTTTTCTTTTTCATGATGCTAGCCCGACGTGGGCAACGGGTTACTCACAAAGAGGTCCCATAAATACAGCTTCCCTCACCAGCTATCTGCAAAGCAGACAGGATCCAGCTTTGGGACATGGATCTAGGGTTTAAAGCAGCCTAGCCCTGCTACATTTAGAACTTCAATATAAGCAAAAGACTCGCTGCCTTCACGTCAGATTGAATACATCAAAGAAAAAGGGGTAACTATTATATTTTTAGCCAAAAACCAAAACTTAAACCTCAACTGGCAGAATTGAGCGTCCACTTTTCAAGGCACATAACATGTCCGTTTCAAGATGGGAATGAATTCAGAATGGTCCCCTGAGTTTTTTATGATACACACAGACCGTGCATGGAACAAGGAACTCTTCTGGGATAATTAAATCCACTATAGTCCGAATAAGTAATGGTAAATGACAAATACCATAGTTTTCTTTTTCATGATGCTAGCCCGACGTGGGCAACGGGTCACTCACAAAGAGGTCCCATAAATATAGCTTCCCTCACCAGCTATCTGCAAAGCAGACAGGATCCAGCTTTGGGACATGGATCTTTGCTTGGAGTCTTTTGCTTATATTGAAGTTATAAATGTAGCAGGGCTAGGCTGCTTTAAACCCTAGATCCATGTCCCAAAGCTGGATCCTGTCTGCTTTGCAGATAGCTGGTGAGGGAAGCTATATTTATGGGACCTCTTTGTGAGTGACCCGTTGCCCACGTCGGGCTAGCATCATGAAAAAGAAAACTATGGTATTTGTCATTTACCATTACTTATTCGGACTATAGTGGATTTAATTATCCCAGAAGAGTTCCTTGTTCCATGCACGGTCTGTGTGTATCATAAAAAACTCAGGGGACCATTCTGAGTTCATTCCCATCTTGAAACGGACATGTTATGTGCCTTGAAAAGTGGACGCTCAATTCTGCCAGTTGAGGTTTAAGTTTTGGTTTTTGGCTGAAAATATAATAGTTACCCCTTTTTCTTTGATGTATTCAATATGACGTGAAGGTAGCGAGTCTTTTGCTTATAGTGAAGTTCTAAATGTAGCAGGGCTAGGCTGCTTTAAACCCTAGATCCATGTCCCAAAGCTGGATCCTGTCTGCTTTGCAGATAGCTGGTGAGGGAAGCTATATTTATGGGACCTCTTTGTGAGTGACCCGTTGCCCACGTCGGGCTAGCATCATGAAAAAGAAAACTATGGTATTTGTCATTTACCATTACTTATTCGGACTATAGTGGATTTAATTATCCCAGAAGAGTTCCTTGTTCCATGCACTTTCTGTGTGTATCATAAAAAACTCAGGGGCCCATTCTGAGTTCATTTCCATATATATTATATATATATATATATATATATATATATATATGCTGGCCACTGGATTAGCATAATCTGTAATTTTTGGCCACTGGATTAGCGTAATTTATAAAATTGTAAGTAATCAACAAATAAGTCTAATAAAAATTTATATTGAATAAAATGTATGAAATGAAGTCCAGTTAGGGTTCAGAAGTCTATAGTCCGGTAGCACAGACCCTGATTTTACTGGAACCCTGCATTGTTTGTTATAAAGCAAATTTTTACATATTTTGAAAGCTTATACCACCCTATTCAAGAACCCATCGGGTGTACACCTGACCCCCGTTTGGCTTTTTCAATATGGCCGCCATTTTCCAAGATGGCCGGCGAAACTGAAAAACCCCATATTGGTGTCATTTCTAGGAGGTTTTAGGATGATGAGTCGATCTGGAGGGGTTGCAGATACTTTGGGAATCGTTTTGACCCACATTCGTCAATACTCAAGGTCATTGGAGGTCAAACGACCCCCCCGAAATAAGGAATATCCCATATCCCGGGCAGTCGTGGAGATATTTTGGTGATCTTACTGTCGTTTTTATGGTTTTGGGCGAGACTGAGTAGTTCTATAGGGTTTAAAATGAAATCAGGGATTATTTTCCCCATGGTAAGGTGAATTCCAATATGTCTAATTATTCCTCTTATTTTTTTCAGGTTGTTGAGATTATTGCTGATGGTTGTTATCCTGTTATCACAGTTGTTATCATGGATGTGTCAGCTGTTTTGTGGACAGTTGACTGGCCTGCTAGTGGCACAGTTGCTACATTTATCCAAACCTTCAAAGTATGACTACCGAAACATCTTTCTCATGCATCTGTAGTACTAGCTTTTGATCGCTACTATGATTTCTCTCCGAAATCAAGCACTTGGGCAATGAGAAGCAAGAGCAGCAGAGTTCACAAGCTGGACCTCAACACCCCATTGCCTACAAGAGACGCTGTTCTCACGTGCACCGCGAACAAGGAGCAACTAAACAGGCTGCTCTGTGAGCAAATCCTTGCTGACAGTGAGTATCTCGCAACTGTAACCCAAGACCATGAGCTAGTGCTTGCAGGACGGCAGACCATACCGACTTCCATTGTGCGAGGCAAGAGTCGAGCAGCATTGGAGCTCTCATCATCTCATGAAGAGGCTGACGTGATAATAACATAACACGCTATCGCACAAGCTGAGAAAGATTCTGATGCCCGCATCTCCATCATTTGTGATGACACAGACGTGTTTGCCATGCTGACTCACTTCTATGAATTTAAGAAACTAGGCTGTCCTATGATTATGGAGTCTCTAGTGCGTGGCAGAAAATCAGTGGACATCCGAGCAACTGTAACCCAGCACAAAGACATCATCCCACAAATCCTCAAACTACACGCTTTGAGTGGTTGTGACACAGTTGCAGCAATACATGGCATCGGCAAAGCCACTGCCATTGCCACAGCCAAGAAGGGTCGGAAGCTAGACAAGCTGGAGTCCCTTGATGCATGTTGATGCATGCTTTGACCATATCGAGAAAGAGACAACAGCGTTCATTGTTGCATGCTATGGGGATAAGAAATCCTCATCTCTTACTGAGTGTCGTCAGCGAGCATGGGCTCAGAAGACAGGGAAGTCGGGAACTGCTGCACCCAAACTATGTTCTCTACCACCAACAACTGAAGCTTTCCATCAAAATGTGCTCAGAGCCCACTACACTTGATCCTGTGCATTATGGGTGGGAGAGAGACGAAACAAACAGAGTTCTCATCCCAAAAACAGTTGGTGAAGGAGTGTGCTTAGCACCAGATGAAGTTCTGAAGCTAATCAGATGTGGGTGTGAATCACAATCAGCATGCAGTGGGAGTCGCTGCGGCTGCATGGGACGCGGAATCCCTTGCGCAATGTTCTGTGCATGTGGCAGCGGCTTGGATTGCAACAATCCATTGACCCAAAACGCAAACGAAGAGCAGACTGATGATCCTGACGATCCTACACAACCATGTCTTTTGATATTTTTCCCCAATAAATGGTTACCTAATGTGAATAACTGCATCAAAGTTGTCAATGCCAATCCCCCAGCTAGGTGTGAGCTTTGTTTTGCTTACGAGGTCATATCTTGTAGCTTTTCAACCTTCCATAGAATGCACGTGCCCTGCACTTCAGCATAAATTGTGGTTTATATCCGAATATCCATATCCATATAATGTGGGTTATGTCATTTAAGCATTATGATCTAGTTTTATCTGCAGAAAAGATGTTAAGTGCTCAGCAGTTAGCTAGATTGTAGAAATTGTCACTGAAATAAAGCAAATACAGTGATGTCAACTGTGGCATTATCATATTTCAAGGCCAAACTTTAACCTCAAATGACCTTGACTTGACCCATGGAGTTGCAAAATGATATCCTACTGTTATCATGTGCCTATAGAACTACTCAGTTTCGCCCGAAACCATAAAAACGACAGTAAGATCACCAAAATATCTCCACGACTGCCCGGGATATGGGATATTCCTTATTTCGGGGGCGTTTGACCTCCAATGACCTTGAGTATTGACGAATGTGGGTCAAAATGACTCCCAAAGTATCTATAACCCCTCCAGATCGACTCACCATCCTAAAAACCCCTAGAAATGACACCAAGATCATCAAAATCCATCAAGTATTGACCAGGATATGGGATTTTTCAGTTTCGCCGGCCATATTGAAAAAGCCAAACGGGGGTCAGGTGTACACCCGATGGATTCTTGAAAGGGGTGGTATAAGCTTTCAAAATATGTCAAGATTTGCTTTATATCAAACAATGCAGGGTTCCCACCCCGTGCAACCAGACTACTAATATTTCGTAGCTCTTCCCTTTGCTTTCAGCACTGCTATTATTCTTGAAGGCATAGAATCAATCAATCAATGTCTTGCAGTAGTCTGCCGAAATTTCTTGTGTCCAAACTAGTTTAATTTTATCGTTCAAATTTTAAGCAGATGTTGGTCTAAGTCGAACAATCTTTTTCTTAACTATTGATCAGCAGTTCTCTATCGGCAGGGTTTCTTTTAATGTACAGCTCTACACAGTCTGTGCAGGTCTGAATAAAAAAGTGCAGTTCCAATAAAAATAGTGTGCAGTTCTAAAATATAGGTGTTTATAGTAATTATATATATATAATATATATATATATATATATATATACACATACCTTACCTTACAACCTTACAAAGGTTTCGCGAGATGATCTCTCATTTCGCGAAGGTCGAGCTTGTCTCCCCTCCTCTCGAGTTTGCCTGGTGAAGTAGTGAGTTGGATTCTTGCGCTCTCCACCTCACATAGCCATGTACGCCCGGCTCATCGGGAATTGTTCTGAGCCAGGCGTCTAGTCTTCTTTTGAAGATTTCCACTGCAACTCCTTTCGTGTTTCTTAGGTCTTTGGGCAACTGATTAAACAGTTGTGGTCCTCTCACTACAAAACTATTTTCTTTCAGGGTTAAGGATGTTCCCTGTCTCGCCTTCAATTTGGGAATACGACACAGTCTACCGTTTCTACTTTCCACCGTTGTTTGGGGAGTTATAGGGTTCAGAGTAAGGTTAGGGACTAGTTTCTCCATTATTTTCCAGGTGTAAATAATGGTGTATCTCTCTCTTCTCCTTTCCAGTGAATATAGGTCTAGTTCGCGTAACCTTTCCCAGTAATTTAGTTCTTTGCACCTATTGATCTTGGCTGTGAAGCTTCTCTGGATCCCTTCCAGCTGTCTAATGTCTTCTTTTTTATATGGGGATATTAGGACCGAGCAGTATTCCAATTTGGGTATTATCAGGGTTTAGAGTAGAGGAATCATTACATTTCTATCCCTTCGTTTAAAGGTTCTCAATTCAATACCTGTCCCGTTATTCTCTTTGCTCTGTTTACTGCTATCTTATTTTGTGTTTCAAATTTCGCATCATCTGTCATTACAACCCCTAAATCTTTTGCTCTGGAATTTCTCTGAATTTCCTGTCCATTTGGGGTATGATATTCCATGGATTTTAGGTCTTCTCTTTTTCCGTACCGAAAAAGCTGAAATTTCTCGGTGTTAAACTTCATATTGTTGTCTTCCGTCCACTTGTAGATTCTGTTTATGTCGGTTTGTAGAGATCCTATGTCTTCTGGGTTTCTTATTTTTCTACTGATCTTTGTATCATCCGCAAAGGATATTACTGGGCTGTCTCTGTTAACGTCCTCATCTATGTCAGTTAGCATGATTATGAAGAGTAGTGGAGCTAATACTGTTCCTTGTAGTACTGAGCTGAGGACCTGTGATTCTGATGAAGATACTCCTTGTTATTCCCATATATTTCAGTTTATGTATTATGATTCCGTGGTCACACTTGTCGAACGCTTTAGCAAAGTCTGTGTATAGTACATCATAGTTTTCATTACTTTCCAGTGAATCAATAATGTTGTTGTAGTGTTCCATTAGTTGTGATAGGCATGATCTGCCTGACCGAAACCCGTGTTGGTTATCCTTGAATTTTTTCTGAGTTTCCAAAAAGTCATAGATTTTCTGTCTAACTATTCTTTCAAATATTTTAGTGAGATGGGATATAAGCGATACTGGCCTAGAGTTTTTGGCCTCGGATCGATCTCCTCCTTTATATATTGGGACTATGTTCGCGCTCTTCAGGATGCCCGGTATTTCTTCCGTGTTTAGTGATCGTCTCCATATCTAGTGTTTGGGGCTCAGCGATTGCATTCCTGCAGTTTTTGATCAGTGTGGCATTCCATTTATCCGATCCTGCCGCTGAGTGTGTTTTTAGTTTCCCTATGGCTTGTGTAATATCATCCGTCGTAAAGTCGAAATCCGTTATACTTTCCCCCTTTAGTTCTTCTTCAAAGAACGCGTTTCTATCGCATATCAACTTGTCAGTTTTTGGGACACTGAAAGATGATTCGTACTGAGCTCTTAATATTTCAGATACTTCTGTTAGATCATCAGATAGAACACTGTTCTCATTTTTTAAAGGTCCGATAGTCGCATGGCTTTTCAACTTTCTTTTTGCGAAATTATAGAAGTACTTTGAGTTAGCCTTCATCGCTTCTATAGCGTCGTCTTCTTTTTTTTCTGTATGCTTCTCGATTAGTTCCTGTATGACGACATCGATACTTTGCAGTTTATCATTTAATATTTTTCTGATGTTGTTATCTTTACAGTTACTTAATTTTGCAGTCACTCTTTTTCTTTTTCGAAACAATGCCCTCTTTTGTCCTTCGAATCTGTTTCTCTTTCCTCTTTGTTGTATCTTTGGGACATGTTTTTCCACAATTTCTAACGTCTTCTCCTTTAACGTCATTAACATCTCCTCCGTTGTCTTGGCCTCGAAAATGGTTTTCCAATCTATTACCTCCATGCTGGCTGTCACATCTTCCCAGTTTATAGCTTTGGAGTGAAAATTAAAAATTTCGAATTTCCTTCTTTCTGTTGTGCGTGTTCTTTCCTTTCCTGTTGCCTTTATATTGGTTATTTCAATGATGTTGTAGTCCGATATCATAGTTGGGGATATTTCTGCATTATCAATTAGATTACTGTTGTTTGTGAATACCAAATCTAGGCAGTTGTTTTTTCTTGTGTTTTCTGTTATTTCTTGCGTTAACATAAATTCATCAGCTAGAGGTAGTAGCATTTTTACCTGCTCCTGGACTTCTCGTGTGCCCACCTTGCCCTGGTGTATACATATATTTTTTCCTATCCTTTTATATTCCATGAATGGGAAATTAAAATCACCACAGAGAAAAATATTTGGGGTTGGAGAGTGTAGATCTTTTACCAAGTTTCTTACCTCTGTAATGGAATCTGGAAATTTTGAGGTTGGCGTGTTTTGGGGTCTGTACATTACAATTAGTACCATATTTAATTTTTCAATTTTTGCTGCTACACATTCTACGTAGTTGTTTGAGATACTTATAGCCATTTCTGCTATGTGCCTTTCGCGTGTGTAAATAGCACATCCTCCTTTACGTCTCACTGTTCTGTCAGCTCGGAGGATGTTATAATTGTCAATTTGTATTTCTTTTTTGTCAATACAGGACTCACAATTTTCACAGTTCGCCTGGCAGTCCTTTAGATGAGTTTCCGTGAGGCATGCGAAGTCTGCTCCGGCTTCTTGCATGAGTCCTTTCAGGTATACAACTTTGTTCGTGGGATGGTTTGATTTAAGGCCCTGCATGTTGGTTAGGATTATTTTAATTTTTTCTCTTTCATTTTCGCACACAGGTGGTTCCGATTTGTTTTCCAATGGGGGTGCCGGTTTCGTTGCCTTTTGGTCCTCCGAGAATTTATTTATATATATATAGGTTTTTTAATTGCTGGATAGTATTTAGCAGTTGAAATGTGTTGGCTGCGTCTAAAAAATTGGCACTTTTCTTTGATGTTCGTTTTTTCTGTTCACTCGTTGCGTTCCTTTGAGGGTGGTGGTATCGGCATTTTTTTTCGTATTTGCAACTCCCATATCTTGCATAAGTGTTGCAGATCGTAAGATGGTGGAACATGCATTTCTTATCAAATTTGCAGTATCCACTTGTGTAATGCGTTTTGCATAATGTGGGATGTGCATATATGCATTGCCCATCCCGATATCTGCAGTTCCCTTTCGCGTAGTATTTACATACGATATTTTCTACGCTTCTGCTTCTTTTCTTATTATTTTCAAAGTTCTTATTTTGGCATTATCATTATTTTTCTTTGGCTGTTTATTTTTTACGTTTTTAGTTATTATCTTTTTATCATTTCCCTCATTGGACTGTTTGACTACTACGCAACTTTTACTTATTTCTTTTCTTTCATCTATGTCTTCCGTCCGTATTATATTGTTTATATCGTTATTTGTTATTCGTTATTTCGTCTTTTTCATCTACCCGGTTTTTCGTTGGGACCATTCCGGACCCATATATCCCCATTATTTCATTCTTTTTTGTAAGTTTCGAGTCTGCTATCTCCATTTCTTTAAAGACCGCGAAGGAATTTACGGTCTGTGTACATGCGCCACAGAAATTTATCCCCACGACGTGTTTCGCGTTCGAGACAAGAGTTATTTCCCTATCATTCCAGTTCATGCAGATAAAGTCATTTAATCGTTGGCAGAAATCACATCTGATCGCCAAGTTTTCCGTTGTTACTAGATTGCACAAATTACAGATTAAGTGAGAATTTGGATCCATAGCGATGCTATTCCTTAATTAGCGTCAAAAGAAATACCCACACAGATTCTTTATTTATTTATTTTTATTTTTATTTCTGATTCTTTCATTTCAATGGTCAAGGGTATTTCGAGGGTTTTCTGATCTTTGCGTTTTATGACCTTTTTTCTGCCTTTGTTTCAAACTTTCTCGAATGCCAACCGTATTTCGTTTTGAATATATACGTTAAAACTGGTGATAAATTATGTAAACTGTATTGCACTTTCTTAATTTTAATGAATTTCACTTTATAATTTATATGCACGGATTCACTGATACTTTATACACTTTCGGGTGCAAACAGAATAAACCGCCGAGTAGATTATTTCCTTCTAATTTGGGTGTTAAATAGAGGGAGCAAAACAGCACGTCCATTCACCACAGGGAACAAGCAACATATCAAGCAACATATATATATTATATATATATATATTATATATATATATATATATATTAACTGCAAACAACACAGTATAATTAATGTAAAGAACGACGCTTGTATAGAAGAACGTTCCGCACAAGATGAGGAGGGAGAACGAACAAATGAAAAATGAGGTAACCACCCGGGAATCGAACCCGGGATCTTCCGATTGCCGGTCAGATATGCTAACCACTGACCGGCAATCGGAAGATCCCGGGTTCGATTCCCGGGTGGTTACCTCATTTTTCATTTGTTCGTTCTCCCTCCTCATCCTGTGCGGAACGTTCTTCTATACAAGCGTCGTTCTTTACATTAATTATACTGTGTGTGTGTTGTTTGCAGTTAAAATGTATATATGTGCGGCATGCGGGAGGTGCCCCCTCAGGGCATTGGTTTCTGCTCGTATGAAGGAGAATTACGACTTCTGATCAATCGAGGCCCATTGTGTAGTGGTTAGCATATCTGACCGACAATCGGAAGATCCCGGGTTCGATTCCCGGGTGGTTACCTCATTTTTCATTTGTTCGTTCTCCCTCTTCATCTTGTGCGGAACGTTCTTCTATACAAGCGTCGTTCTTTACATTATATATATATATATATATATATATATTATATATATATATATACACAGGGTGTCCCATAAGTCCGGCATCATAGGAAAAATAAAAAAAGGCAAAACAAAAGCTTTTATTTACAGAACGTGCTCAATATGTCCACCATTGTTTTCAATACACAAATTCAGACGTGATACCCAGTCAGCAAGCACACGGTGGATGATGTCAGGAGTGATGGTGTTATATGCCCCAATAATGCGCTGCCGCAAATGTTCAACACTCCTAATTTTCTCTGCGTATACCAGCGCTTTCAAGTTGCCCCCCCCCCCAGAGATAAAAATCTAGTGGCGTGAGATCCGGGCTTCTAGCTGGACATTCCACAGGCCCTCGACGTCCTATCCAATGACCAGGGAATTGTTGGTACAGGTATTCCCTTACTTGGGTGCTGTAATGTGCAGGAGCGCCGTCTTGCTGGAACCATGTTGGGGAATTTCCTTCTTCGTTCAAGACACTGGGAAATGCTTTTTCCTTGAGCATACGTAGGTAGGTGCCTCCAGTGACATGTTCATCGAAAAAGAGGGGCCTATGATGCGATCCTTCCAAATGCCACACCATACCATCACCCGAGATGCACCTTGTTCCTTTGAAGAGGTATACCAGTGAGGGTTGTTTTGAGAGCAGTAGCGGGTGTTCTGTCGATTTACCTCACCATTTCCATAAAAAACAGCCTCGTCACTGAACAGAATGGTGGACGGGAAATTGGCATCCCGAGCATATTGTTCTGTAACCCATTCACAAAATTCCATCCGCCGGGCGGGATCATCTTCGCTTAATTTCTGTAGGATCTGAAGTTTATATGGATGCCATTTGTGAGCCTGAAGAATGCGATGGATGCTACTTTTCGACACTCCTGTCTCGGCGGACAATCGCCGAAGAGACTTATTGGGACTTCTGTTAAAATGAGCCAGGATAGCAGTCGCTGTATCATCGTCAGTGGACCTCCTTGAAGGTCCACTGCGCGGTTTATCTTCTATGGATCCTGTTTCCTTAAACTTTGCAACAAGTCTGCTAACACAACTCTGTGTTATTGGCTCGCGGTCTGGATGCAGTCTGTTAAATTCAGCAGCGGCCTCTCTTTGACTCCGATTTCGTATGAGTAGAATTATCTGGATTCGTTCTTCCATGCTCACAGATATTATGGCCTGCAGAAAGAGAAAAATATGAATTATGGTTTGTAGAAATAGAAAAATATGATTTCTCCTATGATGCCGGACTTATGGGACACCCTATATATATATATATATATATATATATATATATATATATATATATATATATATATATCTTATATATATATATATATATAATTAGTATAATTCTAGTTCTAAAACTGCAGTTCTACAGATCTACAGAAGCTAAGGTTAACAAAGACCCTAAGATCTACTCTAAGGTTAGCCCGAGAGAAAGGAAAGAGGAGGGGGTTAAAAGAGGAGAATAAAGGGTTAAGTAAGTAGCAAAACCTATCATTCTTGGGTTAAAATTCATTCAGAAAAAGAGAGAGAAAGACTCCCCATCATCATCCACCGGCCACTGCCGACAAGTCGGAAAAATAGTCGAAGAGAATAGGAAAGGGGTGAAAGATGAAAAGAAGTAAAATAAGAACGCTTACAAACCATGCAAACACAGTCTTAACTCACTGTCATACCATGCAAACTACAGACATGCAAGTAAAGAGAGTTACAGACATGCAAGTAAGGAGAGGCAAAAAAAATGTAGGTAAAGTAAAACAAAAAGTGGGTTAGTTTAAGCTACGAGCTACATCTACGTTCGTGTTAGTCTAATTTTTTTTTTTGCTGGCATCACACGCTGGCATGTCACAAGGTGGCATTATCGTCAACAGACTCATCCTCGACCACCACCCACAGAGCTCCTGTTGCTAATTGTTTTTTTATTTTAAACAACGTTAATGTTTTTAAAATGCCTATCTAGACGGTTCTTAAACATATTAACGCTGGTAGAGTTCATGACTGACGCGGGAAGATTATTCCATTTATCAATTACTTTAAACGTAAAGAAGGTTTTAGCGATATTAGTAATGAAACGTCTGCCACGCAACTTAATCCGTTATTACGAGTATTGCTATTATCGAAAGTGAACAGTTTGTCAAAATTTACGTTATCGATTTTATTAACAATTTTGAAAACTTCAATAAGCTCCCCCCTTAATCTCCTAGTTTCGAGTGAATGCAAGTCTAACTCTTTAATCCTATCTTCATAAGGCTTGTTGCGCAATGACGGAATTAGTTTCGTGGCACGACGCTGAACCCTTTCTAACCTCTCAATATCCTCACGCAAATACGGCCACCAAAACTGAACGGCATATTCTAAATGAGGCCTGACTAGGGACTTGTAAAGGGGCAATATAATATTCTTCGATTTAAATTCGAAATTACGCGCTATGAAGCCTAACATCCTATTAGCTTTTGCGCAAGACTCCAGGCACTGGTTCCTAACTTTTAAATCCTTAGATACGCGTACGCCTAAATCTACTTCCTCGTCAACGCTCGCTAACTCTCTATCATTCATCGTGGACGTGTAATTATTGTTACGAGAACCTAGATGCAAAACTTTACATTTGTCTACGTTAAATTGCATCTGCCACTTATCCGTCCACTCCATAATCCTATTTACTAGTCAATCCTACATCTATGTCGTTAATGTAAATTATGAATAGCAATGGGCCTAACACTGAACCCTGTGGGACACCGCTACCTACATCCAACCACCCCAATTCACTACCATTAACAACGACCGTCTGTCTCCTAGCACGAAGCCATTCCTCTAACCAGTTAGCTACCTGACCGCGTATACCGTGCGCTTTAAACTTCGCAATTAATCTTCTATGCGGAACTGTATCGAACGCTTTTTTAAAATCTAAATAAATAACGTCAGCCGTTCTATGCCTATCGTATTCGCGCACGATTTCGTTATAAAATTCTAACAAATTAGTTAAACAAGATCTATGGCGTCGAAACCCATGCTGACTACTATTAATCAAATCTCGACTTTCTAAGAGTTCGACGATACGATCCCTAACTACGGATTCCAAAAGTTTACTGACAATTGACGTTAAGCTAATGGGCCTATAATTGCTAGCTACTGTGCGGTCGCCTTTTTTAAAAATGGGCGTGACGTTAGCCAATTTGAAGTCTTCAGGAATAATCCCCGTTTTGAGTGACTGATTAAAAATCTTCGTTAAGGGGCCTACGATAACGTCTTTCAAATCTTTCAGATGTCTAGGATAAAACGCGTCAGGGCCTGGAGCCTTGCTAACTTTTAGCCTATCGATATACTGCGCAATCTCACCCTCGTAAACAGTTATTTCATCCAAAATAGTCTCGCTGCTAAATGGAACGATATCGTCCACGTCGGGGACATTATTGACGTCTTCTACGGTAAAAACTGTCGCAAAAAAGTTATTAAAAATACCCGCCATCGCCTGAACGTCGGAAGCCAAAGCGCCATTAGCGTCCACGAGAGGGCCTATATTATCTTTTATCGGCTTACGATTATTCACGTAATCGAAAAAATTTTTTGGGTTATGTTTACTATCCGCAGCTATAAGTATCTCTAAATTACGCTTAGCATTCCTAACTGATCTTTTAACCTGACGTCGAAGCTCGATATATCTATTGATGTTATCTACCGTGCCATTGCGCTTTTGGTACTTGTAGGTTATCTCTCTCCCACCAATTTTGACAGAATATTTTCGTTAAAACTAACGAAAATATCACGACTTAACCTAACCAATTATCAAGGACGTACAGTTGATCTATTAGATTGAATGCCCGGTTAAACTGGGCATTCAAACCAATCCTAACCAATCGCTCTGCTGCCACTTTATTACCGATAATACAAGAAGCTACACTGCCCGGTACGACAGTTGTATCGGACGAATGGCGAGGATATAGCCAACTAGTGACAACTACACATGTATCATTTGCATAATACGGTAAACCACAATATTAACTTTGTGGACCCAACTACTGGGGCACATACCCAAAGTGTGGAAAGGATGTGGCGCTCCGCAAAGGAACTAAACAAAAGGCAACACGGCACACACCGCCAAATGCTAGATTCGCATTTGTGTGAATACCTGTGGCGATCCAGACTACATGATCAAGATCCCTTTGAAGCCATACTTGGTTCAATAGTTGCATTTTGGCCTCCAGAGTAACATAAAAAATTTGTTTTAATATATGTATATATATATATATATATATATATATATATATATATATATATATATATATATATATATATATATATTTTATACTTTGTATCTATGCGTCATAGTAAATACTATTCTAGAAACAATGCTATAATTAATAATAGATAAACTGTACACCCTTGATAATTGGTCAGGTTAAGTCGTGATATTTACGTTAGTTTTAACGAAAATATTCTGTCAAAATTAGTGGGGGGCACATAACCTACAAGTACCGCGCTTTTTAAGTTTATACGCTCTGTTACGCTCGTTTATGAACTCGCCTATTTCCCTAGTCCACCACTTGGGCCTACCATGATTTCTAGCGCGCTTGGGCTACGAGGAATAAACTCCCTTTCGATATTCACGAAACTATCTTTAAACGCCTCCCAATGCAAATTTGCCTTATTACCCATAAATAAGTTATCCCAGTCCACTACTCTCATCCTATCCGCAAAACTATCAAAATTGGCCCTACGAAAATCAGGGACTTCTATTACGTTACTATCCTTAGTGTTTTCTATCAATAGCTTAAACCTAATAATTTGATGATCACTACATCCTAAACTTTCGCCTACTTCTAAACCTTCGACTATATTTTCGCCGTTCGTCATCACCACGTCTAAAATAGTCACCGCGCGTTGGTTCGGTAATCATCTGTCGTAAAAAATTATCTTCCATGAACTCAACCAGTCTCAAACTCTCATTACCAGTAAAAGTCTCGTAATTAACATTAGGGCAGTTAAAGTCTCCGACAATTATACTATTCCGATTATCAATAAAGTTACCAAGAAGTGAGTAAAATCTAGTATCGGTATCGAGGGGTTGAACGGGAGGTCTATAAACAACAACAAAATTAAGACTAATACTACGCGCCCTAACTTCAACGCATATCATTAATTGCTGCCGGAAAATCTATCTTAACCTCGCTAGCCCTAAGGGAATTACGAATGTTTGCAAAACGCCGCCACCCCAATCCTATGTAACCTATCATTAGTAAAAAGTTTAAAACCTGCTACATCAAGTTCCCCCAACAAGTCTCGAGTCACGGTATTTAACCACGTTTCAGTGATAGCAACTATATCGTAGTTGCCGGAATAAATTATCGGCTTAAATTCGTTTAATTTATTTCTAATACTACGCGCGTTACAATAAAAGACGTTTAAGTTATTTTTTACCACGGGTCGGCGTTTTAAACTATTTTTCACGTCGGGCCCGCGTTTCCCGGACCCACAACGTTTAAAGAAGGCTTCGACCTATACAGCTTTCGAACGTTTTCGTCAATTAATCTACCTAGCTTAGAATTACCTATTTCATTAAAATGCACCCCCATCTTTTATAAAAAGGCTAGGATCACTGAATTCTGACCACAGCTTTACGAAGGGTACATTTTCCTCAGCACAAATCTCTTCTAATTTAGTATTAAAAATATTGTTTTTGACGTAATCCTAAGACCCAAACCGTGCCTAGGGGTAATACCTAGAACTAAAGACCTATCTGACCTCGCCTTCAGGGACCTAATTAACCCTCTATATCTCTCCAAAAGGTCAGGCACTCTCGTATCGGGCCTATACGAGTCGTTGCCCCCTACCATCGTCACCAACATCGAGTGACGGGAGGCAACATCAATCCTATCCACTTCGTCTCTAATTCTGTCAACCCTGGCCCCTGGGAGACAGACCCTCCTCCTCTTGGTTGGACCGTTAGATGCCGTTCAGTGAACTCTTAATCTATATGGCGCACTAAAGAGTCCCCAATTAAAATAGTTTCCCCCTCGTTCACGTCCCTATCCAAATGCAAATGGGCGAAAGGGTTCGAAACCTCGATAGGGGGGGGGGATTCCTATCACCTAACGTACGTGGCCTAGCTCCACCCTTAACTTCTTAAATCCCTCCCCATCTACTAATCTCGGATCAACCTTAACCCCTTCTTCAACTCTATCCAACCTGTCCGATAAGCTACCTAAACTAGAAACTAGGTTACGCACCTCACCCTTCAAATTACTAACGTCTTCAACGTTAGTATTGGTTCGGCTTTCGTCAACTGTAGCCCTACCCCTGCCATCATCAAGCGTTGCAAGTCTTTCCGTTACCTCACCTACACTACGTTTTGTCAATTATTTCCTCCCTTAAATCGCAAAAGAAACAAACCGATCTCTCGGTAATTGCCATAGGACCGCCGTTATAATCCTTAAAATCCATATACCACCGATTTACCCCACACCTAACACACGACGCTTTCTGCGACGGCATCGCGCAAGTTAAACTTGTGACGGTTTAAACTAATTTAAGTTAAATTAAGCCGGCACGCTATGAAAACTTCTGAATCGCTAAAAACCACTAATATTCAATTACTTAACTATAACAATGTGAATATAAACGTAAGTATATAAAATTCAGAACTTTCCAAAAGTAAAGTTATAGGCAATATCCAAAAGTAGAAACAATATCAGAGAGCTCAGGAAATGCGTCCGCTCAGTACGGAGTCTGGCCCTGTCTATCCGGTTGAGGTCAGGTGAACTGCCAAGCCATGGCTGGAGGACCTCAATGTAATTTGCTTCTAACCAGCTTTTCACCAACCAGGACGATAGAATCTCAGCTGGAAGTCAGTTTGTAGGTTCGTATTATGGTGCTTGTACTCACAGACACCTCTTTTGGCAGTTGCGATAAAATAAAAGACGAAGAGGCTGTTAGCTGTGCGACAACAATCCGTCTTATTAAACAGTCGGACCTCCTCGATGTGGCGCGTTCTCTTCTTGGGCGATTTCTGGCTTCATAACTGCCTGTAGCATTATACCTTGCCAAACATATTTGCACAACAGATTAGGATACATCAAGACGTGTTCCTATAGCGCATTGCGTGAGTACTTCATGACGTAGTGCAACCATAACCGCCACTTTCGTTGCACAAATATCCATATTTTTGCCCATTTTCAAGATGCAGTAAATACCTAAAGCAATACAATAAATATATCTAAATAATTCCAATTGTATATTTGCACTTAATTCTGATTGGTTGCATGCTAATGTCACGCCATTATTACGCTATAAATACATTCATGTATATAATTTCACTAAATTACAAGACTATTGGAAATTACAGATTATGCTAATCCACTGGCCAGCAGTATTATATATATAATTATATTATATATATATATATACACAGTCAAGAGTCGATTATCCGTACACCCTGGTTCCTGACCCTGTGCGGATAATCGATATGTGCGGATAATTGACCCCCTAAAAAATAGGTAATTAAATAAAAAATTAAAGATACACACATGTACTCTATTTAGCATGGCAAAATACACTTATAAGTAGGCTCAAGATATTGTATGTAATTTTATTTAAGATAACTTACAGAATATCATTTGGTTCTTTTTCACCACCCAAAGGTATTTTACGCTCTTGGAACTCATACTAGTAGTAAAAATAACGGCAGAACAGTCTGTTTATTCCTAGCTGAGGTTTGTTTATGTTTGTTTGTGTTTGTTTATGTTTTGCCAGAACCGCTTGTGCTTTCTCGCCAGTTGGGCTTGTTGGGCTTGTGTAGATGGCGCTGAATTTAAAATACAAACATTTTACTGGGCCAAAAAAGTGCGGTTAATTGACGCTTGCGGTTAATTGGCGGATAATCGACTCTTGACTGTCTATACAGGATATATACATATAATATTCTTGAAATGAATGTAAAATTAAGGAGGGTCCATCCTCTCTCTGGATTGGTGTCCATTCCAAAAAATATTAAAATAAAGTTAAGATGTAAACTGAAATTGAATTTAAAAATTAAATTTGCTTCTATTTAAGTGACTGTAATCATATTAATTATATATAACACTCTGACCCTGCTGTGACCTTGACCATGACCTTGAAGGTATGACCGAGGGAGTGGGCGATTACAAATCACCTGTTGGTGGGTAATATCTGTTTGAAGTATTATCTTCATCCCTTCATTTATTCAAAAGTTATGAAGCAGACAAGAAAATACCATGAACCTACGAAAAATACCATGACTTTTGCTGTGACCTCGACCTTGAAAGTATAACCCAAGGGTTGGGCGATTACAAATCATCTGGCGATGGGTAACATGGATGTTGCGTATATGTACGTAATGACCTAACTTGTTCTCGTATTCCGAACTCGAATCTTTCGAATTCTATACCCTCTGGCTACGGCTTACATGCCAATCTCAAATTAAATACATCTGCGCTGTTTACCTTTCTCCTAATTCTACTGACTATCCAAAATTCTTTGATTACCTCACTTCCAAAGTGGAATCCATTCTTTCCCGCTCTCCCATTGCTGAAATATCCATTTTAGGAGATTTCAATGTTCACCACCACCTTTGGCTTTCCTCCCATTTCACTAACATTCCTGCTGAACTAGCTTACAACTTTTCTATCCTAAATGATCTAGAGCAGATTGTACAACACCCTACTCGTATCTCCGATCGTCTTGGAGATAGGCCCAACATTCTGGATTTATTTCTTACCTCTCATCCTTTTCACTCTGTCAAACTTTTTCCTCCGTTGGGCTCCTCCAACTACAATCTTACATCTGTTTCCTGTCCTATCGCTACAATTCGGCCTTTGGATCCTCCCAAGAGAAGGCGCCTTTGGCACTTTGTCGCCGCTGATTGGGAGGCCCTTAGGCAGTACTTCTGTGATTTCCCATGGAGTGATTACTGCTTCCGTGGTCGGGGCCCTTCTAAGTGTGCTGAGCCCATCACAGAGGTGATTCTCTTGGGCATGAAGGCGTACATTCCATATTCTATTCCTACTACTAATGCAAAAACACCCGTGGTTTAACTCTACTTGTTCTAATAATGTCCGCAACAGAGAGGAGGCTTTCAGAAGGTACCGTCACCATCCAACTCCTGACTCTCACTCAGCTTATATTTCTGTACGGAATCGTGCAAAATCTGTTCTTCGACTCGCCAAAAATTCCTTCATCCGACGAAAATGTGAAATCTATCTAATTCTAATTCTTCTCGCTCTTTCTAGCATCCAGTTAAGAACCTTTTCAGCAACTTTACTTCCTCTTCTTTCCCTCCTCTTTTCCATTCCGACAGCACAGTTGCCGTCTCTTCTCCTGACAAAGCTGAACTCTTCCCTCTAACTTTCGCTTACAATTCAACTCTGGACGATTCGGGTGCTGTTCCTCCATCTCCTCCTCCCTCTGACTTTATTATATCTGAATTTAGAATATCTTCTAAAGATGTTTTTCTCATCTATCTGGGCTCAACTCTAGGAAGGCGTATGGTGCTGATGTTCCTCCTGTTGTTCTTAAAAACTGTGTTTCTGTGCTGACACCCTGCATAGGCAACCTCTTTCGTCTTTGTCTCTCATCTGGTACTTTTCCTTCTTGCTGGAAGTTCGCTTTCATTCAACCTGTCCCAAAGAAGGGTGACTGCTCTCAACCCTCCAACTATCGTCCAATTGTTTTGATTTCTTGCCTTTCCAAAGTTTTTGAATCTATCCTTATAGGAAGATTCTTAAACACCTTTCTTCTCACATCTTCTTTCAGATCGTCAGTAAGGATTCCGCAAAGGACGCTCTACTGGTGATCCCTTTCGAGATTTCGGTAAAACTTTTGCTATTGCGCGAGACATATCAAAATCTTTTGATAGAGTCTGGCACAAATCTTTCATTTCCAAACTGCCCTCCTTCGGTTTCTCTCCTTCTGTCTGTGCCTTCATCTTTAATTTCCTTTCTGGCCAATCTATAGCTGTGGTTGTAGATGGCCACTGTTCTTCTCCTAAAACTATTAACAGTGGTGTTCCTCAGGGTTCTGTCCTGTCACCCACTCTTTTCCTTTTATTTATTAATGATCTCTTAAATTCGCACTTCCTATCCTATTTACTCCTATGCCAATGATTCCACTCTTCACTTCTCCACTCGCTTCCCAAAGCGTCCCTCACAGCAGTCACTTCATGATTCGCGTGGGACGACTATGGGGCATCTGACCTCTGATCTTTCTGCTGTATCTGATTGGGGCAGAGAAAACCTTGTGGCTTTCACTACCTCAAAAACTCAGTTCCTCCATCTGTCGACTCGTCACAATCTTCTACACAACTATCCCCTTACCTTCAACAACACACAACTGAATCCTTCCTCTTCTTTTAACATTCTTGGCGTTTCCTTTTCTCGTGATCTTTCCTGGAAAGATGACATATACTCTCTTTCTAAAACAGCTTCTAAGAGGTTAGGTGTGCTGTACCTCCTCCGCGGTTTCTTCACCCCCACTGAGTTGCTTTCTCTGTACAGGGGTCTTATTCGCGCCTGTATTAGGGCATGGTTAATTAGTAATTTTTAGGAAAAAGTGATGAATGATGAAATTTTCTAATTAATCAATGATTAACTGATTAAAAGTGATTAAAAATTAAATACTTCTGAAAAGAGTAAGAAAGAGCTTTATCGTTTCTGTTGCGTGAGATAAGACCGAAGAAAACATTTTGTTCAAACATTTAGTTTGCTTTAGTTCAAGAAATCAAGCATAGGCGGATTAAACAGTTTATACATGCAAAAAGGTGCCAAATTCAAATGATACATTACAAAAGTTAAGGTAAAATGATGCTGAAATTATGAGGAAAATTAATCACTTCCCATCATTTTCTAAAAATATATTTTTATTAGTGATTAAATTTCGAAACAATGATTAACTGATTAACTGATTAATCATAACCATCCCCTACCCTGTATGGAGTATGGTTCTCATGTGTGGGGTGGCTCAACCCACACAGTTGTACTTGACCGGGTGGAATCAAAGGTTTTTCGTCTCATGAATTCCCTGCCTCTTACTGATTGTCTTCAATCTCTCTCTCTTCGCCGCAATGTTGCCTCACTCTCTCTTTACTATCGCTATCATAACGGACATTGCTCTTCTGAACCCTCTAACTGCATGCCTCCTCCTTTAAGGAGAGCACGCAGTACCAGACTTTCTACACTTTCTCATTCCTTTTCTGTCCAACTATCTAATGCAAGGGTTAATCGGTATTTTCAGTCTTTCATCTACTCAACCGGTCAACTCTGGAACAATCTTTCTCAATCCATCTTTACTCCTGTCTATGACCTCCCATATTTGAAGCGCAGTGTGTCTAGACATCTCGAAAATCCCGGACCTTGATTTTGGCTTTCTTCTTCTTCTCTGAGAGGGGCGCTTTTCGCGGGCCTTTGCCCTTGGCCCTTCCTTCCTGCATATCGCTTCATTTATTCAAAAGTTGTGGAACAGACACGAAAAACACTGACCCCTGCTGTGACCTTGACCTTGAAGGCATGACGCAGGGGGTGAGCGATTACAAATCAACTGATGGTGGGTAACAATTATGCAAAGTATCATCCCAATCTTATTTGTTCAGAAGATATGGAACGGACAAGTGTTGGAATTCTTCATTGTGGGAGTACCAATATGGCGGCTTGATCGCTTTAATTCCTTATATACGAATATAGGTTGATGCGCTATCCAGTAATTTATAGAGATCAGTGTTCACCATCGCGAATAAGGTACTATCCTAAGCTCAGAAATCCAGTGTTACCTTTCATGAAAAGGTTGTGTATACCCGTTTAGTGGCACGTCATGCGAGACCAACGTCTCCATTTACATACCTCGCAAATCACTTTCATTTGTCCGTTTCTCGTTAGCTAGTGTGCCACATTCATATTGGCTCGGCGCGTATTCACACATACCAGATACATCCTTCCAACTTTTACCCAGTTTTCTTTTACTTCACTATTATACACTTTTTTTTCACGATTCCCTCATTATTCGTTCTTTCCACATAACCATACCAACGCAGAGTACGCTAATAATAATCTATTCTTATCTCCAATGACTTGATCATCCTACACATTTTTCCAAACAACTTCATTTCTCATACGGTAACTTCCACTTTACACCAATAAAATAATCCTCCTTATATCATTCCTCTAAACTACTCTCACTTTGGACAGCCAAGCGTCATGTCAAACAAACGTCTCGTATTCAATAATGTTGACACTAATACACCTTCATATAAACCTGTTGCTGCATCTGCACGCGAGTATGCCCTATTTACCAAGTGTTTTTACGAGCTTCACTCTGTTTTCAACTTCCAATGCGCTCGTACCCCTTACGTTAATCAATCAACCGGTATATACTTAACTTTTTTCACAACCTTTAAATTCTCTCCATTCCCCACAATATTGCATGCTGATTCTCTTATTTTAATGAGTGTGTCATTGATTTAATACTTTCGATCCGAAGTTCAACTGTCGTTTATATAAATGTTTATTTTAATTTTATTTATTTATTATCGACGCAGAGGAAGGTGACGGAGAAAGGGCGTTGAGTGCAGTTTGTATATGGGTTTGTAGGAGGTACTAAATGCTTTGAGTTCCAATTTAAAACCATTATTTCTTGTCGAATTTGTATTAAAAGAGAATAATTTCCTGTAGTCTACCCTGTCTATTCCACTGAATATATTGAAAACTTGAATAAGCTGACTGCGCAACCTCCTGGTCCCTAAGATAAACATTTAAGCGTTCTAATCTTCGTTGGTAGTTTTGCAGTCTCATTGAGGATCAATTTTGTGGCCCTTGCTTGTACCCCTTCCAACCTTTCTATATCCTTCCTTCTCCTTGTTTCTAAATTGGAACGGTCTTTTAATATAACCAAGTATTTTTAAGGCCCTCTTTTTGACTTCTACACAGTGCTTTGATGGTTTGAGATCATTACTAATACAAACTCTTAAGTTTTTTTCTAGATCAATCTCAGTCAAGTTCCTACCAAGTAGCAGACCATTCGGCCAACCTATCCAAATCATTTTGAACCGTTCTTAAGCCTTCATCATTACTTACACTATTTCTGCAAATTTGGAAATTGTACTTAGGAGCCCAACGTCTATATCTTTAATATGATGATAAAAAGTAAAGGACTGGTGGCGGGGGCCTATTCCGAAGCTACTCCATTTATTACTACTCTGTTAATCTGCTTTCTATCTCTTAACCAGTCTTCAATCCAGTTGGAAACGAGCCTGGTAATTCCTAGTCCTCTAACTTTAGTCATCAATTTTGCGTGAGGGCAAGTCGAGATAGACTGTATCCATAGGCATAGGAGGTGCCCCCCCCCCCCCAAAAAAAAAAAAATTACCTGACTGAATTTTTTCGGGCAATTACATCCGAAAGTTCAGGCAAAAGCCCAGTACACATATTTTAAATCAACACGATTTCACTCGAAAATTTTTATGATTTTCGTATAGGATGTCATCTTTTTGCCCAAAATGTATGTCTTCAGATTTTGAACCATGCAATATTTGATTGTAGAAAGGAAAACCTGTCGCAAAACGGTAGTATTTAAGTACCCATTTGATACAACCAGTTACAACTTACCCTACTGTTGTAACTTGTTTGGTGCTCAACCTTTGTACAGTTGTATATACCTACAAATAGTATTTAATAAAAATGACTTAAAAATCGATTTCCGGTTTCGCTTATTGTTTTCGGGCAAAACTTGCTTGCCCCCGGACAAAATCGGGCCCTTTCAGTAGTATAGCCGCAAAAGGGGAGAGTGCAGGAATGTTGCAGGTTATTATGTAATGTTGCAAAGGGGGGTTGTTGCAAAGGGGGGGGGAAGGGGGTTGTTGCAAAGGGGGGTGGGGGGGTGGGAAAACTTGGAGGCGGCGTTATCCCCCAAGAGAAAGGAGGAGGAGGAGAGAAAGGAGGAGAGGTGTTCACCTGGCAGGAGCCAAGTGCACATTAAGACTTCCAGCCGAGTTGGCGTTGTTTTATAGGCTCCTAATCAGCCAGTTGGCGTAAATGGCTTGAGTTGCCAGATACCGCGATACCATTGTATACATTATTATAGACTCCTAATCAGCCAGTTGGCTGGTTGTCAGATACCTCTTTTTAGCAGTATTATTGCATACATTATTATTATTATATACGCCTAATCAGCCAGTTGGCTGAGTTGCCAGATAGCGCCATGTACTCCATTGTATACACTATTATAGACTCCTAATCAGCCAGTTGGCTGGTTGTCAGATACCTCTTTTTAGCAGTATTATTGCATACATTATTATTATAGACTCCTAATCAGCCAGTTGGCTGGTTGTCAGATACCTCTTTTTAGCAGTATTATTGCATACATTATTATTATATACGCCTAATCAGCCAGTTGGCTGAGTTGCCAGATAGCTCCATGTATTCCGAAGACAGAGTTGCCAGATACCATTGTATACACTATTATAGACTCCTAATCAGCCAGTTGGCTTAGAAGGCTTAAATATTGCCAGATACCTGTTGTATACACAGTGGCGACTCGTGGTATAAATGTATGGGGGTGCGATTTCATAAAATTTATAATTTTTAGAATTGTAGTACATAAACAATCACATGGTGCTTCCGTACGGTACTTATGTCAAAAGAAGCCATAAATTTGTATTAAAACAATATTTTAATAAAATATAAAAATAATTGTTGAATAAATTTGACTATAATAAATTTGACTATAATAATGTACCACTGTACGACAACACGGACTCACAATAGGCTAGTGCGAATCCAACTGCCGCTCACAAGAGTACTGTACTTGTATTAACATATGCGGCTATGCCAGACGTACAATTCTAGTTAATTACAAATAAGTAATAATTTTAATAAAATACATATAAATGGCTTATATCATTATTACTGAAGTAACTATTAGTAAAAATAAAGTTATTATAAAAAAAATTCGCGATTGTACTTATATTTTCATTACAACAGTAAAATATAATTTATATTTACTTGAGCGAAAAATCTATCGCTCCATTCGGCTGCAATATTATTTTGTATTCAAACAGCGGTACGCTATTTGAAGCTATGCTATAAGTTTAGAATATTATGTACTGTATGAAGGCTTACTCAAAATGCCTCATGAATCATGATATGCCACATGAATTTTTAAAATATATTTCAAGAATATTTATTTTAATATCTTAAAATTAATATATTTTTTATCTGTTAAATTAATATTTATCGTTTCAAGCAAGGGGGAGCGACCGCTCCTTCGCTCCTATACGCCAGTCGCCACTGTGTATACATTATTAGAATACCGGTAGTAGAAGGCATAACAATAAACAACATTGCATCATTCTTTTTATTATAAATATATAGAAAATAAATATACATTTGAGGAATATGCGTATAACAGAAATATATACACACAATTATGGATATATATATATATATATATATAAATAATAAATATACATTTCAAATAAATATACATTTGAGGAATATGCGTATAACAGAAATATATACACAATTATGGATATATATACATTTCAAATAAATATACATTTCAATATGTACATAACAGAAATATATACACATAATTATATATAAAATAAATATACATTTCAAATAAATATACATTTCATATACACTTCAATATGTACATAACAGTACAGGAGAAATATACACACACACACACACACACACACACAATTATGGTGATATATAAAATAAAATATACATTTCATATACACTTCAATATGTACATAACAGTACAGGAGAAATATCAAGCAAAATATATATATATATATATAAACACAAATCAATAGAAATATGCGTATAATCGTCAAGCAAAATATATATATACAATTCACTTTTTTTTCAAAATACTAAAATCGGTCTTAATCGAGTTTACAATTACATCATTATTGCTCTGCATTACGCAGTCTATGCGGCTTAATAATATTTCACCGCTTAAAGTATAGGGAAACCTGTATTCGATATGAATGGCTTTCATATCGTTCAGTACTATTTTTGTCCCCACTTTACAACCGGTTGGCAAGTCATCTTTAAATACGTCTAGAATACAATCAAAAGCACGCACAAAGAGTTCATCGTTAGCTACATTATTAAACACAAGTTTATAAGAATGCTTTTCCAATCGAGGGTTTATTTCTACCGACTCGGGCTTTTCAATCGTGAACTCTTCACTCAACATAACGGCAATTGAAATAATCTTCTAAATCGTTACGACAACTGCGCGTTATATAAAGAAATAGTTCTTCAGGGTGAACGGTGTAGGTGAGCTCAGCCTTGTACCGATCAATTGCTTTGTACCAAAGTTCATGGTATTTCAAAGAGTCTAAACTTTTTAAATAAACATCCAGCACTAGACCATTCTCACCAGTCCTACACTCGGTAAACCCATCGAGCAGAGCAGTGTATGCGTATTCAAGAACTGTATCAAAATAAAGCATATCCGTAACACGCGCGTCTAATATAGGTTTCAGTTTACGGAATCCGACGATTTCAAACATTCTGTCGAGGATGAAACGGTTTCGCGTAGGAATAAGAGCGTTATTATCAGAAGCATTCTTCCACATCAGCCTTATATCAATGCATGGCCGATCGTTATTTATACACAACGTACATACAACGGCGTATGAGGGTGCGTCACTAATCTGCTCTCTTCTTGTACCTACGTTAGCAGGTATTTTATAACGATCTTCACACCACTTATCAACTATCACAAAGATTCTATTCATCTCCTCGATACTTAAATAAACCCGTTTGTTTGTCGGTCTACATTCCGTTTCCAGTACATAGCTAATGGTACCGGAATTACGCCTGAACACGCGCAACGATTTCGTCACGGACACATCGTACGAGGCGTTGAGAATGCTGCTCAAAGGAAGTTCCATCGTATTCGAGGAGCGCACGTCTACTCGGTTCAAGCTCTGAGATAACTATGAGCCGTGTGAGGCACAGGCAGGAACGGTTCGACGGGCGGCTGACTCGATGATACGTGAATGGGCATGTTCGTACGACTCGAATTGTTGCACATATTTGTTTTTCCGTTTCGTCACTACCAGCCTACGCACTTTGGATAAGAACTAGGCGCTAATCATCTCCACACTCCGGCGCACTATTTGAGAGGAACATATGCTCATATTTTTCCTTTCTACCCATCAAACGATACTCTTCTCTAAAATCTGTTAAAAACTCACGCATGGCACTAGCCACAACCTCACTATGAACCTCATCATGATATACGTTAATATAGTGATAAAAACACCTAAGATTGTCCATGATCACGAGATTCACATTTTCAGACGTAGGGTATGAGTAATCGACATGGTGTAGCATGACGTAATACCGCTTGTCACACCACCCATCCACAAGGCTCATTATCCATACCTGCTGCTTCTCTTCTGCACGCGTTGTTTCTTTTACTTCACGGTGTATGTGAGACTTTATAAAGTTTAGCCCTGCAGCATACTTCAGCACATCGTCTGTGCAACGAAAGCCTTCAACAGTCTCACCAGAACATCCGTAGAGTATTTGTACATCTTGGAACTTCGCACAATCCAATGTGGCTTTAAAAGAGGCATAGGAGGGGGGAATAGGAAGTTTTTCGGTATCCACCACATCCTCACACTTTACTGAATACCATTTCATAAACGTTGTGCAAGCAATATTAAAGGTAGCCATTTCAATATACGTCTGATCTGAATACACGTCTGATCTCTCGGGCTTACTGCGGTCGACTGACCACGCAGGGACTCCAGATAGTAGCATGACTCACGCAGTGGGCGGAGCTTAGAACTTTCACCTACACACACACACACACACACACACACACACACAACACACACACACAAAGGAGAAAGTGAAACGCTATTTGATTTATTGAGATATTCATATATTTACAAATACGATTCGAGATATTCAAGTTATATATATATATATATTTACAAATAGATACGATTATATACAAGACGTGTGAGTTACAAGCATCATTGGTATCCAAAGGGTACGGTATCATAGGTGCCAGGTAACTGGTAACGTTTCCATAGGTGTTACGGCACACCATCGTACCCCTAAGTTCCTTCACGCCTCCCAGCTTCTGCGCCCGAAAATTGTGGGTGCCTACAATTAGTTGGTGAGGTTGCAAACATACTAGATCCTTCAACGACTCAAAGTTAACAACCTCCCGATTCGCATGGTTGAGCGTAATACCCTTTGCCTTCACGATATATTTCATTTCATCCCTACCCTGACCCGTACCCCATAAGTCTTAGGTCCTGTTGAGATAAAAGAGTCGGCGTATGCGTCGTCCCCATACTCATCCTTGATCTCATCAGTGAGCTCGCCGAGGAACTCCCCAATAGCGGGCATGTAATCACCCTCCCTCTCTGTGAATATCACGCTATCTGTATCGGCATACAATACTCTCCGCCAAGAGAATGCAATAGACCCCAAAGTTTTATACGGGCGTAGGCTGTTGTGAAGCTCGCCACAGGTATGTTTGTAACCCTTGAGGTATCTGTGGCAAATTCCGTGTTGTTGTACTTTATTACGTAAGTATTACCTACATTCACGATCTCCATGACCTCTTTATCGGGGGCATTGGCATAATCCCAGACATCGCTATAACTTTGTGCCAAATGAATGTTCCCTCTGCCGGTATTCTGCGCAAATTTTCCCCATAGACTGTTTAGACACAACTTTGCACTAAAGCACTTGCCAGGATTCTTTACAATTTGGACACGATCAAGTTGTATACCTTCGCGGTCGCGGTAACGTTGAATATAGGCAGACTTTTCATCTTCGGTATCAACTCCTCGCGGATACCCTGATGCTTCAACCTTATCCTTCAAAAAGGCGTTTATATATGGTGTGAAAAGGTTGGGGAGCTTCTGAAACCTCCACACCTCGCTTTACTCCATCCGCCTTATATTCCTCCTGGCATGTAGGACAGTGAATTACGTCGCACTTGTGCTTAAATTTTCCCCAATTATCCATTGTGTGAAACATACCACATTCACAGATTCTCATTTTCCTGCACGTACCAATTGATTTATGGAGATCAAAGCAGCTATTATTGAAAAATGTGCGTCTACACACATCACAGTCTCTCTTCTCAACTACACGGCTTTCACATTTGGTGCTTTTACACTGCTCACATACCATGTGACATTCTTTACAATGTCTCACTATATCATCCGCAAACTCGAGGCACCCCTTACACAAATCATGATGTCTCCCATATTTTCGACTTTTGTCATAACTCGCGTAAAGCCCCTTATATTACGGATGGGGAGATACGTTGTCCCTGACAATCCTAAAATAAGTAGGGGCCTTGTACGATCTCTCACACAGCTTTTAAAAACATACACAGTCCGGCGGCGATCATCCAAACCAAATATAACTATGCGCACATTCATTTCCTGTTCTACCTTTCTCAGCTCTTCAGGACCCATATTACAGTCAAATTCAAGTTCACAGTCTACAGCTAGTTTACGGGCACGCTCAACGATCGTAGGCAGCCAAATTTTTTGAGTCCGTGTATTTTGTACAGTAAACATACGTGCTAAGAGTACTGCTATAAAGCCGCAACCACGATCGACGTTTATATGCCTTCGGTAAATAGTTGGAGAATTGAAGTTAAGAGTGTACGGTATGGCACTATGACCCGCAACACGGAATACACGGTCAATATTTACCGTGAAGTTGTCCATATTGAAGGCTATACTACTTTGGACGGCTTGCATTATACGCCCTAATATATATTCTACATCTTCAGCAGCCAAACGTCTAAACGGTACTATCACCCAATAATCGTCTACATCACCGTCATCTGACCCGAACCCAAAGGACAGACTCGTCCTGACCTCACGCTCGTCGCGATTCTGAAGAGCAAACTCTATAATACGCTCTACAACCCTGCGTATCCCGCGCTCAATTCCATTGCTATACAGGGCTCTAGGGTCGACCCTGACTCTATACCGATTTCTAGTCAAGGCGGGGGTGGGGGCTGCGGCGCGCACTAACTCGAACGTAATAACATCCTCAACAGAACGGGGGGCGGAATTAGGGGGTATATTAGGTGCTGCTGATGGGGGCCCTGTTGCGTAGGAGGGTTGGGGATCTATTATTGTAGACTTAACAGAACGGGGGGCGGAATAAGGGGGTATATTAGGTGCTGCTGCTGGGGAGGTTGTTGCGTAAGAGGTTGAGGGTTGGGGGTCTGCTGCAACAGGTACGTATTTCGGCCGCTTTATACCTGATGTGGGGTTCTCATACCTCCGCTTTGGACGTGCAACCTGTATCGCTGGTGAGGGTTCAGGGGAGGAGATCACAACTACACTGTCATCGTCATCCGTAATGATAGGGTGCTCTACCTCATCGTCGGTTCTGTGGGAGAAGAAATATAAGGATCAGCACTCAAAATTTGTAATATTTTGTAAATGATCCACTTAGGAGTGTGACGTGTTAGAAATGGACTCTGTAGAAAAATTCAGATTCACGAGCCCATCCACATGTATTATATCTGGACCTACAGGATGTGGTAAAACTGTGTTTATGCTTAAAATCATTAAAGAAAAGGGCGAGATGTTCTCGAAATTTGTGCATAAAGTTATATGGTGCTATTCGACGTATCAATCAGTGTTCAACGAGTACCAAGATGATATTTTGTTCCACAAAGGTGTATATGACGTTAATTCACTAAAGGGAACTGAACATACAATCATTGTAATTGACGATCTCATGTTGGAGATGGATAAAACGTTTGCCGAGACATTTACAGTATACTCCCCCATCTTAACATAAGCGTGTTCTTCATCAATCAGAATCTATTTTTCAAAAATAGATACATGCGCGATGTGTCGTTAAATACGCAATATCTAGTCTTATTCGCGCAACGTAGAGATGTATCACAAATTGGGGTATTAGCCAATCAAATGTTCCCGAATCAGCGTAAGGAGTTTTTGGAAGTTTATAAAGAAGCTACAAGCACGCGTTACGGATATTTGCTTTGCGACCTTCATCCGCGAAACACGTTTAGAGTGCTTCTGCGAACGAATATATTTCCAAACGAGCCTGAAACGGTGTATATTCCAGAATGACAAAGAGACTAAAGAAATACCATGAATTAATAAAAATCTATCATCGACTGCCCCGGGCAATGCAGCAGATGTTTATTAAAAATATCGACGCCGACTTTTTAAAATGCATCTGTGAAATCTGGCTTAACGTTATAAATTGCAATGTATCAATGAAAACCCATCAGAAGGCTCGCCTACGCCGCTACAAGAACATAATACGTACACTCGCTCGTAAAAGTCAAACTGTAGCGAAGAAAAAACGAGTTATTGTGCAAACAGGAGGGTCATTTCTCCCCATCTTATTTTCAGTTTTGGGCCCTTTACTGACTGACTAATAATAAATGAAGAAAGTGGTAGTGATTCCCCACGAGGTGTACGCTTCACTGCAAAGAGACACGGATCTAGATCCCCGTAAAAGCAGACTTAAAAGAATGGAAAGCGAATTGTTAGCCCTATTAAACAGTGAAAAAACACCTGATGAGAAAAGAATCTTATACCAAGAAGCTCTGCAGAAATTTCTTCACGAGTACGAAAATTATAAGAGCCTACGGAGATTCCTGTGGTTATTAGGCACAGCACGGGGGACGATGGCGACATAGGACTGTACCCGACGATACAGCTGATCAACCAAAAAGATTAGCCACACAACATATCGAACATGTATTAAAAAATACCCTCCCACTTACATTGAGGAGTAAAGGCTTAAGTCTTTATAATCTATTGAATGAGGATCCCGCCATACAATGGACCGATACAGGGGAGATCATTGTGGAAGGATCAAAGGTACAGGGATCGAATATCGTAGACATTGTCCATGATCTGGTGAGAAAGTGGGATAGGCCATCACCATCAGGATGGAAGCATATTAAAGCAAGACTACAACAAATAAATGTCCCTAAAACGTTGATAGGAAATCTGAACAGGTTAAAAGACTTGGAACATGCAACGCCTGTGACACAATTGAAGGCGCCGTCACCCCCTGCGGTAACACCTTTGAAGAGGAGCAAGAAGAGGTTAAACCAACCCTACCCACGTGCCTCTAAAATACGCAAATGGCTAACGTATTAACTAAACGTTATTATGACATTTCTACCCCATCCTCTTACGGCGGCGTAGATAGACTGTACAGAAGTGTTTACGGAGTAGGAAAAAAAGATGTTGAAAGATTTTTGAGGGAGCAGGACGCTTATACGCTTCATAAGCCTGTGAGAAAAAGGTTTAAAACAGCCAAGACAACGGCTTCCTCGATTGATTCTATTTGGCAAGCAGATTTAACAGACATGCAAAGATATTCTGTGTATAACGATGGTTACCGCTACATTCTATTCATAATAGACGTATTCTCTAGATATCTGTGGCTAGTTCCTCTGAAAAATAAATCACCTGAAACAGTTGCTAAAGCCACCAAAACGCTAATGTTAAAAGAAAACAGGGTTCCTGCTATTTTTGTACGGATATGGGGAAGGAGTTTATAGGCCGTGCTTTTCAGAATATGTTGACAGAGTTTAATATCAGCTATTACACAACCAATTCTATACATAAGGCTTCTTTAGCTGAAAGAGTTCAGCGCACCATAAAGGAACGCATGCACCGTTATTTTACACATAAAAACACATACAGATTTCTAGACATTCTGGAACCATTGGCATCATCCTACAACCGCTCACACCATCGCACGATTGGGGCAACACCTAACGAAGTTTTAGAAAGAGGTACGCTCCCGAGAAGAGATGGACCACCACCACCACCACCACACCACCACCACCACCACACTCTGTGCGCTTCAAAACCAATGATTATGTAAGGCTGTCGCGTTCGGGGAATAAATTCGCAAAGGGTTTTGAGCAAGGATGGACACGCGAGATTTTTAAAGTTAGGGCTGTGAGACCTAAAGGTGTGATAATGATGTATTACATTGAAGATTTGAATGGGGAAGAAATCTCAGGAGGCTTTTACCGCGAGGAATTGCAGAAAGTTGCGTTTAATTTAGAAAAAAATGTGTTTAAAATTGAGAAAATTTAGGAAGCAAAGGTTCAGGAAGGAGAAAAATGTACCTGGTGAAATGGCTAGGGTACCCAGAAAGCTTCAACACCTATATAAAAGCTGATGCAATAATGAAGCTTAAATAGTATGCAACATGGCTCCTAACCATTTCTACGTCACACTCCCGTCCTCCTCGTCCTGTCTGTACACCCTAACAACACGCTAGCCAACTTTGTAACAGAACTCCATGGGCATATTGAATTGGGTCGTGATTCGTATGAGGTGGGGATATGCGAAATTCAGCTGGACACCGTCTTTTTAAATATTGAACATAAAGAAACCGTTTTTACGATTCTTAGAGACATTGACGAGTGTGAAAAAGCTGGGGTAGCTATGGATGAAAACTATGCGCATCGCTTGGACTAAGATTGCACGGTATTACAGTACAGAAGTAAGACTAGGGCCGGGTCAATATGGTTCGGCCGAGGATGTTGTGAGAGGCTTAAACGTAAGTTTAAGAAACTCAAACCTTACGAATGATTTAGTATATGAAATCGTAAACAACCCTGCACATACACTAATCCTAAAATCAAAGACTAACAGATGTCTTAAAGAACATAGAAAGTTCAAAATTCTAACCAACGGCCGATATAGCGCAGCCTTCCAAAGAGACACATTTCACGAGACACAGTATAACTTGTCCAGATTAATGTATCAATTGAAGATGGAGAAATTGGCTGAAAGGTCCCCAGACATGTGCTATATTTACAGTAATATAGTGGAGCACCAGTTTGTTGGGGATACCCAGGCACGCCTGCTGCGCATTGCTCACATCCCCAACCATAGAGGAAGGAGTTTAAGTATTACATATGACAGACCCCATTATGTGAATGTCGCAACTAATTTAATAACCAATATCACAATATATATAAGAACGATTGAGGGCGAAAACTTCCCATTCGGTAACGGGAGCTTAACAGTGAAGCTACACTATCGACGCACTGAGTTATAATGGATAGAAAGCCTTTCACCGTCTATCGAGGGATGCGATACCAGCGCGGTAGTGGACTTGGATCCATTTTTTCATCCATACTACGTACGGCTGTTCCTTTGCTGAAGAGGGGTGCCAGATACCTTGGAAGGAAAGCGCTACATCAGGCCTTAACACTGCAGAAGACATATTGGCCGGGCTAAACCTAAAGAAGCCCTAAAAAAACATTTAAAGCGTACACGGAACGAAATCATCAAAGATGTAAAGAGAAAAATGCGTGGTGGCGGGAAGAAGAAGAAGAGGTCCCCCGGAAGAAGAAGAAGGGGTCACGTGGTATTAAACGTAAAAGGCTATCAAAAAGAAATGCTGTAAGCGAATGAAACCTATGGTTGACCACTTTTTGATGATATAAGCTAAGGATATGATCTCATGAATCATAGTTTGTTACCACTTGTCGAGAGAGGAGTCACTATTTCACCATGGCACGCTTCATCCACCCATGTAGTTCACAATGCTGTAATCGGAGCTGTCCTTTTTTGAGCTCCGCCAACCCAAGTTTCTATTGAGCACAGTGACTTTATTACAATTAACCCTTTAAACACAATTAGTTCCCCGAGTGCACCTATAGAATTCGTGATACCCAGCTCAGGTCCTTACTTTTTGATCCAAGCTGTGTGCACATGTACGCTAAGCTACGTATAGCCCATTCTGATGGAACGGCCTGCGATGACAAATATGCTGTATACCCTGAAACAAACTTTCTGCACGCCATATTCAACCAGTGTGACGTATATTTAAATCAGACCAACATATCGGCAGGCACGGGGTACTATCATCTACGAGCCTATTTGGAAAATGTCCTCAACTTTTCCAAAGAAGCGAAGGCTACCTTTTAAGTGCGGAGGGATATATCAAACTAAAGATGAAAATAGTGTAAAGGACAAATTTTAAAAATTTCTAAAAAGAAAATAACGCGTGTTTTGGACGGTTGCACACAGATTTCACTTTCCAGGAGAGAAGTTGCTTTGACGGGGTGGATATGAAAATAAAGCTCACCCGCACGAGTCCTGAGATCTGCTTAAATCTGGATGCGAATCAAGAAGAGGGTGCAAAGTCAGTTGTGGTTCACATTATGGACACATACCCCGCGTACGGCGAGTGAAATTAAGTTCACCAAAACAACTAGAAATTGAGAAAAATTACTAAACGCTACAGTGAAATATCCTATAACAGAGTGCAGATCAAACTATATACGGTTCCTGCAGGGTTGGCATCGAAGCAGATAGAAAACATTGCCCTGGGAAATCTTCCTAAAAGGATATTAATCGGCATGCAGGACCACGCTTCGGTGAATGGAAAATATAAAAAGAGTGCTTTTAAATTCGAGAATTCGGACTTAAAAATATAACTCTATACGTTAATGGCACTGCTTTGGGTGGAACAATGGTACGGACTATTCATCAGACGCTGTGTTACCTCTTTGTGCCGGGCCTATAGTAATCTGACCCATATTGCAGGTGATTGTGATGAGCTTGGTAATGGGGTAACGCAGGAAGAATTCATTGATCAATTTAACCTTTATCCGTTTGACTTACACCTGACTTATCTGCTACGTAAATACCCATTTAAAACACCACAGCAGAGCGGTAACATCTCAGTGCGACTGGAATTCGCCAAGCCTATAGACGCTCCTATTAGTGTACTAGTATATCTCGAATCGCAAGCCCTAATAGAAGTAGATAGATTTAGAAGCGTTATCACTGACTTTTAAAATGGATGCTAATACACTTCAGAAAGTAATGGAGCGAGTCACACGTTCCAAATTTATCGGCGTGTTTGCGAAGAATGAAACATTGAGTTTGCCAAGTACGCGAGAATGCGGTAGTCTTATTGTGAACACAGACATCATCGGTAATGAAGGGATTCACTGGATCGCTGTCTATTTTAAAAATAGACAGCGCCTGTACTATTTTGATTCACTCGGTACTCAACCCTGGAGTGACCCTATTATTGTAAAATTTCTCGCTCAGTTACATATTCCCGAAGTTGTATGGAACCCATTTCGTATGCAGGGATATTTTACTAATGTTTGCGGAATGTACTGTGTCTCATTTCTCATGCATATGTCAAATGATAAAGAATTTATAAATTTTTTAAATTTATTTGACCCGTGTCACACTCACCGAAACGATGAAATGGTATGCAGACAGATAAAAAACCGTTTTCCAATTGTACGTACTCGTTGTATATTATAATGTTTTTGTTCGTATATTTGTATATTCGTTTATTGTACTGATTTCTTTCATTTAATAAATTTATGAAAATATATTGTCTTCTTATCCCAAAAAGATCGAAAAACACTTACATTATTTGACATTGTTGACTGATTAGTATATCATCCGTATTCCCTTCAAAAGATTGTATAACTCGTGTCAAATCCTCATCGGACCTTAAAGGAATAACATATACAGAGTATACAGACAGACAGATCCCCATTATGTGAAGATATCTTTGGTTCGAGGAGTGAACGCCATAAAAATTTCGATTTTAGCATAATGGGGAAATAACATGATTGACATTTTTGGCGAGTATCTATTTGACGAATACTACAACTCTCCGTATATATATAAAATTATAATTATGGGCACTTACATTTCTATGGTAGTCCCTTGCGTCGGGTTGTAAGGAGCGTCACTGCAAATATCTTCTACGGTTTGCGTCGAAAATAGTTCGCCACAATCAGTCGCATTGAAAAGACTAATTGTGGTTAATGCTGCAGTATCACGTTCTTCATACAAGTCTGGGGAGACGTACAGGTCCATGGTGGAGGATGTGTGACACTGCTGACTGATCAGTATATCATCCGTATTCCCTTCAAAAGATTGTATAACTCGTGTCAAATCCTCATCGGACCTTAAAGGAATAACATATACATATACAGACAGACAGACAGATCTCCATTATGTGAAGATATCTTTGGTTCGATTACCAATTTCGATTTTAGCATGATGGGGAAATAACATTGATTGACATTTTTGACTAGTATCTATTTGACGAAATACTACAACTCTCCGTATATATAAAAATCGAATTATGGACACTTACATTTCTATGGTAGTCCCTTGCGTCGGATTGTAAGGAGCGTCACTGCAAATATCTTCTACGGTTTGCGTCGAAAATAGTTCGCCACAATCAGCCGCATTGAAAAGACTAATTGTGGTTAATGCTGCAGTATCACGTTCTTCATACAAGTCTGGGGAGACGTACAGGTCCATGGTCGAGGAATGATTATTCACTGATGCGAAAATAGCTACTGTTACTCCCAACTGAAAATATCCCCTTTTATATGCACATTCGCCAAGCTCCGCCCAAAAGACCAGATGTCCGTCGTGATTGGCTGCCGATGTAGCTGGGTGGAGCTATGACGTGTACCATTCCGCTATAACGGGTACGGACGAGTAATTGCATCTTTATATTTTCACTAATAGAATTAATGCTCTTATTCTCCTTTGAAAATTATTTGGTGATTCGTATAGAACTTTTGATATTGAATCCAAATATGGTTTCAGAAGTTTTCTATCACCCATAGTTTTCGAGAAAATAATATTTCCATTTACTCAATTTCCCGCATCATTAGTCACTAATGTAATCGAGAGGGTATAAAGAGATATATCATAATTATATTTTAAAAATAACATTCGGTTTCAACGTTAAACTGTAGGTCTAAGGTGGTCATTACACATAATAAAATAAAGTGGTTGGCAGATAAATGGGCACCCTACGTGTCCTATGGGGTAATCTCTACTGAACTTCATTGCTAATAACTCTCAGTAATCGAATGACATCCCAAGTCGTACCTTTTCATTATAAATGGAATCCTTTATTTGAACAAAACTCTCGCTCTCTTTCTATATATATATATATATATATATATTATATATATAGTGTATGAGAGATAATTGTTATTATTACTAAATTGAGGTTATTGGTAATGGATCTGGGCAAGGTGTAATAATGTAATAGACCATAATATTCTATTGAGATAATTTGTATTGTTATGGTTTTAGATAATTTAAGCTCAGGACCTGCATTGTCTACATCGACTCCATCCGTGATATAAAAATAAATGCATATTTTATTTAATTATTTCATTACATTTATCGAATGTAAATTATCTGCTGCGGTGGATGACTCCCCATCCAACTACCACTCAGATCCAACGTCGCTTAGTTGCTCGGCTGAGTTATGATAAAAGAAAATTATGGCAGTGGGTATGAGTAAGTTGTTTGATGTAATAGAACACAACATTCTACTCAATAATTTGTGCTGTTGCGGTATTAGAGGGTCAATCAGTGACTGAATTAAAAGTTATTTGCCCGATAGATATAATATGCATCAGTAAATGAGGCTTGCACCACTAAAGCGTTTGCCAAACATGGTGTACCACGGTAAATTCAATTTATATATATATATATATATATATATATATATATATATATATATATATATTGGGGGGGGGGAGATCTCTCACCCGTTCTTCGGCCCGACCCCGTTTCATTGTAGAAATAATAATAATAATGATAATAAGAATTGATGTGCAAGGTGTTTGCAGTTAAGATGTAGTTTGTGTGTAAAAAGTTATTTATTAATAAGTAGAATTTAATTGGCTTCAAATTATATTTTAAAAAAGCATCTCATCATTATATTTCTATATGACACCATACAAAATACGCGTAAATATTTTCATTGTAGAAGTAATAACAATGACAATATTAATATCTGAAGTCAGTGGTGATTTCTGCTCGAATAGCTTAAACCATCGACCCGAAAAAGGTCCCTAGAGACACGATTCGAACGAAAAAGGTCTCTAGGGACACGAATCGAACGAAAAAGGTCTCTAGGGACTCGATTCGAACTGATTTAGTTTCTGCCTTTCATCGTGTGTGTGTGTGTGTGTGTGTGTGTGTGTGTGCATGAGTTGTTTATTTATATATATATTATATATATATATATATATATATATATTTATATATATATATAGCGGGGTCGGACGTTTTTCCCACTGTTATTCGTGACTTAAATATTTATAATAAAAATCAAGTGTCTAAAAAGTTATTTAATAAGCAGAAATAAGATGTTTAAAAGAACAGATATTCTCGACCCCGCTATAGTGGCTTGGGCAATCCAAATGAATAATTTCTTTATTTATCATCATTTTTTCATTTTTTTCGTCGCAGGAATGAGGCTATATGTTTCATAAGTTTTCATCTCGTTTGGTGGAATTGTATCGTAAATTATTTAAATGAAGTTTCAATTAATTGGTTTTACTGTTATTTAGGAAAATTTATATTGTGGAAGGATGAACAGCTGGGTTTTGCTGCGCGCCGGCTGCCGTCGGGTCTCGAACCCTGGGCCGATGGATTCGTAGTCCGCTACGCTAACCACTACACCACCGAGGCGGTATTTGTCATTACTTACTCGGACTATAGTGGATTTAATTATCCCAGAAGAGTTCCTTGTTCCATGCACGGTCTGTGTGTAGCATATATATTATATATATTATATATATATATATATTATATATATATATATATTGTGTACGTTTTTCCCACTGTTATTCGTGACTTAAATATTTATAATAAAAATCAAGTGTCTAAAAAAGTTATTTAATAAGCAGAATTTAATTGGATTCATTGTAGAAGTAATTATAATGGCAATATTAATATTTGGAACATTGAGTACTTATCGAGCTGTCTTTAAGAAAGGTCTCTCGCAAGCAGATTTTCCTCCGAAACCAACCTCGCTATAGTGGACTGTGTTTTGGGGAAATCCAACTTTCATCGTTTCTTTTAATTTCGTTTTTTCATTTTTTCTTCGCAGGGAATGAGGCTATATGTTTCATAAGTTTTCATCTCGTTTGTGGAATTGTATCGTAAATTATCGTATTTCGAATTGTATCGTAAATGATCATTTCGTTTCGTTATTCGTGAGGGCTGAATTATGGATAACTATGTTATTTGTTTAGTTCATCTTCAAGTTTAATGAAGCTGGGTTTCCCTTATAAAAATTCGTTTCTGTCTAACGAATTATTTATTGGGTAACTGTTAATTCTATTATTGCGTAAATCCTCCTAATGTGTTACTGAATAACTATAAATATATTGTGGTATTTTATATATAATATATATCAGAAGATATTTAAAAGACTGATATAATTATAGTAAACTTATGTCGAAATAGTTACCCATAAAATTAATTATTTTCTATTATGGCGTTTTCGAAGGTAAACTATGTTATTTGTTTCTTTAAGTTCAATGGAGTTAATGTTAAATTTGCTTCTAAACTAAAATTAATGTTATAAAATAAATAATAATATATATATAGCATAATAATATATATCTAGCAATCCGATCATTGCAAAAAAAACTGGAAAGGTATGCAATTAATAAAGGTGTATTTAAACAGAATTTAATTGGAATAACTATCGTCATATATGTGTTACACAATTAATGGGACACATGGCGCTATCTGGAATACCTTGCGCTATCTGGCAACTCAGCCAGAATAGAGGATTATAAAAGATCGCGAAGCTGGTGAAGAACCATTCCCCCCTCGGCTCCGGCCGAGTAAGGAGCTCTGCTCCTTCTATTTCTGGCCCTTTGGTAAACCCCATAGTGGCCTCTTAGGTTAGGGAAACGAAAATAAATTGGGGGAGAACTCCACTCTGTCCTTCAGGTGTCTCTCTCCCTCCTTCAGCTCTCTCTCTCTCTCTCTCCTGCATGTTTGCCTCCAGCATGTGTACATCCAGCATGTGTACTCCTGCATGTGTGCGTGTACCTCCAGCATGTGTACCTACTGCATGTGTACTCCTGCATGTGTGCGTATGTGTGTGTGTACCTCCAGCATGAGTACTCCTGCATGTGTACCTATCCTCTCTCCTTCAGGCGTCTCTCCCTCCTACAGGCGTCTCTCTCTCTCTCCTTCAGGCGTCTCTCCCTCCTACAGGCATCTCTCTCTTCTTCAGCTCTCTCTCCTTCAGCTGTCTCTCTCTCTCTCCTTCAGGCGTCTCTCCCCCCTTGGCTCAGCCAACTGGCTGATTCTGGCTGATTAGGAGCCTATAAAACAACGCCAGCCCGGCTGGAAGTCTTAGTGTGCACTTGGCTCCTGCCAGGTGAACACCTCTCCTCCTTTCTCTCCTCCTCCTCCTCCTTTCTCTTGGGGGATAACGCCGCCTCCAAGTTTCCCCCCACCCCCCTTTCCCCCACCCCCCTTTGCAACAACCCCTTCCCCCTTTGCAACAACCCCCACCCCCTTTTGCAACAACCCCACCCCCTTTGCAACATTACATAATAACCTGCAACATTCCTGCACTCTCCCCTTTTGCGGCTATACTACTCCTTTCGCCTGTGACTATATCTATTGCTCTAGTTGAATCGTATAAAGTATACGACTATACATAGTATGGAAAAATTCTAACAGACTTGTTAGACAAGATCTATGCCGTCTGAATCTATGTTGAGAATAAAAAATTAAATTGTTTGATTGAAAGCGTCGTAAAAATTATGGTCTCTCAGGGATGGTCATCGTCGTAAGTAATCTGGGAATTTGGTACTTTAGTTAAGTCTTCTACCGTGAAAACTAACGAAGAACTCGTTTAGCGTATTAGCTATATCTGTATCATTAGATTTCAGTATATCATTTCTCACTTTCAGGGGACCTAAGAAAATTTTTAATTGAGAGTTACAAGGAGTTACAGGGAGTTTCAAGGACAGGAGGAAGCCTCAAAGAACTTTCGGTCTACTGGGGGCGGTTCCTGTTATTAAACTGTTCATTTTTTAACTTCTACCAGTAGCAGAAAACCGGATAGAAATACATAAGGCTCTCTCCCCATCCTCCCCACCAGAGGCGGGTACGGAAAAAGGTTGAAGAAAATAACTTGATCCTTGAAAAGTAACCAAGGAAATTTTACAGGAAAGAAGAGAATATATAAGCTAGCTCTATAATTACGCCATGCACACAGAGATCGTACTCTAAATAGCACTGCTGTATAAACTAAACAATAATATGCTTGTACCGATCGCACATCAACCACTTGGTGTCGTCACAAAAACCTCGAACATATGGTGTAAAAAGTGAGAAGTCGGCCAGGAATGTTGATATGTTTACGGTTCGTGTATATATTAGAAACAGCCAATAGAACAACAAATTAATAATCACTATACTCGTATTGGTAACAATCTATATAAAGGTTAACAAAAAAGGTATTAAATTTCCTGAATTAGAGTCATCCAATTAAACTGTTGCAGGATGGGTTTACTTAAACGATGTACATTTAGCACCCGCTTTGATACCTTTTGACACAACATGCCGCCGCCGCCAAAGAAATTAACTTTGTACCTAAAAAAGTGTAAAAAGTTACTAATCAGTAATGATTTTACAAATTTTTTAATGTTATTCACCCCAAAGAATAAAATAACTAATTATTACGAACTAGTAATTTCTTATACATTTTAGAAATTGTTTCAAGACGAACTTTTTTCCGGAACTACTACACCCCCCCCCCCCCCCCCCCCCGAAAAATTAATAAATAATATCGAGTCCCCATGGGGCCAGACTTTTGAACACCTATATTGATGATTTAGATGTAGTTTTTTAGTGTACTGTGCTAAATTTGGGCCTAAGGTGAGGGGGGCACTCACAGAAGACCCTTTCCTCAAGATGCGACATGAAAATATTTACAAAAAAGGGACCCGAGGGGCTCCCCATCCCTACTCCATCCAGCTGACGGTAAATTACCCCTTGAAAACTAAAAAAGTTATCCTTCACTGCCAAATTCAGAAGCTGCCCCCCTCACCTTAAGCCCAAATTGTACAGACGTTATGTTGATGATACGTTTGCTCTATTCCAAACGGATAATCAATCAGTTCAGTTTCTAAGTTTTCTGAACACACTGCATAAGAACATTGTATTTACACAGGAAAAGGAAGTTGAAGGTTCTATTCCTTTCCTTGATGTTTTGGTCTCCAAATCTGGCTCGACCGTTTTAACTTCTACATACCGGAAGCCTACGTTTACGGGTTTCGGTTTTAATTTTTATAGTTTTTGTGACTTTAATTACAAATTAAGTTCCATTCGCACATTGATGCATAGAGCTTATAATATTTGTTCGAACTTTGCTCTGCTTCATAATGAGTTTGAATTCCTTACTGATTTTTTCTTAAAAAATGGTTTTCCACGGGATTTTGTAGGTGTTATTGGTAAATTTCTTAATAATGTATATTCCCCCAACCTTGTCCCAACGGATGATGTTCCTAAGAATTGTAAATATCTTGTTTTACCTGATATCTACCATTTTAACACTTTTGTGAAGAAGCAATTGTTGAGTGTTGTGAGGAAATTTTATTTTTACACTGATTTTAAGATTGCTTTTGTAAATAATAATACCCTTGAATGTTTTTTTTCCGATGTAAGGACAAAATTCCCCCTGCGATGAGCTGTTCTGTTGTTTATTTGTTTACCTGCCCTGGGTGTTCCCAGGGGAACTACGTTGGCAGTACAGTTCGTTCCTTGCAGGCGAGATTTTGCTCCCATATGGGTATTAGCCATAGGACAGGGAAAGTTTTGTCGAAAAAGGAACAGTCTGCTATTAGAAATCATTCTATCAAGTGTAAAGTTGACATTTCTGTTAACAATTTTAAAATTCTTAAATCATTAAAATGCCCGTCCTCCCTCCGTATTTACGAAACTTTGTGTATTAAATTTTTTAACTCTAGTTTAAATATTGATTCTAGCTGTTACCCCCTTTATATTAATTAGAATACCTATATATATATATATATATAGATATATATATATATATATATATATATATATATATATATATATATATATATATATAGGTATTCTAATTAATATAAAGGGGGTAACAGCTAGAATCAATATTTAAACTAGAGTTAAAAATTTAATACACAAAGTTTCGTAAATACGGAGGGAGGACGGGCATTTTAATGATTTAAGAATTTTAAAATTGTTAACAGAAATGTCAACTTTACACTTGATAGAATGATTTCTAATAGCAGACTGTTCCTTTTTCGACAAAACTTTCCCTGTCCTATGGCTAATACCCATATGGGAGCAAAATCTCGCCTGCAAGGAACGAACTGTACTGCCAACGTAGTTCCCTGGGAACACCCAGGGCAGGTAAACAAATAAACAACAGAACAGCTCATCGCAGGGGGAATTTTGTCCTTACATCGGAAAAAAACATTCAAGGGTATATTATTTACAAAAGCAATCTTAAAATCAGTGTAAAAATAAAATTTCCTCACAACACTCAACAATTGCTTCTTCACAAAAGTGTTAAAATGGTAGATATCAGGTAAAACAAGATATTTACAATTCTTAGGAACATCATCCGTTGGGACAAGGTTGGGGGAATATACATGGGATGAATTTCACAATTAAACACGTGAAATGAATGAATGATGCAAATCCACAAGGAAAAAGAAAAATTATTCTAAGGTATTTCGTGTATTCAGAAGTACACCTCGTCAGGGAATGAAGGGAGGCGGCGAGATGACGAAAATATATACATATGTACAACGGGACAGAAAAATAAAAAGATTAGCACCTGATTAACAAGAGTTAATTAAAGGCAAAAAGTATTTTAACAGGATGTCGTCAATTTTATACATTCCCGCACTGTTATTGAATTTATTTTTAAAATGGATAAATGCACATTCTAGAATATTCCTTTCAATTATATTTGTGTTTTTAACAAGCACTTTAGACCTATCCCATTTGATACTATGATTTACATCTATACATATAGCTAAACAATGCATTAGAATTATTTGCTGTTCTACACGCATAATTATGCTGTTTTACCCTAATATCTAACGTTTTACACGTTTGGTCTATATATACTGAGTTACATTGTGTACATCCGATCGAATACACGCAACCAACCGCATTATCCGAGCTATTCTTTATTAGGCGTGATTTAACAGTATTATTATACTTGTGGGTTTGCACCATATATATATATATGTTCCATGCACGGTCTGTGTGTATCATATATATATATACAGGGTGTCCGAGAATTATCTGTACAATTTTTGGCTGTTATTAAAAGTCAACCATGAAGTGTAGAAATTCCAGTGTTGTCCCATTTTACAGAGAATCTCATTAAGTTTTTTCTGATACCACGTTTTGAGAAGTTTTTTTAGAAATGTACGCGGGTGACAGACATTGATGATTTAAAAGCAAGAATCACAGCTGCTATTGAGCGAATTGATGTGGATATGCTGCAGCGTACATGGCAACATTTGGAGTATCGATTGGATGTTTTGCGAATCACTAATGGTGCACATATCGAATGTTTGTAACAACGTTACCTTAATAAAAGAAACTTTTGAAAATACAGATTCTAAATAATCTTGTTTAAGAATTTTACGTGTGTTATCAAGAATTTTATTAAAAGATGAAATTGTACAGATAATGTTCGGACACACTGGAATTTCTAAAAAACTTGTCAAAACTTGGTATCAGAAAAAACTTAATGAGATTCTCTGTAAAATGGGACAACACTGGAATTTCTACACTTCATGGTTGACTTTTAATAACAGCCAAAAATTGTACAGATAATTCTCGGACACCCTGTACTGTATATGGACTTTAGTTGCATAATTACACTGACAAACCCAGCAAGAGCTAATACAGTCATTTCTATGGTACAGTACAGGTACGTGCTATGGGGTGTTGTCGTCTTAACTAGGCCAAGGCGAGCAAGTTGTTCACCTCAGAATTTAAGTTTTAGTTTAAAACAATAAAAAATATTTATATTTTAGTTTCTATCTAAAAGCTATATATATATATATATATATATATATTATATATATATATATATATATTATATATATATATATATATATATATATATATATATATTCTATATATATATATTATATATATATATTAGGGTGTCACTTAAATGCAAAGTTTGAAATTTTTCATGCTGACACCCCGCGAATCTATTCCATTGGTAAAAAAACATGGTGACTGAAAAATCTTTTTATTTGAATAACTATAAAAGGTCGCCCCGCCTTCCAAAGTTTAATGCTTGCGCGGCGTCTCCATAATCGTTCATTAGATATCTATATATCTCTATATATGTGTGTGTGTGTATCTGTGTGTGTCTGAATATCTGAGAAATAAAGTGAACAATACTTAACGATTCACCGTTTCTCATTTCAGCTACGTGATTTCTGGTGATGGAAACCCGGAAGTGTATATACTATTAGGGGCAGCGGTTTGATGAGGTGAAAGGATGCAAGCTTCCTTCCTACAGCAAGCATTCGGTTACTTCCTTTACCTTCACCATGAAAGAAAATGACAATACGTGACGCGTTGAGGAAGTCACTTCGAGCAGTGATGTCCTTCTGGGAGAAAGCTCACATTCAATCAGACTCGAGACACACTGCGTCAGCAAACTGGATAAAGTCTTCGAGGAGTGGAAAGGACTCAAAACACGCCTCAAGGACGAGCGATTCACACAAGACGAAAGAAAAAGAATTCATTGAACGCCTCGATCGTCTCTTTGACATCGCCCACGCTGATTGTGAGAAATTGGTCAAGTACCCAGAGGATTGGGAGTTCCTTCAGCAGCAGCGCCAGAAAGGACGTCCAGGTTCAATGGCAGGTTTTGGACATGACCCAGCGCCAAATCAAGATTGTACTCGACGTCGGGAGAAGAGGAGAAACGAAGAAAGCGATCAGCAGCTGAAATGGAGGCAGTATCCAACGAAGCGGTTTTGGAGTCCTCATCCTCCAGCTCAGATGATAGCGAAGAAAAAGGAGCATGTGGTGGTTCGTTAGCGTCTAAACAAAGAGCAACGAAGAACATCATGACATCGGAATTGGCGGCAGCGCTTGATCGCACGCAACTCTCGTCAAGAAAGGCCACATATCTGCTGTTTGAGGCAGCTTCCAGCTTAGGGCATGATGCTAGCGACTACAACATCAATCGTGGATCCATTCATCGTCAGCGTGAAAAATTCCGTACCCTTAAGGCTCGGCAACTGAAGAGCGAGTTCCAAGGCAATAGTCCGTTGACTGTTCACTGGGACGGAAAACTCATGCAAGATCTGACGTCACGAGAATATGTTGACCGCTTACCTATTCTTGTATCTGGCTCCGGGACAGAGCAGCTCCTCGGGGTGCCAAAACTTCTGTCAGGAGAACCGCGCTGGCACAAACAAATGCCATCATAGATTGTCTGAATGAATGGGGAGTGACCAATCATGTCAAATCTATGTGTTTCGACACAACCGCGACAAACACAGGCCACCGTGGAGGAACTTGTGTTCTTCTGGAAGAAAAGTTGGACGTGACCTGTTACACTGCGCGTGCAGACACCATGTACTGGAGTTGGTGCTACAGGCGGCATTCGCAGCATCGCTAGATTCAGTATCTACCGGTCCAGAAATTCTGCTTTTCAAGCGCTTCCATGATTATTGGACCCGCATTGACCAGCAACAGTTCCAAACTGCGGACACAGATGCGTTCACCAAAGCAGCTATTTTAAGCATAGAACGGAGCTCATTGAGTTTGCAAAGTCACAAGCACTTCAAGTTCGTGATGACTATCAGGAATTCCTCGATCTTTCCGTCATCTTTCTTGGAGGAGTTCCATACAAGGGACTAAACTTCCGCGCCCCTGGTGCTATGCACCGGGCGAGATGGATGGCTAAGGGGCTCTATGCCATCAAGATCTGACTCTTCCGAAGACAGTTTAAACTGACGAACACTGAGGAACGCGGAATTCGAGATATCTGCCTCTTTTCTGTTCTAGTTTACATGAAAGCGTGGGCAACAGCTCATCTGTCCATCGAAGCTCCGCTGAATGATTGGGAATTGATGAGGACGCTCCTTCGATACCCGCACAAGAAGATCTCTGATGGTACCACCAAGAAGCTGTCTGCGCACCTGTGGTACCATTCGGAGGAGGCAGTGGGTCTGGCGTTCTTTCATGAGAGGATATCGATGAAGTGAAGTGCGCATGGTTGCAGCGTTAGATCAAGAAGCCCCTCACATGCCGCCAAAACGACCTTTGGTTCTTGATACTATGTTCCTCAGTGACAGCAAAGGACTGGAGCAACTGATCACAAAGAACACCCGAGGATTCTTCTCAAAACTTCAGTTGCCAGATTGCTTTCTGCTCCACCATCCCAGTTCATGGACGTCAAACTCTGAATACGTGCAAGCTCGGGATGTGGTCTCCAAACTTGCAGTGGTGAACGACAGAGCAGAACGGCCGTGGCTCTGGTGAAGGAGCTGAACGGAAAGTTGACAGTGAAAGAAGAACAGCTCCAGTTCCTCGTTCAAGTTGTCACTGACCACAGAAAGCAACACCCAGCTCCGAACAAATCAGCATTAGTGAGGACGCGAAAGAACTAATCACTGATCAGCGTATGAGCACCAATTATTCTGCTACTGTATATGTATTTTATTTCTCAAAGTTTTGCTTTTGTTGCTTCTCCATTTTGTACCATTATTTGCCAAATTATGTCTTCTATTTTGATTATATAATAAACTGTTTGTATTCTTTGCGTTTTTAAGTGTCTTACTTTCGTTATTTCACCAAACTGCCTTGTTTTTTATTATCTGGTCGGCCCAAGCTGTGAACACTGAACAGCTTGTTGACGTCAACAAATGGGTCTTGTTTTCAGTGACGAGGGCGACCTTTATATGATGACCAATCAGGACCAAATTTCTCTTCCGTATGTTTTACACCAAATGGAACAATTTTAGGGGGTGTCATAGGAAAATATCCATCGTTTAATTTCCCCCTATTACCTAGTGACACCCTAATATATATATATATATATATATATATATATATATATATATATATATATATATATATATATATATATTATATATATATATTATAACTGCAAACACGCAGTATAATTAACGTAAAGAACGACGCTTTGTATAGGAGAATATTCCGCGCAAGATGAGAGCAAAAGAACGAAACATCTTGCGCGGAATATTCTCCTATACAAAGCGTCGTTCTTTACGTTGATATATATTATATATTATAATATATATATATATATATATATAATGGTGGCGGAGTGGTTAGCGTTGCTGACTACGAATCTATCGGCCCCGGGATCGAGACCCCGTGACGGCAGGCGGCGCGCAGCAAAACCCATCTGTTCATCCTTCCACACAATAAAGAAATTGGTTGGTAGATAATGGGGTACCCTGGGTAGCCTAGTGGTTAAGACGCTGGTCTGCTGGTGGGCGTGGTTCGGACTCCACGTTAAACTGTAGGTCTAAGGTGGAGTGACAAGCTTGACCTTCGTCAGAATGAACAATTCGGGCGGAAGCAAAACCAAGGTTTTATATATATATATATATATATATATATATATATATATATATATACAGTATGTCCACAAAAAAGTACACCCAACTTTAGATTGTACTAACTCCTCCAAAAATTGAGATATTTTGGATCTGTTTGTTTGATTTAATATAGCAAATTATTCTTTGTTAACGTTCAAATTTATTCATGAATTAGTGTTTAAGCATCTGCTTTTAACTGAAGGGTACAACAAAATGGATTGCGCAAAATTGGTCAATGAAAAAATAATGTGCGTGCTATCGATGTAATGAAAAGACAAATACATAATAATAGTAGATACTTTAACATAATTTTAATAAGATACAAAGCAGATTTTTCTTTATTCCTTATTACAAAAGTTATGCTTAGTTTCGTTTTCTTTCAACATGACCGCCATTCCTATCGATACAGATCTGGAGTCGAGCTCTCATCTTCCCCATCACTCTTTTGATAAGATCTGGATTGTCTTTTAACAAGTTGATTTCAGCTGTGATGCGAGTCCTCAAATCATCTAAATTGATAGGTTGTGATGTAAATACTCTATTTTTCAAATGACCCCATAAAAAGCAATCACACGGGATCAAATCAGGGCTTCTGGGAGGCCATTCAATGTCATGGCCTGTAGCAATTACTCTTTGGTGGAAGACGTCCTGGAAGCGTTCCTTCACAATAACTCTCCTGTGAGCAAAAGCTCCGTCTTGCACCCACCAAATACGATTAAATCGGTTTCCATAAGCAATACGTAATTGTGGAAGGATTTCTCGGTCTATCATTTCTAGGTAAGCTTCACCATTTAGATTACCATCATAAAAGACCGGGCCAATTAACGAAACTAACTCCAATTTAATTATCGAAATTATCGAAATTAACTAATTCGTTTAAACATGAATAAATTTGAAAGTTAATAAAGAATAATTTGCCATATTAAATCAAACAAACAGATCCGAAATATCTCAATTTTTGGAGGAGTTAGTACAATCTAAAGTTGGGTGTACTTTTTTGTGGGACATACTGTATATATATATATATATATATATATATATATATATATATATATTACTTACTTTTGTTACTTTTGTTGAGTTTGAACGACGGTTCAGGATCGACCTGCGGTCGACCCCTCTGCAGCATCCCGCCTCATTTGCGGGACTTGGTGAAGGAGGGAATTGCTCTCTGATCGCCTCCTGCCCTCGTAGCCAGCCACGCATGGCTGGTCAGGGACTTTGCACAAGAATCTGTCCAGCTGGTTCTTGAAGTTATTCAGGTTGGTGTGCTGGAGATTCCTCACTTCTTTTGGAAGGACATTGAAAAGCTTTGGGCCCCGTATTCTGAGGGTATTTTCCATCCTCGTTTTCATGGCTCCTTGTCCCACCGCAGCTGGGACCGTACAAAATCTGCCTCTTCTCTCATTCCAGTTTGTTTCTATTTCATTTCTGAGGTTAGGGACAGAGCCCTCAAGTATGTTCCATATGTATATTATTGTGTACCGCTCTCGCCTTCTTTCAAGAGAGTAGAGTTCCAGGGATTGTAGTCGAGACCAGTAGTCTTCACCTTCCGTTTCCTCTATCTTAGACGTAAAAGTCCTTTGTATAGCTTCAATGCTCGCAATGTCTCTTTTTCTGTGTGGGCTTGTGAGTACTGAGCAATACTCAATTATTGGTAGGACTAGACTCTTCCATAATTTGAGCATGATGTTTGCTTTTCTGCTGCGGAAGCTCCTCCAGATGATTCCCATTATTTTTCTAGCCGTTGTGATTTTGATTTTATAGTGCTCTCTGAATTCTGCATCCGACGACATTATTACTCCAAGATCCCTGACTTGTGGATTTGGTGTTATCTGTTTGGCTTGCGGAGTTTTGTACCCTTTTTTCTGTAGCTCTTTGTTATTACCATATCTTAGAAGTTGGAATTTTTCTTCGTTGAACTTCATATTGTTGTCTTCTGCCCACTGGAATAATGTTTCAATGTCGTTTTGTAGTTTTCTTATGTCATCTTCGTTCAATATTTCCTTACATATCTTCGTGTCATCTGCGAAGCATGATACAATACTGTCCTTAATATCTGCATCAATATCTGCAATCATTATTATGAACAGCAAGGGAGCTAATACTGTCCCTTGTGGGACAGAGCTCACGACTTCCGAGACTTCCGATTTAACTCCGTTTACCACCACTCTTTGCGTTCTTTGCGTCAAGAAATTAAATATCCACCTTCCTAGCTTTCCAGTAATTCCTGTATCCTTAAGTTTGTGTGCTATGATTCCATGGTCACATTTATCGAAGGCTTTAGCAAAATCAGTATATATTACATCAATGTTTTGTCCTCGACACAATGTTCCTAATATTTTCTCCTGGTGGTCTAGTAGCTGTGACAGGCATGATCTACCCGCCCTGAAGCCATGTTGATTTGGGTTGTATAAGTCTTTTTCTTGTAGGTAGTAGGTAATTTTGGCTCTAATTATGCGTTCAAAACACTTTATAAGGTGTGAGGTGAGAGCCACTGGCCGATAATTTTTGGGCATTGCTCTGTTACCACCTTTAAATAGGGGGGCAATATTAGCGTTCTTTAAGGGGAGTGGAATTTGTCCTGTGTCGAGTGATTTCCTCCATAGTAAGTATAGCGGTTTTGCAATACTCTCTTTGCATTTCTTCAGAAATGTGGCACTCCATGTGTCTGGCCCTGGCGCTGAATTGTCTCGCATCTGTGATAAGGCCGTAATTACATCTCCTTCCGTGAACTCGAAGTCCATTAATAGGTTTGTGCCGGGATTTGTTCTTGGTTGATCTGTTTCAATGTCGAAAAACTCGTCTGGGTTTTCCACTTCCATCTCGGACTTAGGGGTGCTAAACACAGATTTAAATTGTTCCCTAAGCAGTTCACTTATTTCTTTCGGGTCATTTGTGTATTCGGCCTCCCCGTCTATCAACGGTCCAATACTCTCTTTACACTGCATTTTCCTTTTCGCAAAAGTGTAGAAGTATTTTGGGTTATTTTTTATGTTTTCTGCTACCTTGTTTTCCTCCTCGTTTGTCTTATGTATGAATGTTTGCTTTAGGTCCATTTCTATTTCGCCAAGTTTCCTCTCTAGTTTGAGTCTCTTTGCATCAGTTCTGCATCTGTGGAGATGTTTTACGGTTTGTCTTCGTTGCCTGAATAGAGTCCTGATTTTCCTCTCGAGCTTGCTACGTTTTCTTTCCTGTCTCTCTGGAATATGTTTCAGTATTATAGGTTTGGTTTCCGTCTCTATTATACATAGTATTTCTTGTGGAGTCTTCTCGTGTAGTAGCAATTCCCAATTTACCTCCTTTAAATCTTTATTTACGTTTTCCCAATTTACTTTCTTTGAATTTATGTTTAAGCCTTCAAATATTCCATCTGCCTCTCTGGGATGCGTTTTCGGACCTCTGGGTGCTAACTTCAATTGTATATCGATGAGGTTATGGTCGGAGAACTTTGTGCGCGTTACTTTTTTATTTATTATTATCTCGTTGTTATTTGTCCACATTAAATCCAAAACGTTCTCCTTTCTCGTGGCTTCACAGATTTCCTGGGTAAGGGCGTAATGTTCCATAATATCTAATAGCATTGTTGCTTGGGTTCTGTCATCTTTAGTAATGTTGCCATGAAACTTCTCAACATATATAACTTCGTCATTTTTCTTCCATGATATGAATGGGAAATTAAAATCTCCGAAAATTAGAATATTTGTTGCTGGAGTTTCAAGTAATTTTAATATGTTTTCTATTTCATTTGTAGCAAATTGGAATTCACTTTTTGTGGTGTTTGGTGGTCTGTAGATGTTCATAATGGTTAGGTTCAGTTCTTTTACTTCTAATATAATAACTTCAACTGTGCTGTTTGATTTCTTTACCCTCACTTCACATGTGTAAGTGTTTTTCACGTAGATACAACACCCTCCTCCTCGTCTAGCCACTCTATCTGCTCTGTATATGTTGTAGTCCAGCAATGCTATTTCAGTATTCTCGATGCAGTTTTCACAGCCTTTTTCGCACTTATGTAAGTGTGTTTCCGTTAGGCCTATGATATCTATGCTGGTTTCCGTAGCTAAATTTTGCAAGTATTGTAATTTGCAGTCTGCATGGTCCGTATAGAGGCCTTGTATATTTGTGTATAATACATTTACCGGGTTTCTTCTAATCTTCGTGTTCGATTTTCTTAAATGATGGTCGTTTCCTGGTCGATGTCGGTTCCTGTTTGGTGTTATTGGTTGGGCCGCTGCATTTGGGAGTATTGGGGTTGCGGCCCGTGATACCACTGTTGTTGTTGTATTATTGGTGGGTGGTGTTGAATAGGGGGGTGATGTGCGTAATGTTGTGGTGCATATGTTTGCGGCGTTCTGTCTCTCCTTGTTAGAAGGGCAAGCTGAGCTTTTATTATTCTCATTTCTTCTAAAAAATATGTTTCATTACTCTTGCTATTTCTTCTATGTCGAATATGATCTGTTCTTTCCCGTTCTCTTCTTTGCGTACCCTTTATGTGAAAAAGTGGGCACTCTATGTTCAGGCATTTTTTCTCAGTAATTGACTGTCTGCACATACGAGGGTGAAAAAAGTTGCAGTTTGGTCCGTACTTGCACTTCCCATTCCTCATCATATAGAAGCATTTTGTAGGGTGATTGTATATGCAGTTTGAGCCATATTTGCACGCACCTATTTTATAATATTCGCATATGGCCCGTCGTTTAAATTCCCTCTGTGTCTTATGTGATTCGATTTCCTTCTTCTGCTTCGCCACCACTTCTTCCCTACTCAGTGGGGTTGTTTTCTTTGGTGTGTATTTCGTATCTCCCTCTTCTGCCGTGGGTACCTCTTTTTCTGAGGCTGCTTTCGCCCCTCCCTGTAGTGTGTTTTCTTTTTCCTTCTCGGTTGTGTAGGCGTTTTCTGTTTCATGTTTTTCTGTCGGTAGAGCTGCTGTACTTGATTCTTCTATTTCAACATTTTCTGTTCTGTTGGGAGTGTATATATATATATATATATATATATATATTATATATATATATATGTAGCGTATCGACAAGAAATAGACCAACAAATCGACAGAAATACTTTCTTTCCACGCTTCATCAAAGAACTTGGAAAACACACGTGGGCAAGAGTCAAACAATGGAGCGTCTATTTTTCCCCAATGGGAGCGAATGAAAACCGTTAACAACTAAAAGACGCGTGGACAAAGCGTCTTAAGAATGAAGTCTACGTCACAGGCCTACGGTATAAAAGGAGCTTCCACTTTATACTCACCCTCACTCACTCTCACTCACCCGTACGCTCACCATCGAACGTCCACCAACCGCTTTCCGGCCACCTGGCCGGGGGCCACGGCCGCTACTTTCTTCAGGGCCTACAATTTGTCTTCACGTAAGATCTGCAGACCACCTGCAGAAGCAATCTTTCGAGGCCCAACCGGAATCACTTCGGGCCTGCGGTTTGCCGGGTCGGCCTTCAAGTTTCTCCACGTTCCTCGAGATCTTCCGCAATATCACAAGGCCAGCCTGCACCTCGAGAAGTAACATCACCTCAGGCCTCCACGAAGCCTACATCCATCATCTCAAGAGGCTTAACGAACAACGACAACTAGAATCTGCGTAATAGGTTTGTCTTCAATCCGCCTTCAACAAAGGTTACGTCACCATAAGATAAGTACCCCCTTTTCTAAGTACTCTTGTGAAGCCTACATTAGCCTACCACCGAACGGTAGGCTATACTCCCAAATTGTGTATTTACGCGTTCCAACTGACTCTCGTGAAGGAACGCAGTAGGCCTATCATCCAATTCAAATGTCATTTCAATACCGTTAGTCCGCGTATCATCCGTCATTATGTTCAAGTCATATATTTTGTGTGTTATCTAAATATTCTCTTGACGTAATCATTTAACATCACATAATGTTTTTATATATAAATGATACTGTGCAAGCATTTCAATCCATTATTATTAGGCCACATCAATTATTCTATGTGCATCCATGCAATCATTTAGCCTACTTAATCAGTGTCAAGTATTCCATTCAATGTACCAAACACACGTGCATTCTTTATATCATGCTAGGCCCATCCAATGTTCTATGTTGCATGCCATTTACATACCATCGATGAGTATAGTATTTATTACGTGTCAATTAAGCTATTAACATTTCATCTTATTAGCTAAGCCTATGCCATAAGCATAACGTAAAACTACCAATTAATTACTGTCAATTCTTTGTTATATCACAGTGAATAAAATAACGGATTTATTTTCATAATAAACTACAAAAGTAAGGTGTCTTTCATAACCTTAATATTAATTTGCTTGAGCGTAAATCAAGCTGGTGACCCTCGCTGCCATTTCGGTCACTTCCAATAGTATGGTGGATCTAATCAAATAACCATTCATTCCAATCGGTGATATTGTATTACAATATAAATTATTAACCCAGCCTATCATTATAAAGCAATCAGTCATTGCCTAAATCAATCGTTGCATACAATTAAATCATTATCACCTTAAACGGCTAAAACTAGCTCCACTATAAATTGGTGTAACCCCGGAGTGACTCGAATTATGTTACGTTATTTATTCACAGCGATCCTTGTGCTTAGCTATTATTGACCATTTCATTTTTTTGCAGCCACATTAAATAATTTCTATGTAAATACGGTATTCATAAATTCAATGTGATTTTCTGCAGCCATATCAAATTTCTATGTACGTACGGTTTCATAAATTCAGTGAAATTAAATTGGCCTACTGGCAAACAGTGATATTCGTTCCGCGCGGTACTTTAATGCCTTACTGTCTCGCGGTCATGTGCCGTCGCACAATCACCGCAACTTTCAAATTCCCGAGTGCGTCCCCCTGAGTCGAGTCTCACTGCCTCCTGACGGCAGGGGCGCGGCGACCCCTTGGAGAAGCCACCACTGGCATTGGGTCCTGCTCCGTCGTCAAACGGATCGTAGAGGGACTCACGAAATCCACCACCTAACGCCTCAGGACCACTCACCCCCCACCCCCCAGCGCTGCAGTCAGTCCCAAATTCGTTTCAAACGGCGCATTCTTTCGTCACCACCTCGTCCAAAAATATTCAACGGTCCCGTCTCGGCCGTTGTACGGTAAATCATTTGGCGATAAATCTGGTGACGCGCCTCATTGCATCAGCGAATTGTTTGTCCGCAAGCACGACGGGTTTTCCCTTCCCCATTCCCTACGGGAAGGCCTAAAAAGAAAGCATTCTTTTAGTCAACGAGCAGAGTGCACACATGCCTCCACGCAACAAGCAAACTGCAAAACAAACACTTCAGGCACAGGGTTGGCGATCCCCTGCCTTCATCAACTGTCTCTTTGCATCATTCCGTGGATTACTTCCTGCTGCTCGTGGACTCGAACGACGTTTCTTTTTCTCCCTTCGGCAGGAGCGACCTCGACGACAACATCCACACGACGAGTTACGGGCACAGCATTCGAACTCAGACAGTTCCCCGGCCCCTCTCGTTTCCTTCGTCCACTCTTCATTGCTCCACATTCCTGCCGAAGTCCAACCCCTGCGGCAGGAGCGACCTCAACGAGAACACCACGCGACGAGTTACGGGCACAGCATTCGACCACCAACACAGTCCCCCCGCCCCTCTCGTTTCCTCCGTTCGCTCCTCACTGTCCCCCATTCCTGCCGTACCCCAACCCCACCCCCCTGCGGAACCCCCACCCCATACACCAGCGTTTCCTCTTCCGAGCATCTGACGACCCTTCATTCCTTCCTGCGTCAGGAATTCCACGACATACCAGGCCAGCGTCAAATCTCGGAGTGGCCTCATCAGGTCTCCCAACAGAATGGTATTTCTTCTCAGTATCGTTCCTTCGTCTCTGAGAGGGAACTACTTGTAGCGTATCGACAAGAAATAGACCAACAAATCGACAACATACTTTCTTTCCACGCTCATAAAACACTTGGAACACACGTGGGCAAGAGTCAAACAATGGAGCGTCTATTTTTCCCCAATGGGAGCGAAAAACCGTTAACAACTAAAAGACGCGTGGACAAAGCGTCTTAAGAATGAAGTCTACGTCACAGGCCTACGGTATAAAAGGAGCTTCCACTTTATACTCACCTCACTCACTCTCACTCACCCGTACGCTCACCATCGAACGTCCACCAACCGCTTTCCGGCCCCCTGGCCGGGGGCCACGGCCGCTACTTTCTTCAGGGCCTACAATTTGTCTTCACGTAAGATCTAAGACCACCTGCAGAAGCAATCTTTCGAGGCCCAACCGGAATCACTTCGGGCCTGCGGTTTGCCGGGTCGGCCTTCAAGTTTCTCCACGTTCCTCGAGAGATCTTCGCAATATCACAAGGCCAGCCTGCACCTCGAGAAGTAACATCACCTCAGGCCTCCACGAAGCCTACATCCATCATCTCAAGAGGCTTAACGAACAACGACACTCGAATCTGCGTAATAGGTTTGTCTTCAACCGCCTTCAACAAGTTTACGTCACCATAAGCTAAGTACTATTCTAAGTACTCTTGAAGCCTACATTAGCCTACCACCGAACGGTAGGCTATACTCCCAAATTGTGTATTTACGCGTTCCAACTGACTCTCGTGAAGAACGCAGTAGGCCTATCATCCAATTCAAGTGTCATTTCAATACCGTTATTCCGCGTATCATCCGTCATTATGTTCAAGTCATATATTTGTGTGTTATAAATATCTCTTGACGTAATCATTTAACATCACATAATGTTTTATATTAAATGATACTGTGCAAGCATTTCAATCCATTATTATTAGGCCACATCAATTATTCTATGTGCATCCATGCAATCATTTAGCCTACTTAATCAGTGTCAAGTTTCCATTCAATGTACCAAACGCACGTGCATTCTTTATATCATTACTAGGCCTATTCAATGTTCATGTGCATGCCATTTACATACCATCGATGAGTATTATTATTTATTACGTGTCAATTAAGCTATTAACATTTCATCTTATTAGCTAAGCCTATGCCATAAGCATAACGTAAAACTACCAATTAATTACTGTCAATTCTTTGTTATATCACAGTGAATAAAATAACGGATTTATTTTCATAATAAACTACAAAAGTAAGGTGTCTTTCATAACCTTAATATTAATTTGCTTGAGCGTAAATCAAGCTGGTGACCCTCGCTGCCATTTCGGTCACTTCCAATAGTATGGTGGATCTAATCAAATAACCATTCATTCCAATCGGTGATACTGTATTACATATAAATTATTAACCCAGCCTATCATAAAGCAATCAGTCATTGCCTAAATCAATCGTTGCATACAATTAAATCATTATCACCTTAAACGGCTAAAACTATCCACATATATATATATATTATAAACGGCTAAAACTAGCGTCCACTAATATATATATATATATATATATATATATAATATATATTAGATTAGTAGATACTCTCAAACCTGCCACAATTGGTGTGCAGGGGTGGGCGGGTTTGGGGAAAAGAGCGGGTTATGGGAAAGAACTTAATAGATGATTAAATACATATTTTTTGACATGGTTTATTACTGCAATACATTTAATACGTTATAATAGAATGTTACATATAACATAGCACGGCTTGAGAACTTTAGAGATCATAAAAGATGGATTTTTTGGCATAATTTATTAGTACATTTATTAGACACCGCGAGAGTATCTAATAAATGTACTAATAAATGTTGAGAGGAGGCAGGTTACATAGTAGCGGATTTGGGAGTATCTACTGTATATCCTTCTAAACTACCAACGGAAAGTATAAAAAGTTCTAGTAAACTACAAAGAGATGGCTTCGAGTAAGCTGAAATTATTAGCCTCACCAACAAAATGAAAATTGTGGATAAAACTCAGTATTCAGAAAAGAGAGGGACCTTCATGTTGGGAAAAATGAGAGAAAACATGGAATGCATAAAAATTTGTGATCTATTTAAAGAAACTTTTTCTTTTTTACCATTACACTTGCTCGTCACAAGTCAAGTTTGGCAACCAACCATACATAAGCTACAATGGTGATATGCCCTTCTAATCAATCGTGTTCAAGACTCGAACATACAAACTCACTGACCTAATGCAGCTATATATATATATATATATATATATATATTATATATATATATATATATATATATATATATAGGGTGAACCAAATGTAGGTGGACAGTAAATGATAACGTTTATTTTGAGAATACATATTTAATTTTTTTGTATACTATAATACAAATAAAATTTAAATAAATTTAGTTATAATATTTAATATAATAAAACACAAACACCATAGTTATAATGAACACCATAGTTATAATATAATATAACACAAACCGTATTCAACCTACTGTCCACCTACTTTTGGTTCACCGTGATATATATATATATATATACACTCACGAGTATATATGTAATGCGTTTATGAGTCGGATTTATGTTTTAATTATTTTAATCCTAACGTAACCCGCGAAGATTCAATCGCTAAATGGGCCAATTCTTAATAAAGAATTCGATCAGGAGGGAATGTTACAGTTGCGTCAAACCTTAATTACTAACCGAGATTCAAATTTCTGCGGAACACAAATCACGCAGTGAAAAATGTTTTCTGCTTCATCTTTCTTGGAATATGACTCCAAGCGAAGTTAATGATCGTGTTTAAAAAGAAAATATTCTGAAGATTGTTTACGCCAGACAATTTCCTTAACCAATCTTCGGCTAAATTTCCGTCCGGTCTTTGATAATGCGTTGAAATGAAGTTTCGATCACGACGGGAAAGCGTATTCTTCAGTGTAAGTCTAGCAATCTCTTTACAGGGTAATTCAATTATGTGTCTCTGTTTCCATCACCTAAACTTGAAAATAATAAATAAATAAATAAATAAATAATATATATACATACAAAAATATGACGTACTGGAGTTATTTGACGCTGTTGCAAACACATGCTGCACTTTTTCTTTTTAAAATAACGTCAAGTGCACGGATCAATACATCTCGACAGTCACCCAGTCAGGACACTGAAAGTATAGTATATTCGCGGCATTATGTGACTAGCTTTTAGACTGCATTCACCTACGTATGATCTCTCTGCATCTTTGGATTACTATTATTATCACAAAATTTAAAGTGTTTATAATCCTAAACAACATTTAAATGGTAATATAATACAGTATTAAAAGGGATCACCTGAAGATCAGGGCCCCCAGCCTTCGTTAGTTAGCCTTATAAGGCTAACTAAAGAAAGTATCACGACTTAACCTAACCAATCGTCAAGGATTTACAGTTGACCTAACGATTGGTTAGGTTAAGTCGTGATATTTTCGTTAGTTAACCTTATAAGGCTAACTAACAAAGGCTGGGGGCCCTGATTTTCAGGTGGTTCATTAAAAGTAACAATAATAATAATGAAATAGTTACAAAATTAATTTCATAGCAAGAAATTAGAAAGTTTTTAATTTATTATAAATATAGTTTTAATTAAAAAGCAAACTTATATAAACATTTAAAACAAGAAGAAATGCGACTTGAAAATTCGTGTGATGCCCTTATTATCTAGAAGTTTTAGCAATAATAATGCAATTAAGACTAATGACAATACTAATCTTTCAAAGGAGGAGTTATCGCGGGCCTTTGTCCAGATCGCTTTGAAAAGTGTGCGTGATAGAAATCGCTCAGGGTTACCACAACTGCTTTGCGCGTAACATTCCATCACGAGGTTTCATCAAATGAAAGAAAAGAGGAATCACGATGACACCAAGAAAGGTAATTCAGGAATAAATATTACCATTTTATGAATGCAGATTATCTGATGTACGTGTTGTCAAAGTACAGGGTGTCCACAGTGTCTTGTCACCCCAGTAAATACTAACCGATTTTCGTTTTTCTTTCAGACCCATTTGAAATGTGTGATAACATCAACTATACGACTGAACAACGCATATTGGCTAGTAGTACCAGGGTCCATGAGCAACCACGTAATGGCAAAGCCATTGAAAATATTCGTGCAGACTTCTAGGACCGATTCAATGGTGCAGTTCCTTTTTGGAGAAGCTGCACGACTGAATCGGTCCTGGAAGTCTGTACGAATATTTTCAATGGTTTTGCCATTACGTGGTCGCTAATAGACTCAGGTACAGCCAATATGCGTTTTTCAATCGTATAGTTGCTGTTATCACACATTTCAAATAGGCATGAAAGAAAAATGAAAATTGGTTAGTATTTTACTGGGATGACAAGACATTGTGGACACCCTGTACACTCATATCTGGCATGATGCTCCTCATCAAATTTCCTTCACAAACGTAAAAGGAAAATTGTTTTGGACAGTAACTCATTAAATTTGAGAACCCATTCTTAATAACCATTAAATAACTAACAATAATTATTTTTAAATTGAACACGAAAAAATTATAACTGCAAAATCTTTAAATATACTATTTTGGCTACACTGTTATTTAGTAAGATTTTTTTACAGTATTCTAATAATGAGCATTATCGATGCTCAACGCGTAATTAATGCGATGACATTGTTTCAGGCGTGCAAATGCATTACTAGTCCGAAAAATGCTTCCTGCAAAAAGGCAAAAGGAGAGAGTGCAGAGCAATTGCAATGTTGATTAAATATTGCAAGGTGCTAATCCCCCCCATTGCCAACCCCCAGGGTGCAAAAAAAGGAGGGATCCCCCAGCAAGCCGGGGGGGGGGGGGGAGAATCCACCTAAACAGAGAGAGAGAGAGAGAGAGAGAGAGACCATCCTTTCATCAGATACATAATAAAGTTCTCGGCTTCAGCACCTGGCTTAGAACTCGAAATCCGCCAGTTGGCTTAGAACTCGAAATCTGCCAGTTGGCTTAGAAGTTTTTTTGTTTGTTTTTTTCTGTTTAAGGTGCTTTCAACCCTGCTGGATTATTGACACCATTTTTTTTTTTTTAGTAGAGAAAGATGGTGGAAAGAAAAGTAGGAGAAGTAAAAGGCCTGTATGTATGTCAAAAGAAGACTTAGAAGACAGGTGTATGTGTATATATATATAACTTTTCAGTTGCCAGATTGCGCTATTCAGATATTCTTGACAGTTTGCTTAGAAATCCGTCAGTCGCCTTAGTAAGCGTAACCAGTCATTTGATATATATATATATATATATATATATATATATTATATATATATATATATTTTTTTTCTTTTTTCCTATCTCCCCAGTTATTCCTTAATATCGTTTATATATGTTGGGGTAAATGTGATAAATTGGTAATTATGCATAATTGAAAATATCATGACAACCTAACCAATTGTCAAGGGCGTACAGTTGACCTAACCGGGCATTCAATTGACCTGAAATCAATGTTTTACCCACATCATACAGCTGCCTACTACACACTGCATTAAGAGGCCCTACATTTCCAGCCTTTGCTTGTCAAAATCTGCAAACTCAGGGTGAATCAAGTCACTGCTTGATTCAAGCTCTCACTCACTCAACCCAAGACAAATTAATATGTAGGTTTTGTACATTTTGAATTGAATGCCAGGTTAGGTCAATTGAATGCCCGGTTAGGTCAACTGTACGCCCTTGACAATTGGTTAGGTTAAGTCATGATATTTTCAATTATGCATAATTACCAATTTATCACATTTACCCCAACATATATACAACCAAAAGAATTAAATAAAACACCATTACATCATTCCGTTTATTTAGACGAGTTAAGGGAAATAATTCATGAAATATATAGGAAATAAATATACATTCAAAAATAATATACAGCAAAAATACACACATTAAGCGAAGGATATATGTACATTTTTAAATAATAATATTAGTACAGGATAAAACTATATAACCATTTATGTACGAGCAAATACGCACTTATATATATAAACACAAAACTTATATAAAAAATAATAATAGTACAGGATAAAACTATATACCCATTAATATATATATAAACAGCAAAACTTATATAAAATCAAAATACATACACTTTATGTTCTACCGCGCTTAACTAAAATACTAAACTCGCACGTGATCGAGTCTACGGTTACATCATTGTTGCTTTGTACTATACAATAAATACGATTTAGCATTATTTCACCACTCAAGGTGTGCGGGTGCCTATACTCGATGTAAAGGGCCTTCATTTCGTTCAATACTATTTTTGTGCCCACCTTACAATTGGTTGGCAAGTTATCCCTTTTCCTTCCGAGCCGTCCCCTTTTCCCTCTGAGCCGCCCCCTTTTCCCTCTGAGCCGCCCCCTTTTCCGCTCCGAGCCGCCCCCTTCTCCCTCCGATCCGCCCCCTTTTCCCTCTGAGCCGCCCCCTTTTCCCTCTGAGCCGCACCCTTTTCCCTCCGAGCCGCACCCTTTTCCCTCTCCCTTGTTAGAATTACTAACGTTGTTTAATATAATAAAATCATTAGCAACAGGAGCTCTGGGGGTGGTGATCGAGGATGAGTCTGTTGACGATAATGCCAGCGTGTGATGCCAGCAAAAAAAAAAAAAATAGACTAACACGAACTTAGATGTAGCTCGTAGCGTAAACTAACCCACTTTGTTATTCTTTCTACTTTTTTTATTTTTCTCTCTCTCTCTCCTTATTTGCATGTCTGTAACTCTTCATTGCATGTCTGTAGTTTGTATGGTATGATAGTGCTTGAGTTAAGAATGTGTTGCATGGTTTGTAATGCGTTCTTATTTTACTTCTGTTCATCTTCCACCCCTTTCCGGCGGAGTGGGCTCCGTCCTCTATCTCCCTATGGAGTAGAGGACCGGTCTGCAACCGCTGGAGGTATGTGTTGCTTTGAGTTAAGAATATGTTTTTCTTTGAGTTAAGAATGTGTTGCATGGTTTGTAATGAGTTCTTATTTTACTTCTTTTCATCTTTCACCCTTTTCCGGCAGAGTGGGCTGCATCCTCTACCTCTCTATGGAGTGGAGGACTGGTCTGCAACAACTGGAAGTATTCTCTTCGACTATTTTTCAGACTTGTCGGCAGTGGCAGGCAGATGGTGATGGTGTCTTTCTTTCTCTCTTTCTGAATGAATTTTAACTCACGAGTGATAGGTTTTGCTGCTTACTTAACCCCTTATTCTCTTCTTTTAACCCCTTACTTTCTTCTTTCTCTCGGGATAACCTTAGAGTGGATCTTAAGGTCTTTGTTAGCCTTAGCTTCTGTAGATCTGTAGATCTTTAAACACGGACAGAATACAATCAAAAGCACGCACAAAGAGGGCGTCATTAGCCACAACATCATTATTAAATTCAAGTTTATAAACACTCCTTTCCAATCGAGGGTTTTTTCTTACCGATCCGAGCTTTTCAATCGTAAACTCTTCTTCACAACGCATAGCGGCAGTTAAAATAATCTTCTAAGTCGTAACGACAGCTGCTCATTATATAAAGATACAACTCTTCAGGGTGAACAGTGTAGGCGAGCTCTGCCCTGTACAGCTCAAGTCCTTTGTACCAAAGTTCATGATATTTCGAAGTCTAAACCTTTTAAATAAGCATCCAGCTCTAAACCATTCTCGCCATGTTAATTCCTACATTTGGTAAACCCGTCGAGCAGAGCGGTGTATGCATATTCAAGAACCGTGTCAAAATAAATCATATCCGTAACACGCACGTCTAATATAGGCATCAGCTTGCGGAATCCGACGATTTCAAACATTCTGTCGAGGATGAATCGGTTTCGCGTGGGGACAAGAACGTTATTATCAGATGCATTCTTCCACATCAGTCGTATATCAATGCATGGCTGATCGTTATTTATACACAACGTACAAACAATGGCATATGATGGGGTATCACTAATCTGTTCTCTTCTTGTACCTACACCTGCAGGAATTATATAACGATCCTCACCCCACTTCTCAACTATCACGAAGACTATTCATCTCCTCGACACTTAAATAAACAACATTACGTTTACCAGAGTTTGCTTGTCTACAAGTCGTTTCAAGTACATAGTTAATGGCACCGGTTTTACGTCTGAACACACGCAATGACTTCGTCACGGACACGCCGTATACGGCATTAAGAATGCTGCTCAAAGGAAGCTCCATCGTTTTCTATTGTGAGAGTGCACAACCAGTCGGGTCAAGCACTGAGATGACTATGAGCAACCGGTGCGCGGTTTGGCTCGGAGACAGGTTACAAGGAGTTACAAGGAAAAGAAGCACCTCAAAAGGCCTTGCGGCCCATACCGAGGAGGTACCAATGGCAACGGGAGCCAGGGAAAATTTTGTAAAAGTTTATTTTTCTTTCAACTATCCTAGCAGTAGTAGAAAACTGGATAGTAAAGTAGAAGGCTCTCTCCCCACCCTCCGCTCCCTCCCTGCCAGAGGCAGGTACGGAAAAAGGTTGAAGAAAATACCTTGACCCTGGAAAAGTAGCCAAGGAAATTTTACAGGAAAGTGGAGAATATATAAATAGCTCTATATTTAGCTTGCTCACAGACACACTGAGCAAGCAAACTCCTTGCAGGAGTTTTCTGAGGTTTTAATCTTAACTATGTGTGTGTTCAGTACTTTGTCTAGCCTATTCTTAAACAGATTTACACTTTTGACTGGAAACAACCTCTGAGAAGTTGGTTCCAGATATTAACTATTTTATAGGAAAAGAAATTTCCGCAGACTGAGGTCCTAAATGTCTTTACACACTCAAATAGTGGGCAAGATTTCGTCTAACCTTTTCTTGAACTGATCCACAGAGGAACTGTTTCACAACTTCCGAAGGTAACCTGTTCCATGTGTCACAAATCTTATACGTAAAGTAATTCCACACACACTAGTCCTAAACCGTTTCAATCCAACTTCCAACCATTGTTGCGAGTTGGGTTATCATTTAAACTAAACCATACTTCTAAAATCGACATCGTTGAACCCTCGTAAGAGCTTGAAAACCTCGATCAGTTGACCGCGCCAGCCTCCGATTTCAAGCGAAAACAAGTTTCAGGCGCGTAACCGTCGATTGTAGCCCATATGCCTAACGGAAGGGATTAACTTTGTGGCTCCCTCCTGCACTCGCTCCAGCCTCTCAAATATCTTTCCTGAGGGTGGGCGACCAGAACTGCACAGCATACTCCAGGTACGCGCCGAACAGGGAATTGTACAGTGAGAGCACAATCTCCTTGTTCCGAAACTGAATTGCCTCCTGATATAACCCAATAGTTTCTGGGCTTTCTTTTCCACCTTACACACTGTTTCGTAAACTTAAGGTCGCGCTAATAGCCACCCAAGTCCTTTTCTAAATCAGTCACCTCGATATTACTCCCAACATCGAGTAGTCCGACTTGGGATTGGCGTAGCCAATGTGCATCACTTTGCATTTACCCAAGTTAAACGGCATTTGCCATTTTTCGGACCACTCTCCTATCCTACCTAGGTCCGCACGCAGTTCCTCGATCGCTTCGGGCGTCCAACATTGGCCCAAAGCTTAGTGTCATCAGCGAATTTGGCGATCCGACTGACGATGCCACCGTCGATATCATTTATGTAAATGGTAAACAACAGTGGCCCCAACGGAACCCTGAGGAACCCCACTAGTGACCGAGGCCCAACCGAACTAGCCCCTTTAATTACCACCCTCTGCCGCCTATTCCTCAGCCAGTTTTTCAATCCACCTACCTATTTCCCCACCGATACCCCCAGCGCGCCGCACTTTCGCCATTAGCCGGCGTGAGGTACCTTATCAAGGCTTCTGAAAGTCGAGATAAGTATATCAATCGCCCTACTCTTATCGTACTCACTCAACATGACGTGGAAAAACTCGAGCAAGTTGTGAGACACGACCTATGCCGTCTAAACCCATGTTGGAAAGTCCCCAAGCAGCTTGTAGGAATCCAAATGGTCAACGATTCTATCAGCTATTATCCTTTCTAATAATTTACCTACAACTGAAGTGAGACATAGGACGATAGTTCCTGACTTTCGTGATCCCCTTTCTTAAAGATAGGGGTCACGTTGGCCTCCCTCCAGTCACCAGGCACCTGCCCATCACCAACGATTTGTTGAAGACTGTAGCCAGGTGGGGAGCCACCTGGTCGCGCACTTCTCGCAAAACACTGGGGAGAAACTGGTCTGGGCCCAGGAGCCTCAAACGCGCTCAGTTTGTCTATTCTATGAGCAACGACTGTCGCGGTACATCTAACACTATCCAGGCCAGCACCTTCGTGCCTCACAGCTGGCTCGGGGATGACGCGGGTATCCTCCCTGGTGTGGAGAAGTGAGTCATACCAAGCGTTAATGTTTCGTGTACGGGTTTGTTCCAGCATGAAAGAATCATGCGAGTACTTGTACCCATTATACCGGGCAATTTTTCCGATACATGGGGCAATATCGGTTTTAATGTTTTATCGGAATGCGCACTAGACGTTCATTTCCACAAACTAAACACATTAACAATCCGGCGTACTATTTGAGAAAAAGAAACATGTGCCCGTATTTATCCTTTTTGTTTAACAGTCGATACTCGTCTCTAAATTCTATTAAAAACTCACACAGGCCTTTAGCCACAACCTCACTGCGAACCTCGTCATGATATATGTGAACTTAGTGGTAAAAGTATTTTAGACTATCCATTATGACAAGATTTACATTCTCAGCCGCAGAGTACGCGTACTCGGTATGATCCAGCATGACATAATACCGCCTGTCACACCACTCATCAACAAGACTCGCTACCCATACCCGTTGCTTCTCCTGCACGCGTTGTTTCTTTCACTTCACGGTATATATACGCTTTTATACAGTTTAGCCCTACAACGTAGTCCGTTACATCGTTTGTGCCGCGAAATCCGGCAATGCTCTCGCCACAGTATCCATAGAGTATTTGAGCATCTTGTTCCTCAATCAAGCTTCGCACGTTTCAATGTAGCCTTAAGTCTCAAAGGAGGGAGGGCTAGGCCGTCTTTCAGTATTCACCACATCTTCCGACTTTACCGAATACCACTTCATAAACGTCGAACACGCAATATCAAAGGTCGCTATCGCTATTTTTCGTTTACGTGAGAATTCTTCAAATATACGTCTGAGATCCAGGGCTTGCAGCGGCCAACTGAGCACGCAGGGGTAGAGATATGTCCAGGTAGTAGAAGAAGTCACATGACCATTTGATTAATCTTACAGTGGGCGGAGCTTAGGACTTTTTCCTGTACATACGCACTCACACAAATATACGTAATAAATAAACATATCGTTAACAATAGACAGATATAGCATTCAAGTACTATGGTATCCAAAGGGTACGGTATCATAGGTGCCATGCACCTGGTAAGGTTTCCTATAGGTGTTACGATACACCTTTGTGCCCCTAAGTTCTTTCACGCCCCCCAGTTTCTGTTCCCAAAAATTGTGGGTCCCAACAGTCAGTTGGGGTGGTTGGTCACCCTCATGTTCTAAGCACACTAGCTCCTTCAACGAGTCAAAGTTAACGACCCGTCGGTTCGCCAGGTTAAGCGTGATGCCCTTCGCCTTCACGATATATTTCAGCTCTTCCCCCCACCCTCACCCGTACCCCATAAGTTTTTGGCCCTGTTGATACAAAGGAGTCAGCGTATGCACCATCACCATACTCATCCTTGATCTCGTCAGTCAACTCTCCGAGGAATTCCCCAGTAGGCGGCATGTATTCACTCTCCCTCTCTGTGAATATTACGCTATCTGTGTCAGCGTACAGCACCCTCCGCCCAAGAGAGTGCAGTAGTCCCCAAAGTTTGATGCGTGCGTATGCCGTTGTGAAGCTGGCTACAGGTATGTTTGTAACACGTGAGGTATCTGTGGCCAATTCGGCGATGTTATACTTTATTATGTACGTGTGACCAACATTCATGATCTCCATGACCTCTTTATCGGGGGCAATGGCATAAACCCACACCTCATTATAACTTTGGGCCAAATGAACGTTCCCCTTACCTGTATTCTGTGCAAACTTGCCACAAAGACTATTTAGGCACAACTTTGCACTAAAGCGCTTGCCAGGGTTCTTAACAATTTGGGCCCGGTCAAGTTGTATCCCTTCACGGTCACGGTAGCGCTGAATATACGCCGATTTTTCACCCTCGCTCTCAACCCCTCGCGGGTAGCCTGATGCTTCTACTTTATCCTTCAAAAAAGTATTTATATACGGCGTGAAAAGGTTGGGTAGCTTCTGAAACCTCCACACCTCATATATCTTCAATATTCTGTAACCATGGCGGATGGCTAGGGATAGCTCAGGACTTGTATATACACCTCTGATCTTCCGCTGGTTGGTTGTGATTACAGGACCCATTATTCTCCTCTGCGCACTTCACGCACAGGGGAAACATGAGCTTGTGATCATAACGACGGGTAAAATCGGCATCCATAAATCGCGAGGGGGGAGCACGTCTGCGAAAGAAAGACCGAAATAGTACTTGTTCAAATTTGTTGAGAACACCTCGATGGTGGGCAGGTCAGGTCCCACCAGTTTTTCAGGTGCACCTACGGGGTACGGATTGTTCTTCATCACGTAGGGATATAAAGAACAGAAGTCGTAGTAATGGAGCTTCACGCTCTCATTAGGCGGAAAGTATAGCTTGAATGAGTTTGTACGCCCTCCGAACAAGCTATAACCGCATTTGAGAGGATCTAACACCATTGAGCGCTTCACGGTACTGTCCATGTGTTTCCATCCGTGCATCATACTCATGCTCCCACAAGATCTTGTGAGTGAACTGGGAGCCTATAAACTGATCGCTGGTGCGGGTCCATGCAAGACTGTTGGCAAGAGATCTACCGTGGATATCTCGTACGATTCCACACTCAGGACGTGGGCATCCATGCCACCAGCAACCGTTAAAGGAGTACACAGTCTTCTTACCAGTGGCACGGTCTTCGCTTAGACCATCAACCCAAAAAACACGACCATTAACCTTAATGGGTACTTCTCCCGTGTTGCGGGCGTGTTTTATGTATACTCAGGTCTGCTGCAGTATGTGTATGAGCCAGTAAATAGCCTTGTGTTCATAACTACGAGGGTTGTTTCTGTGAATGACGGCTAAGGTGTCTTTAGGCATGAAATTATTCTTGAACACAGTAAAGCACAATGATGCGATTGTGGTTGCGACTTGCAGCGGATCGCAGTTGAAACGGTCTATGTATATCCTTCTAAAGGCCTGGAAACATACTCTAAGCACGCGCACATCATTCACGCAATAACGCTCACATTCATCAGCTATATTGTAAGGATTAGCTCCTTTAAAACTGTTGTAGTAGCGGTCAAAATCTTCACGCTCACTGTCGCTCATGTTGGTGTAGTTAAAGTATTGTTTGGGGGAGGTAGTCTCATGCAATTTAAAATGTCGCTAGTGAGGAAAGTGTAAGGGAAATATCATTTTGAAACTTCGGCGGTTACCCCATCACCTTGGGTAGCTTGGCTAGTTTACAAGGTGTGAATAATAAAGTATCTTTAAACTGAACATTACCTCTTATCTGCATTTGTATAAGTTTGTTGTCTCTTTTCACTGGGTCGCCTGTAAATATCTCCGATGACTCGTGTTCAAGCAGTTCCTTATAAGTGAACTGTCAAATTTTGCCCCGCTATGGGCATGAATATACAGTCATTTTTTTTAACTTGTCCGCTAACTTGACAATATAAGACAAAGAGTTTCACAGGGCTGTCGTGTGCATTCGTTTTAAAAACGTTTGTCCGTTTACCGCATTTGTGACACTAATCACACTCGAACTCCATGCACTCATCGCAGATAGTCTGGCTTACGAGTAGATGTGGGATAACCTCTTTGGTTTCATGGTTTGTGTAAGTTTCTATATCGTAGTACACGGTTATACAGGGTTTATGTTTAGGCTTAGCATCTTTCATGTAACATACATGCTTTACACCGTCCGCCTTATATTTTTCATGACATGAATTTCCTCCAATTATCCATCATATGAAACATGCCACATTTACATATTCTCATTTTCCTGCAAGTGCCAACTGACTTACGGAGCTCAAAGCATTTATTATTGAAAAATGTACGTCTGCACACATTACATTCCCTCTTCTCGGCTTCAACTACACGACTTTCACATTTGGGGCTTTTACACTGCTCACAAACCATGTGACACTCCTTACAATGGTTCACTATATCATCCGCAAACTCAAGACATCCCTTACACAAATCATGATGCCTTCCATATTTTCGACTTTTATCATAACTAGCGTAAAGAGCCCTTATATTACGGATGGGAGATACGTTGACCTGACAATCCTAAAATAAGTAGAGGTCTTGCGATCTCTCACACAGCTTTTAAAAATACACAGTCCTACGACGATCATCCATTCCAAATACAACTATACGAACATTCATTTCCTGCTCTACCCTTCTCAGCTCTTCAGGACCCATATTACACTCAAACTCAAGCTTGCAATCTGAAGCCAGTTTACGAGCACGCTGCACAACCGTAGGCAACCAAATTTTTTGCCCATGTATTTAGCACAGTAACATATGCTAAGACTATTGCTATAAAGCCGCAACCACGATCGACGTTTATATGCTTTCTGTAAATAACCGAGAATTGAAGTTAAGAGTATAAGGTGTGGCACTATGACCCGCAACCGGAATACTCTGTCAATATCTACCGTGAAGTTGTCCATATTGAAGCTGTACTACTTTGAGAGGCCTGCATTATACGGCCTAATATATACTCTATATCTACAGCTGCCAAGCGTCTGAATGGTATTACTACCCAAAACTCATCTACTTCCCCGTCAACTGACCCAAAACCGAAGGACAACCTCGTCCGAACTTCACGTTCGTCGCGGTTCTGAAGGGCAAACTCCACAATACGTTCAACTACGCGCCGCAGTCCGTGTTCAACACCGTTGTTATACAGGGTTCCAGGGTCAACCCTGACTGCGTACCGATTTCTAGTCAGGGCCGGGGTGGGGTTAGCGGTGCGCACCAGTTCGAATGTTATACCTTCCTCTACAGCATGAGAAGCTGCTGGTGTGGAGGATGTACCCGGAATTGAACAGGAATAAAGGGGTACAAATTTAATTGAGGAGGGAGCTAGTGTGGAGGTTGTGTCGTAAGACGTAGAGGGCTGGGGCTCTATTACTGGGGGTCTAGCAACCAGTGCAATCCTGGCACGTTTTATACATGACGTGGAAGGTTCTTCATCATCGTGCTTCCATTTTGAACTGCCACTTGGTGGTCGCTGGTGAGGGTTCGTCAGTGGGGGTGGAGTCTGGAACCACAACTACACTGTCATCGGGGTCGTCTGTAATATCGATGATGGGGTGCTGTACCTCATCGTCATTCACGGTTCTGTGGAAGAAGAAGAAAAACAAGAATATAAGGAGCAACACTTAAATTTTTATATTTTGTAAATGTCCCACTTAGGGGTGTGACGTGTTAGAGATGGAAACTGTAGAAAAATTCAGGTTCACAAACCCATCCACATGTATTATATCTGGTCCTACAGGATGTGGTAAAACTGTGTTTATGCTTAAAATCATTAGAGATAAAGGGGAGATGTTCTCAAAATTTGTATATAAAGTAATATGGTGCTATTCGACGTACCAGTCAGTATTCAACGAGTACCAAGATGATGTTTTGTTCCACAAAGGTGTATATGACGTTAATTCATTAAAGGGAAATGAGCATACAGTCATTGTAATTGACGATCTCATGTTGGGAATGGATAGAACGTTTGCCGAGACATTTGCAGTGTTCTCCCACCATCTTAACATAAGCGTATTCTTCATCAATCAGAATCTATTTTTCAAAATAGATACATGCGCGATGTGTCGTTAATACAATATCTAGTCTTATTCGCGCAACGTAGAGATGTATCACAAATTGGGGTGTATATAATATATAATATATATATATATATATATATATATATATATATATATATATATATTATATATATATATATATATATATATATATATATATATATATATATATATATAATATTGTTTGTTTTTCAAATCTATCTGAAAACGTGGTCATAAGGTTCATTTTTCCTTCCTTCGAGAGGTTAGGTAGAGTGTGGTCACAAACCATGTGAAAAAAAGGAAAAAAGTCGGATCGAATCGCGGACAGATAAGTATTATAAATACTCTTCTTTTACAGATCTTTTGTCGGAAGCTTAATTCTATATTCATTTAGTATAAATTTGTGTTACAAGAACCTGTTTCTGCGTTTCAAGAACGCGGTAGACCTGCGTTGTAATTTATTAATTTCCAAACTCTCTTTTTTTTTGTTTTTTTGTTTTTTGTTGTTTAACTAATTAAAAGCATGCACCCCCGTCAAGTACTTGCAGTCGCTGTGAAGGGAACTTTGCTGCTTACGCGTTTACAATGGCTAATAATAATGAAGTTAGTTTGGAGGTGGTGCTCAAGCATAGAAGTCCTGAGGAACGAGTTAGAACGTGAGAGGGAGGCCAGGGTGAGGCTTGAAGAAAGCGTGATGCTCCTGACGGCAAAATTAGATCCTTTGAGACTCCAGTTACGACCCCTCCTGCCTCAGTTTCTACTAATAATATAAATATTAATAGCCCTCTCTCTTCCCCTAGTTCACAACCCTTCGTTCGAGTGCGTAATGGAGCCCCAGTGAGAAAACCTAAGACATGTCTACCAGTAATAGCAAACAATAGTTTTCTGTTTTAGGTTTCGATGATGCTGATGAACCGGAAATACGACTCGTTGGCGATTCCATTGTTCGAGGGCAGCTCGAGGAATTCTGTGGGAGAAACCCTCGTCGTAGGCGCCGTTACTGCTACCCTGGTGCAAGGGTGGAGGATATAACTAATAGTGTTGACCAATTTACAGACGATACCTCCGAGGACACAACGTATGTTATTCATGTCGTACTAATAACGTTTTAAATTCTAGATCGGAAGAACTGCTTGCTAGGTACAGGGACTTACTAGAGCGATTAAAGGAAAAAACTAATGATTGTTTTAACAGGTATACTTCCTCGAATTACACCGGTCTGCATGAAAATCGATTTCTTTATTTTGAGTTGTGATTCTGATGCAGTTCGCTGCGCTGAATTAAAAAATGCTACCAGTTTTTTTCTATCACCCACAGTTTTAAAGTTATTAGCAAAACAATTTTGGGGCGTTTTGTAATTTTTTACCTTTTTATCTTTAATTAATTTCGTTTTTTCATATTTTTCAGATAGATAATTCTAACATTACGTCTTTAAAATTTTAATAATGGCTTCTAGAGGATGTACCCATAGTCCAGACATATTTTGTTATATTTGTGGTTGGTATGTTGTTGTAAAACAAAGGACAAATGTAACGACCTTAATTAAGAGAGCTTATCATGCTTATTTTGGAATTAAATTAGGAGATCAAGACAAAAGTTGGGCTCCACACAAGGTTTGTCTTACATGTGTTGCGGCACTAAGGAATTGGAGCAAAGGTAAAAAGAAAAGTTTGCCATTTGGGATCCCTATGGTATGGCGCGAGCCTAGAAACCATACCGACGACTACTACTTCTGTTCTTGCAATGTTAAAGGTTATAATGCAAAGAATAAAGAGAGCCTTCAATACCCAAGTCTTCCATCTGCAATAACGCCGGTACCCCATGGTCCAGAAGTTCCTATTTCCCGCCCACCCGAGAGTCTGGATCAATACAATTCAGATTCTGATTCAGCTCCAAATCCAGACAATGATGATGTTTATGAACAGCCAACAGCTGACCGAGATCCTCCTAAACCATTAACCCAAGCCGAACTAAATGACTTAGTCAGGGATTTGAATCTGCCTAAGGACTCTGCAGAACTTTTGGGGTCTAGATTGCAGGAGAACAATTTATTGGCATCCGACACATACTTCGCTTGGTGCAGAAATCGTGAGAAAGACTTCGTGCCTTTTTTCGAAGAAGATGTTCGCTTGGTATTTTGCAAGGACATCACAGGATTAGTGTGCAAGCTAGGCATCGAATACCAAACCAGTGACTGGAGGTTGGTTATAGATTCCTCTAAAACCAGTCTAAAAGGAGTGTTACTGCACAACGGTAACAAATATGCATCAATCCCAGTGGCCCATTCTACTCATTTAAAAGAGACCTATGATAATATGAAACTGCTTCTGGAAAAAATTCAGTATCAAAATCACAGATGGATATTGTGTGGGGATCTCAAAGTCCTTTGCATGTTACTTGGGCAGCGATCAGGATACACTAAGATGCCATGTTTCATCTGCGAATGGGATAGTCGAGCACGTGACCAGCACTGGAAGAGGAAAACTTGGCCTCCTAGAGAGAATCTTACCCCAGGATCAAAGAACATTTTACATGAACATCTAGTTGAACCAAATAAAATCCTCCTATCACCCTTGCACATTTGTTCAAAATATCCAAAGATTAGCTACGAGAAAATAAAGAAAGGTGTTTTTATAGGTCCTCAGATTAGAAAGTTATTGACAGACGATCATTTCCTGAACACAATGACCAATAAAGAAAAAGAAGCATGGCTTGGTTTCAAAGATGTTGTTGAAAACTTCTTGGGAAACTACAAAAGCCAAAATTATGAAAGACTGGTGGAAAATATGCTTAAAAAGTTTTGCGCCTTAGGCTGCAACATGAGCCTGAAAGTTCACTTCTTACTTTCGCATCTTGACCGTTTTCCCGAAAATCTCGGAGATGCCAATGAGGAGCAAAGGGAATGATTTCACCAGGACATCAAAACCATGGAAAGAAGATATCAAGGAAGATGGCATACAAATATGATGGCGGATTACTGCTGGTGTCTGCAACGAGATCAGCCTGACGCACAGCATAAGAAAACATCAAAGAAGCACCGGTTTAGTCGTCATTAGTCAGATCTACCTTCTTAGTCTTAAGTCTTTGGAATAAGTCCTGAAATGTTTGCAAGTAAAGAAGTAAATATATTTTGTTTCTTTCAGTTATTTTTTTATTCTTTCATAAACAAGCAATATGCTTGTCCAAGAGCTAGGAGCTATTTAATTCTGCTTTAATTAGGTTTTACTCTATCACCTAAAGATTTCGTGCTACAAGGGGTGTTGTAATACCTCATCTGTCCCCAAATGTTAACCACCCATTGACGGGGGGGGGGGGAGTATTTTGCTGGAACGGGACTGGTTGTTATATATATTTACCCTACATTATTACGTAAGCGTTACTGTAGTCTATAACAACAAAATTTATGGTTTAGCATGTGCAATCCAATGTTGGTCTCGATAAGATGGTTCACATTTGGGGATAAATGGGATTTATGACACCCTGTAGTAAGAAAACCATACGTGATAGGGAAAAACTAACTATATTTTTGAGATCAGCGCACTCAAATTATATAGAATCACCAACTAGTTTGTAAAAATCGATCGACAAGTTTTCAAATGTGTACTGGTGTTATCCAACGTAACGATTTCTACAGCAAGGCGACCTATATTAACAATAACCTAAAGTCTCTTTGCCAACAGGAAGGAGTACATTTTGCGAATTTTTGGAACAGTTTCTACGGCAGGAGGGACTTGTTCCCAGGAGATGGACTTCATCTTAATGACGTTGGAGCTGCGCGTTTAGGAAGACTATTTCATAATACTGTCTCTTCTTTTCAGGCTGCCGTAACTCGAACGGTCCCAGCGTAAATTCCAAATTTCCCCTGCGCTCGCGAAGGTGTCGTAATTACAAACAATTTGAAGGTTCTATCCTTAAATGCTCGTAGCCTCCGAAATAAAATAAATGAATTTTTTTCTTTAATTGCTTGTAAAGACTATGATATAATTGCGATAAATGAATCATGGCTTAGCACAAGCTCGTGACTTTGTAGGGAAGTATCAAATTAAAGGTTATAGACTTTTTGTTAAAAACAGAATAGGTAGGCGAGGAGGCGGTGTTATGTTGTATATCAAAGATAATATTGCGAACGTTATAGAAGTAAAGCACACAATTCCAGAACCGATAGATTCGACTATAGCAGAACTTAAATTGAACGATTTCAAACTTCTTGTTGCGGTTATATATAGGCCCCCTAATCAAACAGCTGATACGGACGAAGCGTTATATCGTGAACTAAAGAGAATAATCGGTAGTGAGCAGGCTTTAGTTATGGGTGACTTTAATTGCGCCAACGTGAATTACGATACAATGCAGGGAGACGCGGAAGGTAATCGTTTAGTTAATTTTCTCGAGGATAGCTTTCTTATTCAAAAGGTTGGGGAACCTACGAGGTTGGACAGTATTTTAGATTTAGTAATAACTACGGATGATAGGCTAATTACTGATCTTCAAGTAATAGAACCGTTAAGCAATAGCGATCACAATATGGTAGAGTTTGTCCTCTCAGTAAGTCACTCGAAACCAGCTAACTCGACTAAAATTCCTAACTTCCAGCACGCAGACTTTTGTAAATTTCGAGATAAATTGTCACACGTCAATTGGGAAAACGTGATGGGGAACTCCAACGCAAAACTAATGTGGGAATCGTTCGAAACAGTATTTAGGACTATAAATGAGGAATGTGTACCGTACAAAATTAAGCGTGCGAAAGTAAACAACAAGCCCTTCTGGTTTACTTCTAGAGTAGGAGACATTATAAAGAGTAGAGATAGGGCTTATAGGCAACATAAGTGCGATAAAGACAATTTGTTGTTACGAAACAACTACATATCTCTAAGGCGTGAAGCGAAAAGTGTAATAAAAAAGTCCAAGCGCGAATTTGAAATCTCCATAGCTCGTGACGGTAAAGAAAACCCCAAGCGATTCTTTCAATATGTAAATAATAGAAATCCAGTAAAAAGCGTCTTGGGGCCTTTGAAAAATGTAAACGGAGATCTAGTTTCTGAAAACAAGGAAATGGCTACCTTGCTAAACGAATTTTTTACGTCAGTTTTTACTATAGAAGATGTAACGAATATCCCTACGGTCATAGACATAATACCTTTTGATAATGGTAATATTTTGGATAATATTGTCGTTAGTGAAAGGGAGGTAATGCGCTATATTGATAAAATGAAAACGCGTAAATCACCGGGTCCGGATCCCATATATCCTATACAACTAAAAGAATTAAAAGATAGCATTGTTGTGCCGCTAACAAAGATTTTTAATGCGTCTATTTCTGAGGGGTGCGTACCAGATAATTTCAAGTTAGCAAACGTAACACCTATCTTTAAGAAAGGCGATAAAGGTGCGGCGGGAAATTATAGGCCAATCAGTTTAACGTCTGTTGTAGGTAAGCTACTGGAATCAATAATTAGGGATCGTATAGTCGAACACTTAGAATTGCATAAACTAGTTGGAAATACGCAGCACGGTTTTAGGCGAAACAAATCTTGCTTAACTAATCTTTTAGAATTTTTTCAAAGCGTGGTGACGTTTACGACAGTCATCGGGCGGTTGATGTAGTGTATTTAGATTTTCAAAAAGCGTTTGACACCGTGCCGCACAAAAGACTCATTGAAAAAATTAAGGCTCATGGAATCAGGGGTGTAGTAATAAATTGGCTAGAAGAGTGGTTGCGAGGTAGGAAACAGAGGGTGGTCATTGATGGAGCGGAGTCGTGTTGGGCTAATGTAGCGAGTGGCGTTCCTCAGGGTTTTGTATTGGGCCCCTTGCTTTTTATTATATATATTAACGATTTAGATGTCGGCCTAGTCAATACAGTTTCAAAGTTTGCAGATGACACGAAGCTGGGTGGTAGGGCGATTAATGACGAAGATAGAGGTAAAATCCAGGAAGATCTGAATAAAATCGTTGATTGGTCAGTCACATGGCAAATGAGATTTAACGTTGATAAGTGCAAAATTTTGCATATAGGTTCGCGTAACGGTAATTTTGCGTATAGTATGTCAGGGAAAGATTTAACAAGCGTAGAGCAGGAAAAAGATTTAGGAGTTACAGTCACTGGTGCTTTAAAAGTAGCGAAACAAAGTACAGCGGCGGTCAATAAGGCGAACAAAGTGTTAGGTTTTATAGCTCGAAATTTTGAGTACAAATCGCGCGATATTATAGTTCCTCTTTATAAATCATTAGTTAGACCCCATTTGGAGTACGCAGTCCAATTTTGGAATCCGCATATGCGCAAAGATATAGACAAAATCGAAAGAGTTCAAAGACGCGCAACTAAGATGATTCCGTCGCTTAGGTCAAAGTCGTACGAGGATAGGCTTAAGGAGTTAAAATTGACTACACACGAGACTAGGAGGCTAAGGGGTGATCTAATCCAGGTTTTCAAAATTATGAATGGGTTCGATAACGTAGATAGAGATAGCTTTTTCGAAATATCTCAATATAATAGGACTAGAAATAACGGGTGTAAGTTGACAAGTAGAAGGTTCGAGACAGCAGTTGCCAAAAACTTTTTTACGCATAGAATAGTAAATAGGTGGAATAGTTTGCCGGTAGAAGTAATTAGTAGCACGTCTATAAACATGTTTAAAAATCGATTAGACGCATATGTTGATAGATTGGGTATAGTTTAAGGTAGTAAAATTAAGGCTTTGTGGTGATAGATCCAACAGCTCAACACAAGTGTTGTGGGATATAGGGAGGCAGCATCTTGGGTTAGGGGATACTCTCTGTCCTTACACACCCCATTTAAAGAGATTCCTCTGCCGAGCGGTGCCCCCCATATACTGTGAGGTATTGAAAAACTCATGATCTTCACTTGCCCCACAAACACCTTGAAATGGGAGACCCAAAATGGGTGCACACACATTCTACATTACTGTACAGTCTTTACAGCCACACCTACACTTTTCCTCCTAAGTATATATATTGTAATGTATATGTAAATTTTGACTTGGTCCGCAATCGATATGGATCGTGACTTATTTTTCGTTGGCAAGGTACTAGTATTGATGGATACCGTAATGAAATTGACTGGATTCTTTGGATCTGATATATTTGCATGTTGGTTATAAATAGATATAGAGTGTAACATATTTGTGGATAGTAGTCTATTATGACTTGATCCTCTGGATCCAGAGATTCTATCTTTAGTTTTAAATCGATAATTAATTAGTTTTAAATCGATAATTAATTCGTTTTAAATTGATAATTAATTAGTTATGCAAAATTGGTCGTTGCCAATGTACAGGCAGTTTTTGCATAAATTTCTTATGTTCTTGTGGTTCGGAACCCACGTAAAATTGTAGGTGCCCTCTGCCACCACGGAGGACATACACAATTACGAACACAGTTAGGTAGACCAACCATGAGTGGATCCTAGGGTCTTTGTTGGTCTGTAACATTATAACATTAACATTACATTATAATTATACATATATATATATATATATATATATATATGTATATAGAATATATATATATATATATATATATATATATATATATATATATATATATATATACAGTGCGTCCGTAAAGTCATGGTGGGATTTTAAATAGCTATATTATTGCAACGAAATATGATAATGAGATGAAAAAAAGGCAAATTGAAGAACAACTCTAAAAGAATAACTTTATTTAACGTAGTTCGATATGGGCTCCTCTGGTAGCCCTGCAGACATCTAGGCGGTGATTCAATTCCAGCCACACACGCCCAAGAACATCAGGAGTGACGGATGCGATAGCTTCCGTGATTCGCTCGTGCAAGTGATGAATATCCCTAATGGGTACACTATACACGCTTTGCTTGACGTAACCCCACAAATAAAAGTCCAAAGGTGTCAGGTCCGGAGAGCGTGGAGGCCATGGCTTCCATCCTCCTCAGTAGTATAGCCGAAAAAGGGGAGAGTGCAAGAATGTTGCAGGTTATTATGTAATGTTGCAAAGGGGTGGGGGTTGTTGCAAATGGGTGGGGGTTGTTGCAAAGGGGGTGGGGTGGGGGTTGCAAAAAAGAACAAAACAGAAAAAAAGAAAAAAAGAAAAAAAAAGAGTACTGGCCTTTGTTGCCAACCTAGGTTGCAAGGGTCATGCACCAACCTAGGTTGCAAGGGGCATGCAACTTGGAGGCCTCCCCCAAGCTATTCCCCCCAAAGGGCCAGAGAGAAAGGAGGAGAGGTATTCACCTGGCAGGAGCCAAGTGCACATTAAGACTTCAGCCGAGTAGGCGTTGTTTTATAGCCTAATCAGCCAGAATCAGCCAGTTGGCTGAATCAGCCAGTTGACTGA